>JACCIB010000009.1:4480000-5680000 GCA_018906965.1 Philotrypesis tridentata | reverse complement strand
CGAAAAGTAGCGTATCAAACAATACGCGCCTATTTCCATCGGCTGTATACACCGGCGCACGCGCATCTTTCTTGAAATTTCCTCGCGGCTCTCGCGCCCGCCAAGTCATCGCGTCAAAGCCAAGTGAGCATTAGCGAGCTCAGCGTAATGCCAATTTTTTTGTTTCCACGTTCGAGGTCTATTTCGAGCACATGCAAATATCCACGCGCACACCGCGCGTATACCGATTTCTACTTTCCAGAGGAACGAGAAGCCTCTTGGCCGCGCTCTCGCGAGAGAGGAAAAAAAAACACGACCGAAGCTCGTAATTACACAGCACGAGCCGAGAGGATCTGGCGTGGAAAGTGTCGAATTCGCTGCGAGCGCGAAGCAGCAGCAGCAGCAGCGACGACGAGAAAGAATCTTGGCGCCGATCGCGATCAAACGTGAGGCGCCACGTACCAATACGGGGCGAGTTCCCCGTTCCGTTACAAGCTGTGCGCGCAAATACAAGCTCCGCGCGATTGACAGGCGAAGCCGCGCTCGCGACAGTTCTTTGGCATTCGCTGGACTGCCGAGGCTAATTTATAACAATTTGTTGTGAAAAAGAAATATATATATTTGCTGCGCGCTGCGCTAATCGGATAATTCCGAGCGCGTCCGAAGAAAGTGTTGCGGACAGTGCGTGATTTTTGCAATAAAACCGTTCGACAAGGCTTGCAAGCTGTGAGAGGACTGTCCTTAAAACTGAAAGATACGCACGCAACGATTTGCGCGACTCTTTCGATTACAAAATTGTCCGACAATTCGCCAGCAGCATTACAAACGTTCATTAAACAATGCAGTAAAACTCGGATCTATATATGTACATACAAAATATCTTCGCGCGTGCGCTCGTATACATTCTCCGCAGATTAACAGACTAATTGTAAAAATCTAGATTCCGCTCGCGGCGCGCAACAATGAAAAAACTGTGTTTACATAAAATAGCTCTCCAACAGCTGTTCCCGAGAGACACCCAATACGCCGATGCGGCGCGCGGCGCGGCATCGTCACAATCGACGATTTCCCGCGAGCGCCGTGGCGCCTGCGGTTTTCCATCCCGCGCACGTGGTCTACTACAGGCGCATCGCGTATATATAGTTGTATAACATATTATATATGCCGCGATACACGTATACGTATTATATATATGTATATCGTATTGTACACATCGGAGGCAAGAGCGCAAGGTCGGCTCCTCGCGCGCATTGCCTGCCAAGGCCGCGTATCAATTGCCCGAGTTGCGATGCAGTGTCGCTGCTCCGTACGCGTCCGACGATATGCGCTGTCGCAAACGAGATTTTGATAATGCGCGCGAACAAGTGCAATATAGGCGCATGAGAGCTTCCGAAGGAGCGACGCCGAGTCTTTTCCATATGCACTGCAGGTTTCTATATGTATTCCTCGCGCGGCAACGTACAGAGAAATCGAGAAAAATGCGCCTCGCTATATACTATTTATAGCGATAATCGATCGGTATTATTCATATCGGACTCTGTTCTATTTTTCGCCCAGACACAAATCGAGCATGCGCATAATATACAATCGGAGGAGAGAAAAAAAAAGATGCGATAAAGCCGTATAGACGAGCGCATTTTTCATCCCGAGGCGCACACGAGCTCTCGCGTGCTCGTGAACTTGAATCTAAATCCTCGACGCATGTATAATTTTCCGCGAGCGCGCACGCTGGATCTCACGCACGCGTACGCTCTGCTTCGTTAGCATATCGGGCTTGATTCCGTTGGTGATTAAAAAAAAAAAAAAAATAAGTCGAAGCCGCGCTTCTGCTCCAAATCGAAATTTCTCGCTGCAAGAGAGAGATAGATAGAGAGAGAGAGAGAGAGAGAGAGAGAGAGAGAGAGAGAGAGAAGATCGTCGTCCGAGCCAACTGCATTCCTGCGAGATATCTGAGCCACAATTATATGACGAAACCAGTTAACGCGACATCGAGAGGTTTTTGCCCCAGTACGATAAGTACGTATACGCATACACATTTGCACATATACACATGTGTACGTGCGATGACACACGTGCGCGCGCGCGCATATAGTGGGCGACAAATTATACACACTCGCCCCCGAGGCGACGCGATTTCAAACTTGGCCGATATGATCTAGTTTTTCTCGACATGGTTCGCCGCGGAATTATTATACAGTATACAGCGCAGCCGATGGGCATCGCGCATATCGCTGGTAATAAAGCTAATTTGTCGAAGCGCGTCTTAGGGAGCGTCGTGAAAATCAAACGAGCGTACACACAATAATAATGCGCCTATCCCGCGAGCGAGCGCAATAAAAAGAGCGATAAGCCGCTCGCGAATCGCCGTTATAACTCTCGCGCATCGTTTCCACCGATAAACGTCTGTATATACATAAATTTCCATAAGACCATCGTAATGCCTGCGCTCGCGCGCGCCTCACCTCAAATTATCGCTATACATACACTTGGGAACGCGCACGTGCGATGCACACACCGCATCGATAGTATAACAGAGTCGATCGCTTGTCGTGTATATACGCCGATGCGATATATATAAATGACACGCATATATGCATATATACGCGCGTGTGTATACACAGTATAACGAGCCTCGAGAGGCTTTACGAAGGAAGCGAGGGTTGCATTGATTGGCTTTTGTTTTGTTGCTACGAGGAAATCGCTGCTTATCAATTTTCTCCTCCGCGCTGCCATGTAACTGCACCGCGCGCTGCATGCGCTCGAGGGGCAAAGTCGCAGGATCGACGTGCGAATGGAGCTTTATAACTATTGTCTTATCTGCGTGAGACGTAGGAGAAAAAACGAGGTTGAAAACGGCTTTGCACAATGTGGAGCGAAGCCAATCGAGACGAGACGTGCCACTGACAAACCTATTGTTCCAATGCAAAATGGACATTCATATGGACATATATTAATAAACCGCCAGACACTCGGGCACGTATCGTTCTTTTATCCGGGGCACTTCGCGCTTTCCGAGGCGCGTCTGCGGTGCATCGGCCGATTCGGCAAACCGCATTAAGTCTTCATATATATATGCGGTATACTTCTTGCGCTGCTGCAGTCCTATCGCATAAGTGCTTTCTAAATACCGGTCTATATATACATCTCATTCCTCTTTCACTCTGTATGCTGATGCATGTATTCCAATCCCTTGGCGCAGTTCACTGGAAAAAGTAGTTTATACGTGAATTGATTTTTATAAAAAGAAAAACATGTACAATACGTAAGCGCATTTTTTAAATTAATTTTGTAAGAACTAAATCGAACAATACAAAAAGTGTTACACCTAATTCTACAAATCTTCTGTGGGTCGCATGCAGCGTAATAATAATAAAAAAAAAGATGGCAAAACGAAGAATAGAGTCGCGCAGAGAGCGACCGATTTCAAAAGAAGCCGCGCACACAGGTGTCTGAAAGCCGCCGGCGAAGAATTCGCTCTCTCGCACTTCTGTGTACAACGCGTACGTATATACTCTCTCTCTCACTCACACACACACACACACTCATGCATGGATGCAGACATGTATAAAGGTGAATTTCGCAAGAACGCGGTTTGCACGTGCGACTACATATATACCCATAGGGAGACTTCCACGATCGCAAGCCGATTGGACAACTCGAGCTTCGTCAATTACATTCTAGTGCGACGCGTTGCTTACAAATTTTTTCTTTTAAATCGAGATTTACACAGTGAGTGTTGCGAAGAGGTTTAATGAGCTGTACGCCGATCTCGTTGCGGAGAGAGAATACGGCTCAACAATATGTGTATATGGACTTCTATAATTGCAGATAAACATTTCTACACAGAAGTCGTGAAAGTCGTGACTTTATAAAATCATATTGTTTCAATAACGCATCAGAATTTCAAAATGTATTTTAATACTCGCACAGAAAGCACCGATCACGGAATCCTCCGTATCTATCGGCTATACACATAAATATATGTAGCCGCTCGCGCGTTCAGGTGTTCTCCATCGCGCGCGCGTGAGAGCAGAGGACCTGCCCAAACAGGTTTTCTCATATACAGAGGGAATATATGTGCCGGCACTTATGCACACGAGCTCCAACAAGTTTTATATATACATATATGTAATACCAGTGCTATACTCGCGAGTCTCTCTCTCTCTCCCTCTCTCTCTCTCTTCTCTCAGCCTCTATTAATTACACATTGTCGATGTGCTTCGGAATCCGGGTTGAAAAAAGCTCCGTTTAGCGCGTTAAGTATTTCGGAGCTACTTTTTTCCAACTGGAATTCGAACGGACATTTCACCCCCCCCCCTCTCGCTTTTTTTTGCAATCCATCTCGTGCCCGTGTATAACGTTACTTTTGAAAAATCTTTACGAATCTCACAGCTCTGTGTACCTACACTTATAATATCGTGTTAAACAAGTCGCGCGTACAAGCGATCAAATATTTGCAGTAGCGAAGCTTTGTCGGCACGATCTTGTGAGAGCGTGGAAAAGAACTACCAGTTTAGTAACTGTGTATATTTACCGGAGCTTAATTGCGTCAAGAGATTGCAATAACGTTATTTAATGTATTTACATTTGAAGATTTTCGATTAGTCCGGTCGTGCGAGTCGAGCGAGTTTTGATAAAAACCGCATTTAAAAATCACACGCAAGATTAAATTTACGTTACACGAGTATATAGCCGCTCAATCGTATCGCTGTAATCTCGAGTATGTGAAAATCGGTAATACATCAGTAGCGATTTTTCAAATCACGCGAAAATGTACTTCCATTACGATCTTGTATATCGCAGAAATCACAGCATGGAAAGAACAGGCTCGACTAAAACTTCTCGCGGTGGAAGCTGCTATCGTTAACGTATATACACAGGAGAAATGAAAAGGAAACGATACAGCTGAAATCAAGATTCACGCCTCGACGCTATCTATATTTATGTATCGAACAGCCCGTTGCGGCCAATCAGTGTGGCTCACAGGATTTACCGGCCCTTTAATTGCCCAGTAGTGTGTACATCTCTGGTCGCCTTTTTTTTTCTTGCGCACAGAGCGGAGTGTGTCTATCTTAGGAAATACCGATCGCCTCGTTTGATTGCGCAAAGCTGAGTACGAGCTTGTTTCGACGATCTCTTGTGTTCTCGGATTTTCTGACACCGCATCCTATGAGCGCGCGCGCGCGAGCCACAGATGTCACAAAAAACTTGTAGACACTTGTCGAATCGACTGTTGACTCGGTTAACAATCGGAGTTAGCTCACTCTGTATGCCGAGAGTAACGGCTTCATTAGCAAGTCATCGCTTACATTGTGTATTTATAAAACTAAACATAGATTATTGTGTGTGTTTACAAATGCAACGGGGCACGCGCTAACAGTTTCTTAGACTACCCCGTAATGCCGCTCGCGACGAATTACGTGATCGGACACACCCTTGTCTTTCTCTCTCTATCTCTCTCTCGCTCTCTCTCTCTCTGCAAATACGAAATTTCGACTTGCGGATACGCATAAGACACCTCGGCGCAAGTAGTCGGATAAGATAACAGCGGTACATATGTAGAAAACCTATTCCCACGAAGAGTACGCGTTATAGTTTGCGTGCGTACTATACGGGATATCCTTGAACCAACGACGTCGACCCCAATGCGAGTACATACGTATACTGCGGACGCGACAACAACTCGGTCAGTTCTGGAGATACGGAGAGGGGTTTAATTCATGGTTGTCGATTAAACGGAGCATTTCTGCAGGATTACAGGCTTTATCGACTAGTATATTAAAGCTGAGCTGCGAGTTCACAGTGGCGAGCGAGATTCACGTACATATCGGAGTTGTGTGCAGTAGCGCGGCTGAATTGAATGTTCCACATGGTACAGTGCAGACACGAGCCGCAAGACGAACAATGTGACAATCTCGTCGGTGATTTCGTCTAATAGGGATCTCGAACTGAACTCGAATATATAACGCCGAGGAGACTCTCGTGCAAACAGTGCAGATCGTCTTTGTATATAGATGACCAGAGCGCTCTTAATTCGCCGCAGCTTACGTATACATATACATATACTTATATATACATAGTATATACACAGCACACACTCACGCATTTGCATAATGCAATGGACCGCATTCCATCGAGCCGCAACAATTATAGTTCGATCTCTGATTGAACGTATCAGTGGAGGCGCTTGACGCGCTATGCTGCACTGTTATTGGGGATAAATAACACGTTTAGCGGCATGACAACGCCTGAATGAAAGACGCACTGGATCGTCGCCGCATGAGCGAAAAATCGGCGCGCCAAGAGTCGATTCGAATAATTTTACAGTCGACGAATAAATGTAGGGTGACTCAACAAAAGTTTACCAAATATAAAAATGCTTATACATTGCGTCCTCAGAACCCAGATGTCGACCCTCCGCGCAAGCACCACATACCTCGCCGTGTAGTCTTACAAAAATGATGTCACCGTCATCGCATAGTACGCTGGGAACAATGAATCACGTGTATAGACCAGTACCAACTCGATTTCGTTCTAATTCAGGGCATAACCCAATACAACGTAAATTTCGTACACTTGCTCGTTTTGCCGAAAAAGAAAAAAAATTATAACGAAACTTCCCTCTAGTACGTGACACATCTGCTTCACAGGCATAACGCAGTCTCGCGAAATATTCGCCTACGAAGCATCGGCAAGGGTTTTCCCTGTAACCCTCCTTTGCCTACATATACATTACAAACGTAACAAACAAGCGCACAGTTTGTGAGTCAGATTTCTCTCGAAAAGTTACAACATATAGATACATATACTTATGCCGGATTTAACAAACAATCGAAGAAGCTGCTTTTGATTAATCGCGCGCCGGCGATAAGCGCGTGAAAGGATAGAGACGAGCGCGAACGAAGGAGAAAAAATAAATATGACCGGGATATGAATAGAAGCCCTCGTTTGGGTTATCGTTGTCGGAAGCTGTGCTTTGTGCATGAGCTTCGAGACTGCGTGTATCTTTCGGCACTTTTTTCATGTACAGATTGGAAAAAAAAGAGTGCACGAAAATTTCAGTTGTTTGTTGGAGCACATGTATACGATAAGAATTATAACGGCTTATAGATACAGATAGCGCTGCTCAATAACATTAACAAAAAAATAAGAACCACTCGAGCATATATAGTAGCCGAAACGTGTATTCAAATAGTCCGGGAAACGCAGATAACGGAATTAATGTAGTGCGGCATCGTAAATAACGATCTGTTGACATTCGACGGAATTCTTATATACATAGACTTATCGGCGTGTAGAGAGATAGTATAGAGTTTATTGATTCCATTACTAATCTCAGAACAGCGTGTTATTAGACCATAAACCCGATAAGGATTCGCTAATTAATTACTTGAACATATTAATGGACATACGAACGATTTAATTTGCCGAAGAGACGAAGACACTGACTCACTTTTGCAGACGTTAGACGATACATATTACACAATCTAATCGGAGAAATAGTCAGATGCTGTACACAGTTATTTGGTTTTTGACATTGAACTGAAAAATTTGTAAGTGTCGATGTTAATTGGCTTTGAAGACAGGAGTTTGCCAGTAAAGTTTAAATTACGAGGCGAAAAACTATCGAAAGAGAATTTCGCGAGAACGCGCGCGGTGATAATCAACGTAACACAATCAGCGAACAAAATACACGGAATGACCCAGTAATTGACAGGCCACAAATCATTATACATTTATCGCAACTAAATTGATAAATCTTATCGGAGTTTATTACTAAAATAGCCATAAAAGCCGACGAGCGTCACTTTTTTATGCAGAACGAATAATCAAACACTTGCATTTCCAGAGTTGTAGTATAGCTCGAATAGAAAGTATCGCAGACTTTGAGCGCGCCAATTCAACTCGGATATTTTGTGCTTCCAGAATAAAATTCGATTTTAACGTAAGAGTTAAATATTGCTTTTTAGATGTTGTACTTGTAGACTATAAAAACTTGAGGATGGAACTAAAGTCTCATTTACTTGTTTCTTTTTATACTCAAATATTTCTTAAAATTAAACATATAGAATACATATCAATCGAATATTTAAAATGTCATCTTTCCAAAAAAATTTTTAAGAAAAAAAAGACGTATGTGACATCGCCACCCGGTAACTTAACTACACAGTAAACAAGTCTAGGCAAATGGAATATGTATAAAATAAACCAATGAGCAACGTACCCTCGCGGCATCGGCAGCCGGATCGGCAGCGACGATCCCCATCAAAAGCACCAGCACCAGTAACTTCATCCTGTCCGAAAACTCACGCACCGTCTATCTCTTCTCTCTTTTGAAAAAAAAAATCACCAACAATACAGCTCCTTCTCACTCTTCCATATTCCGAGGCTCTACTCGCACGCGATGCAGCAGCAGTGGCGACTCGATCGTCTTTTTTACTTATAAAAAAAACCTCGTAAGTATGTATACAACACAGAGACAGGGAGAGAAGCGAGCGCGTGTGTCCAGTCGCGCCAAGTGCTGCTGAGCGACTGAAAGCGAACTGGCACTTGCCACTTGTTCTCTCGGCCGCAGCGTTGCCTATAGTTTCGAAGGAGAGTCGAGGTTGTAGCTGCTACTGCTATGCTGTTGCTGTGGTGTGTAGTAGTGGTGATTCGAACGGTGCAAGCGCGGTTGGGATTTTCTTCTGTTATGTTTAGCTGGGAGATTTTTCTCAAGTACTTTTCCTACAGCGTCGATTTTTCATAATTTCGAAAAGCACGTCAGGCTCGATCTGAAAAAAGAATAGCAGAGTTCAAGACTTCTAGTGTGCAGAAAGTGTTGGGAAAAGTTCTATTAAAAGTTATCGAGAATCAATCGCAGAACTCAGTATCCCAGTCAGTTGTTACATGTAAATTAGGATCGTTAAACGGTAAAGAATTGTGCCGTTACGAAATAACAAAATGCATTCGTTAACCTCATTATTTTAATGTTGAAAAATAGAACGAGCAGCTATCCCGATAGACTTTGAGCTGAATCAAAACCATTTAACAAAGCCTTTCTATTTGTCAAATAAAAATCGCAGCCAAATTTCGAGGATCCCCCAATAAAGGATTGACGCAAAACGTCGAGGCCAGATTATTAACTCGGCGAAAGTGGGGATAGCTAAGATTGGCAGCGAGAGAAAAGGACGAACGAGGCGATGCTGCCAAGCTGTCTCGTCTTTTTCGTCCCTCTTCCGCTTCTTCCTTTTCGAGGGAAGCCGAACGTCGAACAAGAAAAATAAAAGAACGAAGATAGAGAGAGCGAGAAAGAGAGAGAGAGAGAGAGAGAGAGAGAGAGAGAGAGAGAGAGAGAGAGAGAGAGAGAGAGAGAGAGAAAGAGAGAGGGAGAGAAGGGAATGATATTTTCAAAGAAGAGAGACCGGTTCGATGTGGATCTTTTTTCGCTTGGAAATTTCGACGAGACGAATTTACTTATTACATAGTTACCTACTAGCAGTTATTCGACAGGTGACACCCCAAAAAAACAAAGTACTCCTGCAGGAAACACCTGAAAATACGTTAAGCTGTATAAGTATCGCATATTAATTAAACAAAAAGCTCTTAAAATAAGAAAGACTCCCATACTCTAGCCAAAAACCCGTGCAACAAAGGCATCGAGGCAAAGCAAGCTTCTCTCTCGCTCTCTCTCTCTCTCTCTCTCTTCCTCGGGAATTCCGATCAATTTTCTGCACACATACAGAAACAATCGCTTGGCAAAACACGATCCCATTACCCCTTTCAATTCCTCCCTTTCATTCGAAATTTCACGCTGCCCGCGTGCGGAATAAATTCCTCGGACACATCTCTCGTTAGGTATATTTCATGCAGCGCAAAAGACCGATACAGATCAGCGTATATAGCAGCAGAGCAGCGGATGTAAAAGGTAACGCTGCAATACATATATAGTACATACGAGAGTTGGGTTTCGTTAAAGGCTTATCAGACTGTATATACGCGCGCGGCTCAAAAGATCCAATGAGTCATCCGCAGAGGTGTGTAGAAGCCCAGGGGGGAGATGAAGCGAGATTGTGCAACGAGAGCGATGGGCTCTTTCTAAATTTGTCGAGGTGTGAGATAGTGGATTGGGCTTTTTTCTCAGGAGGTGATAAGGACTTTTTTTTTTGGAGGGGGCCCATCGATCGAGCTCGTCTCGATGAAAAATAATTGATTGATACGCTGGCATTGCACGACCATATGCTGCACGTGTATATATAATTAAATCTTGGACAGAGTTCGATAGTAAAAATTGTGACGCTCGAGTGGAAGATTCGATGTATACGATAAAAGTTAGACAAACAACGTTAACATCGCACAATCTACATAGTCGCCTTATCCAATGCCAAGCACGACGAAACAATGGACAATTGATGAATGTAGGGTATACAAGTGTATACAACATACGTATACACATTGAGCAGCCACTGCTCGAATCATTTTTTATAGAGCCGAATGAAAAGGGGGAACGAGATCCGGCCATAAATTAACGGGAGAAATTAGATTTTTGAAGCCTCGTTGCTGGCAGCCACTTCTTTCAAAGTGTAACTAGAGTCGTAAAAATCGCTGCTAGCTCGAGGAAGTCACGCTGTATAATAACGAAGACTCGAGGATTATTTCATCAAAGGCAAACTTCTAAATTGGAGCGTCTTCAGCTACAATTGAAAACGGAGACAATATTAAACAATTCAGCAGTTATCTTTATCCCAGCGTATACGAAAAAAAAAACTACCAGACAATGTGATAGCGAGTAGCACATACGTATAGGCTGTATAGATATATCGTACAGCTTACATCGATCCTCCGCACGAACGGCAGGCTTTATAAGCCGTACCCAATTTTCCAATTTCACAGTCCGCACGTCAAGTCGAATATATATATATAAAAAAAACCGGCCGACACGTGAAAAAGAAACACTACCTCGCGCTGTACTTAAGGCCTCATTTCCAAGCCGCAAGTCGTATACGTGTATACGCGATCTCTCCCTTCGGCCGCAGCGACTTTTTCTCTTACACGAACACCTGTGCGCGTCGTTAAATTTCAATCGGATCCCCGAGATTTATCTCTCTCCCTCTTAGGTATATACGCGCCCGATCCGGTATAATATATAATCGAACCGCGAAGAGATGGACAAAAAACGAGTTTCGGACTGCCATATATCTCGTTCCTCGGGATACGCGCGCTCGAGAGCGATTCCATTATTGATGCGATAAAGACATTCATTTTTCCGAGAGAGTGAGAGAGAGAGAGAGAGACGTGTAAGCTTCTTTTACATGTACGCTTATATAAATTCATACAAAGTTTTATGTAACGGCGCATACAAAATTATCTAACGCTATAAACATTTCGCGTTTTAGTGTAGAAGCTTTGAACGATATACACATATCGCGCATACATCGGAGCAATAAAGCGCGCGAGATTGCACTTTAGTGCAGTTATCAAAATACTATTCACGCCAGATACGCAGGTTATCTCGTAAAAAATTTCGCAAAGTTTCACTATATTACGATGTCGAAAAAGGTTCAGAGCGCGAGAGAATAACTCCGCGTCTCTCCTTTATTTCGCAAAAACGTGCAGCGGCGCAGCGGCAGCTCGAAACTCACTCGACTCGTTTGTCTACTATATTACTTTAATACATACAATTAGTTATCTCTCGGCTAAGCGTGTTGAGTGAAAGTTTCCACAATAAAAACAGATAGGCCGTTTTTTCTTCAAATTCGATCGAGTGCTAAATTTTATTATATCGCGCATAATAATATTTACTTGTATATGTATCAGCCTTCGCAGCGGCTGTACGGCGCAAGTTATATATATTGTGCACAACAGAAATGTGCGCGCGTGTATTGTGCACCTCTCGATTCCCGATAAATGTGGATAAAACTGACGCTCGATTTAAATTTACGGTGGGGGATTATCGAGTGATAAAAGCGCGCGCACTATGAAAATATCCTATCGGAGAATTTTCACATTGTTATAGACGGTCTCACGGGCGAGAAGGACCTCGCAATCGCACTTGACGATCGTTCCTCGCGAACAAAGGTGCGTATAACGCGAGCGCGTTTATTCCGAGCGTGTACACTATAGATTCCGGATCGAGTTATTTTTCCACGTCGAATATTTATAATTTATATCGAAATAAATCCTTTCTTTTCGCTTTGCATAAAGCGCGCAAGCGTTGTCGCCTGTTATCCTTTTCCAAGAAACGCTTCACGCGCGAGGTGTGTCTCAGGGCGTTATGCACACGTATGCGTATACAGCTGTGCGAGTCAATTTTAGCGAGTATCGCAGCTTATCAATATATTGTTGTACAATATACATAAATCTGTTTCGCAGTGTGTACGCAAAGCGGTGCATTACAAAAACGAGAAAAAGCGACCGTACAATGTTTTCTCCGAGGCGACAAAGTAAAGCAACAATCGTACAAGCAAATCTGTTCTTCATTACCTCTCGCACACCCTCGATGCTCAAGATTTTTTCTCTCGCATACCTGACAGACAGAGAGAAAGAGAGAGAGAGAGAGCCGGGATCTCTCTCTCTCTCTTTCTCGGAGAACAGGTGTGCCGCCGGAGACCAGCAGTCTCGCCCGAGCGTTTCCATGTCTGTGTAAGTGCATTTGTGTGCGTGAAAGACGCTCCACTTCGCGGGGATACCCGCACCGTTCGCTCGCCGGTTTCTTCGAGGACCTTGCGTGGGAGAGACAAATACGCGCGCCTTTTTTTCAGCGATGATTTCGTGGGGGAGGTTTGCTTATTTTCTTTTGTTTTTTTTTCCACCGAGGCTATCGTGAGACTTCGATGCGTTTTGTTAATGAGAAGACTGGAACTTTTCGGTATAGGACGATGCTGATGGACGACGTGACTCTGAGATCGCGGAAGACTGTTTTTTGAAATAAACGAATAAAGATTCGTATATGAAAATAGAAACTTAATCGGTAAAATTTACTATTGTATAAAACTTAATAGAAGAATGTACTCGATGTTTGCGTTTTGAGGGCAATTTTTAGCGGTGTTTGCAAAGTAGGCAATAAGGCATAGAATGCGTCAACGAAAAGATTAGTATAGAGTAAAATGCGCAGTGCATTAAAAAGCACTTGAGCTCTTCTCAATATCTCATTACGCCCGCAGCCTCCAAAAGTCTCGAGCTCTCGCCCGTCATTTTTCTCGTGTCTCTCACTCCCCCACATCTCGATTCCATGCGCTCACGCCCGAGAAACTTCTCCTCCCAGCGCGCGCACTCTTGAAATCTCTCTCCACTCTATTCTCCCATAAGAATCGAGCTGCAGAGGAGAGCCTGAAAGAAGAGAGAAGGAGAGAAGAAAAGACACATACAACGTAAGAGAGCTGCTCTCTCGTGTGGCTCAAGAGAAAAAGGGAGAAGATGAACGGGCAAAATAAGAGGAAAAAGATCGCCGCCGAGAAAGAGGGAGAGGTAGAGGCCAGGCAGTCTGGCTCGACTCGCCGAGGGTCACAAGGATGCTCTTGCGGTGGAATGACCTGGTTAGTTCTCCGTATACGAGAGCCTCGTCGGCCTGTTTCTCTCTCTCTCTCTCTCTCTCTCTCTCTCTCTCTCTCTCTCTCTCTCTCTCTCTCGCTGTGCATGTGTATGCGTGTTGCGTGTATAGCTGGACCGATGCTTCCAGACAATGGGACGCCAAGACTTGAGTCTTTCTTCTCTCTCTTGCGCTGTTGCGCTGCTACTTCTAATCTGAGATGCGAGACGATGATGCCGAGGTTGGTGCTGCACGTGGAGAGAGAGTGAGAGAGAGAGAGAGAGAGAGAGAGAGAGAGAGAGAGAGAGAGAGAGAGAGAGAAGCTGGCCGACACCTACCGGTTTGTGCGGCCCTTCTCGGTTTCAGGGGGGCAAAAAAGAAGATACACGAGAGAGAAGGGAGAGGAAGAATGTTTAGTGCGTGTAAAAAGTTACCGTATTCTTGGATAACAGATTTTCAGTCCTGAATACTGCGTCGCTACTTTCTCGTTTCTATAATGCTCTTTGAAAACGCTGGCATCTTTTGGAGTTCTGAAGTTCTTGGCGATTCTGAGGAAGGGCCGCAGGCCTTGACACTTCTCGGACTTTGTGCTTACGTTATGAGCTGCAAAATATATGCTATGTTAGTATTCCAAGGAAAATTAGTGCACAGATTAGTAGATTAGTACAGGTTCGACGAACCTAAAATTTTTCTTTAAATTTTCTTTTGGCATTTCATCCAAAGAATGTCAGTTGAAAGATGCCTCGCTAAATTGCATTAATTAATTAAAAGCGCTTATTTTACTCATGCATTACAGAATACTCAATATCGCCCTTTTAAAATCCAAGGTCTCCCCGACATTGACCACCAACTTATATCTCAACTCTCCGAGAACTGTTATTCCGTTCTCTCTACATAAAGAATCGAAGGTGATAAATGCCCAAACCTCCCAGGCATATAGATCAGCCGAGATCACCAACGGCATGTCGATAATGCCTCGATCAATTATTTTTTTCTCTCGACAAAAATCCAGGCTAAGCCTCATTAGGTACTTTTAATCCCGCCCAAGCAAGACACGAAACGGCAGCAATTAAGTATACGTAAGCGTCTATAATCCTCGGAGGTGTCAATCGTCGAACACTTTCCTTAATCTTTTATAAACACTCGCGCATAGGTTTATAAGTATGCGAAAACAGAGACGAGGATCCCTTATACATATATATTGCGCTATTAATCACTCCCGAGGGACCACCTCTAAGTATACGACCCAAAACGAATCTTCGGCTGTAAATTCGGACTGAGCCACGACTGCATATCTATGTATTTGTGTGTGTCTCTAATGTTCCTTTAATGGGTCTTCGCTTCGATTTTATTTAGAGAGTTCGGGTATAAGATGAGCTTGTTTTTTTCTGACCTTCAAGGGAACTATTGCGTTGCTATGGTTTTCGAATTGCAAGTGATTTGCTTGTAAGAGGATTTCAGCGGGCATAGCGTTTACGAGGGTCCGATGCCAAGAGCCGATATTTATTATTTATAGACGCGTTAAGAGATTTATTATTTGTTGCGAAGCCGACTAGCGTTTACGAGCTTCTGTTAAAAGATATTCTAGATCATTTAATTTTTTTATTAATGCTCATTTTTAATGTGTAATTGTATAATACCAGTTTGACGATCGGCAATTTTCAAAGATTTTGAATCGATTTCCAGTAAAAACATCGCAACCTTTCTATTATCGTCGTTCCTCGATCAATTTATTTTCTCCCTAACCGTACTGCAATAATTATCCTCTCCGCGACGCTCCAGCGATTATCCGTGTACTTCCCGTAAATACAATATCGTTCCGGCAGCTCTCTTATTTTTCTAGAAAAAAAATCTGATCGACTTTAATATGCTTCATCAACTAAAGTTTAATATTACTTTTTAATTATTATATTACATGTATGAATAATCCATTAGGAATTCCAAAGCTTATAAAAAATGTTCTCACCAAATCTCTACAAATATTAAATTCGAATCTACTGCAAAGATTTCGTAATCATCGAATCGTTCTGAACACTTTCGTCCTCATCGCAGCTAAAAACTCTTCTGAGCACCAGTACCGCATCATCCAGTCTTTTGAATTCCATTGCTTTCTTGCCATCGTCTCTCCTCATCCATACTCTCCCACCCACCTCCGATTCACCCTCGACATTCTCACAGGAGATGTTCCAAAGATTGTCGAAGTACTTTCCGTAAGTCGCTTGACGATCTTTATCGGTAGAAAAACTCGTAGCGCACACGTGTACAGGCCTGGAAATGATCTTAGCGCAGGACTGAGCAGCGTTGAGGAGTATGGCGCAGCATCGTGCTGCATGGAGCTCACGGGAGGTAAGACGAATGTCCGGATAATTGCTGAAAACATCCAAATCGTCTACTAGAAGAACAGAAGGTGGCTTCTGGAAAGTATGCAAACGAACTAGCTGAGCGATGAGATCCTCGTAGGTCGCGGTGTAGCTGAAAAAAAAACATCATCGACGATTAGATCTAATAACATGAAATTAAAAAGTAATATTTTTATAGATACTAAATGCTTCTTCAATATCAGTGTACCGTGAATAATGACGTATAACGCAGGAACCTATCCATCCTAGAAACACGCAATAACGAGCAAACTACTCTCCTCTTAGCGCGTCCGACGCGGCATGTAAAAAAAGGCAATAAGCACAGAGCAGGCACTTCCTCAATAGGAAATGCACGATAAATCGCAACCGGCCGTTGGAATTTCGAATTCACGCTCCGGCGAGAGTCAACTGGCCAATCTACATCATATCGTATGCGCAGTGCCGAGTTAATACGCTTATTTGTACACTTTCTCCCGCATGTGCGTGGGTATTATAATACACGAGTGAGAGAGAAAGATAGAGCCGTGAGCCGCAGTAAATCAGAGATCTCCGCATCGTCGAATTGTACGCTTGCTGCAGTCGCTGCATATCTCGAGCTTCCGTTTTGGCTTGCCTCTTTGCTGCATCACCGAGCGTTCATGATTCGAGTAGCGATGAAAATTGAAGCTTGGAGAGTATTTCTAATGGCAATTTCATGCTTTGCTTGTTATTGCTGCATATAGGTAGTCAATGAAAACACTGATCGGCTTTCATATTTTCTACGTGACTACGCCAAACTACGCTGCTGTTTTCTATGTATATACGTATATCTACAAACAATTAAATGAGTAAAAAACTTGGCAAAAATTATATCTTGTTTGATTATTAGCAGCCTTTATATACATTTTTTCCCTTTAGAACCATTATTTATAGAACTTACATAAAAGTCATATGTTTCAGCGCTTCGGCCGAAGGTTCGCTTCTACCGTGAAACGCCGGCGGCAAAGACTCGAGCTGCTGGGACACGAAATAATGAACTTGATGGCCCTCTTTCGCCCACGAAAGTGCAGCCTGCAAAGATATAAAAAATTTTCTGTAACACCAGCTCTACGCATATACGAATAGCCTTTAGCTTAGATGCCTCAGTCTACTTTCGAAGATTCTTTCTCAGTCGAAATCTCGATCGAACTTTACTAAAGCAAACATAACAGTCGAAAAAGAGAACAACAAAACGAAATAAGTACATCAAAATTCCATGCTTACCTCGAAGAGAAAAGCCTTGCAAAGCTCCGAGTCGCCGCTAACCAAAGTCGTCCTGACAAGTTCGTTATCCGTCAACATCGTCGCAATAAACAATGCCGCATGTCCGCGTGTGATAAGCAACCAAGTAAGTATTGTAAGTAGATGATGTATCCACACACTGAAAAAAATCCAACCGTCATTTCCAAGAACACACACTTCCTCGTCGACCTCCCCAGCGCCATCTGGCGGACGCAGTTTTCAAGCCGGCAGCTCGTGAAAAGTGTAACTTCTTCACTTCCGTCGGTAACATCGGCGATTCTCACGTTTACTTTCTCCCGATAGCGCGCTATTCTCTCCTCTCCCTCTGGCAGCAGCAGCTCTGCTGCCAAAAAAGTCTTGAAAGATACACACAGGCGCACACCCACACCCCCACGACGAACGCGGCGCGTCGCACACTGTCCGCACACACTGCAGCACACGAGTGTTTCGGGAGATAAACAAACGAAGCGAAGCCACGCGAAAATGCAGCCTCGGTGACCCGGTTCACCAAGTCGCAGCCACGAATTATCATCGCCGTCACCTTGGTGCTGCACACACGCGAGACCTAACCTTCGCGATTGTGGCGGAGGCAAAAAAAGCGAGTTTTGCGCAAAATTTGCGCGGGCGACGATGAGCGAAATGACTACCGCGATAGCGTGAATGGAGACGATATAGACGTGATATCCCCGGGATGACGATCGCGGCGAGGACGATGTCGACACTCTGGAGGAAGTTCAAGTAGTGCCGTGAGAGAGTTCGACACTCGACGAGAGCCGGAGCTCTGCAGCGCTGAAGATGGGCAATGAGGCGGTGATCAGTAGTATCCTGAATGAGATCCTGGTGAGTACGACGATTACTGTTGGGCTTGGGCGTCGTGGGCTCGGTTCTCACCGACGTTGGGGCATTTTGCAGAAAGTGGAGGCGATCGAGGAAGCCTTCAGCTGCATCATAGTGCACAATCCCAGCAATGAGAAGGAGAAGATCAAGGGCTGGCAGACGGAGCTGGCCAATGCCATGGCAGGTCTCAGTACGGAACAGCAGGAAAACGCCATCCGCAGGTTTCTCTACGTCGCTGCAGAGATCACCAATTACAAGAGAATGCACCTAGTGCTCTCGCTGCTTGAAAATCTAGTATCTACAAATGTGTTACCTGCAAGGTGAGCAGGCATAGTTGTGGAATTTCTTCAGTTTTAATATTCATGATTCGATTGTGTTGCAGGCTGGTGTGTGAGTGTATTCTTAATTGCGAAAAGTTTCAGTATCAGAATAAGGAGTTCTGGGTAGAATGTTTTACTCTGATTCGACATATTATTGGTGGAGTAGACTATAAGGGAGTGCGTGAAATTTTAAAGGTACATTTTTTTAGATTAAATATTAAAAGATTTATCTCTGTGTATGCTAATTACAATCATTGATCTCATATTCCTCAGGCATGTGAAGAGAAAGCTCATATATTACCAGTAATGATAGATGCATCTGTACAGTCACAAATGAAAGCTTTAGAACGTCTAATAGAATATATTTTTGATAGAAATGCATGTTTAATACCGTGTTATTTAATTGTAAATGAGCTTCAGAAGTTTGCTGCGGATAAGAAGAACTGGCCTCATTGGGTAATTACGTTTATCCTGAATCAAACTCTATATCAAAATATAAGACTAATATAATTTGTTTCAGAAGCTTGCGAAATTAATATCAAATTTCATAGATAGCTTTCGCAATGTAGTCCAAATGATATCAATCATTGGACACTCTAAGATGTTACCACTTGTTGAGCATTCAGGATATGGTGATCACCTTGTTAGTCCATGGCTGCTTGACCGAAACACGTTACAATTTTCTCTGAAGGGACTTGACAGTCTTCCATATGATCCAGAATTATTGAAACCACAAACAAACCTTTTGAGATATGTTTTAGAACAACCGTACAGTAGAGATATGGTTTGTTCTATGCTGAAATTGCAAAAACAGGTACAACTTTCTACTCTGCTTTGCAAGATTTTATACTTTGTTTTAATGTTTGTATTGTCAACTGTGTTACTAGCAAAATCCCAGATGCAAAGCTTTAGAAGAACAACTTGTAGATCTGATGATTAGAAACATGGAAAAATCTGAGAATGAGCCTACTCCTGCAGATGATTCAGATGGCGTAATAACTAACTATTGGCCATGGTTACATCTTTCTTCGCAGTTAATTCATTATGTTATCTTTCAATTTGTCAGTTTTCCAAGTTTTATTATGGCTATTCATGACAGAGTAAGTTTACACAATAATCAAAATAAATTGATTTATTTATTAGCGATTTATTTAATCTTACCTTGTTAATGATTTTATTTCTAGTTAGCCGGTAGAGAATGGAAAAAAGCAAGAGATCATTTAATGTGGGTTTTATTACAATTTGTCTCTGGAAGTATACAAAGAAATCCTGTGAGTTTTTTAATCTTCTTTTTGTTTAATTTTTAATTCTGTGCAATGCTAAAGATTTCTTCTTATCTTGCAGCTAACCACTTTCTTACCAATCTTCAAACTTTATGATCTGTTGTATCCAGAAAAAGATCCTTTGCCTGTACCTGATTTAATGCACATAAAATGCACGCACGAAATGGCTTTGATTTGCATTTGGTTGCACCTTTTGAGAAAAGCTCAGGCAGAAAGTTCAAATTGTCATAGACCAATACCACATAATTTAAAAATGCACAATGAGTAAGGCTTAATAATTCAATTGCTTTATTTTCTTAATTTTATTGTTTTAATAAAAATTACTCTAATTTTCATACTTTGTACATCAGGTTTCTTCAACATGCAGTAACACAACCAAATCTTACTATGGGTTCAGATTATAGAATAGTGCTACTTTGCAATGCATATTCTACACAAACAGCTAATGACTATTTCGCTCGGTCAATAAATGTTTTATTTGAATCAATTCAAAAGGTAAAACATCTATAAAACAACGACTGCCCTTTGATCGCTGTTTTATATTTTTTTTATTTTGTAAAAAAAAATTTCGTTAGATTAAATGTATCTACATTGTAATTGTATCATTCATGCAAATATTTCTTGATTTCACAGAGCCATCCACAACAACCTCTACAAAATTTGCAAAGCAACACATCTATAGTTCATCACCCTACTACACCTTTATCAATGTCAATTCTTGACTCATTGACTGTCCACGCAAAAATGAACCTCATTCATAGTATCGTTCACCATATGATGAAGAATGCACACTCAAAAAGCAATATGACACTTCCCCCTGCTCTTGTTGAAACATATAGTAGATTATTAGTGTATACAGAAATAGAAGTCATGGGTATTAAAGGTTTTATAAGTAAGTCATATTTCTTATTGTATTCACAACCTTGTAAATGATATTTCTTGAGATGTTTTCATTAATTTTCCAGACCAGTTGTTACCAACAATCTTCAAAGCTCACGCGTGGGGCACTCTTTATACTCTTTTAGATATGTTTAGTTATAGAATGCATCATATTCAACCAACCTATAGAGTACAAATATTGAGTCATCTTCATACTCTTGCTAGTGTTCCACAAACGAATCAAACTCAACTACATTTATGGTAAACTTGCTTGATATCTAACCTTTTTTATTTAAAATGTTTGACAAATTTTATAAAAGTATTTTAATTGTTAGTGTTGAAAGTACTGCATTACGTTTAATTACTGGACTGGGTTCTGCCGAAGTCCAACCACATCTTTCAAGATTTCTTTCTGAACCGAAAACACTGATCTCTGCCGATTCTGAAGAACTTAATAGGGCACTAGTGCTTACACTTGCTAGATCAATGCATATTACAGGTAAATAACAATTTTTATATTCTTTAGCTATACTTAAATTGGCAACACATATCTAAAACTCATCTTTGTTTAGGTACCGGAGCAGATACTGTAAGCGGTACGTGGTGTAAAGACATACTTAATACAATCATGCAAAATACGCCTCATTCGTGGGCGGATCACACTCTGCAGTGCTTCCCTCCTATTTTAAGTGAATTCTTTCAACAGAATAGCGTTCCTAAAGAGGAGAAACAACAAATAAAGGTTTGTAATTTCAAAACATAAGAACTTCTGAATTGTTAAATTTATTCTAATTCAAAATTTTGCAACAGAAAGCCGTTGAAGAAGAGTATAGAAATTGGGCGTCTATGAGTAATGAGAATGATATAATCGCTCATTTTTCCGTATCTGGCTCACCACCATTGTTCCTATGT
This sequence comes from Philotrypesis tridentata, assembly GCA_018906965.1. Lineage (NCBI taxonomy): Eukaryota > Metazoa > Arthropoda > Insecta > Hymenoptera > Pteromalidae > Philotrypesis > Philotrypesis tridentata. Next base: position 5,658,663 of record JACCIB010000009.1, on the reverse strand, counting down.
TTACTGTGGAAAATGATAATCGAAACTGATCGTATTAGTCCCATAGCATACAAGTTAGTTTCACTATTATTTATTTATACATTTATACATTTATTATTTTAGATTTTTATGAAATTAATATGATTTATTAATTCTAGAATATTAGAGAGAATAGGAGCCAGAGCATTGTCAGCTCATCTCAGAAAATTCTGTGATTACATTGTCTTCGAAGTTTCAAGCATAGCTGCTGATGGATCGTATGTTAACAAAGGTGTCGACGCTATTAACGACATGATTTGGAAATATAATATTTTTACATTCGATCGATTGGTGTTATGTTTGGTAAGCAGAATCTTTGAGCTAATTAGTATACATTGTATGCAAAATTTGTAAGAACGAATCCGTTTATTCTAGGCTTTAAGAACTCTTGAGGGTAACGAGGCGCAAGTTTGTTTCTTCATAATTCAATTGTTATTGCTGAAAGCCGCGGAATTCCGTAATCGAGTAGCTGAGTTTGTTAAAGAGAACTCGCCAGATCATTGGAAACAATCAAATTGGCATGAAAAGCATTTAGCATTTCACCGTAAGTTTCCAGAGAAATTCGCTCCTGAAGGAATAATGGAACAATCCTCTGGCAGTCCTAACCAATATCAAAGTTATCCTGCTTACTTTGGTAATGTTTGCTTGAGATTTTTACCAGTTCTTGATATAGTAATGCACCGATATCTTGAAATACCTCAAGTTACGAAAAGTCTTGAAGTTCTCTTGGAACATTTGGGATGTCTTTACAGGTTTCATGGTAACTAATTTTAATTCTAACTAGTTTATTCTTCTTTTTTTATTTTCAAACTTTCCAACGTAAATTTTTAGATCGACCTGTTACGTATTTGTATAATACTCTTCACTATTATGAACGGCAACTAAGGGATAAACCAATTTTGAAACGCCGTCTTGTCATTGCCATATTGGGATCATTAAGAGAAACTAAAACTCCTGGCTGGGCTTTGTCTGAGGCTTACCAAAGATATATAGCTCGAAGCCCAGAGGATGTTCAATGGCAACCTGAACTCGATTATTATGTGCGGCTAGTGCAGAGATTAGTCGACAGTAAGTATTCACTTTACAAATTTTGATTTTTCTTGATATTCATGTTGCTTTTTTATCATTCAGCTATATATGGTACAATTCAATTTCCACCTACTGATTGGAGATTCAACGAATTTCCGAACCCGGCTGCACACACGTTGTACGTCACATGTGTTGAACTCATGGCGCTTCCTGTAGCCCCAAATGTAGTTGCTAACAATCTTTTAGACGTTGTGGCCAAAGGGTAAACATTTCATTGTCTTAAACAGTGACGTCAATATTACTTGACTCTAAGATTGTAAATTAATTTTCAGATATACTGTGATTCCTTCAGATGAAATTCATGCGTGGATAAACTGTATTGGCATTATAATGTCAGCGTTACCAGAATGCTATTGGTCAATTTTGCATGAGCGTTTAGTGCAAACTGTGTCCAGCCCTGGACTGACCAATTGGCAGTATGACAACTTGAGCCCATTCCAATTATTTAATTTTAATTTAACGCACAATAGCTTTTTTGAGAATAAGTATAGCTATATGCTAGCTTTAGCTCATTCCATATGGCATCATGCTGGTGTTGGTCAAATGGTTACAATGGTTCAGTAAGTATAGGGTTTAAAAAATTCACTAGAAGTTGAATCAAGTGTAAAATGCGAAAATAATTATTTCAGATTTATCAAAGAAAAATTGCAGCCTGTTATAAATACTGAAGAGCAATTGATTTATGCATGCCATTTGATTGGACCAACCCTTAACCGATTTAATACGGAACGACCCAAGTGTATTACTGATCTCACAATTATGCTGTATGAAATGTTGGAGCAGGTCAATCGCGCGCAAACTCATCTTAAACAGATGGACCCAATCTGTGATTTATTGTATCCTTTTGAAAACTTCTAAATGATTTTTATTTTAGGTACAATTTACTTTTAAATATATTTCTTAACTTATAAAATCTCCAGTTATCACATAAAATATATGTTTGTTGGTAATTCAATGAAAAACGAAGTTGAAACTATTATTAGAAGGCTAAGGCCAGCCTTACAAATGAGACTTCGTTTTATTGCCCATTTAAGTGTTGAAGAAATTCAGTCTTCCTGAGACACAGCTGCCACCAATGTTGGTGCAAGTACTTCCACAAATGTAACTAAAGTATAAACTTAACTATTACGTTGCTTACTTTACGATTGTATATTTATGGAAAAAATAACAAAACTGTGGGTGAGAACAAATCAAGAAGAAACTATTAGACGACTATGCGATAAGTAGATAATTTTTATTACTATTTGTACGTCATGAGACATTATAATTGTATTTAAAAAATTCTTCAAGCATCACATTAAGTTCTTAAGTATGTAAATATGTAATTGTAACAAGAAGAATTATGTGAATAACAATTTTTTTTTTTAAACTGATAAAGGGTATATTGATTAATATTTTGATCCCAAAGGCCAAAGACAGTGTTGCAGATAAATTTTGTTTAATATTTGTTAAAATACTGCACTGTACTGTAACTTTATTAAGCTCCTAAAGAAATAATTGGAAGCATTTTATTGTCTTATAGACATAGGCGCAAGTTACACACTGCATGAAGCTCATAAGTTTTGTGATATATCAACTCACTATTATTGTCATATTATTTTTGCGTTGTAGAGTCAGTCTAGTTTCTATAGAATTTTTAAATTCGTAGTATATAATTTCAAACAGATATCAGATAAAATAAATTTTTTAAATAATATACTATAAAACTTTTAACGATTCTTAAAATAACTTAATACTTAAATTGAATATTGCAAAAATGTAAGTACAAAACTATAAATCTCTAAGGTAATATAAAACAATAAGTAATCAAATTTTTCATAAAACTAAAACTTGATGATTTTAAACATGCTGTAAGATAATATTCTCTATATAGAATTCTGTAATATGTTCTACAATTTATAAAATTATGTTCAAGCATTAATTGGTAGTTATTTGCATACAAAATTTACAAAATTAAATTATATCACATTATAGGGCAATGTTTTAAAATCACAAGCGCAGAGAGATTTATGAGTACTATTTTATATCTTATCATAATCAACTGTTCCTGCATTGGAAGCTTCAACTACCTTGGCGAAAGTTTGATATGATTCAGCATTTTCTTTTACAAAATCTTGATTTTTCATTTCAGCGATCCATTCCATCTAAAAGTCATTGTTGATTATATTTAAAATGCAAACTTTTAATAAATGCAGGAAAATCTAATTTTGAAATGATACTTACAAGGGATGGGAATTTTTCTTGTTCAAAGTCCAAAGATTCTTTGTATAATATTGGAAGCGCTTTTGCTCTTTCAACAAATGGCCACATGAGAATATCAAGTAAGCCAGGTTTATTTCCTAAAATAAGTTTAAAATTATGTCAGTATTTCAAGTATTTTCTGAATTATCAAATAGTACTTTTGGACAAACCAGTAAAGAAAGTAGTATTTCTATTCTTCAATTCATTTTCAAATTCTGTTAAGTAAGAGCAGATTTCATTAACTGGTTCTTGGAGTGGTCTGCTATCTTTCTTGTGAATACAGCCAGAGAAAACTTTTACTATCTAGAATTCATTGACCATTACAATGTCTATCCATGAAAATTTTTTTATATAATGAATTGTCTTATTATTTTTAAATATTTTATTACCTTATCGTATTGATCAAGCAATTCCAAGTCACGAGTGAGAGTTGACTTATTGTAAATGGTTGGTTCAGGATACTTTTCTTCCAAGTAATTAACAATGACTGTAGAATCAACTACTACCTTACCATCAAGATCTACCAAAGCTGGAACCTTGCCTTCTGGATGAATCTAAAATTCAAATGAATTTCATAACTTGTGGATTGCTACATCGGAATAACAAAAAAATAGTGTTTGATATGGAAAAGTGAAAGCTACCTTCAAGTACCATTCTGGCTTAGCCTTCAAATTAATGTTCACAATATCATGAGGAATCTGCTTGAATGATAATGCAAGCCTAACTCTGTGAGCAAATGGACAATATTTCATACTATAAAGACGAATTTTCCCATCCACTGTGGGTGGCTGCTCAGATCCTGGAAATTAAATAATTTACAATTTATTAAGTTTACAGGGCACGAATAGACCATTCCTTTTGATATGAAATTCAAAAAGTCAATCAGCAGTATAACAAGGCATTACAATATACTATAACCTATTCTAATGCCAATCTCATTCACACCAGTCAAATGATCCAATCTACAGCTAATACAAAAGCTAATCAATCGTCAGCTCACCAGGTCCAAGGTGTAGTTTGCTCATTTCTGCGAAGCTGCGACGCCCAGCGATGAATAATCGGAATGCCAATAAAATTAACGAGGCTCTGCGCTAATGAGACACGACCCGCTCCAGATCACCGCGTAACTGTAACTGACTGCACTTGTTCTCTGATCTGCCTTCTCCTGTGCTATGCCGCCTTCGACCTTCGATTATTCGAGAGAGAAATGCCGCCGGTGTGAGATAGAACGTGACATCATGGTGTATATACCTGTATGTATTGGCTTCAATCTGAAATATTGTCACTCAGCTGTTTTCAACGTTTATCAAAATTAAAGCCTGGATGTGACAGCGCTATCGAATCTACTTTTCCGATTGAAATGTCTAGAAAAATTGTATTTAGCCGGTGTTTTCTGAATAGAAAATATCGTAGCCTTCGTGTGTTATATTTCTGTACACCTTAGCTAAAAGGTTTAACTGTATACACGCAGTGTTCCAGTCAGAAATAACTATACTGGCTCCGTTTCGAATTGCTCCGAATTTTAAAATTCGTTCAATACTGATTTTGCAATTTTGCAAAATAATCGAAAATTTCAAGAGATATATAATCTTGTATTTAAATGCGCTCAACTATTAATACGAATATACAAAAAAAAGTCAGTCTCCATTTTTCGGAGCAGCCGAGCCTCAAATCGGAGCGCATACTTTTTGGTACTTCAAAAGCGTTGCACCTGCAGCGGTACAAATAGGCCATAATAATACCAAACCTCACCCGTGACGTCATGTATTTTTTAGACGTCAACACACGCAGTATATAACTCCTCTGTATATATCTTCAAATCCATCTGCTGGATGGAGGGCCAACTAGCAAAGACGCTTTTCCCTCCGAGCCTCCCCCCGCGGAGCAGCAGAGAGCAAAAGCGGACTAATAAGATATAAGTATAGCGACCCCATAACTGCACACGTCGCGCTTACAAATATTGTCGTTTGTAAATAAAGCCGTCGTGCGGACAGGTTCCATCGGTTTTGCGGAGAGCTGCCGTTGATCGTTATATACGATACCCCGAAGATTCGCCGTCTCCGCCGAGTCCAGTTGGTATCGCGCTGCTCGTCGTCGCTGCAGAATGGAATTCGCCGGCTGTATGCAAACGTGCACTCGACTCTTTAATCTGGTGCGTTGGCTTTCCGGTGTATTCGAGATGTTATAACGTAACCTCTATTTTGATGCTCTGCTTTCTGTGTCGTGTGTGTTTGTGCACACATCACACTCGGGGAGTTGTTGCTTGGTGCATCCGATTTTGAGATATGTGTCGATTTGTTTGTTGACTTTAGGTGATCGATTGAGGATCGTGCGGGCCGTGTCGGAGAATGCCGAGGATCAGGAGGAGGCTTTGGTAGTTTTTAGGAGCTCCGTAGAGAACGATTAGAGCAGTGAAGATGGGCAACGAGTCGCAGATTGTCAATATTCTTAATGAAATTCTCGTGAGTAGCATTGTTGGGCTAGCGATCCAAGGGGCTTGGGAATTTGGCTGATCGGTTGTCTGGCTTTCAGAGAGTTGAAGCCATTGAAGAGGCATTCAGCTGCATTATCGTCCACAATACCAGCAACGAGAAGGAGAAGATCACAGGATGGCAAACCGAACTGACCAATGCAATGATGGGCCTTACCACTGAGCAGCAGGAAAATGCCATTCGCAAGTTTTTGTACACATCAGCAGAGATTACAAACTACAGGCGGATGCATCTTATACTTTCATTGCTGGAAAGTTTGGTTTCTAACAATGTTTTGCCTGCCAGGTAAATTATTTGGATGCTTTAATTATTAGTCCTTTTGAAAAATAAAATTCCACATTTATTTTTAGGCTTGTGTGCGAGTGTATTCTCAGTTGTGACAAGTTGAAGTATCAGAATGAAGAGTTTTGGATCAAATGTTTTACACTTATTCGGCATATCATTGGTGGAGTTGACTACAAGGGAGTCAGAGATATTTTAAAAGCCTGCAGAGAAAAAGCTCATTCATTACCTACAAGATTAGATTCATCGGTGCAACCTCAAATGAGAGCTTTGGAGAGTTTGATTGAATATATTTTTGACAGAAACGCATGTTTGATACCCAGTTATTTAATTATTGATGAGCTTGAAAAGAGTGTAGAGAACAAAATTTGGCCACATTGGGTAATTGCGTGATATTATATTTTTAATTCTTCTAAAATACAGTTTTAAAGATGACATATATTTTTCAGCAGCTCTCAAAGTTGATTTCAAATTTTGTAGACAGTTTTCGCAATGTAGTCCAAATAGTATCAATTATTGGACATTCCAAGATGCTGCCAGTAGTTGAACATACAGGATATGGTGATCATTTAGTTATTCCATGGATCTTGGACAGACACACTTTACAGTTTACATTAAAAGGAAATCTCCCATATGATCCAGACCTTTTAAAGCCTCAAACAGATCTTTTAAGATATGTTTTGGAACAACCATACAGCAGGGATATGGTATGTTCTATGCTAGGATTACAAAACAAGCAAAATACAAGATGCCCAGCATTAGAAGAACAGCTGGTGGATCTTGTAATACGAACAATGGAAAAATCTGAAAATGAACCTACTCCTGTAGAAGGTTCAGATGGTGTCACAACTAACCATTGGCCATGGCTTCATCTTTCTTCACAGATTATTTGTCATGTACTTTCTCAATTTGCTAATTTTCCTAGTTTCGTGACAGCTATTCATGAGAAGGTAAATTTTAATTTTAATAATAATTTTATTCTTATTAACTATGTAAAGCTAAGTATATAAACTGGTATAAATATAACTTACAAAATAGCTTGCTGGTCGAGAATGGAAGAAATCAAGGGACCATTTAATGTGGGTACTGCTGCAGTTCATTTCTGGGAGTATACAGCGAAAACCTGTAAATATTACTATTGTATTTAAAACTTTACATGAAGAATGTTTTAATAATTATAATTATTGTTTTTTTAGATTGCTATATTTTTTCCAATATTTAAATTGTATGATCTGCTATATCCAGAAAAAGATCCACTGCCAGTTCCAGATTTAACTCAGTCAATTTGTGCTCACCAAATGGCCTTAATATCCATTTGGCTGCATCTTTTAAAAAAAATACATTCTGACCACACGAATTTTCATAGACTGATACCTTATAATTTAAAAACACATCATGAGTAAATAACAGTTTTTTAAATTGAATATAAGTTTTTAACAAATATTCAAACTATTGAAAAATTTTTAGATTTCTTCAACATATGGCTGTGCAAAATACTCCTTTATCCATGGGATCAGATTATAAAATAGCCTTACTTTGCAATGCTTATTCTACTTCTAATGAACTATTCAGCAGACCAATGAGCGTTCTTGTCGAGTCAGTTTTAGGTCCTCAAAAGGTAATGTTTTGATTTAATGTAATTGTAGTATTTTGCTTTCTAATTTCCAGTAAGTACAATATTAAAAAAAATTGGTTTGCTGTGATTAACAGAATCAGCAGCAGCAACCTTTGCAGGGTTTACAAAATAATTCAGCCTTATCTAACAGCCCAACGGCTCCATTACCCATGTCCATTCTAGACTCTCTAACAGTTCACGTTAAGATGAGTTTAATACACAGTATTCTTACACATGTGGCAAAATCTGCATCAACAAAAAGTAATTTGCCCTTACCGCCAGCGCTCGTTGAAACTTATAGTAGATTATTAGTGTACACTGAAATTGAAAATATTGGTATTAAAAAATTCATAAGTAAGTTAATATAATAGATTAAAATTAATATTTAATCAAAATTTTTTAATTTTTTTAAAGTTATTTTTTATTTCTAATTTTTTTTTCAGGTCATTTATTACCAACCGTTTTTAAAGCTCATGCTTGGGGTATTCTTTATACACTTTTAGATATGTTCAGTTATAGGATGCATCATATCCAGCCGACTTATAGAGTACAAATTTTGAGCCACCTTCACAGTCTTGCTTCTGTTCCACAAACTAATCAAACTCAGTTGCATCTCTGGTAAAATTTTATTCAAATAATAATTACAAAAGTTGTATATTACAAAAATCTCAATAATTAAATAAATATTATTTTAATAGTGTCGAAAGCACTGCCTTACGTTTAATCACAGGCCTTGGCTCTGCAGAAGTTCAGCCACATTTGTCAAAGTTTTTGTCAGAACCAAAGACGCTAGTTTCTGCTGATTCAGAAGAGCTAAATAGAGCTTTAGTTCTAACTATTGCCAGGTCAATGCATATTACAGGTATTAAAATTTGTTTTTTTTTTTCGATAATTGTTTCGTCAGTGTCGTGAACTAGAGACATTCTTTCAGGAACTGGAGGAGATATCAATAGAGATGTTAATAGTATATGGTGCAAAGATTTGCTCAATACAATAATGCAAAACACACCACATTCTTGGGCTGAACATACACTGCAGTGTTTTCCACCAGCTTTGAGTGAATTTTTCCAAAAAAACAGTATTCCAAAGGAAGAAAAGCAACAGATTAAAGTATGTTAATTTAAATTTTTACTTAAATCGTAAAGAAAAAACTAATTTTAATTGTTCATAAAAAATTGCAGAAAGCCGTTGAAGAGGAATATCGAAATTGGGCTTCTATGAGTAACGAAAACGACATTATCGCCCATTTTTCCGTCCCTAATTCTGCTCCTCTATTTCTTTGTCTTTTATGGAAAATGATCCTTGAAACAGATCGCGTTAATCCAATAGTATACAAGTAAACTTTTTTCTATTTAAAAGTAACAACGTATTTGAACCTCTTTATATACATTTTTTTTGTTACAGAATTTTAGAGAGAATTGGAGCGAGAGCTTTATCTGCTCATGTTAGAAAATTCTGTGATTACATTGTTTATGAAGTTTCTAGTACGGCCGCTGATGGAATATACGTTAATAAAAGCGTTGACGCTATTAACGATATGATTTGGAAATATAATATTGTTACATTTGATAGATTGGTCTTATGTTTAGTAAGTAGAAAAAGAATAAATGAAAAAATATTAAAAACGTGTCGAATAAAATTTATCAAAAACAATCATTACTTTCAGGCGTTAAGAACTTTAGAGGGTAACGAGGCCCAAGTTTGTTTCTTTATTATTCAATTGTTATTGCTAAAGGCTGCAGAGTTTCGCAACCGAGTAGTCGAGTTTGTTAAAGAGAATTCGCCAGATCATTGGAAGCAATCCAATTGGCACGAAAAACACTTAGCCTTTCACAGAAAATTCCCGGAAAAATTCGCTCCAGAGGGAATGATGGAGCAGTCGTCCGGTAGTCCAAATCAGTATCAAAGCTTTCCAGCTTATTTTGGTAATGTTTGTTTGAGATTTTTGCCCGTCCTTGATATAGTTATGCACCGTTATCTTGAAGTACCGCAAGTCACAAAAAGTTTGGAAGTCCTTCTCGATCATTTGGGATGTTTATATAGATTTCATGGTAAATGGATGACTTGTAAGGTATTTTAATTATAAATATTAGTTTGTAAAATTAAAATCAATAATTTTTGTGTAGATCGGCCAGTTACGTATTTGTATAACACATTGCATTATTATGAGAGAAAACTAAGAGAGCAACATTTTCTAAAACGACGTCTTGTAACAGCAATATTAGGTTCGTTGAAAGAAACTAGAGCTCCTGGCTGGGCTCTGTCTGAAGCTTACCAAAGATACACGGCTCGTCCGGCCGATGATGTTAAATGGCTGCCCGAATTAGATTATTACGTTCGTTTAGTGCAGAGACTCGTTGAAAGTAAATAGAAATTTTAATCTGTGTGATTATTACTTAAAAATATATTTGAGCATACCTTTATTTATTTATTATTATTTTATAGCAATATCTGGAAGAGCACAATTCCCATCGACCGACTGGAGATTTAATGAATTCCCGAATCCAACTGCTCATACATTGTATGTTACATGTGTTGAATTAATGGCACTGCCTGTAGCCCCAAACGTAGTTGCAAATAATTTACTTGATGTCGTAGCTAAAGGGTATAAGAAAACATTTTTTAGTTTTTTTTTAATAAAATTAATAGGAATATTGTAATTAAACTTTTTTTTATAATTTCATAGGTATACAATTATTCCATCAGATGAAATCCATGTATGGATTAATTGCATCGGAATCATAATGACAGCATTACCAGAATGTTATTGGTCGACATTACATGATCGCTTAATTGAAACAATTACAAGTCCAGGATTAACTAACTGGCAATACGATAATTTATCTCCGTTCCAACTATTCAACTTTAATTTAACTCACAACAGTTTTCTCGAAAACAAATATAGCTACATGTTAGCTTTAGCTCATTCAATCTGGCATCACGCTGGAGTTGGACAAATTACAGCTATGGCTCGGTAAATTCAAAAACAAAAATAGTTTTGAACTTCATTTTTAAATTAATTATTAATGCTTGTCTTTTGAAATTAGATTTATCAAAGAGAGAGTACAGCCTGCCGTTAATAACGAAGAACAATTGATCTTTGTTTGCCATTTATTTGGACCAACATTAACACGCATGAACGTAGAAAGGCCTCGATGTGTTAATGACCTCACAGAAATTCTATATGAAATGTTGGAACAAGTTAATCACTCACAAGCTCATCTAAAACAAATGGATCCCGTTTGCGATTTATTGTATCCTTTCATTGACAAAAATAGTTGATAATTTTAAAAAGTATTATTTTTATTCTTCTATATGTAGTCTTATTTTGTATCTTATATTTAGTCTTGTCAATAACAATATTATCAATATATGTTTTTTTTGCATCATTAACAATAATTTTTCACAGAACTATTTCAAGAAGCTTTAAAGTATTTCCTTAACCGCTGAGTAGTTATCATATAAAATACATGTTCGTCGGTGACGCAATGAAGAACAATGTCGATGGCATAATTCGAAGACTGCGACCAGCTCTGCAAATGAGGCTTCGCTTTATCGCACATCTGAACATTGACAATATACCGTGTTCTTGAGGCTTGAGTCCAGACACCGCAGTCGGCCCTGTTAGTAATTACACGGCAGCTAACGCAACGAAGGTACAAATAGAAGCTGGCAGGGCATCAATTTAATAGCATTTTTTATACGTTTATCACAACATACGAGGCATTATCAGAGAGCAGGTTTCTGTACACTTCTTTGCAAAAGATAGTTAAATGTAACTATGGGTACAAAAGATATTTGGTACAAGCACATTATTTCTAGATTATTCTCACAACATTAAAATGTGTAATTTATGATAGAAGATTTATACGAATTTATAGAAATTTATGTACATGCGTTGTATGGGAATTTGTACGAAATCAATTTTTGTAAATCATTTCATCAACTGAGTTAATCTATAGAGCTGTTCTGATTAATACATTATTCAATTACTTTCTCTAATTGTGCTAAAGAAATTTTTTTCTTTTTCCTTTGTTCTGATATGTTTTAGCAATACTGCTACTATTGATCCATGCCTTTTATTTGTTATTGTTATATACAATCAATATTAAATTTTGACGGAAACAGTTTTATCATCTCTTTTCAGAAACGTTGCGATCGTAACTGTTTTTTTAGGAATCATTAAATTATTTAAATTAGATAATTTTGCTTACATACAATTAATAATATCACTGAGATAAAAAAAATTAATAGCTAACAAAACTTACGAAGACTTCTATAAGAAATATCTAGATTATTATTTATAATCTTTGATATTATCGTTATGTAAAAGTATTCTTTTATAAATACGTTAAATGCGAAAGGAGGATAATGAAATGTTTCCTATTTTCTGATAATGACTCAAACACGTTTGGTGACCACGGGTTTGAGACCAATTTTTTAAAATCATCGGTGCGTAAAAATAGGACAAAGTAATTAAATTAGTTTATAAGAGACAATATTATAGATTTTATTATGCTATATTTACATGTGACTTAAAAACGTATATGACAAATTTATATACGTTGTTTGTGGCAATTTAGAATGTTTTTAATGAGTTTTTCAAGTGTCTAATTCTTGAATTATGTAAATATGTATTGTACCAAGAAGACAGTGTGAATAACAAGTTTTCTTAAAAAAAGAAAAACATATTTATTTTTTACATTTATCGCCTCACAATCCATTATCATTTACATTTTCAAGTAGGTAAGTTCCGGTAGCTGTGAAGCTATAATTTTTTATACTTTCAGTATTTTTTCGCATTTTTAAATATATTCTAAATAACGTTCATTGATTTCATAAAAAATGTAAATATCTGTATAGCAATACCAGTATGACAAGAACTACTATATTTTTTATCTTTAAAATAAAAAATTTAAGGGTTTTTAAAGAATCTATTACTATATACTTATACATTAAATGAGTGAAATGTTTAATAGAATTTAATTAGTTAATTAATTATGAAGTCAAGCTTATTTTCTATAAAAGTTACTAGATTCCAATTTTAAAGGGGATCCCTTAACAATAAATATTTATGAATGCTGCCACAATGAAGCATAATTAATAAACAGGAATTGTTTATAACAGCTGATTATAGCTTTTGAATAAAAATGAATTGCTCTTGGTCTTTGTATCACAAAAATTTTCTTACAAATTCGACAATAGCAAAGTTGTTTTGATTGCTCATGCAAAATCGAACATTAGTTCTTCACTGTGAGTGATTATCTGAATCCGAGCTCTTTCTTCTCTCTAATGGTGGCTCTGTCGAATGCAAATCCTGTTCGGCTGCTGTGCCACTTGGCGGTTCTTCACTGCTGATTCTGATCCTAGGAATAAGTGCGTTTCCGGCCTCGCTCGATTCCCTTGAACCTGGTGAGATTTCTTTAGATTTCGAGGAACGTCGACCATTCTTTTTGCGACTACATTTCTTAGGAGAATTATTGGATTGTTCTTGAGTTCCTTCAGGAGCTTGATCATGAGGCAAGGATTCTTGTTCGCCTTCAGTTAATTCATTATCAGAATCACCTAAATGTTTCTGGTCACGGTCTTCGCCTAACGCTGCCTCCGCTATAGCTGCTGCAGCCTCCGCGATTTCGTCACCTGTAAGGGTTTCGCGTTGTGTATGTATATGCTATTGGGGTAGGTTTTTGTATAACTAAAATAAGAAAATAGAAATTTATTTTTCAGTACCTTGATTGAGTTTTAATATTGAAGGTAAATCATCTGATTTATTCGAAGATGGTAAAATATTTTTCCATCTAGTAAATGGAGTGTCTTTGTGCTCTGATCTTTTTTCTGCTATCTTGAACATTTTTCGCCGCTCTTCCGTACGCTCTTGTCTCAGTTGAATCTAAAACATGGATATACAGTGATCTTACTTTATATTTCCTGTACACGTAATTAAAAGAGCTAAGATAAGCATAGTGTCACCTTTAAATCGTTATTCGATTCTCTGAGCGAATTCGTCAATGAAACCATGTAATAAATTATAAGAGTCATCAGAACTAGCAGAGGTATCACAATACCAGGTGAAGCGATGTAATCTAAAATCCTACAATGAAAATATTGCAGTTAATTGAAACTTTAAAATTATCAGAATAAGACTACTGTTCTTAAACGTGACCTGTATTCATGAATATAATTAGGTAGCGCATTTCTCAAACTAGAGGTGGCCAAATAATAAATCCTTTTGAACCCGGAGAATGGACCGCAATGCCAGGATGGTTCTACCCAAACTATTGCGTAGCCGACCGGCATCACGCATAAGAATAGCATCGTAAGAAGTAACGCTAGATAAAAGTTGTTCGATCTGCAAATATGCGTGTCCCTATTATTATTGAACTTAATAGTCAATCAGAAATTGCTTTTCACTGTTGTGCAAACCTGGAAGCTCTAAAAACTATTTCGTGCGGCACGTTGCATGTGAGTACCGTCCAAGATCTTAAATACATCAGGATAACCAGTTTGACGACGTTCAGAACTATCAGCCCTGGACTGAAGAATATACCCATCCAGACCATACCTGAATTCGAGTAATATTAAATTTAAAACTTATATATTTCATCATAAAAAAAATACATAGAAAAATGTACCTTGATTGTTGACAAGATGGAGAATATTCTCAGCGATTTTGAAGTCACCGTATTGAGGAAACTGCTTTTCGAGGTCCCAACACCAGAAACTATTCATGTAGCGAACAAATAGAGCACGAAAGAAATCCATTCCCATTGTGGAGAAGACTGTCAACACAAGATCCATCATTGTCAGTTTGGCTATTTCTTGACCAAACATTGTCTCCCAGCAAAGACCTCGTAGAAGGCGGCGCGTATTTAGGTCCAGTGATGTTGTTGAGACTGCATTTTTTAAAATAAATAATTTATAATTTTTTTCACAAATTATCGTAGGTATGCAACGTCGATAAATAATAATAAAATCTTAGTTTATTTTACCTGAAAAGTTGTCAGAAACAAACGTTGTATTTTCGCATATTCGTTCATAGCATCTAATTATTCTATCGATGTTTCCACACGCATCAGTTACTTCTATTGTACTCGTTACAGCATTCGAAGTTCCAGTTGTATTTTCAGTCGTTAAACCCGAAAAGAAGTTTTCAGTTGTGTTATCTACTTCCAAAAAACCATAGTCGTTGTAATTAATGTGTGGATAATTGTCATTAATATTAACCAAATCATCGTCCGAATTCATCCCATTTTCATCAAAATTGCCGGCCTTTTCATCTTTGTCTGCAGATGAAATAGGATTTTCGTCGATGTCACGTAGATAATCGCGGACCTCACGTCCGATATGTGTAAGGTTATCAGGGGAATCCCAGATTTCAGTAACATTCTCTATGTTGAGTTGATTGAAATTCGTAGTATCGGAAAACAAAGTGTAGTTGATACCTTCCGTAGTCCAATCGGAGAAGATACTGTTGGTGTCAACCCCATGAAGAGCGAGAATTTCCTGGGAGGCGTTTTTAGCATTGTTGTTAATAGGTCGTGTGTAGTTCATAAATTGGTGGCTAATAAACGAATACTGTTGTTTACATATTTTTCACAATTTATTGTTAATGCTGAGCTTGATTATACCTGTTAAGAGTATGAGGCCACAAATTGGTTGATTCATAAGAATTTGAAGAGGATAAATTTGAACTTAGTACAAGACTCATTGCTACAAGGGTTGACGCGGCGTGCAGCACGGTCGATTCGCAAGGCACAGGTTTATCGATGCAGCTCATAGAAGTCATCGAATCATTCGGTTTTAAACTTTGCAGTTTTGCATCCTAAAAATAAATTAAAGATTATTTATAAAAATTAAAGTTGCATTTATACCATTACAAAAATTGACTTACTGATGAATTAATCTTCTTAAAAAGCGCATATATCAAAGAATACATGTTGAGCAAATTTAAAACCATGATACTGCGAAACAATACGAAGGAATTTGTAAAAACTGAAGTATTGACAATAAATGGGATGCAAAGAATTATCGAAAATTTTGGAGAATCTGAACGTACCGACCAAGTTGGAGTCTCAATTGTTTTCGTGGGTGGTAGCTCTCGATCATGCCAAGTAATTCGAATAGTATGGGAAAACTGTAGCTAATTAAGGTCATGACGACTGTAATTTCATTTTGACGCCACCAACTATTACTCACAGCCCGTACGTCCTCACTACGATCCACGACCTCTACTACTGCATAAGCTGATACTGCCAAAAGGGCCAGTACAAGTGTGTTCACGAATATTCTTATGCTCATTATTTTCCAACTGCAAAATCGATTAATTTATTTTTAATATTTTATCAATATCGTCAGCGATAATTGCATTAAATTTGTATTTAAAATGTACACACTTCCGTTCGTCTCGATGCTTTTCAGACTCCTCGAGAAGAGCTTCTTTAAGTCCAAGGACGATGCTGCCAATGCGATTGTGAGCAGTTTCATCGTTGCCGATCATGAAATCCCAACCGGTAAAAAGCTTCCACGAAAAGGCACATTCATCCTCCTTTTCTGACAACTTGCTCATTCGCGAATTCTTGGCCATTCTTAAAAACAAAGTTTTTATGGTGATTATTCACTTTACTGTATTGTAAAAATTAAAAACAAAATAAAAAATCTTCATTGATTAACATAGTATCTCACTTTCTCAGAATCGCGACGAAACTGTAGATATAAACGACAAGATTGACGATGAAGTAGGCGAGAGGCAATTTGTAGGCCTTGTAAGTGTGCTGATTGGCATACCAACCGTAGAAAAAGGGAGAGTACTTGAGATCACCTTCGAACTCCCAAAGTGTGAGCAAGTGTGTTGACTTGGCCTTTTCTTCAGGCAGCATAATTTTACGTTCACCAGCTATTGTTGCATTTTGTATAGTCGCTAACAACTTTCGATATTAATAAAATTAATTAAAAAAAGTTTTAGAGAAAATTACGTATGAATTTTACTAAATGCTTACCTCTGGAATAGCAACGAAGGTAACAAGTGAAGCTGAAATCACGAGGTTTATCCAAAAAAGCCAACGTAGAAAGATGAAATAAGAGGCAACTGCCGAGCCGAACTGAGACTCAATCTGTTTAATGCGACGCTGCCATGGCACCAAAACTGTTTTCAGATTCACAAGCTCGCGCTTGAAGTACTGCCATTTCTGTAAAATTAATTATACACTTAAACAATCGATTTAGTGTCATTACAATCGTGCCCGACCACATTCGGATTTTTTCACTGAAAGTATAATAATTCTCCACGCGTTTTATATTTATTTTAATTTTATCAAATCTACTTATTTATCGATCAAATTTTAAGAATTACTCCATCAGAATAAGCTACAAAACATACGTTGGTGATGAAAATCGAGGCACGAGCTATGACATCGCGAGTACTACGGCTCTGCGCGAGACGTTCTTGCAGTGCGCCCTCATGTTTGCGCACGTAGGTCTTGGCCTGTCGGACAAGCTTGAGCTTTTTGTGCAGAGGCCAAGGCTGCTGCTTCACGCCGTGGAGCACCTCCTTATGCAGTTTCAGGTTCTCAAAGATCTGCTGTTCCTCACCGGCCTCATCTATCGAGATCGCTGTGCTGTAATTTAGAAACATCGTATAGAAGAAAACAAATATGTCAAAAAATATTCATGAAAGTTTGTGTTTTGTACAAAGTAAATTAGTCACCGAAGACAAGTGAATGGATTATACAAGCGCAATTGTACTCACTCGCCAGAGCTGGTAGTGAAAACGGAGGACCTCCTTCGCAAACCGCTTTCCGGGTCGGGACTGAATTGCGAGGACCGCCTACGCTTTTTGCGGCTGTGCCTGCGGGAAGAGTTGCGACGTTGAATTATCGCGCAGGCTGACGCCGAGTAGTCGTCGTCCTCCGCTATATCTTCGCTGTCTGCTCCAGTGTTTATGAAAAAAGAAGAGAACAAATTAATAACGATGTAATAGTGAGCGTGCGCCATTTATCCGGTTACGAGTAAGTGATTGGTTTTAAAAAATGTAAACGTAAGATGCTTGTAATTTTTTTAAATAAGAAAAATGTTTATTGCGATAAATCGTTTTAATCGCATTGCTAAAGTTCGTTTACAGGTACAAAACTGTTTTACCACAGGTAGAAATACTTTACAACATTTGTACGTAATTAAGTTTATACATACAATCATATTTAATCAACTGAGTTCTCAACTCCTGAAATTAATTTTCTATAGTGCTAATATCTACTTTCAGATAATACACGATTTTCTGTTACGTAAACGTGCTGATTGGCACAAATTATCACTATAAGCACTGAAATACAGTGCAGCAAAATAAAACGTTAAACATCTTTGATGAGTCACGCATTGACATATTCGAGAAACAATACAAACAAGTAAATAGATATAAATAATAATCAAAGAAAGATTGAATTCTTAAGACATCCTTCTTTTATTCCTTAAAAGCATTGTGAACTTTGCTGGTTTGGACTTTATTCTACCATTAACTTTAACTTTTCCTAAATTAAATAAATTCTGGTTTGATAAATGCTCGCATATATAAGTGGTAATTTCCATTGGTAATTTCACTGGCGCCAATTCTGCAAGTTGATTTCTGGCTTGCTGTATTAGAGTCAGTCTTTTCTTGCCCTTCATATACTTAATCATCAATTGCACGGAGTAGTAACCGCTGTACAAGTTTTTGTACTTTCCTAATTCCATCGTATCAATGATGTCCTTATTTTGTGCGAACTTCATTAGTCGATTTTTTCCCCCCGTCAACATATCGTAGTAGAAAACATTGCTGTCGCCGATCTTTGTCTTTAGCATCAAGTGAATTTCTCGGAGGCACAATTTAAATAACGAAAAATATTCGTGCATGCAGAGAATTGCTTCGATGTTCTGTTGTCCGATTCGCTGCGTGTTTACAATCCTGAGTGCTATGTGGCGCACTAAAGTAAAGCCTGGCTCATTTTTGCCATGAAAAAGCCATGTATTATTTAATATCAAGGTCAGAGGAGTGTAACCGTCCCTATCCTCTTTACATATATCTGCTCCAAGGCTCAGCAGAGTCTCTACGAGTCTGATATGAGCACAGTCACTACCAAAGGAAACCTTCTTCACTGCCAGGTGCAGCGGCGTGTCACCGTATCGGTCGCTTAAGTTTACATTTGCTCGATAGCTTAGCAGTAAGTTTGTTATTTTGAAAAGACCATAATTGATGGATGCGTTCAACGGTGTCCGAAAATATGAAAAGGTTTTGTGCACATCCGCACCTTGTTCCAAAAGTAGCTCGATTAGAGAGAATTGCTTCGTCTCGAGGGCCGAAATAATTAGAGACGCGGCATTTCGCGGATACTCAGGCGAGTTCTCGTTAGCGATGGCTCCGTGATCCAATAGTATCTCCACAAACGTCTGGCTGTTTTCCTCAATAGCTACGTGAAGAGGAGTCATCCAGGTAATATCGACTGTGTTTGGAGATATGCCGTGTTTCAGGAGAAGTTGTACCAAATCCTGGTCATGGTTTCTTAGAGCTATAAAAAGAGCCGAACGGCCAGCGAAATTTTTTGCGTTTATGTCAAGCCCATTTCTCAATAGCAACTTAACTAGTTCAAGTCGTTTTTCTCCTGTAACAATATTAAGCGACTTAAGGATAAATTTTAAATTAAAATCCTCCAATTAATTGATAATTAAGTACCTTTGGGAATAGTCTTCAGTGTGTAATGTAATAGATTATCTTCATTTGTATTCTTGTCATTGATTCTAGCACCATTTTTTATAAGTAGCTTTATCATTTTCAAGCTACCACATTTGACAGCAGCAAACATTGGGGTAAACTGAGCTCTGCATTTGCAGTTAACATCTGCTTCTTTTGAAATAAAGTAACTGGCCAAATTAACGTTATTCTCTTGTACTGCTAGATAAAGAGCAGTACTACCTACTTTATCTTTCATATTGATCTGTGCACCGGATTCAACAAGTAATTCAATTATGGACTTTCGTGTTTTTCTATCCTCAGCAATTTTTACAGCACAGTGGAGAGCTGTTGAACCATTTTTCATAGCAAGGTTTACATTTATCTCAGCTTTTAGGAACAATTTAACAAGGCTTGCATTACTATTCATAACAACTATGTGTAGTGCACTTTGACCATTAATATCTTGAAGATTAACGTCAACCGATCGGCTTAGGAGATACTCCACAAGAGCTTCATTGTGTTGAATGAAAGAAGGATTTTGTTTATCTTTTGCTTTAGCTGGATTATTGTTATCAACAGCTAAATGCAGTACGGTTTGTTTTTTCTTGGTCACTTTTCTAATATCAGCACCCAAGTCTAACAAAAGCTTCACAAGAGCCAAGTCATTACGAATCACTGCCAAATGCAAAGCAGTTTCTCCTTTGGTAGTCAACGATAAGTTTATATCGTTGGTTTTTGCTGCATAAATTTTCACTTTGTCAAGATATCTTGCGTTCACAGCATTAAGAAGCTCCTTCTCGAAACATCTTTTGGTCATGATTATCTGAGACAAAACATCGCATTGCATGATTACGAGTCGCTAGAAAAAAACATGCATTTTCGATACTTACTTTTTGCAAGTCGATAAACTGCAAGCAAAACAAAATTCATTCCCGTCGGTCAAATGTCTAAGCACAGCTTTGGAGATCTGGGCATAAAACAAACGTAAACAATTTTGTTTTCGCGCACAACAAGAAGCATATAAGTAAGTACTCGTTGAGATCTTCTCGATCACTTTATAGTCGTGAGTACAAAGACAAAGGAACATCGGTTTCTCATAATTACCACTGATCGAAGACTATAAGTAAAGTTATTATTTACAACAACGTCACAATTTCTTGGCTAAAATGGATTGATATTTTTCTATATCGGCAGCATGGATCTTTCTTCTTTGTTTACGAACTGCGATATGTGCCAACTGCCGATCGTTTGGTCGCCTACTCGATCGTCTTCAAAACCATAACTTCGAAACCGGAAACACGTGATCTCGGTGACTCAGAATGACTTGGTCAGTTATACGCTATATGTATAGTATATAAGCTTGATATTCGATAGTTATTTTTATTATTGTATTTTACGAAGTTGAGATGAAAAAAGTAAATTCTTAAAGTACTATTGGCACTAGATACAAGGGTATATTTTAATTAATAATTACCATAATTACCATAATGACAATGATGACGGTCGATTCGTACGTTTTTTAAATGCGCCAATCAGATTTGTTGTTTTGAAAAATTTAGCCAATTGAAAAGTGTAAGCATGATTTTTGAAAACACGGGAATCAATTACGAAAAAAATACAACAGACAATTTTTAAATCTTTTCTACCTTATATGTGAATCCTATTATATTTAGCCATATAAATAGAAAAGTTATATCGAGATTTTTAAGTTTGTTGTGGCGCGAAATTTGAATTTCCACAATCGACTTGCAGACTTCGTAAAACTGCAGAGTCTCTATATATCAACGTCAGCTTCATTTCGCAATATATAGATAATATAGGCATTTTGTTATCAAATCTTTTGTATAACACATTACAACGATAGCATAATTCCAAGTAGTCCATATATATAAATTGAAGAATTCTACAAGTCTTACATTTAAACTTCAAAAAAAGGTATGTAACACAATCATATACACAAAAATACTAACCGAGAGTCATTCGCTGCATATCGGTAGATGACCTCGCGTTATTGGCGTCGAGGACAAAGGCACGTCGCCGCGGATGATGATGCTGATGGTGATTGAAGTCGAAGGTCGTGGTGCCCGCTAACGGCGGCGATAGCGGACTCGATGCCTCCGGAGCGTCGCTGCTGCTTCGCTCGGCTACCGCGAATGTCACGGAAAGTCTGTCCACCGACGGCTGAGGCGACGATGGTTCCGCCTGATTGTAAAAATTTTATTTTAAGTATGTGTGCGAATGTGCTTCGCTTTGAGGCTGAGTTTTAATTATATCGTTTTCAATGATTGCTTTAAAAACGTTTGTTTTATATGAATATTTTTTAGCGATATGGTCGTGTGTATAAGGAAGCGTTAAAAATAGTTTATTTTGCGTCCTTCTTAGTGAATGACAGGTGGATGAAATATGCAATCGAGAACTCATATGTTTAAATTTTTCATTATAATTTCAGATATTAGTTGAAAAATTGTTTTAAACATTTTTTTTCGAGCATTCCAAATTCTTGAAAAAAATTAATTCTCGCTTTATATTCGCTGTTTTTTCGCGGACGTATAATGCTATGAAAAAAAAGAAAAATTATAATGATATCGATATTTTTCTTTGTATTTATGAGTTAAATGATTTGTGCAAATCTACAACGAAATTGGTGCAGATATTATGTTCCATTGAGCTCTGAGTAAATATATTATTTAAAATAATATTATGTGTTTTTACTTGCACACCACTAATTCTTTTTTATTATTGATAAAATTTAGTTCGGAAATGCTTTTCTAATATTATTTTTACAAACTCGTAAACACAAACATATTATTTTAAATCTAATTTCGTTTGATTTATCCCGCTCTCTTTTGAAAAAAAAAAACAATCAATTTAAACCAACACATAATGATACACATACAACGAATCAAATTCTATATAATCCACAAACGCACAGAAGTTGACGGCTGATCGTTGTTGCGATGCGCGAAAATCAGTAGTCTACTGAGACTCTTGATCCCGTACATTTTCACTGGGCACAAAAGTACAGCACCACACAAAGGCGAACGACGCGGAGAGAAAAATAACGAAGCTCCCGCACAGCAGCGTATCGTTCTAAGCTCATCGCCGAAGTCGAAGGCATGTCTCTTTAGCGCGAAGACGAGCCCGTAACTGGCCGCTTTTTCCCTTTTTACACTCTCGAGTCTCGGCGGCCGTATGTGCGTCCGTCACGGCCGCGCCTGTAACTTCGGCCCATCATTCATCCCTCGAGTCTCTCTATACGTATGTATATTTGCTTGTATACGCCGCTCGTGTGGGCTGGTAGATTAATGCGCGTGATGTGTACAGACTGACTGGACAGTACGCGATCAAGATTTCTCCGCGGGGGTGGTTCCGATTTTCTCGAGAGATATGCGATCGCCTGCTAATTGGAATTAACGCGATGGAAGATTTGAATTTCGCGCCACGAGCTTGCAGAAGCTAAATTTGAAATTAATCGTATTATCCTTTTGAGGCGTTTGAATTCCATGATTTTCAAATTTACTGTATAATTAAGCTTCAAACTTTTGTTAAATGATAGATAATTAATTTATTCATGACTTCACGTATATGCAACAAAAATAATAGTTTCTTATACCCGCTAAAATTATAGAATTAAATTTCAATAGAACTTTCCCGAATTCGAGAGACCGCATAAAGGCTTGAATATTCATAATGAGTGTTTAGTTCATTTAATTTACAAAGGTGAAAATTCGACTTATCATCATCTCACTCGAGACACGCGATAATTCACTATACCGATATGATAAGCACAAAAAACGTCGCCATAGCGGCACGTACAAAAGGAAAAAGCTCACGCTCCACGATGTCAACGCTCTCCAGTACGGAAAAATCGTTATGGGTGTCATTGTCCAGTTAATTTCCGTGACAAGACAAAGAAGCCACTGGAGTATATGCGGACTTTGTGAAAAACAGTAATTTTCGAGAGCGACTGTGAGCCACACATTTTTTCCGAGACGGCGCACCCTCGACTTGGAGAATATTCTACGCGAGCTTTCATATACAGTCCGAGTGACCCACACAGTACGCGATGATTTGCGTTTAAACACACGTGAGACGAAAACTGGCCGCGTGTATTGCGGTTAGGACTTGTGCCGATGGGCTTTTGATGCTTGCACGACGACGTGTCTTTAAAATAAATAAATTTACGGTGATTTTTAATTGATGCACGTATAGTTTGTAGATATAGAGCGATCATGAGTATATGCAACAAAGCATCGAAATTCCAATCTCAGTTGACAGTCTAAAAGCTCAAATAAAATTGATGGGCCATAACCACATTAGACTCTCGCATTATCGATACCCATAAACATTCTGTCGAACTGTAGCGAGGTACATAATAAATCACAAAGTTTTGTACGTATATGTATAGCGATGCTTTAATCACGGCAACTGACACGGGGCGTCAGCTATTATGATCGCGTGATTTTCCTTTTTCACGTGCCTCGGTCTCGTTATATATCTCGTTAATTCCACGCTGGCGGTTCATACTACTGTGCGTCTATATCTATGATAGCTATATACATTTATTCGTTATTAATTTTGCTTATACGTCGAAGCAGGCTTATGTTGAATTTTGGGCTTAATAATTTGTTGTTATTTTAATTTCCGTAAGGACATATTATGTATAGATCCACCTGTTATGTCAAATTTTGCGTGTTTGGTTTATTTAAAGATCAGAGGACTAAATAGCGAATTGAATATTTGGAGCTTTTGTGCATCGTTGACATTATATTTGTTCAACTGAATACAGTATTATATTCTAAAATCGCATGGGATTCATTGAAATCTGTTGTTGTTCTGATTGTTCAATCAGCTCATTTGATATTTAATTTGATGCCATTTATTATTCAGATCGGATTTTATTAAACTTGGTTTTAAAATATCATTTAATGTCAGTTTTTTTCTGATATCTTTTAACTCATCACTCCTGATATAAAAATGATTAACGGGTTTATTTTATTGTTTTCTATATATATATGTAGATCAAAAAGTGATAAAAAAAAGGAATTAAAAAACGTTATTAATTCTGAAAAAATAATGGGAAAACAATGTCATAAAAGTAAAAACGTATAAAATTTGCAGATAATAAATTTAAAAAATAAATAACATAGTGACACAGCTTCGATTTTAAAAAAAGTTAGCTAGATTGTACGTTCTGGTAAAAAGTTGTCTGCGCTTATTGAAAACAGCAAACATCTTTCACTTTTTGTTTAAATGCCCGCAAACTTTGACGCAAATGCGGTCGATTTTAACGATAGTTTAATTTTCCAAATTAAAGTTTTCTTTGTTATTTTCTCATTAGTTGTAGTAGTAATTAACATTTTCTAAAATGAGCTAAGCAATTTCGAATTTTCACTTAACTTTCTCAACCCCTTGACCAACCCTGCACTGTCAAGGGGTCGCCAAAGTCAATTCAAAATTCGAATTTCATCGCATGACATGCGCTTTTCCCTGCTGACACGTTATGGCGCGAAATTTGAATTCTCATTAATTAACAAACCCTTAAATTTTCCATCGGAGTAGGCACAGCTCCGCAAAACTAAAGTAAACCCTTCCAACTTGAAAACGAAGCAACGAGCAACCAACAAATCCTCGAAGAGTCTCCTCCAGGATATACACCTCCAATCAAACGGTCACAAACGCCCCGAGAGCTATACACGTATATACACATTAAGGTGAGACAATATAACTCGTCTCGCTTTCACTTGGAAACTCCGTATATATAACGGGCGTAAAGTCGCACATGCGCGCGGGGAGAGACAGCCAAATGCGGGAAAGAAACGCGAGAGGGTAGCAAAAACATTCACGTGTTGCACGCAATTTCCAAGGAAGCGCCGTACAGGACGAGAGCGTCCGAAAAATCACCGTCCATTTATAAAATGTGTCGCGTGAGTCGACCTCGTCGTATACGCGGCTGCGGCGGCAGCCTTCCCCGCGCACACACCGAGAAATATCATTACATGTTTCTCGCTGAAACTGTTCTGCTGTGCGCAGCCAATTTTCTAGCCGCTCTGAAGGATGTTCATTAGTTAATAGGCCGGAGGATTGAGCTGATGCGCTTGGATTACGGGGTGTGTGTGAGATATGAGGCTTTAATTGGCCTGCGTTTGTAAGGGAAGTGTCGAGGTTCTGATTGACGGCTGGATTATTATTGCGCTGCTCGATCGATAAATATATTGCAAGTTTGTTAAAATTAAGGCTGGTTAAGCGATAGTAAGAGCAAAGAGTATGGATGAAGAAAATACAATGGATTATTTTTTGTTCGTAAATAACAAAATAATCAAATAAAAATGGAGTATATGCAATAAAATTATAAAACTGAAAATAATAATTATGTTGTAAATAAGTAATATAATGAAACCTATTCATTCAATTCTGTCCACTGCGATGTGGCGTGCAAGAATTTGCATAGTGTAAGTGAATCTAAGCAGCGAAAGCGTTCCATAAATTCGAAAGATAATATCATCTACTTAATCTAATATCAAAAAAGAAGAATGGAAGATACCGTATTTACGCCCCCTAAGAAATATTAAATCATACCGATAAGCAAATCGACCTCACACACCAATTCCAATTACACCTAATGCGAAACGTTAATTATATCTTTATCATATCCCTCGTCCCCGCTGACCCACGTAACCTACGCACCGTTACGTAGGTGTATTCGACCGGGGGAAAAAGGCCTCGTAAAAAAAACGGGAAATTTTGAATGGAGCGAAGCGTGAAATCATCAATAACGAATATATTACGCTCGGCACACCCTAACAACTGTCAGTCACGCAAGATACATACATTGCGCGCGTGATGGCTTCAGCTGCTAATATTCCAGACGCGCTACGGCGATCTTAAATGCATTACTTTTGCACGCTGTTTATTAAAAAATATTATCGACGTAAGGTCGAGTGCTTGCGCGTTGCAGCTCTCCGAGCCGTGCGTTAATTTCGTTTCTTTTCGCGGGGGGCAGTCCAGCAAGCGTTTAAGTGCACGGGATGTTTTTACGCGTTTCTAATACACGAAAGTGCTAGTGAGAAAGTCTCGAGGGGGCTGTAATAGTCGCTGAATTAGAACTGAAGCTTTTGAATCCAGTGACCTAGTAACCCAGTTGTTCAACAAGTATGACTGAGCGATTATTCGTTGCATTATTATAGGAGCTGTCCTTTATATGTGCAAAGTTTAATTTGAATAAAATCGGATGAAAACGCTGTGAGATGAAGAGCACACAAATTGCAATTAATTTCAGTGAAACACAACAACAATTAAAGGAACGGCAATTTCGTTAAACGAAAAGCTAGTCCCACCGTAATCGGCACTAGTCTATCTTGTAACACTCAAACCTTCTTACCTGCGAAGCGGACAGTCGTGGCAAATTTATACTATTGCGATTAGCTCGCGACTGATTACTAGTGTCGACCCTCAGGATACCCTGGCCTTGCTGTTTTACAGGCTTTGCGCTCACTGCAGACGGACTGGTATCCGAAAACTGTTCCAGTGCAGCTAAAGGGGCGGACGGCGACTCCGGTGACAAATTTTGATTTTCTTCCATTTTGCGAACGAATCGTCCCCTGCAGTGCGTTTTCACACGTGAATAAAATGAAAGAAAACAAATGCGTACACAGAGATCAGTAAGACATCTATTTATTTATTTCAATTTAGACTCGCACTCGCAAGATGATTTCAGAATGTGAACAGAACCTTCTGCCGAGCTGAGTTTTTTTCTCCCAAAAGGTTGTAAATATTGAGCAAAGTTATGACTGTGACTCAATGTTTCTTAATAGGTACATAAATAAGAATGAAATATAGCTTTGGCTAATTTACGAAATGAAAGAGATATAATGCTTTGCTTTTAATATTATAATAGCAAGAAAATATATAAATATCCTTCTGCTTACGCCGTGCTCTAAAAAAAAAGTAAGCGCTGATAAAACAGACAGCAAGCGCAATTAGTTGATCGACAGTAAAAAAAGACATGAAAGACCAATCAAACTTTGAATAATGAAAACAGAAGTAAACTTTGAGTATTACCCGACGGTAGTATACAAGCGACAGCTCAGAAGCGAACGTCACCCCAGCGCAACGCAACTTAAACTAAATAACGAGACAGGCTCGTCCACAACCACCCAACTTACGCACTTTTACAGCGCCATGTGACCCCAACGAGTCAACTACTCCCACACAAAATACAGAGCGTGCCACCTTGACGTGTGCCGCCGACGCAGCTATAATGAAGAAACGTACGTAATGGTACGCATACGTGCAGCGCGCAGAGTCAAAAGGAACGCGCGACTGTCAGCGCCCTGTATAAACGATGTGCAAATTGTCCACGCGCAGTTGAAAGAAAAATAAAGAGCTCGTACGAGCGAGTACCTAGCCACGCAGAGATAAAGGGATGCGTGACGCTTTATCCGCAGCCGACCTGGTGACACACCTCGGTTAAGTAAACACGCGCTGCAAATGTGAATTAATTAGAGTACATTCGTGACGCCTCTCGTTTCATCATCATCACTATCATTATTATTATTAAGCGCTGCGCTTTTTTTTTCGTAGATCTCGATTTTTTCACGCCTCTGCGCTCGTCTTATATGTACAGATATTCGCTGCTAACAGAAACGTATCGCGCTGGCATAAGTACTTGTTGTAGCGAGTTTATGGGTTGTGTGCTCTTTGTAGGTTTACGACAGGCAGCGATTTTTTCCATCCGGATTTTTATTAGCAGCAGTAGTGTGTGCATATGTACAGTTTATATACGCTTCGGACGATACAATGGGAAGGTCGAAAAAGTGTTAGATTTTTTGTTCATATCTATATAGCGGCGAAGGTTTTTACAACTTTAAAAAAATACTGTATCCTAGTTTCATATAATGTATTCACGTAGAAGTATAATTGCGATTGGTTGATGTATTATTGAACAGGTGAGCGCTGCTGATAATTCGCACTTACGCTATTATGCTTTGTTGACATTTATAAGGCGTTTAATATATATATAATAAACGCTTTTTTAAATATATATGTATAAGTATGTCAAGTTTAACAGTTATTTCGAGAACATGAGTGGCTTTGGCAAACCTCATAATACTTTTGGTTGAAGTTTGATGTACAAAAGTTTGGTTATCGAACGCGGGTTCACTGATCATCTTAAGAAATCATTAAAAATGCTGATTACACAATGTTAGGATACACACAGAGTATATGAGGCAGAACCTTTTCATTTTATAAATTAGTATCGAATAATCACATTGAATTAATTAACTTATAAAAATCTACATACTTTAAAGCAATTTAAATAAGAAAATTATCAGAAAGAAAAGGTACAAAAAAATTCTTTACACCTCATTCTTCTTATTAGTCTATAACGATATTTGGCCGTTGCATTGTTATTATCACCTTTGTCGCTTTTTTAAACCTTACTCTACATGTCTCACAGTATATATGAGTCGAAAAAGTAGATAAAAATCGCTGTAACCATTTGTTTTATCTATCGTAGAATCTATTGCTCGATATTCATAAATCTACAATCGTTCGTCGATTCTTCAGTCGAGAGTTTATAATGAACAAACAAAATCGACGTCTATTGACTATTACGCCGCAAGAGAACGGGCAGCTCGGCAACGTCGTCGTTCTTTTCGTCCTCTCCGCTTTCATCACTCTCCACAATTTTCGACATATCTTTTCTATCTTCAACTTTCGACTTTGTTAACAGAATCACAGGGCACTTATCGTTACTCTGCGCGTAACATGGCTCCGTCTGGACTGCTATACTTAGATGTTCTCTATGACCATTACAGCTACTCCTTTTTATATTGCTGTGACCGTTTCGTCCTGGAGGCGGTGGGTCCAAAACGAGGGGCCGCATCAGATCGTGCAAGTTGTTCACGAGATTAAGACTGGACGGTTTACTAGCGTTCTGGGTCTTGCTATTGGGTAGCGGTTTGATAAAAGAGACTTCCTGAGGCTCGTTAGTGTTGAAGGGACGTTCTAAGGAACGGGAACGTGGAGTCAAAGGTCGGTGTTGTGGTGATTGTTGAGGAGATTGTTGATAGTTGTAGGAAGGAGAACGTGGGAGACGAGATGAACGAGGTAGAGTTGAGGAAGGTGATGCTGATGGCTGAGCTGAACGCTGTAATTATACAAAATTTATTCGCTTAAATTATGATAATAAATTTAAAGTTTTTTTTCATTTATTAAAACAAAAAATTTGGTGGTTATAGTCGTTACTACGGTACAGGGCCATTTTATATGACCCTTTTTGACAGTTGGCCTTTGCGAACTAACCCCCCAATCACGCACATCCCCTCTAATCTTTCAGGTTTTGAAGATAGCCTTTAAGCCTTTAAGATAGCCTTTAAGATAGCCTCCTTCCTCTCTTTTCTTTCGTGTATAGTGAAGTCTTTTTTTCTTTTAGTTATCAGTTTTCATCAATTTTCGTATCAGTTTTCATCAGTTTCATATCAGCAGCTTTTTCATTGTCATCACAGTTTATCATTTCATATCAATTTTCATCAGTTTTCATATTTCAGTTTCATTTTCCCATATTCATTCATTTTGTTTCAACTAATTACTAGCAAATACCTATCACTAATTGTACGATTACGCTACGCAACTTTAAAGTCTCTTTTATTGATCCAATTCGATAAGGATAAACAACTTTCGCATAGATGTTTTTCGCAGTCCTTTTTTTGGTCAATTTCGAATAGAGTACTTTTTTTTGTTGTGTTAAGCACATTACGTATACGTCGATAACCTTATCGAAGAGAGGGAACCATATGATTTGATGAGTTACCCGCTACAGGCCAACCTTCCCGAGAAACATCGAACCACCCAGCAGTACTCTGTCGAAAAGCTAATATATACTAATCGAGTTTGAATTTATGCACTTGCGAGTAAAGAGCGTAGAACTATGCGCCACCTAGCGACGACACCGGAACTATATTGATCTGACATAAATAGCGAACGCGATTTTTCGAACGATATTATAAATTCTATATTGATGCTGAACACTATAATATTTTCTTTATTTATTAATTTTAATAATTTTTTAATTTAATTTTCAAATTTATAATTATTCAACAATATTAATATTTTTTATAATCGATTCGTCTATAAATAAAAATCAGATTCCACACTTACGTAAAATCATTGTTTTTCTGTTGTTAAATCACAAAACTTATTGTGCAATATATCTTTCGGTATTATCATAGGAACATTATTTTTCAGTAAAATACATAATTTATAAGACAAGAGTTATGAAAGATGTGAAGATGTCAAATTTGTTTCGCGCTTTAAATATTTACGTATATAAATTAACATATTCAATATTGTCGAGGCTAAACAATTTCGAAACGTACAAATCAAGTGACTTGACAGATTCTAAAAATAAACAACGATATACTCACAGGTCGACCAGTTGGAGGTAAATTGAATGCAGGCGGAGATGGTTGACTGTATCGGCCCAACAACGGTGACCCATATACAGGGCTTTGAGCAGTTGCCCTCAAATTATCCCAGAGTTGAGACTGGTATCTCAACTCGTCGACGTAGCCGTTAAGGTTGGGTCGAGACAATGTGGGGTACCCCAGAGGACTGTTGACTACAGCTGCAGCCGCAGCACCGGCTGCTAGTCCTGAGTAGTATGACTCTAGAGGAGAATACAGATGAGAAGAACAGACGGCCGCCGGCGAGTGAGACGGATCCCACGGTGAATTGTACTGTGGACGTATGGAAGATCAGAGTTAGTCGAGGATATCATTGACATTGCCTTCTGAATGAGTGATTTATTATTTAAATAATGTATTTTACGTGAATGTATGCTAAATGTTTAACGGTTTGCACAAGAATAATGAAAGTCAGTCGAACTGTTATACGATGTTTTAACGCAGTTATTTAATGTTAAGTGGCAAAAATCAATCTACATTTTGTTAGTTGAAAAGACTACTGTAGCTACGTTTTGTACTAATCTATCATAGATGCTATGATTAATGATACTCTAATAAACCATGGTGGCAGTGATATGTGATGTAACTAGTTATCAGCTGTAATAATTGCTTATCATTATGTAGTAATGTAGTACATGATATTACAAAGTTAATATTGAAAATTATTACCTAACACTTGTTGGTAGCACAAACTCCAAAATCTCGTGGAAAGACCTGTTAGGCAATTTACATTGTCACAGCAGCTCTTAGTACGCAGTTATTTTTTATTCGTTCAAGCAGCTTTTTCGCCAAACTTACACGCATTAATTGCATACAATATCTCACTGCTGGCGATTCTTTATAAGCTTCAAATCACGCTTAAAAATAGAAAGAAAAATGTGTTTTCAGCGATTAAAAAATAGTCAATTTTTACGATACCAACAGTAAACTGCACATGAAAATGTTGCGAGACACTTTTTTCACATTTTCACAGTTGGCTGAACGGCTCAAATGAATATGCTTTTGCAAGATTCAAAGCGCAGTGTGCATTGATACAAAACAAACACAATCAGCAAGCGTCGATATAAAACAAATCATAGAGGCAAAACAAAAACCAAAGGTTTTCTAGAAAAAAAAGTTTATTATAAAACATTATAAAAGATAATAATTAGCGTACATGTTTATACGTAACGTAAAAGTATAAAATCCATCTATGGCGATCGCAAGAAAATGAAGCTGCACCGTAAATGGTCATTATTAACGATGATCGAGATTCTCAGTAAGACGAGTAGAAATGACAAAAACAAAATTTATAAAAAATCAATATTTGTACTACAATTACAAAATGCTATCCATGCATGTAATTTCGTTTTATGTAAAAAACAAGACATTTATCGTCTGTGATATTGTTAATATGTACAATTAATTGCATACAAAATTAAAAATACATTAATTTGTCTTAATTTTGTATATGTAATAATTACATACTTTATTTATAGTTAATAGTATAAAGTGCAAATTATTAACAGTGTTCGCCATCAGACTTGTTCTTTTTTTATATTATAAAAGTAATAAGTCATAATTAAGTACAAAGGCATTTAATCAAATAACACTTAAGTAGCTTAGGGTTTTTCTCATCTTTACTCGTTTAAACATAGAGATATCTCTAATTTTCACTTTTGAGTCATCAATATTTCACTAAAAATTTTTTTTACAAAATTCGTGAATATTGATGCAAAATGTCGCGAAAAATCTTTTTCAATTCAGTCCAAGCTTTCGTTCCTTCTTACGTCCCAATGGTGAACGAAGTGCTTAATTCATTGTTTTTAAACAAATAAAAGCCATTGTTTCTTCAAGTTATAGACGAGTTTTATAGCTATACTAATAACTTCGCACAGTTAATGAAATGAAACGTCCAAGACAGTCAATTAAATATTAGAAATCGCACGTTACACTTAAAACTTCCATCAGTCACCTGAACAGAAACACCGTTCAGTCAATAAATGCTCGTCCGGTTGTGAACGACATATTGTAATTTCGTGCCCAACTATAAGTCGGGCACGCAGAATTTCTTTTCCCTATACTGTAAGTGAATTCATGCATGTGCAATACAACACTTGCTCAAAAATCATTTTACTTAACTATCGTGCACTCGGCAAAGTCGACAAGCACCACGGGAACTATTCACGAGTACATTGCTATACTGACCACTGCATTTGGTCCAAACGGCGCGTGTCAACTTTGCGAGAGCGTACTTGTAAAGCTACTCGATACTGAGTCTACCTATCTACGGACGAACGATAAATTATCCTAGTGCAAGTAGCACAACAACACAACACTGCGGCACAAGGAGATTACAGTGAACGTCAGGGAATGCGATAGAGGGTTACCTGGCCGAGGCCGGCAATGTCGGGCAGAGCCGTAGGTGGACCCGTGCTAGTTATTTGACCAGACCCAGGTGGTTGACCTACGGACGAGGAGGATGTCACCACGCCAGTGATGCGTTCGTGCTCGCGTAGATGACTCACTAGCGCTGCTATGTGCTCCAGGAGCTCCTTATTCTGAACGAGAAGCTGATGCGTTCGGGCCTGTATATGAAAAGAATCAAATTAGTATTTTACAGTAAAATTCGCTTACTTATTATTAGTACTGTAAAACAAAAGAATTATCGTTAAAAATGTTCTTTAGAAAGATATTGAACTTACCTGAGCCTCGACGCGAGCTGCGGTTTCAGCGGCAAGCTGATCCTGGAGCAACCGGGCGTGCGCCACTGCAGCGCGCGTCTGCTGGCTTTGCTGGTCCAGCCGCTCCCGTAAAAGTTGAATCTCGTGTTTCAGAGCGGTCAACTCGCCGTTCAGCAACTGGTGATCCGCAATCCCCTGCGGATAGAAAGAATGTTAGTACAATCATGAATCTTCCTTTAAATAATATAAACACTCAAAGTTATTAATTATTCAGCAGTATCAAGTTCAAGTAGTATCGCCGAGCCAATCAATAGTTATGAGAATGAATCACCGCGCGCTACAGCAAGAAACCATATTCGCATGTGCTATACGATTTCCAATATCAATATTGAATACGAGCGACGATGCATACATTACGCGCATCCATCAACCGTTAAGTCTAGTCTATACACAATAATCACTAAGCTTTAAGCTCAAAGAAAAATAATCGCCTCGCGCGACCGAGCGCACATATACGCAGCCAAGAAGGCGCACAGAACCGCAGAGTGTTATGACAAGTCTCGTCTTCTTCTTCAGCGTCTCAACGATCGGTCGCCGCGTCGGGTTTCGACGGAAGCTCGCGACAACACCAGCCTCACCGCTTTTTGCGTGTACATCGCTTCCCCGGACTCTTTCTCTCGCGTCTGGCCTATGATGACTATCTTGCTGTTTTTTTTTTTACCGCGTGACTTACGAGAGGCGACTGGTGCAGAGGCGATGCGGGACAGGTCGACGTTGGGGCCGTCGTCGTCGTCACCTCGTGATGCGAACGCAGAGGGTGGCACGGCTGGTCCAGAATCGAGTCCTCCGCGTCGCCCAGCAGCGATATATCTGTGGAATGGAGAATTTTTTTGGTTATACGATGCGTGATTTAAGCCGCGAGATGTTAGATGGAAATTCTCCGCTTTCTCTTCTCTGCTTTCGACTATTATTTTAAGATTTTTGTTTCTCCATCCCATTGCTGCGTAGGATTTGCTCTTATCTCGTACAATTTTACGAGTTATGTATTCTTAATGCATATACGTATTATTTACCGTGTTAACGGTGCTTTAGCGGCTATATCTGCTCTGGAGGTCTTGCGCGCGTTGCAGGATTTACATAAGTTTAAAGAGATTAGATTACAACTAGTATTCTAGGCACGTCTAACAAAGGAGATGATCTCGATTTAAGAAAGCTCTGCATCCAAATGGCATAGATGCGCTTTTTACAAAGTGATATGGTGTACTGCATACTAGTTATCCAAGTATCTTGTACAATATTCAGAATAATCGTTTCAAAG
Organism: Philotrypesis tridentata; assembly: GCA_018906965.1. Taxonomy (NCBI): domain Eukaryota; kingdom Metazoa; phylum Arthropoda; class Insecta; order Hymenoptera; family Pteromalidae; genus Philotrypesis; species Philotrypesis tridentata. The sequence goes on along the minus strand of JACCIB010000009.1, from coordinate 5,623,779 downwards.
AGTATAATTTATTCAAATGATATGTATGGTACGTGTATGTACAATTTATTAATCAAAAGATTTAATAAATCGAATATACATATTCGTATATTTCAGTAAATTTTCAACAACATATAAATTAATTTTCGCATTGTCAATTCGCGAATCTCAACTAAAACAAATAATAACAAAAGACCCGGTAAAGATATTCACTGTAGTTTTTCTCTTCAGCGAAGAGCTTTTGACTTTTCTCACGGCAAAAAAAAACGTTAGCTGCACACATCGCTGCACATTTCACCCGTAACGTGCGGCGAAAGAAAACAAACACTCGCAAGTCGGTTTGGACTTTCGCACCTCGATCGTGTCGCGGAAGCAAAACAATGACTGCGAGGAGACGGGAGACGGGAAAATGCGAGAAAAGAGAGAGATATTTTTGTACTGAAGCGGAGGAGAGCCGATTTTAAAAGGCCTTTGTTTTCGCACCGGTATATTATACGCTATATCCTGTCTCTGGAGATATTCAGTTTCTCGCTGGGCATTAACAATAATTCGACGATCAATTCCCAACCCAATTTGCCGACAGCACTTCGTTCCCTCGGCGCCAAACAAAATTACGTTATGCCATTCCCCGAGGACAACTATTACATCACATACCGGTCCGTCAAACCTTTTCCCTTGCACGCAAAAAAAAAAAAAAAAAAATCGAGTGCCACGGTACTTTCCTCCAGCGAAGCTTCCTCTCCTCGCCTCTTATCAGTAAAATAAAATCCAATAACATATTTGCCCACAGCGGAAAACCTGTATACCCGAGTGAAATTCCCCTCGCAGCCACACCCGCGCACAATGTGCATTCACACAAGACTAGATCAACAGCCTCGCGCGTTCCAGCCCCAAATTAGCTCGGTAAAGCTACCTCACAACGTCCGGTCACGAGTTTTTGCATTACTTTTCGAAAAACCGCACGACCCACGCGCTCAACACCATTTCCCGCGCGAACACAAGAGAGCGTTTCAATTCGCCGCGAATTTTTCCGCGGACCCGCTTATCATTATATTCAAATTTCAGCGCGAGAGAGGGCGAATTTTCCCCTCGGGCTTCCCGATACGAATCGCGTCGACTTACGCTCCGTATGTGCGTGCACGCAGTGCGTCTCTCTGCGTCTGTGTACACTACTACATTATTTATGACGTCGTCCGCGTGTTTCTCTTTTTCTATGCATGCGTGTCTCCCTCCGGCGCTCGGTACAGTCTTTGTCTCCCGCGCAAAGCCAGGACAATTGACAAATCGATGCGCATTTGGCCGCCGGCTCGGTCGCGACAGAGAAAGAGAAAGACAGAGAGAGAGAGACCATATCGTCAGCAATTCAATGGAGATTTTCTTGTGTGTACGTATACGGCCGAGTCCGGTGTGTTTATATACTGTTCGAATTTTCAGGCGCGCGCTTATTTCGACCCGATTTATTTCGAGTACTGCGAGTGAACGAGCTCAAATGCAACAACATCGGCGTCTAAGCGTGAAAATGCCGTCAATGCCAAGGCTTCAATGTAAGGAGAGGATCCTCGTCACGGGGTCGAGCCAATTTACTTTTGAATTCTAATCAGTCTTATCCATTTTATAGACGCAATCAACTTTATCCCGCGGAGACGTGCCCGCCATAATTTATGGCTAAAGCTCACCGTGAGAGTCCGGTATCACGTTTACTTAATCATTAGAAATTCAATGCGTACTCGTCGCGTGCGCTAACACTTGCGCGCAGGAAGGAATTCTATAGCGGGCGACAGTGACCGCATGAATTTTCGTATTTATCAAACGCGAGACTCGAAATGGACGACGCGAGCTGAATTGGAAAAACCTGTTTACGCGTGCGTAATATTTACACTCGTGTTGTTTACGCTTTCAACGGATTTTTTTCCGGTCGAAGCTAATGAGTTAGGTACAATACTGTAATTTTAATCCTTATTTGTATAGTTGTGATATGCGAATCCCTTCGTTATAGGCTTAACAAAAAAATCATTTGGCAAAAAACATGGTCACAGTCGCTACTACGATATTTGTATATACTCATCACCATTATCATCATCACCATCATCATCGTATCTCCAGGTTTTACTCGAGAAGCATCGGACCACGAGAATGTGGTGAATTCGACAGATATATGTACTAATCACACGTGCCTTTTAACACTCGCGAATAGGCTTAACAAAACTCCACTATCGATTCGCCATCTATCGGTAAACGCGCGAATTTTCAAATTAATACTTTCGAATTCCTTATACGTATAGTGAAAAGAAATTATTTAATGGAAAAAATAGAGATAAAAAAATAAAAATTTTAAAAATTAAAAAAAAACTTTTCCTTATCTTATTTTTTAAAAACTTCTTATCACTAAATTTTCCTCTCAACCTCCATTTCTCCCTCTTCATCGAGTCTACTTTCCAACATTTCCTATTTCCTCCCATTTCGCAACTCCCTCCGTTTTATCTCCGAGCCATCTTCCCGCAGTGCGAATTCTCCATCGCGCAATATTTTTTTTTTTCCCTCCCCAAGAAAAGCATCCGATTTACGACGCGTCCAATCTTTGAAATTTTAATCGATTACTGAAAATCCGCTCGCGAGAAACGAGCGAATAAAGAGCTTAACCAATGCACCAACTAGACATCCGTTAAATCCCTGCCATCTTATTTTTATCTATTATCCATAACCATGCGTACTTACACGCGTCAGCCGCAGTGAAATATTGTTTTCCGATTCCCAGAACGAACGTGCGAGACTTGCCGAGGGTAATGGGAGAGCGATTTTAAAAATAAAAAATGCTAGCTTTCCGCGCCGGAGATTTCGAAACTTTACTGCGCGAGCGAGAGATAGAGAGCTTGCGAATAAATTCGCGGATATATAATTTCGCAATATCCGAGTCCGTGGAGTCGCGAATTTTTTTTCGAGATTCCGAGAAGCCCGCCGCGCGAAATTCTGTAAGGAAAGGGAGAAAAAACGAAACGCGAAAAAAATCTCAATCTCCATAGCTGAATAACTCGGCGAGGCAAGCAATTTTCTCGTCTCTCGTACTCCTGCGTTAGGATATATAGAAGGCGTTATACACGTATTTCTCGGTGCACGCGCTGCAGCTCGTCCGCGGCGCGCAGTTTAAAATTCTTCCGTCAAGCTCGCGCGTAAAAAGCGCTGAATTAAAAACAATTTAATAAGGCGAAACAGCGGAGCGAGCGAAATGCAATTACGCCGATGGTGCTGTATGTGAGAGGCTTTCTATAAGCCCCGCGGGAAAGCAGTTGCCAACGAAAGTTTTCAGCATCTCTGAAATCAGCGGCTAAGACGGATATATATATAAACCTCAACAGTCTCTCACGTCTCCGATGGGAAAGTCAACAATTTCCTTGGGGGCCGTGAGTCGTCGTCTACGCGACGCGTCGGCTATATTTATTATATGCGCCATACTTTCCTCGCGACGACTCGTCCCTGATGCATGTGTGGGACAATAAAAGCACGTGTGTGTCCGTGTGTGCGTCGTGGATCGTCGTTATTCGGCCTAAGGTTAACGCGATATCGTATATGTACAGTATGCCGGGCTGAGTTGCGCACAATGCGCCGATGATCATTTCGCGATAGGCCATTGCGGAGCAGCGCATGCATAATGAATCGGGCGGTGATCGCGATTATTTCGATAGGAAAGAGAGAGAGAGAAAGAGATGCGGGGAAAACGGTAAATGGAAAAATCAGCCGTGGACTGACCCGTGGAGTAGGGCTTTTACGGGATTCGGAAGTTTCAAATTTACTGTTATGCTCAAACGAATGGAGACTCTCACGCTTGAGCGAGAGAATTATTCTACTTCTTTTTTTTTAAATTGTTACGCGGCTTCCCGGAAGAACTTCGTAAGTGACTTTTGTGTTAAAAAAAAGCGAATTGGATGCTCGTGTATATACGATATTTGAGATCGAATCGATTGGATATCAAGTGCGAATAGAGATGAGGTGAAAATCACGTTTTAACGGGATTGCGAAAATTATGCAGTATTTCGTACTGATTCAGCATAAAAACAATATTGCAATAATACACTACTAGGTTTAATTCAAAGATAAACGTGTCCGTATTATAGATACCGTATGGACATTTGTATTGATGTAATGATAACATAGCATTTATCCGAAGATTATTGTATCTCAAAAAAAGGCTCAGTTATCGATATTTATAAAATTGATAAATACTTGTCAGATCTTCATGAATACTTTGATTGCAGCTATCACTAAGATAAACTCACTTCACAATTTAAAAAAATGTCAAAAAATGCAACGTCGAATATCCAGAAAATTCCCTCAGCCTGCTGTATTTTGATCAGAACAACTTTTTTTTTAGTACAGAGAAGGAACCTATTCCGAAAACGTTAGACCCACGCACAGGAAAATTCGAAACCCACTTTAATGCAGGTATCTCTAAAACGCGCAATTTCGCGGCGTCGAACAAGTATTTATCCGCCAACACGGCGAGTTTGATGGACAGTATTCCGACAGCGCGTCACTCACTATATGCACACTCCTAAAAGAGCTTCCTCGCTCGCGAAGTGCGATCTATTACGCGGAATTATTTTCAGCCTTGGCGTCGTAGCGCAAAAACATTCTTTACACCCGAAGCAGATTCATCATCGGAAGAGGCAATTTTGCCGGCTCTCTCTCTCTCCTTCCCAAGTATCCACTCGAATGAACGAAATGCACTCGACGCTCGATGCATCAATTCAGCCACGGAAACTGGGTTAAAAGACCGGCTTCTCGATATCCTATATATATATATATACGTGTACACTATATACACGGCGCATAACCAAATAACCCGTAATCTACTCTCGCTCTCTCTCTCTCTAGCCGAAGGGACAAAGAAAGTCAACTGTGATTAACTCGATCAGCTCCGCTTCAAAGAGAGCGCGAATTTAAATTTTCTTTGACTGCGACGACCTTCCTCGTCTCCCGCGTCCTGGGGGGAATATCATTGGATATGCGCGCGGGGAAGGAATTCCGGACTCCCGGGATAGAATTACCCGTCAGAGTCGCGATTTACGCGGCGTATTAACTACATTAAAATTGAGAATCGTCGGGAGAATCCTCGGCGACCTGGATTCCTCCGTAATTTCTCGAGGTATAAACTATTCAAGCCGTCGCGCGTAAAATGTTACGCACGCACTCTCTCTCTCTCTCTCTCTCCTGTAAAAATCGCAATTTTCGTCTAGCCACACATTATTCGAAAAGCACGAAAGAAAAATCAGACAAAAAAGAGACTTTCGAAAAGCCCCTTTGTCTTCAGCCCACAGCTGCTCTCCAGCAAAGCAGATTTATCACCGCTGCGGTCGAAAGAGAGACAGAGAGAGCGAGAGCGCAGTATTTCCATTATATCCGCGAGGAAACAGCGCATGAACACACGCCGTAGCCCCATCGGCATTAAACCCGCGCGGCAATATTTTCCAGCCGGGCGGGCCCCGGCGACGGAAAAGCTTCTGGCCGACCTTTATGAACGGACGACGGCGAGGGCTGCGGCTGCAGGCTCGCAAACTCGTCCCGGTCGTCCGCGTAGTGCTCGCCGTCGTGGTTGTCCCCGTCGCAATTGCCGACCCTGTCCTTCTCGTTGCGCTGCTGCTCGTCCGCGTTGCCGCCCGAGGGATTGTTCAGGCTCAGCTTATGGCACACTTCGAAAGCCTGGCCCACCGTCCTCACGACTCGCATTGCCTGGCTCTGGAAAATAAGAAGGAAACGCTTTAAGTGCTCGGTCCGGGACGTTACACGGTGGCGTTTCGAGTGCCCCGCTCTCGCGCGCGTGATTTACTATCGGAGCTCGCTCTTGTATGTATACACGTATGTATGCACACACGTGCGCGCGTGCGGGGCAAAAAACGCGGGTTGGACACACAAGCGGCAGCTGCTGTTTGTTTTGAGGACAAGCACGCGAGGATCCGAAGGATTTTCTTTTTTTGCAGGCTATGGAGCTGTAAACACTTTTTGGACGAGGAATTCGGGGCTTTTTTTTCAAGCTTCCATTTTCGAGGTGTGTGGTCGGATTGGCAAACAAGAGCTGGGCGTAATAAAAAAATAGATAAATGTTCGATGCATCGATTTTTTTTTAATTTTTTTTATACATACGGGGGTGGAAGATGAAAATGTGAGTGCAGAATTTTATTTAACTATTTTTGGTTATATAAAACAAAATAAATTGTATACATAAAAAAAAAAGAAAAACACGTATTGCATAAAAAAAAATTAATTATGTTATTGCGAATAATGTAATAACGCTGATTAATTTCCATATAAAAACGTGTTAAAATTTCAGCAGCTCGTGCGTCAACAATTAAGAAATTTAAAATTCCCAGTGCGCACATCGCTCCACCTCAATCGAGTTTCTCAATAACGCTCGCTCGAATTCACCCCCAAGGCTCAAGCTCTTCGGCCATGAAAAAAAATTGTACAAGTTCGTTAAAAACAAATGGCTCGTCTCGGGCAGCGCATATACAGCAAAGTAAAAAAAGGTGTTTCGAGCGAGATAAAGAATTTATCGCGAGCTTAATGAGAAGCCCTCGAGTACTTGCGCTCTTCCGCTCCCTCCCCTTAAGAAATACACATATATCAGACGTATATAGAAAACTGCTGAATTTCCGGCGAAGCTCCGGCGTTTACACGCGTCGAAAGCCCATCTCACTTTTTAATCCTCTCCCCGGCGTTCGCAATATCCTCCGGGAAGAGAAGAAAAAAGAGCGGGAGAAAGAGGGAGAGAGAGAGAGAGAGAAAAGAGTGAAAAGTTCGCGTGACAGGATAAAAAGTCAGGCTCGCGCTGCGCTGCGGCAGCAGCAGCAGCTCCGTCGGCCCGAGGAGGAGAAAGAGACAAAGTGGAACGAAGACGAAGGAGCTTCGAATGAAAATTATATCGAGCGGAAAACCCGTTGCCGGCTTTTACGATTCAGCACGCTCGAGTTTTCAACTGTCTTTCCGGGAAGAAGGAGCGGTCGCGATAAAAGCCAGAAGCCTTATAATGCGAAATGAAGGTGAAAAAAAATGTGCGCTCGCGCGGAGGAAACGCTTCGCGATTATTATTAGCCCGATGGCGCGCGGGAGAGTGTATTAGACGCACGTTTTTCGGAACGAGAGGGATATCGTATACGCGACGCGGCGGGGGAGCCTCAGCCTCGAACGCTATACATGCGGTGTTTGTAATATCATAGAATTGCTCGTTTTCTGCTTTGTGTATGCGCTGTGTTATTAAATGCTCGAGTATATAGGAGAGAGAGAGAGAGAAAGAGAGAAACTGCTTTTTATATCGCGGTCTGCGCGAATGTGTGTTTAAGAGCGAGCTCGACTAATGATAATTATACAAAGGATTGCTCGTCGCTCCGGAAAAGTACTTAATGCTATATGGGTACGGTCGAGGGCTGATTCTCGGTTTGATTGTTATTGTACGAGACATGCCGTTAAACATCAAATCTAACAAAACACACAGTGGTACTATAATTTTTACATTTTGTTTTTCATCCTGTTGGGTGCATTAGTGGGTTTATGGGGGTTTTGAGAGCCAATTGAAAATTCGAATTTCGCGCCGTAATGTGCAGCAGCTGATAGAAAACGAATAATTTATCGATTTCAGAATTTATAGTGTCCAACAAAGAAAAAAGTAAAACCCTCGATAATTAACAAGACTTGCCTTCTCGAGACATTCAAACGTAAACTTGCACAACGCAATTTGGCTTCCACCATTCATCTCCAACAGAACAAGTCGTTCCTCTCGCACCTCTGCCGCATAACGGCGCGCGCGAAATTCGAATTTCCCAAGTAAAGCTGCGTCTCCCCCTTTGCGTAACGCCTCTCTCACCCGCCCCCCTCCCCTCACCCTCCCAAGTTCATTAGCACTCGCAAACAAAACAAGCCAAGACAAACTCGACAAAGTCCTCGCAGCGCACACAAAGGCTTCCCTGCAGCAGAAAGTGCAATTAGTATCGCCGGCGATTTTTTTTTTGCCTCGAGCGCCGCCGCGTCCTCCCACGCTCCGGCCACGCGCTATATTATACCTCGAGCTCCTCGAGCTCCTTGGCGGTGGACAGGCTCTCCTGGGGCGGCGCCTTCTTCGCCGGCGGCTGGAGGCTCTTGGAGCGCAGCTGCTGCAGCTGCGGCGGTCGGCGCATCAGCGACATCCGACGAAATCCCAGGAAGCCCATGATCTCCGGCTCCTTGAAGGAGAACTTCTTGCGGCCCTTGGGCGTCTCGACGCAGGGCACGCCGGCCGCGTCCGCGGCGAGCGGGTCGCCGGGACTGGCGCTCCGGCCTCTTCGGGAGAGCATTTCCTCGACTCTACCGATGTGTTGATGTATACGCGGGAATTTGCACTGCAGCGCGCGTCAAAGCCGCATTCGAATTTCGCGCTCGCTTTGTGCGTATAATGATACGCGGCCTGTTTAGTATGCGAATAATTTGCTGAAACGAAATTTTGTAAATTCAAATAGATGCGCGCGCCGTATCGACGAGATGCCTCTTTCGAGAGAGAAAGAGAGAGATGTGTACAGATTCGAGCCTCTCTTTATTGCGCGAAGCACACACACACACCTTCGTATATATATATATATATATATATATATATATATAAATTCAATGCACACGCGCGCTCATTTGCATTTACAGAATTTTATATCGACGCCCCGCGACCTAGATGCAACTATAATATATGGTGTGTATACGCTGCGCACACGCTGGAAACGGCTGCAGTGAAAAAACACATCGCAGTTAGAGCATTGCGGGAGAGAGATGCGCGATTACGTGAGGTTAGCGCCTCTGAAAGTGTGTATACGTACACACGTGTTTTTCAATTGCAGCTCGGGCTAATAATTACCATTGTCTCTCTCTCTCTCTCTCCCCCTCTCTCCAACTCTCTAGCTCGGGAGAAGCGAGCGGCTTAACGAGCGCATATTCCGGGCGAGTTTATCTCCGCGAGAACCACAATTAATCTACGCATCAGCGCAAATCTCGTTTACGGTACACCGTGTTTACTGTTATCAATGCGCGAATGACGAAGAAGCCTACATACTTCGCTTTCCGCGAAATCGCCGCCTCTATCTTTATCCTAATTTTTCCGACTGGCCGTTGCGTCGATCGACTCGTGTGCGAAGTGTCTATGTACACGTATGCGCGAGTGCGCGGCTCGACTCTCTTTATACTTATTTTTTGAATGGTGGAAAAAAAATCACGATTCGCAGATCGCGATGCGCTGCGTTTCCTGAACGATAAGTTCGTATATGATACTACTGGGAAAATCCTAGATTTTCGATGTTTAAATTATAATAGGGAATTAATCTTTTAACAGCGCAATATTTGACGATCAATTAAGTACAGGAAATCTCCATTGTTATAAATGGTATGTGTGACGTTTTTAATAATACAATTGTCGTTTTACGATTCATTATATAGTGAAACACTATAATTGAAGTGCCAATAGTTCATAGTAATTGTTTCTTTCAAAGTATTAATTTTAAACAGTGATTGTCCTGTCATCTGATTGTTAAATAATATATACTTATATTTTAAAGACACTTTTTAAATAATCAGTATTCCCTAGGCCTACAATTAACAAGCAGTATATATATTAAAACATGATTTGTTTACCAAATATTTAAAAAATCAAATGTGGGTCAGCAATATAGACAGTGAATATAGTCGCTGTGCAGAAAGATTATTTTTTCACATAATTACAGCGATCTACAACTTCATCACGCTTCGCAAGTGAGAAACAAGCCCATACATACGCACTGCATGAATAGTGAAATTTCCACTATTCTAAATTGCGAGATTATAACCGCATCAGCAATGAAAGGTGGAGTAAAAGATCAAGATTTATTTGCGTTTCCCGCTAATTGTTTCGACGTTTTATTACCAGCGATAATTTATCACTCGCGCATATAAATCAACGCTACACAAATTCTCACAACACATATAATCGCACGTCTCGGCGCAGCGCGCGCGCGCGCGAAACGATTCATTTTTCACGAAAATGCGGCTTTTCGCGACGCGCAGCGTATATATAATACCGCGAAAAATTTTTCTTCCCCATAAAAAATAAGCGCATACCTGCCCAGCATCCGCGTCTCGCTTCCTTCGCGTCCCCGCACGCATGTCTTTCGAGAAGTGCTGAGCGAATTCCCGCGAAAATTCCCGTCCCCGCAACAACGAACCTCGCGTACAAGCCTTTGCGCGACACTCGCCTCTCTCGTCCCAGCTTTTTTACCAACTCGGTTGAGCGCGACCTCTTTCCTCCTCGACTGCGCGGCTATTCCCAACACATCCCCGGCGGCTCTCCGCACATAACGGACGTCGATGAATCCATCGACGCCTCGGCGCTTTCCCGCATTTATTTCTCACCTACACACCAGCATCGATATATAGATCAATAATATTGACGATGAGTGGTAGGATAAACATCGAAAGTGCTCTCGGTTACGGATACGCTTGCCCGTTCGCTCGCTGGCTATTTTCGCGACGTAGAGCGCGTCGAGAGTCGAGAGACCGTCAGAGAGAGAGAGAGAGAGAAAAAAAAGACGATACAAAGTTACCTATACATTTTCACGCGAACGCTAAAAATACACGAATATACACGAAGAGGCCTCTCTCTCTCTCTCTCTCTCTCTACATACTCGCATTAGACGAGAGAGCGACATTCGTGCGGCTCGTTAATCGTTGCGTAAGCGCAGGACTATTTTCGAGAGCGCGGCGCAATGCGCGCGCGGAAAGTCGCGCGCGAGAGGCGCTCGTTATATAGGGTTTCGAGGCGCAATTACGCGTCTTCGGCGCACAAAACGCGGCGAGAACGACGAAGCCAATCCCTCCGGATATTGCAGTTTGCGGAGAGTTTGATTTGCCGTGCGATAAGTCGCGGGGGCGGGGGCAACAGCGCAGAATCGTTACATTCGTTGGCAGAGAGAGAGAAAGAGAGAGAGCAGTCACGGGTGAAAATATCGACGCTCGTTACGCGCATTTTAATTGCGTGCTAAATGTCATAGTCGACGTTACTGCGCGCGCGAGTGTTTGCCCCGTCTACGGCTTTTTGATGATGATTGCCAACGTTCGTTGACTTCCGCTCTTTGCGCTCTCGTAATGAGCGCGTGTGTTATGCCTTTCGAGGCGGAGAGCGAAAATTCAAATTTCGCGCCGCTAATGCGCGTAGAGACGAGCTTGCTTGGATCTCGATGGGAAATATTATTGAGCTGCGATACCTGTTTTTCCAAACTGTTCTTACTTTGAATCAAGCTTTATAATCTGTTAAAACTGGTGAGATTTTTTTTTCGTCCACCATACGTTTTAGCGGGAAATTTTTGAGTTTTAAATTGACACAAAAATAAGTTGTTTAGTATACAATAAAGTTTCTCACATCGTCGGTATAAAAAATTTTTCATTAAACTGCACTTTCCTAAACCACTGTTTCCCTAACGAAAGCTCCGTCGCTTGACGCTTGCCGCTGAGGCATAAACATTTTAGTGTTTCCCTCGCAGAGCGATCGCGTCCACCCACGCAAACATCTAAAATCGAAAAGCTACGAATACTTCCTCGTCGCTCGCCGCATAGATTACTTTACCAGCTCCATCGACACATACTGTCGCTTCTATTCATCTAAATGCGAAGACTACACTGTTCAATAAATTTCTGCGCTTGGATTTTCATGCACTGAACGCTGGGCGCAAATTTTCCGGACACGCGTGAATTTTGATTTATGTCGCTCGTTACTTTAATTGAGAAATTTACTAATTGATGCATATTTGTATTCGTTTTCCATTAGAATTGCATGAACTTTGATGGAAATTAATATTAATACGAAATTTGATTATCTTTTACATTAAATTTTAATTTAAGGTGTACTTGCGTAATACAGAATTAATTAAAGTAACATGTTTATTTTTCAAAATTTTGCTCAACTTTTCGTGTAAGAAATGTATCAAGCACATTTTTTACGCGTTGCTTTTTACACCTCATTCGAAATGAGATATGAATTTCAAACTGTGTATTTCAAAGTTTACTTACAATAAAATAAGGCTGTTGGAAAAAATGCGTTCGACATACACGTACAGAAAATCACAAGCTTACGTGATTCTTAAATAACGTTTACACTACAAAACCACTATAAAAATTTCCTCTAAAATTTTCACGTTATAAGACTTGTACGTGAATTTTAAAGTTACCCATATAAATTCAGTATTATAAAATCACAATAAACTCATTCTTATCAAATTCCATGCAAATCTTATATCGTAATACCGCTTTTAATTAAACGTGCACCGCTGTACTTCGGGATCGCATGAAAAGAACGCCCTAAAATTCTATTAATTTTTATAACGTAAAGCAGTCGCCGTAAAGCTCGAAAATACTCCTTTCCCGAAAAGCGCTCCCAAGAAAACGAAGCTAAATTCTCTCATGAAGAGGACGATCCTCTCCACTTCGCTCACACGCCAAATCAAACACACCCGCGCACTCGGCAACAAAGCTCGAATCGAAGGTATGCAATTCGAGTGGCACACACTGCACAATAAAAGGACCCCACTTTCCCGCGTCGAACAGCTTAGCAACAAAGTATATAAATTTACGCCGCTTGTGTATGTCTGTATATACCTCGCCGAGAGAAAATTTGAGCTATCACAGGCGGCCCGTCGATTATGCGCAGCGTCGTTTCGAAAGTCACAGCTCGCGCGCATTCAATTCCTCGCGCCTTTTTCACGATCGCGCACTCACACGCGGCCTCCTTCGCTGCGTAACACAGAAAATCCCGGATTCTCTCCCATTGTTCTCGGCCCTCCCTCCGCGTCTCTCTCTCTGTCTTTCTCTCTATCTCTCGGAAAACTCAGCGGAGACTCACGGAGCCAGTGCTCGGGAACTCGCGGGTAAAAAAGCGTCGGGACGTCTCGTCGAGCAGCTACGGCCGACTACTGCTATACACCGCGACTGGCGCTCTCTCCATCGTCTCCGTGCGTTTCATGCCATCTCTGAGCCTCTTTATTTATAGAGAGAGAGAGAAAGAGAGGGCCGAGTGTATAAGTGCCGACTGTGTCTTTATATACGCATACATTTGACTCGTGTGCATACTTATAGGTGGAACGGCGCGACGACCGGAAAACTTGGCGCGTGGGCGTCGCGCCGCACGTGTGCATACCTTTTTCTGCCGATGATCCGTCGATATATACCCCCTGTTAATCGCGTGTACACTCCTTCGCTGCGTGTTATATAGTTCAGCTGCAGCCTTTGAGCGGCGCGCGGTGTAGCGACCCCCTCCTGCCCCTCCCCCTCCCCCCAGCCGGTCCCTCCTCAGAATTTAATTATAAAGTTGTCCTCTGCGTGTGCGTTTGTGTACACTGGTCTCTATATACGAGTACCGCTGTTATAGCTGCGCTGGCTCGGTGCCACTTGATTCTTTTTTACATGGAGTTTTTCCTTTTGCCTCTTTGTTTGACAGCTGGCATGGGATTTATAACGTCGTGTCACTTTGGAAGCCGACCCCGGGGAGGGAAAGTATGTCATCTTATTCCGGAGGTGGGCTTCGAATTATATGGCGGGCTAATTTGATGGCGAGCTCGAGCGAGACCACCGAAGTTATGGCTGTTTTGAGTTACAAAGTGTATTTTTGTATATACGCAGAGGAGCCTCCTTGCTGTATGTTGCGCGAAAAGGAATGGCTTCACTGATGATCATGATGGATACGTTTAATAACTGATTTATTCAATTCTGTGAAAAATGTTAGTGGGACAAAGTATTCGAAAAGTTTTGCAGAAGTTTGCGCTTCCAAGTATAGATACGGCAGCGAGCGTAATACTTGTAAACAGTTTTTACACGAAATACCACAAACTGTTCTAATTTATTTACAACAATTCACTTTGAAAGCTTTTCAAAGTCTTTTGCTCTGCGCAAAGAAACTTGAACTAAATTGCCCTTCGGAATAACGATGGAGAAAGCGACAATTTACCTTTTTACTGGATTTGAAGACATTACACCTGAAGGAATTGCCGGTACCGTCCCGAGCGATGTAACTGAAGATCTTGAGATCGTGGCTGTCGTGCGACACGTAGAATATCCTGTAAATCGGGTGATGCATCAGCACGAGTTTGCTCTCGTCCAGATAGTGCTGTTTCTGCAGGATCGGGAACTGCGCCAAGAAATTTAACAGATTAGCCAGTTGGAAGACACGCGCGTCACGGCAATTTCTTCCTCGCTTATTACACACAAGCAAATTACCAATGGACTCTTCGAATTTACAATAATATACAGCGCGGAATGGCTTGTTCTACTATGTCGTAAAGTTTAGCGTCGCGCTATCTAGAGAAGCCGGCATCAAAGGATAATACCGATTTATCGTTTATGCGACTACGTCGGCAGCCTGGTGGAGCTCGATCTCCCTTCCCTCTTCTGCTGTTCTCTTTTCACCGAGTCGTCGGGAAAAATCCATAAACAAGGCGTATATACAGCCGTAATACAGTCGCGGCTATCTCGAGCCGAGAAAACCAGTTTCCCATAAGTGCATAGCCTCTCGTCGTATATAATCTCAACCCTTCGCATAAGGCCTGATTAAGACAAAGCACGACGTACACTCGCGGGAAGTTGAATTTATATCCCGACGATTCCCATGATAATTCTAAACGAAGCAACAAAAAAGCCACTGCATCACTCGCCGATCGAGCCGTGAGAATACTAAGCAGACGCGTCTCGCGATAGCGATCGCGTACACACTGCGCGCGATTTTCATTCGCGTATGCATGCTTCGAGCGTATTACATACTCCTTAAAAAATCATGGACATTACGAAATAGTCGATAAAGCCCTATATAGAGACAGAAACCGAGGGAGACTACTATTCTTCGGCTTTCGCGCCTGTATGTACCTTCTTCTTCCTGAGCGTGACCTTGAGACCGTCGACGGAGACCTCGAGCGTCACTTTCTTCTTCTTGATCCCCTTGGCCTTGAACTCGTACTGAACAAAAAGAGAGACACAAGCATTAAGTACCACATAGCGCAGAGAGAGAGAGAGAGAGGGAGAGAAACGAGTTTCTCCCCAGCCCCAGCTTCGTGTGTTGCATTGTATATATACGTGTATATAGTATAGACACAAACACAGAGAGGAGAGATTCGCGTTGTATATACTTACGCGGATACGACGCATCGCCGCTACAATCTCCATTCGGCTGGTCGGTCGAGGTACCTGCATCGAGCCAATGAACTGCAACGTGAACAAATGCAGGTGTGAGTGGTATATATATAGTCGAGATAGTCGATTGGAAAAATGAATGAATTTTACAGTTGGCCGGAGTATGTGTGCGCGTGTGTGTGTCCGTGTATGGGGCTATGTTTCAATGTCAGCTCGATCGTGTCAAAGGCTTTTGCCGTTGCTGAATGAAACTTTAATGTCGCGTGATTTGTGTGGTGGAAGTCGAGGCTTTGTGTGAATGGAGTTTCCTATTCTGAGGTACACGTATAGTGGTACGGTGAAAGGGATTCTTTTTTACTGTTTTGCTGAAATTTTGATTACTGGCTTAAATTTTAGAAAACTACGCGTGGCGGTGTAGTTAGCGAGATGCTCAATCTCAATTGAGTACGAGAAAATTATACATGTCTCCAGTTGGTGTATATATCTATACAAAGACATTCACGTAGAGTCTTGGGAAAAAAGTAGCATAATGTATGATAAATAATCAAACTAATAATAAAAGAAATCTGTTAGGAATGTCGTTAGAAAATTATCTATTTCGAATTTTCACTTAATCTGACATGCACACTGCAGGTGGATTTCTAATCAGATAAAATTTATGTCAAATTACACTTTTAGTGATTTTACAAAGTTTTTCGTGAGTTTTTTTTTAGTATTTTGTACTCTACAATAATATAATCTATGCGTATACCCCGAAACAAATTATTTCTATACGATGATTTATAATGTCATTAATATTTTCATTAGTTTTGTCGGTATGCACCACTATCTTTAACGTTTAAAGTTGCTGCTGAATAGTTGAGATGATTATTTATAGTATCGAAACGAATATCCAGCTGATCCCTGATTAGTAATTATACGATTTCGAATTTTAATCGCCTACGGTGCGCGAGTGTGTGCGTCTGTGTGTGTTTACAGAGAAATTATTTCCTGATTCTATGCGTTAATGATCGAAGTGGATTTAAATGCTATGAAAATTAAGTATTCTGATGGAGTTCCCGAGATAAATTTCACTTTTTACTTCCAATTTAGAAGAAATCCTTTTACGGTCGCACGAGCAGTGCAGCGTAACTACACATACACATGTACATATTTTCGCTATTTTATAACGAGCTTTCCGCAAAGTTCATGTTGAGTTTACTCATACAGTTTTAATTTTTAACACACAGTACGCGGTTTTAGAGCTTTTGGATATATATGCTGACGTTAGATTTAATAATAAAATTCAGGTCAACGCTATTACCTATCTATCAGGAATACGCGGATTAAGTTTTATAAAAATGAAATAAAATATGGAGCTACGTATATATATATACGTATATAGATTCTGTCAGATATTAAATTTCAATTTATACGAGCCACATTTCTTTTAAAAAACAAAATTTACTTTCGAGATGATTTTTCGAAAACGTCTGCGTGTAAAAGATCAAGAAAAATAAGCTTATTTATCAAAAATATACAGATATCAGAGCAATAAAGTGACTATTTCAAAATTGCTGGTATATATCTCTACGTGGCTTACATATATTGCGAATACGTTAATTTTTTTCCCGGTATAATTACTCGCGAGAACAGCAAGTTCTATTACGTGCATAACTTGCGAGCCCTCGAGTTGAAAGCGTATTTATAATGTACATCTACGCAGAAGCAACAGAAGCTTCGTATTATTCTACAGGAGGGTTATGTATTAACTTTATCAATTAAATTTAAATGAATAATGATCTGCACATGGGAAAAGTCTTTGAATAAGCCACAGCTCAGTAGCACCTGCGAGGAAAACCGTGTATGTATTACTCGCAATTTCTTTCTGGGACGCGTTGATTATTATTATAATATATTGATGTTAAGTGTCAACATATATAATACTCGGAATTTTATTGGTATTGAAGATCAATACTTGAAATGGTTGAAAAAAGATATATTAATATGCATTGTTTTTTTTTAAATATATAAACGATATTGATATATAGATGAAGTATTGCAGGAAGAATAGTATATGTGTAATAGAAAGAAGAATGTATTTCAAATGACAAAAAATCAGAATTGATAAGTACGCGAACATCTCGGTTAAAAATATTCGATACATTTAAATTTTCTGCAAGGCAAGAACTTGATTAAAATTTTAAAATAAATAATTAATATATCTAATGAAGTTTCTGATTTTTTCATATTTTCATATGGCAATAGCCTGTACAGAGACTGATTAAATAAGCTAGACTCGCGGAAGTAGGGTGGAAACTTTTAATTACTCGATCGCCAGCTAGTACTACGCCAAGACTCTTTTTTTTCTCGCTCTCTCTTTCTCTTTGAAATATCATATAATAATTAAAGTACTTTACGCATCGCATTAAAACTGCAAACCCTTGAAGGAGAATTTGCGTAATTAAAATTCCGAAAGCTCCGAGGAGCGTAAAACTCGTCCCGGAGCGAGAGCTGACATAAAAAAATCAACTAAACTCTCCGGCGCAGCGCCGTGTAAATGGTGAGGGCGGCGGAAAAAGTGTATAAATCGGGGAGAGCTTGCGCAGCGTAAAGCATAAAGCGTGAAGTAATCGTCGAAAAATTGCGTCGCACAGTCGTCCAAATTAATATTCGTTAACGGTAAACGAAAAACTAATCCCCTTCCCCTGCCTTCCCATCCCCCTCCACCAGGAATTGGCTCAATTATCCGACTCTCCCATGACACAATGCACAAAAGCAATAAAACTTCCTCCGTGCTCTCGAGAGCCACCTGAAATCAAGGAGCTAATCATGTCGCTCGCCGAAGCGTATACAAGAGCGAAATTCGCTCTCGCGTCCCCACGGAGCGACACTATACATATCGGAAAGTAAAAAACAAAGGGAAAGGCTTGCCGAAGAGAGAGACGGATCGGGTGTAAGGGTAAAAGTTCGCGCTGGAGTGTACAGCGTTTACGCGCGTGTACTATACGTACAGTTGCTGAAATCGTCGATACGTATGTGTTGCGCACACGTGTGCGGTAGAGACGAGAGCCACGGAAGGAGGAGCCAGACGGCGCCGTCGTGTCGTTCGGGAGTATAAAGAGGGAAGGAAGGAAAGCAACAGCAGCAGCAGCGGGCGAAATTACAGGGAGAACAATGGGGATACATTATGCTGGAAGGAGTAGCGTATGTATATAGGTATACATTGCGTCGGAGCAGGTACAGGGAGTTGGGAAGAGGGAGGACGATTTCGTTCGAGGAAAGAGGGAGAGAGAGGGGGGGGGGGGAGAGAAGGAAAAAAGGATCGAAGCGTTGCGCGCGGGATTAAATAATTAATTTGCGGGAAAATGTCGAGCGCCAGCAGAGCGAAGGATGTGCGTAATGCTATATAATGAAGTATAAGACTTGAGCGCGATTGCTCTTATGATTTTTGCATAAAACGCTGTCGCCCCTCCTTGTTGAATTTTGTATGTGAAGAGGAGGAATTTTTTATTTCGCGACGTCCGTGTGACACGTCGCCGCGGCTTTCGTGATGCATAGTGCGTGAATTTTCATCGAAGCTGACGGTTTTATTTGTATTTAATATAATATAGAAAATAATTTTATAAAATACTCTTATGCTATAAAAGATTATCTCTTCAGCGTTAAAGATTGCACAGAAAAATTATTAAAATCTCGCTTTTTTAAATCTTATAAATTTTCTCCTTTTTTGCTCAAATTCTCATATGAAGGGATGCGGTAGCACGAGGATGACAAGTGTAATAACTTTTTACGCGAGTGGTCTTTTGCAATGAATTTTTTTATTAAAACAATTTTCTGCTCTACTTTCTTGCAAAATACTGCAGATAAACTTTCTACAATATAATGATTTAAACTTAATTTAATCTACGTATTTAAATGATAATAAAACATATATGTGTAAATGTGATTATAGCTAGATCTTTTTGTCAATGAAAATTTTAATTTTAATTTTGCTAATTATTAAAAACAGCGTTAGAAGAAACAAATTTTATTAAAAAAAAAAAAGAGTTTCGCACGATCAGTTCCATGAAAAATTGTCAGCATATCTTCAATATTTCGAGCTTACCCATATCGCTACGGACATTAAAATCACTTTTCTCGAAAACACGCGAAAAGGTCACTTATATCATGATTGCGGAAAGCCAAGAGATGTACAGATACGCTTTTCGCATAAATCAACAAAAAGTGGCGTGCGGTGTTGTATTTTAGCTTAGAGATACTCGTTGGGACGAGAGATTCGGATCTAGATCTAAATTCTGTAATCTTATCTCTCCCTGGTGGACGTAACAGATGGAGAGCTGGAGCAAGGAAATAAAGGGGAGAACATAAAAAGCTGCACGCGAGAGAAGCGGCGATGAAAGAGGAGGAAGAGAAAGCGCGTGCGTGCAGCGACCAAATTTCTGCGCTTGTTTTCAAAAGAAACTCTTCTTATTTTTACATTTTTTTTTTCATTTCGCGTGGAAGGCATTATTTGGAGAGCCAAAATTGGGTCTTATTACGCAGCGCCAGAAGTTGCAATTCGAATTGCATTAGAGTCAGATGTGTATGAGTATACAGTAAAAGAGAGAAAAGTTTCAATGAAATATATTGAATAAACTCAGTAAATCGAAATGCTTGAACCAGCTCGGCGATTTATTCGACTGCTCTATATTTTAGCGTATAAAATCTCGATATTAATTTTAAACAGTCCTTAAATTGCTAAAGAATTACAAAAATTTTATTAATTTAACGAATCTTTCTAATTTTCTATGAGCGCGTAATTAATTACAATTATATGTGCATGTCTTATCATTGTATCAGGTAGGAAAATATATAGTTAGATGCATTTAAATTATGTTACATTTTATTGTGGTTCGACCAAATTATTAATTATATAAAAAAGGAAATATTAAATTGATTTGGATATAGTATTTTAGTTCAAATTTATACGGACCGGTAAAATAAATTGTCAAAATCATAATTTATGAATTCAACTGTATACTACAATTATTTTGATAGCATCGAACTATGTAATGGGAAACAAACGATCATTGGAATGATATAATCTAATACTCTACGCAGTATAGTCAACCAACGTCCTCTTTAATCATAGATTAATCGTACAAATTAATACTTTACCAATACGCAATCAAACATAATTTTACTTTAGCTGTACTTCTTCTAAATTTACTGTTTATCATCTATATGCTTCAAATTTTTTGCTAACAAAGCCATATCGTCATACATCCATTCGAATCAAAAATGCGCACATTCCACGCGCACCAAAGGATTCACCTCTCGATCGATCAAACATTTCGCTAACAATCTGTATAGTTAAATCCCCGCGTCCGTCGCAGCCGCTCTCATTTTTTCCTCGCGGGCAATCGAACAGCGCGATATATAGCGCGAAAAATATCGCAAGATCCGCAGAGAGTTTAACAACGCGAGGAAAGCTATATATATATATATATACACAAGCAAAGAGTATTTTTCATCGACGCGTATCGGCTGCCTTTCGTCTACAAAGAGAACACAACAAAAAGCTACGGCAGCGTAACCCCCTCTCGTCCACAATGAAATATCATCCCGAGGAGATCTTGGCACGAGCTTCGCGCCGCATCCGTCATGGCGAGGAAATATCCTCGAGAGCCGGGCGAGCAGAGAGAGAGAGAGAGAGAACCTGCCGATATCTCTTGTGAAAAGTGCGCGCTTCGCCTGTATTATACTGCCTCGCGAGAAAAGTGGAATACAGACGTATACAGAGCGGGATGGGGAGGAGGAGGAGGAGGGGGGGGAGGGTGCCGTATACACACGTGTAAGAAGCGCTTGCGGACGAGTCTAGAAGAGCCGTAAAAACTGGCAATAACGGCCGATACGTTGCAGGCGCGCGGCGGCGCAGCTGCCACCGCGGAGTAAGACAGACAGAGAGAAAAATATGTTTTTACGCGGTTTTTACAGGCCGCCGCAGGATTTGCGAGCGGATGTCATCCCGCGGAAGAAGAAAAAGGACTTCCTATAATACACGGCTTTTTCGCTTCTCTCCTGTATAGACGGCCTGCTGCACCCGTGTATATCTATACGATACGTATCTTAATGGGGGAATCGAGAGTCGTATAACGCCATCACGATTCGGCGATGATTTCCCAACGACTCTGCTGAAATATCGCGCGGCCGTCGCGATAATTTCCAAAGCCGAGCTCCGCGCGGCGGCGGCGCTCGATCGAGCGAGCAAACTTTCCTCTCGCGCGCGCCTAAGGACAGCGTTCTCCCTCTCTCTCTCTCTGCGTCTCTCTCTTTCCCCCGTGTATATACATATAGAACACGGCCAATCGGAAAACGATTCGCTCTTAAGAGATTACCTTCCCTCCTCGCCGAGAGTCGAGAGAGATGAAAAATTCATTCGGCTCTATTGTCGAGAAAGGATTGCATCCTTATTGCCCGAGTTTTCCCGTTTCCTTTTTTCGTCTGCCGCGCACCGCCCAACTTATGTATATGTATCTATATACAGATATACAGCGGCTGCACAGCCGTAAAGAATCACTTAGGCGCGCGGCAACCCCCTCGACGCGCCGCGAGAAAAAGCTCGCACGCATGTCCGGCCATTAAAACGTGGGCATCGCTGCGCAGCGCGCACAGCTCTCTGAGGCTTAGCCATTTACGGCCGGGGCAATTATCATTCAGCGCGAGGCGTGTGTGTATATGTATATTGTGTACATGTGTGTATATATATATATATGCATGTACCGTGTATAGTATATACACACCTTGGCGTGGAAAACGATTCCACGATGGAAGGCCTCCTCGCTGTGCAGTGGTATCCGTGTGTCGTATTCGTCATTGTGCACGAGGTTGTACTGCTTCTTCGAGGGCATTGCTGCGTAGCTTCTTCTTGGCCCAGCTTCATTCAACGGTTACTACTCCTGCTGCTGCTGCTGCTGCTGCTGCTGATTCGCGTTTCCACTACTGCTGCTGTAACCGAAGAAAAATAGTTAGTAATATAGATGTGTACGTGCGCGCGAGCTGGAAAGAGTTTGGCGCGTGTTTTCGTAGCCGAGGGTATTTTTTGTTTTGTTTTATACGTGGGCGCGCGCGAGGCCTTTTTCTCTTCCGCGGGGGCGAGTTGCCAGAAGTTACTTGGGGGTTGTGCTGCTGCCGCTGCCACTGAGCAGTTTCGTGCCAATTCGCTTTGCGGAAATCGCCGGGCTTGTGAAGGGTGCTTTTTCGCAACTGTTATAGGAGTCGTGGAGACTGGCGCGCGAGTTTTTTTGCTCCGCTTGTTTTCAGCTGGGACGACGCTTTTTCCTATCTCGTTTACGCTACTCCACGCTCTAGGATGTCTCGTCTGGACTTTTTGAAAATTTTAGCGATTGTTGTCTTTGGAGAGGCGTTTTTGAAGGGAAATTGCCGCTGCTGCGACTATGAGAAAAATCCTGTTACGAGAAAAAAAGAGCAACGTACTACGATGAAAATTATAAATTTTGTCCTTAAAAGACTAGCCGAATTTTGCAGTTCATATTGTTCGCGAATGCATGTCATTTGTCCAATGCATTACATTTCTACAAATTAAAATAAATTCATACAATAGACATATAATTGTGTAAAAATAAAAATTTATTTCGATTCAACTCAGTTCAATCCACTTCGCACAAATTAATTATGTACAGTTCAGTCCTTTTCTCGCAACTCCACCCCGCACCCAAGAGAGAAAAAGAAAGTTACCAATTACAGTTACCGTCATTCCCACCCCTCAACCTCAGTACACATTACAAGTATTTCCCATCGTTCACCTGACCGAGCCCATTGTGCTTCGCTCCCTATCCCTATATACCCCCAGCCACACTCGCTTGGAAACGCGACTTATCCACACAGACCGAAAGAGAGACTCGTCCCTCCCACGTACACACACGCATACATGTATCCGCAAAATGAACGAGGGATAGAGGCATATTTACCGGAGGGGTGGAAAAAAAAATTTTCTGCCGTCGCAGCGACTTTTGCCTCTCGAGAGTTTGCTTCGTCAGGCGGTATATATACAGCACACGGGGGGTGGAGAGAGAGAGAGAGAGAGAGCTCCGCGCGCGGAGAGAAGCCAAAGTGTATCGGCGAAGGAGAATTTATGGTCTGTACACGGATTGCGCAAGCTATTATTGCGAATTTTACGAGGCATCGGTTTTATTAGAGGCGCTCTTTTTGCGCGCGCGCGCTTGAATTTTTTGCCCACAGGAAGCGCCGGCCGCGAGAGAGCCGCGTCGGGGGGGTCGTTGCGGCGGGCGCTATTATTTATCGGCGGAATCAATGGAAAACCGCGACTGGTCCTCGTAAATTCTCGGTTTGTTCCGACGTTGTTAATAGCTCCTCGCGACAGCCTCCCGCGTCGCGCGATACATCTTCCCACCCCCCCGCCCCCTACCGCCCCTCCACCGAGTTTACGATCCGCTAATATACTCCGCTAATCGAATCGGGACTATCTCGCTTATTACACGCGGCTGATGGTAACCCGCACGAGGGCGAGAGGCACTCGACAGTTCAGTGAACGCTTTCGACGCAGCGGAGGCATGAGTAGAGTAGATATGAGAGAAAAGAGGGTTTTATATACGCGTACAGAGGCCGCGGGAAAAAAAGGAGAGAGAGAGAGGGGGGAGAGATTCACTGAACTTTGCTTGCGCGCCGGCTTTTGAATAAACAAACGAGAGAACTGCTCTCTCTCTCTCTCGCCGAGGGATTTATTCTCGGCTTCCTGGGCGAGGAATGCGAATAAGAGGGTGGCGGAGAAAAAGGGAAGCGCGAGCGCCGTCAAAGAAATTTCGGGTGAGCAGCTCGCGGAGGAAAGAGCCTCCTCTGTGTTTTGCGCCGGTATGCCCTGCCTTTGAGGAGAGAATAACGAGTTATTTAGGCTCTGCTCTGTTGCTGGGGATTGAATTAGGTTGGTACACCGCACACACTCCTTTAGCGACGGTATATATACATGATGGGCGCATGGCTATGGTCAAAGGGAATTTTTTCCTCCGTGGGGGCGAGTTGGTGGCTAAAGAGCTTTGGCTTCTTTCATGTTTACATTTCAGGGAGATCGCTTTAATGTGGCCGAGGCGTATACGAAGGGATCGCGATTATTTTTTCTTACCCAAGGCACTGTGTGTGCGAGTGTGAGATTAGAAAACGCTGCTTATACAGAGTAATAGCATTGGATTTACGGCTTAATTGCACGCAATAAGAGAAAGTACAATTAATCAACTGGTTATTATTGTATGCACGTGTGCATACCTATACACATTGAATTACGTTGA
This sequence comes from Philotrypesis tridentata, assembly GCA_018906965.1. Taxonomy (NCBI): domain Eukaryota; kingdom Metazoa; phylum Arthropoda; class Insecta; order Hymenoptera; family Pteromalidae; genus Philotrypesis; species Philotrypesis tridentata. The sequence goes on along the minus strand of JACCIB010000009.1, from coordinate 5,599,372 downwards.
GTCGAACGCGAAAAATTACAGTAAATCACTCGTTGATTACTAATAAAGTTTTATTGTCCTGCACTCTTTTATGGCATTCGCTACTTCATTGGAAAAAATGCACTAAGCGTATTCACTCAGTGAACGAGAGAGTAAAAAAGTGGCGGATAATTAGACGTCTAATTAGATGATTGAACAGCTTTTGATGTGAATTCATCGAAAGTATTATATAGTATAGTCTTTGATAAAGTTTCGCCGAGAGAGATAGATTTACATTTTTTTGAAGAGGGATTTTTCCAAAACTTTTCAGTAATCAGGTCACAGATGGGAATTCAGTTTTTTTTTATACGAGATGGAATGGTAAATTTTATATTGATTCTATATCATATACAGATACAAGGAATATTGGGATACAGTATCGAATTAAGCCGATTCAATAAAGCCTATAAAAATGTTTCACAATTTATACGTAAATAAAATGCATATAAACAGTAAACTATGGGTATAACTTCATAACTTTATTTGACTGATAGCAACTGGAATGGATAACATTTCTTAACATTGTATTTTTAGCATACATAAGGATAATATTGTTACCATAAAGTCCATGAGCTTCTGTACAATAAATAATTCAAAAATAAAGAGTAGAAATCCGTAAATCATTCGAAAGTAAAGGGTAAAAATCCGTAGAATCAATGTTTACAAATCGGTTATATACCTCGGCCTACAAATACTTTTCTCAAGTCATTCAATAGAATCGGTAAATTTTGTCGATATTTTCGTTTAGCGATTCCATTACTGCGCGCTTTCCACAAAATTTCCCCAAACTCTTTACTAAAATTTACCGCTATACTTTCCTCAACTCCTTCTCCCCCCAAAAAAACCCAAAGAGTATAATATATAATATAGCGACGAAATTATTCACGACCAGCTCACCGACGCGACATTACAACATTACAGCAAAGTTCGATCATATCCCCCTGGTGTACACCTCGGCGATGAATCACCGCCTCCGAGTCGCTCGAAAGGAAAAAGGAAGCGACGGCGGCGGCGCGACACACCTCGAATTCTTCGTACGTATATACCTATGTACACCGCAGGCAATCTCTCTTGTATTATAGGCTACGGCTTCGTTTCCATACGGACGCGCATCTCTACGCCGATGCCGCAGTGGACTTCTAGGCCGGTTCTCTTTCTCTTTCTCGAAAAGCCCAGGGATCGTCCTCTCGCCGATATACGAGAGAGAATAAAACAGAGAGAGAGATAAAGAAGAGAAGAACCAGTCGTAACTCGCCGACCTTGATCGAGAGAGAAACTCGTTATCTATATATACATTTTTCTCAAATTTTTTTCTTACACGCTGAAAACTCGTGCGCTTGACGGATATATCGGTATATAAGAGAGCCCATATATATGCGCGATTGCAAAACCAAACGTTACGCGAGATTGAGACAACGGTACACCTCCCTCGTCACACTCAGTGTATTTAACAATTCCAGCGAAGCCGTGACTCGCTTCGTTTTTTTTTTCAAATGTTAATTCGATAATTCGAAAACTACGTCAATCCTCTCGACGCGCGCGGAACCGGCTTTCTTTTCCGTGTACTTCGTGCACAGCTCGCACGCGAGTATATGACGCGAATCCGGCGCCTCTAAAAGAGCGATTCGTTCTTTTTGGGGGATCCTTTGTGCGCTCTTTCTGCGAGAGATCCACTTCATACAAAGCCGTCCTTTTCAAGTTGCCTCTCATCTGGCTTACGCGTGTATGTGTGCGTGTGTGACGAAATCTACAAAAAATGCCCTTTCCTTTTGGCTCGAGAGTCTTCAGGTTTTATGCTATTTCTTTTTTTTTCAGTGCTAGAGGTTCCGGGGAAAAATTCAAAGCGAACGTTAAAAAATTTAGTAATTAAGTGTACACTTCTTTGACCATTTTTTATTGCCGCAATTTTACGTGAAAACTAACATTCACTTTTTCGTGAGTTACCACAACGATTGAAATAAAGATACGCAAATAAATTGCTGGATGTTTCTTTAAATTTTTCATCGCTTTACAACCTACAGATAAAATCATGTGATTTGGTCCCCGGAATTTCCACTTTGATAAGTAATTTTTTAACGATTCTAAAGGGAATTTCTTTTGGTTAATCAGTTTGCCCATAAACACTTTATGTTTTTTCGTCGTATAGCCAAAACTGCGTTTCCATGCAAAAAAAGATACAAGTTGTAACCGATAGATCGATATACACTATATGAACTGAAGTATTAGGAGTGTTTCTGCCATTCGAAGGGAAGAGAGGGAGAAAGAGAGAGAGAGAGAGAAACTCGTCTGCAATCAGCCACTTCCAGAGCGCCAATCATCTTTATAGTTACATATATATACGTATATACACCTGGTGTAATACACTGAAGTTTCCTGCGAAACCCACCCCGTACTTATATTACTTTCACGTAAATACGTACATCTCGAAGTTGCTTAGACATATAGTTCGAAATTAGTCGATGCACGCGATTATTGTACGGGTTTTCGAGTGTACTGTTACTTGGATGGATGCGCGAGACTTGCTCTGCGATTTTCTCCTGTACTGAAGCGCTATGGATATTATGATGGACGGGTTGCTCGATATATGGGAGGAGTTTAATTGTTGGATAGCTCCGTCGTCTGGTATTTCATGTGCGTTTGTGTGGATTGTGGAAGTTTTCTTAACTTTCGACGATTTGCTGCAAATGCAGGAGCCGAGAAACTCGGCTTTTCTCTGTGCGCAGACGTTACGCTGCTGTTATTACGTGATTATTATATGTGAATAATAATAAAAATGTTTTTTCAGAGAAATGCGTCTATGAGCACTGCTAACGGTTTCTTGGGAGAAATTAATTCAATTATACTTGAAATCTATGTTTATAGGCGCATGATTATACGTACTCAATTATACAATATGCGTGCGGTCGAATTGGGGCATTTAAAAGCATAATAGGAAAATTATGATGAGGTATAACGATGGACAGACACACACTTGAGTTTGTTCAAATTTTATCGTGCGAAATAGTAATTTTTATAAAATCTGATAATTTTATCTGAGGTTAGTTTTTATAGGTTTATTATTGATGTATTGTACTTTATATGATGCATACGGAATAAGTAAAAAAAATAAAAAAATTTCTTGCAATAATCATAAAACTTGTTTCTTACATTTTCTAAGAAGTACAACTACAATACAAAAATGACTGTGTTATATACTTATGTAACACAGTAATTTTTGTTTTACTCATTGGTATAACATTTTATTAGAAAAACAGTAACAATTTTAATTATTGTTTAATGACGAAAAACCGTTAAAAACCTAACAATTTCGCCGACAATGGGAGTACCGGTCTGACACAATTTTATAACAATTTTTGTTCCCAGCATTTCTCTCAGGATAGCAATTAATTTTTTTTTTTAGACAATAAAACCAACGTTGCTCGACCTTGCATAAATTCACAGACCATTTTTCTCTACAACCAGCCAACCACTGCAAATAAATCGCGCGAACGCACACATCGTAAGCGAGAAATTCAATAATTTCAAAAATCTATAATTAATCACTTCCACCTCTGAACTCGGGGACCGCAAACCAGCCTCTCTCGCACATGCATACACACATGCACACGTACACATGCACAGCAAAGAGAGATAAAAAATCCTAAATCTCATCTCAGCATCGGCTCCTCTTTTTTCCGAAGTCGCTCGTTAAATCATAAAACCAAAAGTCTGGCACGTCCCAAGCGCTTACACACACACACACACACATATCCGTTCTCAGCCTACATACTATATACGCATATGTAACGCAAGCGATCTTAAAATCATTCGATCGAGACACGGGCGCACATACACTGCACACACAGACACACACACACGGACACGGACACGCGCGTGTGGGCAGAGCAGCAGCAGCAGCGGAAGGCAGCTCGAATTCCACGCGGCACGAAGAGGATGATGCACCTCTGCTTTGTGTGAGCTGTGTACGTATATGCTGTATACATAGCTATGGGTGTACGCTCGCACGAGCACCTGATTTAAGCGGCATTCACCTTGGGAGAGAGAGAGAGAGAGAGAACAGCTGCGTCGGGCCGTGAGCGCGCAGGTAATTTCTTCTCTCTCTCTCTCTCTCTCTCTCTCTCTCTCTCTCTCTCTCTCTCTCTCTCTCTCTGTCGAAGATTGCTCGTGTGCTCGTCGATATTTTTTTTTTCGGGCTCTCGTTTAGATCCCTCCCCGCGATAAGGGCAGTTGGATTCTTCCCATGAACAATTCATCGTCGAAGTTTTAACGTTCCGCGCGCGAGAGAAAGAAGCCGATGAATCAATCGCTCAGTATTACACGTATACTGTACACAGATCTATATTATACTGTGAACTGTGCACACTTGGACACGTACACTTCTGCCCTCGTGTGTGTGTGTGTGTGTGTGTGTGCGCGCATGTATACGTACACTTAGCGAGTTTTTTTTTAAAGCACGCAGCGAGTCTCGCGTCGCTGCAGCAAAGCTGATTAATGCAGCCGAGCGTGACGACAACGGCGGCGGCTGCGGCGGCGGCAACGACGACGCACGTGGTGTGTGTATATATAGGCGCAGCGCACGTATATAGGTATATATATATTATACACACGCGCTGCACAGCGTGGAGAGCGCTTTCGAATCCGCGCGCGCGCGCGCGCGCGTTTGCTCTTTTATGGAGACCATTAGCTGCGTACGCGTGTGTTGTACACGACGTTTTGCCCGGAGAGAAAAAGGGATCGAGGCTCTCGGAGCTCGAGCTCCGCGGAGAGTCGTATTTGCAGCGCTAAGCTATTTTTGCAAATCGCTCTGCTCTATACGCTCGCGCGGAGCCTCGATGACTAGGCTCCTCTCTGCTCTCGATCGACAGGTGATGGCTAATTCTCTTGTTTTACGATATTACCTGCACTGCACCGCGTCAGCGCGCACTGCACTTTCCGCGCGACGTAGTTCGGATTCTCCGGCGCGATAAAGCCATTGAATTGCCGCGACGACACACAATGCGAGCGCGCGATCGATCGTTCGCGTTATTACGAGCCTAAATGTTCTTGCATACAGATCTGCGCTCGCGCTATCACTGGCGGAATTCGATCCGAGCGCGCGATATCGGCCGCGGCGACATACCACTGTACATATTCCGAGTATAGTGTACACTTACTCCAATAGACTTCAACGAAAAAGAGACAACGCGCGCGGCGCAGCGCAAAAACTCTCCGCTCGAAATCCATCTCTCGTCCTCTTCCTTTCAGAAGCGAACAAGATCGTCCATAGGGGACGACGACGTGATCTACCGCGCGCGAGAGCTGCGGGACCACCAAAGACGACAGCGTCGCGTCGCGTCTCTCCGTCGCGTCGCTCCTCCTGCTCCGCTGCGCTCTCAAACGAAAACATCGAGTCTTATCACACGAATTCCAAGCCCATGCCGCGTCGAGTGGAAAAATCAGGCTGCAGACCGCGAGAGTATATCCTATATAAACCAGAGAGAGTCGGCGAAGAAATTTTTACCCTCGCGCACACCACGGGTCAACGCCCCCCCTGTACACACATATACACGTACTCTCTTTCCTGCACGAGGACTCATGCAGATCCTCCACGGCTATCCCCTTCTTTTGCTTTTAGCTTACTCGTCCCTCTTTCTCTCTGTCTCTCCTTCTCGCGGTGTTGCAGAGTCGCCGACGACAACCTCGTCGTCCAGCTGCACCCCCTTAATTACGCGCGCTGCCGTTGCCCCCCTTTTTTTCCTCTTCTCACTCTCTCTCGCGATTACGCGCGAAGGGCTTCTCGGAAGGATTTGCGCACCTTCGCCGAACCATTTTTTCCCCCGTTTTGGAGCGAGAGAGAGAGAGAAAGAGTGAAAAAAGAAAGAAAACGAAAAATCCAACTCTTTGTGCGCAACAATCCCGACGAGTCTCTATCGCATCGACAGCGTTTTCATTCATCGCCACGAAGAAGAAGCAGCGGCACAGCCTCCGCCTTATAGAGATGAAAAAGCATGACAACAAGCCCGCGCGCGCGCGCGGCTCTCCTCTGCGCTGCGCAGAGTCTGCGAGAGACGTAAACACTTGAGAGTATAGTGTCTATCTATACGTGCATAGCTGGAGGAATGCCTATAGCGCAAATTATGCGAAGGTTAGAATTCGCGCTGCATATGCACCTTTCTCTTTTTTTATCGTAGGAAAATTATATCTTTTTTTTCCCCAGGCAAATTCGAGTCTCCGTGTGCACACACGTATACATGCATATGTATATATATCCCTCATTGCGCCGAGAGGAGAAGCGATTGTGTACACGCGCGCGCTAAAAAAGACAGGGGGGGAGGAAAAAAAAATCGGTGAACACAGTCCGAAGGTGAGCAATAAAAATAGCTAATCCACAATTAACCAACCTCCACCCAATTCTTCCCCCTCGCGTGTGGCCCTCGAAAAAAGCCTTCTCTCCCGACTCGATCATCCGGGCGCGAAATCACCCTTCGCAGAAAAAAAAATAGCCTCGCACGCGCCGTAAAACAGACGACGAAATACGAAGGAAACTGCGCGTAGACACCCACGCGCTCTGTCACGGTTATCATCCCATATATCTATCCACGAGACACTCGCGTCTCTCTTTTATAGGTTAATCTTAACCTACCAACCTGTTCGTCACGCTTCGGAATTCGCCATCCCGTCCTCTCTCTCTACGCCTCTCCGCCCTGTCGCGCGGCGTCGAGCCTCGGGTGCGTATGATGTGCAGCGCAGCGTTGTCCCTCTCGCGCGGCGATATGCGAGGGAGCGCGTTGCGTCTACCCGCAAGAAAAACATGCCATTACTGCCACTGGGAGCTGCTGCTGCCGCTGTCGTAGCATCCTTTCACATTTCACGCGTCTCGCGCACACTCACTTGTTTATTCTCGGAAAAGCCGCTAGATTGTCGACACGCACTGGCCGAGTGTGTGTGTTTTTTTTTGTTTATTATATTATCGTGCGTCGTTCGACTGCGCTTCGCGCGCGCGAACGAGCTGCGCGTTTGTTGTACACAAAGCCGCGGCGCGGACACGATTACTTTACTGGAGAGAGAGAGAGAGAGAGCGCGACGGGAGAGAAGAATGACGAAAGAGAGGCTCGTACCTCGGCGGCGAACGAGCCTCGAGTGCCGCCGCCGCAGCGCGCGCTTGGCTCCTTCGTATAGCGCCGCTCTTCTGTATATACATGTATATAGAAACGCGCGTTGTCTATAGCGCGCGCGACGGGTCTCTATAGCTATAGCTACAGGGGGTGGGAGCTGCCTGCGTCCCTCTCCTTTCTATATTCTCTCTCTCTCTCTCTCTCTCGCGCGAGGCGAGCGTGGAGCTGGTGGAGGGACAGATGCAGCTCTGCGGCGACTAGTGCTTCCTCGCATTCAAGGACTCGCGCAGCGCCGACGCTGATCTTGGCTACTGCGTGCGGATTCGCATTATCTCCGACGACTCTCTGCACAGCGCCGCGGCGAGAGGTGAGTTACACTTACACGTACGCGCGCGTGTTATATACGCTACGCTAGTATCAATGGTTATGTACGTACAGTTTGCCGAGTATATAGGCGGTTAATGCGCTCGTTTCACGCAGCGAATTGAGAAAGTTCGCGTGGGCGCAGAACATTGATTGGCAGACTTGGCGGGCTTTGTTTGACGTGACTGGACAGAAATGTACGTATATGGGGATCACGTGTGGGTACGATGATATGTAGGTGCGACGTATATAGGTACGCTGGTGTGTGTATGTATCACGATTTCCTCTCAGGAGAACAGCTGCTTTGGGATTGTATGTACCTATATATATCTGTATACACGTAATGTGTGAACGGAGCAAAGGTGCGCGGGATACAAATATATACCTATATAGATATAGTGCGGAGCCGGCGGAGCGAAGGTTATTGCTCGGGACATCTGTCGGGAGATGCTAGAGAGAGACCTTCGGGTGTCGGTAAGTGATCTGATCTCGGTTGAAAAAAATACTTAATCGCGGGTTTTTTATATAAAGCGCATAATAAAGTCACGTTAATTTATTTAAAGTTTTTGCGCTACATTCACAGCCTGTGCCAAAAACACGCGATAAAAACTCGGAGTCTAATGACGTTTTTATGTTCTCAACGTATGTATGTATATACGTGCATGTTTGTGGCACGCGCTAATTTAAGAAAAATATAAGAGTTGTTATGATTTTTTGTATGTTATTCGTGCATTATTTTTAAAGTTAGAACTAGAATTTTAAAGCGTTTTGGTGGAGAATAAACTTTTATGAATCTCATGTTTATATAATAACAGTAATATTATCGTGAAGATGTATTATTTGATAGGGGGTGTTCATATAGTTACCAATTTTAATTTCACTACTATTTAGTGGGTTTTGCAGCAAATTCGCTTATAATAAACGGTGAAAATAACATGAAAAAAAAACCAACAATGTCCTTACATTATTTAATCATTTTACAAAACTTTAAGCTTGCGTTAAAAATTGAATCTACAAAATGTTACCCTTGAAGATAAGGTCATGTGAACTTGAAACTTTGTACAATGATAAATAATACGACGAAAGTTGGCTACGAATCAGCGAATTTAATTATACTTTTCAAGTGCGTGCACGTACTAATTTTTTTATTTCCATGTACACCATAACTGTACATTGCGTGCTGCAAAAAATATGCTCCTTCACAATTTCGAGAAATCGCCGGTTTAAACCCAAATCTCAAGCACACACGGGTTTATCCAATAAAAGTTTAAATTTCATTGCACAAAAATACTCGGTGAAAAAGATGTGTAAACTGACTTTTACAAGGTGTAAAAGTTGAAAGGAGCTGCGATACTTCCGTCGCAGCATTATGACCGCGAGAGCCGCGCCGCAAAAACTATATATATTTATATTGCCCATTATTTCGTGAAAGAAATATACGGCGCGCATGCTTGGTGACCGGCTTACATCGCGGGAATGAAATCGGCCCACGTGTACTTTACACGATATATCCATGTACAGCATAAGTACGTACGTACGTGTATAACATCGCTCGCATTCGCAAGCAATGCGTGCATCTACGCACAGGTCGATAATTAAAACGAGGGCACAAACGGGGTCGCAAATTAAAAATTTCGAATTCCCCGCCACGTGCGTAGCAGGCGAGACGAACTTCATTTATTATTGATTGTAAGTACAACGAAAATGTAATTCTTCACGCACAATATCTCGCGAAATGGCGTTTAAGTAATGTCTTGAAATATTTGAATGTCAACTTGAAACTTCATAAAATATATACATTTGCATAATACGGAGATATGTTAAAGTTTTATACATTTCTTCTGGCTGCATTGTGGCGCGAAATTTGAATTTTTATTTGACTGCGAGACCCCGTAATATTTATGGCAAGCGACATAATTTGTGCTTTATACATCTCGGATTTTTTGCGCATTTAGAACGAATACTTATTGAACATTTCTTGAAAACTGTCGACGCAATAGATTCTTTTAATTGAAAAAAAAGACTGTAAAATTACACTGTGCTCAAATCAGTCGGAACGACTATCAATCTACAATAATTGCACATAAGCAATATACAATACTTACCTGTACACCAAAATTCATTCAGATCGAGCGGCCGTCCGAGTCCTGACGTCACTGCTTTCCATAACGCTAACGCATACCGCAGATAAACCAAACACAACTATGCTCGGCTATACACATCTGACGCACCACTACCACCGCAGCGAAGCACCAAGTGCGCGGAGAGAGTTGGCTCCGAAATAATCGCGGCGCGATGCTCGTAGGCGCTCATTCCAGCGCGGGACGTCGCGGCGGGCGCAGCAACACGGGCGCAGCGTCTTTTTCAAAATGAGCATAATCGCCGTTACCTGCGTCGCGCCGGTCAACCTCGCGGTCATCAAGTACTGTAAGTATATGCACACATACAGACGTATACAAAAAAATACTCGCATACTTCTATGCGAGAAATTCGAATTTCTCTCGCGCACTTTTACACAGGGCCGTATATTTGCTCTTTATTGCTTATTTTAGTGGGGCATTGAAATCGCGGGGCTTTACGAGCGGAATTCGATTTACAGTTATGGGTATACAGCAATGGGATCTGTACACCTGTGTGTGTATAGATACGTATATATATGGAGTGCATGGAACGTGGCGCTGACAGTTCGTGTAGTTGTAATTGTGATTTCTCGATTTAAGGAGTACGCCCTGGACTTAATCGCCTTTAGATTTGGGTACATTACAATGTCGATTTTCAAGGGGAGATCTATTTAAAGAGTCTTTTTTAGCGTCGAGTTTCACTCGATTTTAATCTCCGCGATGATTTGCATGACTGAAGGGGAGGGAGGACTAGTTTTTGTGCTCTAGTTTTTTCAGCTTTTATTATGCACCGTAGTTATAGTGAAGTCGCGATTATTGAATTTCAAATGCTGTTTGTATAAGCGCTTTTTTTGCTCGTGCCGCCGATCGCGTGAAAGTAATTTATTTTAACTGTTTTCAGGGGGGAAACGCGATGAGAGCCTTATGCTGCCCATCAACGACTCGCTTAGCGCGACTTTGGATACAGAACACGTAAATCATACAGTTTTTTTTAAACACTTTCTCTGATGCAGATTAAATGTTCATTTGAAGTCACGTTTCAACGATTTTTTTTTCTGATCTTTTAGCTTTGTGCCAAAACAACTGTGAGGGCTAGTCCAGAATTCAAAGAAAACAGAATATGGTTGAATGGAAGGTAATTTGTGTAACATTCTTGACATTAATGATTTATGATAAAAATGCAGTTGCAAAAAATTATAGAATTTTGTATTTATTCCTAGGGAAGAGTCCATAGACAATCCAAGATTGCAAAACTGCATAAAAGAGAGTAAGAAAGTCAAATATAAGCATATTTATTTATGAAGGAGGTTGATTTCACATAATTTTCAATTTTTCAGTAAAGAAAAGATCCCAACTGCCAAAAGAAATGGAAAGCTGGAAACTTCACATTGTTTCAGAAAATAATTTTCCAACAGCAGCTGGACTGGCATCAAGTGCAGCTGGCTATGCATGTCTAGCTGCTGCTCTTGCAAAACTTTACAAAGTTGAAGTAAGTTTTGTATGAAGATAATAATAGTTTGCCATTTTACTGATAATCTAATAAATAAAATTTATGCTTTTTATAGGGAGACATAAGTGGTATAGCTAGAATGGGATCAGGATCTGCCTGCAGGAGTGTGTACGGTGGATTTGTCAGATGGTATATGGGTAGCGATCCAACTGGTAAAGACAGTATTGCAAAGTCGGTTGCACCTGCCTCTCATTGGCCTGATATGAGAATTGTTATATTGGTTGTAAATGATTCCCAAAAAAAAGTATCCAGTGCAGTAGGTATGAAGAGAACTGTCTTGACCTCTGAATTTCTAACATACAAGGCTGAGAAAATCATTCCTAAGAGAATTGAGCAAATACAGGAGGCTATTCTCAAAAAAGATTTTGAAACCTTTGCTGAACAGACTATGAGGGACTCCAATGAAATGCATGCGACTGCCCTGTCTGCCTATCCTCCTTGCGTTTACATGAATGACACTTCGCATGCCATTGTTGATTTAATGCACGAGTACAATTCTGTCAGAAATAAAACAAAGGTATCTGTCACACATTTAAAAACAATAATTAAGATGATATTTTTACTCTGATTTTAATTGAAGAATTATTGTTCATAGGTGGCATACACATTTGATGCAGGTCCAAATGCTACTTTATTTCTATTAGAGAAGGATGTTCCAGAGCTGCTTGGAATTCTTGATTACTATTTCCCTCCAGCAATAGACAATAATGTTGAATACAGAAAAGGAATTTCTATTGAGGTTTCTTCACCTCCACAGGTTTGCTTTAAATAAATTGTTTACAATACTGGAGTTATTGTTGCCTTGATCATGTGTATTAACAATAATATATCATTATTTTTTTAGGAGCTTTTACAAAAAATAAACTATACAAAGCATCAGCCTGGAAAGCTCAAATATATAATTCATACACGAGTGGGTAGTGGACCAAAGCAGCTTCCAGATTCTGAAGCCCTTAGCTTCCATTAGTAATGACAATAATTATATTATAAAGAGCAACTGTATCAAATTGTTATTAGTTAGAGATTTAAGGATTGCAAAATTACATTTTATATAATACTATATCGAACATAAAATATTTACAAAAGAAGATGATGTGAATATGGTGAATGTGTGTAATAATACATTATTACGATTGATTGAAAAAGCAATATTTTTCAAAGTTTTTAATAAATTTGTTACCTAAAAGTGCTTGAGTTTATATTTTTAGATAAGTTATCTGTTGTCTAAAAGGTCGAGTTTGTATTACCTACAGTTGACAATGTGTATGTGCACGAGACTATATATGCGTAATGCGTTTAGTAATATACCTATATGTATACCGGTTGTTTTCTAACCTCTAATGTCGGATAGGCTACGGTGTTACCTATGCTTCTCCATCTAATTCCTGTAAAGTCTAAAATACTATGACAATAGTGAAAGCTCATCGTGACATCGTGTTACGTTACGTAACTACTTAGATACTTAACTATAAGTTGAGTATACTTCTAATCAGAAATGGAACTTCTTGAATGAAGATCATCATCCATACACTTCCTAGTCGTCATATTAGTATTATAAGTAGGTTTTTCTTATAAAACAAAAAAGTATTTAATAATCAGGATGGCGAAAGCCTTTTCAGAATTAGCTAAAGCTGTCTATGAGCAGACAATAATGTCGAAAACTTTTGGCTCAGTTATAAAAAAAGTAAGCATAAGGGCTTTTGTAATTTTATTTATCTTTAATAATTAAATGTGGTTATTTCTAGAATTTTTTGTTTAACTTAAGAGCTTATTATTGCAAATAAAAGCAGAGCATTCCAATACTATTTTTCAGTTTTATTCTCAAAACCTTATTTATCTTTATTTCATAGGTTAATTTTATTTCTGCTGCTGATGGAAAATGTAAAGGCGAATTGAAAGTTGATGAGGAGCATTTAAATTTGGGAGGAACCCTCCATGGAGGTTTCACCACCACTGTTGTCGACTGTTTTTCAACCTATGCATTGTTGACCCATGAAAAAGTTGGTATTCCAGGTGTTTCTGTAGACCTACACGTAACGTAAGCAAAACACGGCATCAACATTATTGTACATGAGCTCATGAAAGAATTTTATTGCAAAAACTTAACATCTCAAAATTATGATATACAGATTTATGAAACCAGCAGTTCCTGGTGACATAGTGTCCATTGATGCTAGAACTATAAGGGCTGGTCGAAACTTGGCATTTCTGGAAGTGGAACTCACTAAGAAGGAAGACGGTGCATTAATTGCACGTGGGATTCATACCAAATTCGTTGGATAAACTGCAAAGAGAATCAAGCTACATTGTAAATAGAGTTATACACAGCAGCATTTGAGAATTCACATATGTTCCTTGTGCAAACGCGTTTAGCGTTGTTACACTGTAATTTCTATTACTTTATTTGTATAAAACATTACAAAATATTCATTTGCATTTCTTTGTCTAATCTCTACAGAGCTTATAGAGTACAATCCTGGCAGTTAAAAAAAGACACACCTACGACTAAAGAAACTTAACGTGTACACACGATTATAAGCGACGTCGATTTAAAGCATAGACCAGCTAGTTGGCATTTTTCACTTCATCCAGCAAGACTTTCATCTCTCGAATCCTATGGCTCAGTTCATTCAGCACTTTGCTGACCCTCCTGTACTCTTCGTTGGCATTCTTCAGAAGCTCCTCGACATGCTTGATCCTCTCGTCGTGGCTGTCGTGCAGCGTCCTCTCGAGCTTGAGCTCGTTGGCCGGGGCGAGATACTTGGCGGCAGCGCTTCTCCTCGTTCTGGAAATGGCATTGGAGCTCTGATTGCTTTGCTCGAGGCATTCCTCGCAGCAGGCGGACCAGGCCCTCAGGTCTATCGACGGGATGTCCCGGCAGTCGACGAAATCGTTGCCGGCGTCGGGCAGAAGGAAGACGTCCCTCTGGATCCTCGTGATGTTGTCCCCGTTGTCGCAGAGGACTCGAGCGAGGCTGATCTTCTTGATCTGGGTTAGCTGTTCCGGCTGGAACGTCGAGGGATTCTCCAGCCAGAACCTGTCGCCGTCCCTCATCCTCTTGAACTGCTCGGACAGGAGACACTTGAACAGAGGCCCCACCTTGGCGTCGGCCACCTGGTCCTCGAGGATACCGCCGACCCAGACGTCGATGTTGCCGGGGTGCCCGTAAAGCTCCTTGAGCTTCCGACGGATCTTGGGATCGCTGATTTCACCGGCCAAATCGTCGAAGGTCTCGACGCGAGACATATTGCAGTAGAGCCTCCAGTCGACGTACGGCGGGATAGCGTGATCCCTGCCTCTCTGGATGTTCATCGCCGCCAAGTCCAGGGCTACCGCGTGAGCTGTGCGGAAGAGCTGCTCCGTCAGCTCCGTGTTCAAGCTCTGCTCGGGCTTTTTGAGCTTCGCCGGAGTGACGAACATTCCCCGCAGCAGAGGATCGGTACCACCTTCTTCGACGAGTCTCCAGGGTGCAAAGAAAGCGTCCCTCAAGTGCAGCGGTCCTTGAGGTATGGATTGGAGTTGCTCGTCGAGCCGCTCGAGCTTCGGTTGGATGAGGGAGTGTCCGAAGCGCAAAGCTGCCGTGGCGAAGACGTTGGCTATACTGGCGTCGACGTTGCTGTCGTAGCCGCGGTAAGGCCCGAACAGCTGGTCTGCGCTGCCGCCCAAAACCTTGGGGATCCAGTCGCGGTAGGTAATCACTTGCATCTGAAAGGAAAATTTTGGGTAACTTTACTTTTCAGGAGTTTCGCGCAACGAACGCGCGGCGTCTCTCGTCGCACCTGGGCACCGACGATCTTCCTCGCCTCCTGGTACAGCTTCTCTCCTCTCCAGTGCGGATTGATCAGCTTCAGTCTTCTGGCGATCCTGTTGTGCTCTCTCATCCAGACGGTGTGCATGACCGTGAGTGCGATCTGCTCGTTCACCCTGAAATCCCCAGCCAAGAAACAGTTGATGTCGCTCTCGCTGACGTTCCTTCTGCAGTCGATGAATTGCCCGTTGGCGTAGGGCAAGAGGGCCTTGCGACCGGGGAAAGTCGCCCCCTCCCTCAGGAGACCCAGATCGTTACTGAAGTCGCGCAAATCGCGGGCTGTCTCGTCATTGTAGCCGTAGACCTGCGACGCGTCGAGGTAGCTGGTGAGCTGGTTCAACTGTTCTCGGGGCGTCAGCTTACCCCAAAGAATACTCGTCATCCCAGAGCCTGCGGATGAAAAGTCCGTTTATTTTTGGTCGCCGCCGCGTAAACGCGATCTGTATAAACATTCTTTTCAATTCTCAGAAGTACATTGTTATGCGTTTACGAGCCGTTGCGAAATATTCATAATATGTCTATCATATCGAGTACAACGTATCTCAGTGGATCAAGGTCGACTTGTGCAAGACGCTGCCAATTATCTCCGCGCGTAGTACGCTATGTGCGCAGCGAGGGAGGGAAAATCCGCGCAAAATTTCAACGAAACTGACCGCAAACGGCACTGGTCCTGAAGAAGTCGATGCACCTCCGGTTCCTGATCCGGGGATCGCCGGGCGGCACCTCCATGGGAAAGCAGGGCTCGGCGTGGTCGCACGACTTCTTGCAGTCGATCCCGCCCCAGGACTCGCTGGACACCGCGGGCAGCGCGTGATCGAAGTCGTGATCGATCCACTGGCCCCACTGCATCACCATGTGCGTGATCCTGTCGTCGGCGGTGATGACGTCCGTGGCGATGAGGCCGGTGGACAGGCGTCGCGCGGCTGGCTTGGGATGGCCGTAGTAGAGCCGCGACTTGTCCCAGCCGACCGGTTGGGAGAAGCCGTTCTCGTAGATCGGCTTGAGGATGCGCCGGAAGCCCGTGTAAGACGAGCCCCACGTCGGATGCGCGAGATTGTTGCACTTGCCGTCGAACGTGCGGTAACGGCTGTGGTAGCAGAGGTTCAGGCACTCGTCGGTCTTGCGGTGAGACGTGCAGCCGGAGAGACGCTCGAGTTCGGTCAGCTGAAAGATTTCTTTTTGTTACTTGACGCTGCTATGCGTGACTCGCGTTGGAATTTGAATATGTTGTATCGGAATTGTTCGACATCTTTATTGAGTATTTCATGTCTTCAAATTTCGCGCCATTACACGGCAGAGAAAAAAGCAGTAATTGAATTGTGTATATTTAAACTTGTGAAACATTAAGTAATTTATCCCCTGAAGAACAAGCCTTCCATTTTTTTTCACAGTCGCACTCCTCGAAACTATACGGTCTCCTCACCTGCTCGGGAGTCAAGAGTTCCTCGTATCGGAAGTCGTCGGTGGCATTGGCGTAAGCTCCCACGTTCACCATCTTCCTGATGTGCAGCAAGGTCCGCTCGAAGAGCTCGGCAGGTCTGGCGGCTTTTCTGCCCACGGCGTCGGGGAACCTCGACAGCTGGAACGGGTTGCCTCGGGCTCTCGAATCGGGATTGAAGAGCATCTCGAGGGTGTTGTTAATGGCCCTGTCGATATCCTGGGTAGCCTCTTTAAAGGCTCTAAGGACCAGTCCATCACTGGCGGTTGGCTGGCGGATGCGAACCAGGGCCGAGGCTGTCGCTCGGCCGTGATCGTTAGTCGCTGAGCACTCGTATCTGCGAAAGATAGATGCGAGTTACTTAGGCGAATGCAATAGCGGGGTATTATTGATTGGAAGAGCCTCGGGAACAGTTGCCGATCTCTGGAAAATTGTAGGTTCTTTTAATTGATGGGCGACTCGTCGAGTATACAGGGTAATCAACGTCAATCAAGGTCTATCTCTGCTGTGAGTAGTCCTGCGATTTTTTTGGTGATTATAAGGATTAGCGAAAAGTATAGCGAAAATGTAGATGAGGTAGTAGTAGGTCATAAACCTATATTATTTTGTCTGGAGGTTTGGACGTGACAGCCAGCAATCCGCTTAATCTTAAAAAAAAAAATCTCACCTGCCACTCTCCGCCGCAGTAACGTTGTACAAATACAGGCTTCCGTGTTTCGAGACTCTAGTCTTGTTGCCCACGATCAGCTCGACCAGCGTCCCGTCTTTTCTCCAGACGATCCTCGGCTGAGGATGACCCTCGGCTCTGCAGGGCAACTCGACGATCGCTCCCAACTCCACCTCCATGTCCTGAGGCTCGTAGATGAGTCTGGGAGGCTTGTACTCGGTCCCGACGACGTTCAAATCGGCGCTCGTCTCCGCGAATCCGTGGGAATTCCGAGCTTGGCAGACGTAGCGAGCGGAGTCCGACTCCTTGGCCGCGAGGATTTTCAGGCTGCTGTTGCCGTCCTCGAGGAGGATTCGCGTGTGGGCGCGAATCTTGGAGCCGTTGCGCCACCAGTCGATGTGCGTCGAGCTGTGCAGTGCTTCGACGCGACAGACGAGAACTACGTCTGTGCCGGCGCGTACCTTAAATTTTTTTTTTAAATTGCAATCGGAGAATCAATGGATTGATCAGAATCGAAGTTTAAAATGATTGTTAGAAAATGAAGAATTTTTCAGTATAGTTTTGTACAAATTAAATGTAGAATAATCATAAAGAATGCAAGAATTCAAAATGTGCACCGCATTATATAGTATTCAAAAAAATCTTGTTTACCGTCAATGATTATTATTTTACATAACGAAGAGCAAGCGGTTTGCTATGCTTTGATCTTTGTTATTGCGACTACTAATAAGTATTGATTTTTCGCCTGCTACGTTCTGGTGCAAAATTCGAATTTTTAACGTTTACATCTATGTTATCCAATTTTCGCAGCGTTATACTGAAATTGCAAAACCGTATCTCATATAGACGCGAAGAAAAATTCAAAGACGACGCGCGATCAATGTTTCCGCGCATAAAATTAGCTCATGACGCGCTTGCGTCCAGCGATAAGCGATTATTCTCCTATTCCCCCCCAAAAAAAGTATCATCAAAGAGATGATTTCACCGATGTATAGCCGTAACTCGAACGCGAACTCGCCCGTTAAACGACAACAATTTGGCAAAAAAAAAACCAACCGTCTGGGACTTGGGCGTCTCGATGAATCGCGGCGTGGGCGACATGACCACGAGCGTCCTCGCCGATCGCGACTTGGTCTCGCCCATGTCGTTGTGCGCGACGCACTCGTACTGGCCGGCGTCGCTCTCGCTGACGTCGCTGATGACGAGGCTGCCGTCCTCCTTGATGAAGTAGCGGTCGTCGTCGCCGGACACCTCGTTCGAGTCCCTCATCCACTTGACGCTGGGCTGAGGATCGCCGGCGACGCGACACCTGAACACCGCCGTCTCGCCGAGCTGGACCTCGACGTCCTGCGGACCTTCCATTATCACCGGCTGACCTGCGCCGATCGTGATGCGAGAACAATGTTTTTATCGCTTCTTTTTTGAAATGAAGATTATCTCGCCGCCGCATACGGGATCGAATGTACATAGAGTGCGATATGCGAGTCTATAGAGTCCGGTGTGTGTGTATCGTAATGACCGATTGTGTTCGTTATTGATGGGGTCATAAATTAGCGTTAATGGTTCGCTTTTTTTCATGCATATGAATATAATCGAGTATAGAGACGCGATAATTGTGACATCGGATCTTCCCACTCTGTGTGAAATCGGATGTGCGCAGTGTGCGATGATCGATCAGTACTGGGGATTTCGCTGATTATCGGATAAAATTTTTGAAAATTATGCGAATTCTCACGGGATGCAAAAAATTATATAGCAGACGAAAAAGCAGCTATACTATTGCTTTTTCAAAAAACTAACACCAATATCGCACAATTCATGGACTACAAGTAACTTGATTTCGAATTTTTATTTTTATCCGTTTAGCTGGCTTTTTCGTCTGCTACGTCGTGGCGCGAAATTTGAATTTCCAATGGACTTTGACGCTTTCACTGCGCAAAACTCAACTGCAATGGAAATCCGCGGGCGTCATGTTGTCAAGCCTCTTGCCCTTCATCTCGTCGGGGGCCTGGCACACAGCCTCCATCTCCATCCGGTCCCTCATCTTCTCCAGCAGCCAGACCATATCACAGTCGCAGACCAGGGCGTTGCTGTCGAGCCTGAGCTTCGTCATGGGCCCGACGTTGCGGAAGGCATCGTGAGGCAGCCTCTCGAGCCTATTGTTCTGCAGAAACAGCCTCTCGAGTCTCGGCAGGTCGTTGAAGGTGCTGGGCTCGATGCGCCGCAACTGATTCGCGTGAAGGTAGAGCTGCTCGAGCCGAGGCAGTCCCGAGAACGTACCCGGAGCTATGTAGTCCAAGCTGTTCTTGTAGAGGTAGAGGTAGCGGAGATTCGGGGCTGACTGGAAGATCGAGGGGGAGAGACGACGGATGCGATTGTCGTTTAGCAGCAGTGTGTGGAGATTCTTGAGGTTGTGCAGGTCGCCGGGGTGGAGCTCGACTATGTTGTTGAAGCGCAGGTCTCTGCGAGGTTGAAGGCAAAGCAAAGATTGTGTCAATTGAAAAAATGACAATTCAGAGAATGTCGACTCTGAGTAAATCTGATAAATTCAAATTTTTGGTAGTTTGTTTACTTAGGCTGTAACACTTTCATTTATCTTCGTGATCTCATAGATGAAAAGAACAATTTTGCAAAAACTTTTAATTAATTTTTCTGCTTTTATAAATTATGCAAATTATTTTGCATAATGCATTAACTACAGCGCTGAAAGTATTCTTGTGTACTTAGCTGTTTGCAAAAAAGGCGACTTGGATTACAAATGAGCGCATTAAAAGTAATTAGTTTAAATTGAACGACATTGTTGTCATGGGTTCACTATGATGTTTATGTAAAATGATTTGAACTGGCATTGCATACATATGGGATGATTCAAGAATTAAAATTAATAAGTTTAACAACCTCAATCTTATGCAGTACTGCACTAAGTCATTCATCAAGCTCAGTATTAATAAACACAACGAAAGCGGCTGTATTAATAGCTTGAGACGAATCAGCGATCAATCTCTCATCTTTTCAAACACAAACTCTTCTGTTGTCTCAGCACAGAGAACGTGTATTGTTCGACTTTTTTTTATCAAAAAATCTCTGCCCAAAGCTATTCAATTCGCGTAGAGAGAAATAGAGAGCGAGAAAAGAGAAAGAAAGAGAATCAGTTTCAAAGGGGGAAACGGATGCATTTCAGTCAGCATCAGTTTTCCATCCAAAAATAACGATGAGCTCGAAGCGGATTGCGCCCTTACCGCGTTAATAGCATAGTTGTACATTCAAATGAATGTACACACTTCTTGTTAGCCGCAAATGTTAAACTATTTTTAAAACTTTCCTGTTTCCGAAAGCGAACGTTCTACAAAGATTCCAGGTAGAAAATAAACCAAGATTGATAGCCTTAAGTGAGCAATTATTCGACAATGTTTTCTATATACCAATATACGCACGCGCGGATGAAATTAGGCAACTGTAAAGTATTTAGTGAGCAATAAATCAATGTGAATTGAAACAGAAATAATTTAAGTATAAAATTTTAAAATTAATAATATTTTCTACTAATTAAACAAAAAAAAATTAAATAGCCGATTATCTCCGCTACTCTAAAATCGTCAAATATTTTAAAAATTTTTTGAGGAAGTCCGAGATATTGTGGAAATTCTCCGAAATGTTATGAACATTCTGCAAAATTTTCAGATGCATTCCGCAAAAAGTAGTGCGGTATGCGTACCAAGAGGAGAGCTCTGCTAATAAACTTTAGCGATAAATTTAGTGATAATAGGCTGACAGCTAACGTCATCTCACCCTCGCAACAACTGACCCATTTTCCGCCCTAATCGCCCAATATATTATTTCTATGTTATACTTAACAATGTTTAATGACGAAATACATATTTTACGAAACAATTTAAATCCTAACAATTATTAAAAAAAATCGCTTTCAAAATATTTAAAATCAACCATTTACTGGCTATACACACATGAAATTAGGGCCAAACTCGACTTTGACCCACAACACACCAGCGACAACATTTCAACCTCTACCGTGTACGCGATTCTCTAAGAACCGCAAATCTATTTATCTCGCGCGTATCCCACCGATACACGCAATTGTTTATTTAAAAGTCGGAGTAGCGGCGGTCTGGACGGTTGCAAATGTATAAAAATGCGCGCAAATATAAAAGGAGAGAGAGAGAGAGATGAGAGACGTCAATCAAAGCGAAACCGACGCATCTTCGCTGCGGCGACGAAAGACTTATTTCATGACGAAGCGTCCGGATTTAGAGAGACGAGAAAGAGCGTGACTCGCGAACGGCTCGTGTTTATAATGTATAATACAGGCCGTCTCCCGAGAGCCGCTGTTTATTATCTCGACGGAGCAATAATTTTACCGGAAAACAAAAGTCAGCTGTAACGTATATAATCGAGTAGTGCCCGCGAGTTTACGCGGAGAGGTACACACTCCAGGCGCGCGCGTTCCGTTATTTTCCGAGTAATTGTTTATCAATCGCGCTCTTTACATTGTCGAGAACGCGCGGACAGGAGGTGCGCGCGCGATGCGAGATTTTCCGCGACCGCGTGTATGAATATTCATGAAAAAAAGCGCTCGGATTAAGAAATTCACTGAGTCACACGCGCGCATTCGCCGCTGCGAAAATACATCTAATTATTCTCGTTCTTCGCTGCGGCTGTGCAGCCCGAGCGCGATGTATTATATACAGCTTTTATAATCCGCGGCGACGCCGCAGCGCGAAAAGTCACTCCCGCTGCTACGGCGACGCTTTCAATGAATAAATTTGCCGAAGAGCCCGCGCGCGCGAGTCTTAACGAGAATAATACTCGCCGCGAGAGAGACGCGCGAAAAAGACGGAGGAAAAGGAATAGTAAAAAAAAAGAAGGCTCATTCGCGCCGGCGGAGCTTCTATATTTAAGAGCTGCCGGAGGTGTAATAGACGCGTCGTAAACCGCTGGCTTTACGAGGATTTCGAGTTTAAATTGCGCGCGCTCGCGAGCTTTCGCACACGTGTATATATATATATGTGTATTTGTACGCGACCGACTAAGCGCGCGGGCGACACGTGAAATATAATTCGAGGGAGTCGGAGAGGGAGGGAGGGAGGAGAGCGTGTAGAGGCGAAAGAGGCGAGAATTAACGTTTGGAGTCGGATGTTATTGGCGGTGCGGTGGATGCGCGCTTGCAGCTTAATCAGTTTTCCTACTATTTCGAGCTTTATATGCGCGTGTATGTATTTGGTGCTTGCGGAGACTTGTTATGTGGGTGGCGGTTTGAGGGAAGATTAAATTGTTGCGGACTTCGAGGCGGCCTCGTGGGAGGGACTTCGTTTTGTAGTTTTTAAATTTTGGTTTTCATGCGCATAGGTAACGAATTGACGTAGTTTGTGCACAGCGAATTGACTATTCGAAATGATTAATATGGAAAGTAATAATAGCGATGCAATGAGTGCAGCATAAAATATGAATATGACGTATTAAATACGTAATTAATTGGAAAGTAAAATCTAATGGGCAGTCCGTACACGGCAGAAGTGGGTTTTAAACTTTTTTTATTGCCCGACTTGGCGCATCGCTGTGCTCTTTCAATCGAATAAGCTAATGATTTAAGACTGTTATAAACTGAAAGATTATTCATAAATCTCTGAGATATCGAATAACGCGAGCTCCGGAAATGTAAAAATGTTAGGAAGATATGGGGTATAAAATTACGATTCTCGATTTAATAGTTCGAAATTACAATTTATAGCTTTAGCTTATTTCTCACGGTGAAAATTTTCGAATCAAAGATTTTGGTATAAGTTTCGATGATTTGGAAATTTGAAACCAACTTTTACTCCCACGACGACTCACGCAAGGATGAATATATAATGAGTTGACATTTCGCATGCATCACAGTAGGACACGTCTTGATTTCGAACTTACGGAATTTCGAAGTTTATTGGGTGATTCAAAGATTTCATTTGGATAATTTAACTATTTTGCAAAAGTGATACTCTGAATGTAGCATTGATTTTCTTTTCTAAAATTTGTTTGTTAAAACTTGTCAAGAAATATTTAAAATTGAGGATTGATAAAGGTAAATTCATATTTTTACAAAATCGTATAATAGATGCTTATATTCTTCAAATATATGATTAAGTCCTTTTCTATTCATAATACAATCATTTTCATATTTCTATATTTACAATGCATTTATTCAAATAATAATCATAATAGGCGTCAGATTAACTTTGAGAAAGCCACTGATTTTACTTCAATTATTAATCAAAAATTGTATTTTTAGTTAAAAATTTATGGCATTTTTGTTAACAATGAAAAGTCATAGGAAGAAGCACTACAAATAAAAAACGTATAAATAATTGCATAAACGAAAAAGTGTGTAATAAATGAATTAAGTACCCCGCATCTGCTGAGTAGTAATTTACATGTGTCTAGAATAGAATCAGTTAATGTCAAAGTGTGACGAAAATATATTACTCAAGAATTCAAGGAATCATTTGCTGAATCAGTATATCAATGTCAATATATAGCAATATTGATGCTGTTTATTGATCTTATCGTTGCCCTGAGCAGAAATCAATTTTATTAACAAACTAATAGACCCATTTAAGCCTATAAAAGGAGTCTATTTTTTTTATCAATTCACGGCCATACCTAGGAAAAGCTTTTCCAAACCTATGTTTCTAGCTATTCATCTGGAAAAAAATTTGCCAATGCAACAGTTCTTAAATACGCTATTGAGTTTCAATCTAGGGTTGCTAAAGCAACGGCTATTTCAAAAGCTAATTTAAAATACCATGACTATAACACACCTTCGACCATAAAGCTTTTCTTTTCAGTAATAAAACCGATGAACATAGTATTCGATTATATAGAAGAAAATATCTATTGGATACAGTCATTGCGGCTATAAATCAAAGTTTACTTAATGTCTCATCGCTCGATTGGCTCGTGAAAAAAATAGAAATAAAATAAACATGATATCACATCCTGGCGACATCGATCGTCTTAGATAATAAATCCCTTGTCTTTAAAATCAGACAATTGGCAAATCAGCGCTGCGATTTTCCTTTCGAAGGTGCAAAGAAAAGTGAATATACATCCAGACTTTGTTGAGTAACACTTTAGCAGTAGAATTTGATCGGATATTTATGAAAATTAAAAATTATTATTTCGACATATTTTTGAAGATCTTTTAGCGTAAGTAATTATTAATAATTACATCCTTAACTTTTCATTTTGCAAATTATGTTTTCAGCCGAATAATATTTTGCATGCAACTGTAAAGTTGGCCAATGCATTGCACAGCACGAAAACCTCAACCACGAGTTGACCCTGAAACCAGGTGTGTTTGCACGCTCTTGTATGTGTGTGGGGGGTACATCAGAAGCTGCAGCGCGAGCACGAAAGCGACTCCTAAAAAGGAATTGGATTCGTACATATGCCGATATGTGAACTTGAAATACAACTTCTCGCGTTTTTTTGGCCGATGTCAATATTTGCGCGTGTGGATTAATAAAGCGAGTCGCTATTTATAAATATACACTCTGCGAACGCGTATATCGAATGTCACGCCAATTTACGGCTTCGAGATGCGGCTCGACTTTTTTTCTCGTTCACTCGCTGGGCTCCTGCGTTAGCGAGTTTTTCTTTTTTAAATAAAACCGAGGATTTAATTGCTGTTGGTCGTGGTCGTTTGAGCGATAACGTTTTCCACGTGAAATGTTCGTGCGTTTAATAAAAAATGAAAAACTATTTTCGGGGCAGCTTTGGCAGAATATTTTCTCTTCATCTAGAGGTTGCGCAGAAAAACTCCGAAGAATAATAAACAAATAAGTCCTCCCAAAAAAGCAAAAGTGTACCATCTCAATTCTATATCGCACACGTCCCGGCGCGCATTGAAACATAAAAGGCGGTTTATCGTCGCTGAATCACTTTCCCCGTCCGATTTGATATTTATAGACCTTAAAAGAAAAGAAAAGAAGAAAAAAAGAAACGTAAGTGTATCGTCGCGCGTCGATTCCGCGAATCCCATATCACGAGAGAGAGAGAGAGAGAGAGAGAGAGAGACACGTATTCTCGAAACACTATAGGGAGAAAAAAGACGAGGCGCATATATACCATAAGTCGTGCGCCCCGACGTTCCATCAGCGTCGACACGACAAAAGATCCGCGCGGATTTACTACCGTCGTTTTACACTCGCTGCGCAACTATAATATGCGAACGCATTATTTTCCTCCGGAGATTTTTATATGCGCCTCGGGATGAGGCACTCGCTCCGATTAATTCTCCCGGAGCGCGCGCGCGAGAGAGCGCTGCGCTGCGCTATTTTTTTTTCTACGCGCGCGGGACTTTTTATATATACCTACGTAAGTATATTTTTACCCGCGATTTTTCTCCACCGTGGATTTGCGCAACGACCGAACGAATTTTCTCTTCTTCGCACACACACACACACACACAGAGCGGCGGCAGCGCGCGGCAGCCGATGTATTATTATGTTAAGCGCCACGGACGATTTCATCTTTCTCGTGTGTGCCGTAATTACAGAGCACTTGGTATTATGTACATACACGCTTATTATACATAGGTAGCATATAACGACAGACGCGTTGAAAAGTGAATTTGAAAAACACACACCGGCGGCCTTTGTCTCTCTCTCTCTCTCTCTTTCTCTCCCGTGGAAATTGCTGATGCCGTCGATAGCGTTCGACTGTGTCAAATTGCAGCGATTAGCGATAAAAATTTACCCGCCGCGCGGTATTCGCTTACTCGGCAGAGATTATCGCGTGCACTACATATACACCTATATATATTAATACGTATACGAAGGAGATCGCGCGCACCTCCAGGCGTCGTATGCACACCTACGCTATTACAATCCCGCAGACGCTTCGACGAGCACGTGCACAACGCTTCTGCATACTCTCGCGAGGAATTCGCGAAATCACAATCCCGCGACCGCGTCTGTGCTTCACGCGCGCGTGGCTGCGAAAACAAATAAGACTCCCGCCTCTCGACTTACAGCACGCTCGTGTCGGCGGGCACTTTGGGCACTCGGCTGAGCTTCTGAAAGACGCATCTCACGGTCCTCGGCGGCGAGCACGTGCACCTCGCCGGACACGGCTCCTTGCGCTCCTGCGCCTCGACGCTCAGGAAGAGCAGCAGCAGCAGCGCCAGCGACACTTTGAATTTCCCGCGCATTTTCGGGCCACTTCGCGCGGACGCGCACTACACGAATTAAGGGTGAAGATCGTCGAGCAGGGACGAGCGGCGATGAGAACCGAGACGCGGGGGGTTGCTGATGACTGGCTGGGGACGCGCGAGGAGCATCGCGCGTCGTGCTCGGCGGGCGGCGACTCGCGTCGGACTGAATATCTCTCCCGCGAGTCCGAGCCGCCTCCGCCGACGCCGTGCGGGAGAGAGAGAGAGAGAGGGTGTGTGTGTGGACGAGGATTCGTGTGTGTGTGCGCGCGCGCTTCGCGGTCCACGGCTCTGCGAGGCAGAGTTGGCTTTTGGCGGCGAAGGAGGAGAGAAGCGCTCTCTCGACTCTGCAGCTGTATGTGTAGGATGTGGCGAAGAGACGGAGGATTTTCGCTTCTTTTGGGGGGAGGGAGGTGTGTGTGTGTGTAACGGCGGCTCGAGCGAAGACTATATACTCTATAGCGCGCGGCTCGGAATCGAAGCGAAGTGAAGCTTGGATTAGGAGCGAAGTCTTTTTTTTGCGGGATGAAATGGATGGGCGATTGAATGTAAGTTAAATGTAAATGAACGGGCGGTATAGTTTTAAATCGGTCTCAAAAAATTTCAAGTTTTAAGAGAATTATGAAAGAAAAATATTGCCAATTCATCCGTTTTGTCTTCGTACTTTTCATATCCTTTTCCTTACGTAAGAAATGCATTCATTTAAAAAAATGATTTGAGCTATATTAATCTTCAGATCACATTCTATACCAGAGACTATATAGCATAATTCGCACTTCCGGAACTGAAAGTGTTTTTTTTTTGCCTACGGAGTTGTCGATGACGACTTTGGGTTATTTGAGCCGGATGTATAGTGGCTGATGCGGAGAAAACTGTGACCAAGTTCTTCGCGACTTCAGTCTACTTCCATACTTCGTGCAATTTTATCTTGAGAATCTAATGAGCATAATAGGCAGCCATAAGAAAGACAACGAGATACCCTAGAAACGTAAGTGAATTTTTACTTTAAATTATGCATTGTCTTTTTCACTTTGAACTAAACGCTGAGCAAGAAAGAACAATTTTTTCGGCTCATTTTTTGATCTTTTTCTCGAGAGATCTGCGGAGGACCATAGCATAAAATTGCTTCGATAAAATATTCATATAAAGTATTGATTCTATTAAAAGCTCACATTTGTTTTATTAAAAGCAGCGCAAAGGAAAAGAGTAAAAAAAGGAATTTAAAAATACTCTCAAAATTATCAAAGCTTCTTCTTCGCGCGATGTACATTACGCACAAGCCGAATTAGCATGAGATGACGATTTGGTCGTTTATGGTATTTATTTATACGGCGGGAGTCAACGCACCAACACGTCTTGCATTTTTTTTTTCTGTCGACGCGGCGGTTAAAGATGCAGCGACGCGTGTTTCGCTGCAGTTAAAGCCGTCGTCGTGGGATTGCCGGAATGGCGTTTGAGGTTTCCGCGTTGTCTGGACGGGATATGATATACGGGATTTTTTTAGCTTACAATGCTTAGCCGCGATATTGTTCGCGAATGGATTTTAAATTGGTAGAAATGAATGTTTCTTTATGGCGCACTGCGCGGTAGGAATGAATTGTTCTTTTGCAGCGCGCTGCGGTGGAAATTTAATGATATTTCATCGTTGGCATACTAATCGAATCGGGAGCATTTCGCGCTGACGTTTCAAATGTTTAAATTAAATCGATTGAATTACGGTTACTTTATTGGCTCGATGATGGGTGTCTCGATATAAGTTTTTTGCGATTGAATTGTTGAAAGGAGGCTCTGATATGAGAAAGACAATTTATAAATTTGCGTTTAGCGCCATGATATTATATTCATCAGCATTCAAAGCTTTTTCGTTCAATCGAGTGAAGTGTAAAGATGATTCCTATACCACTTTTTAATACAACAGTTAATCATTAAACATATTATTAAAATATATTGATTTTTTTTTATAAAAAAGTGAAGAAATAAGAATTTACTATAATTACTTCTAGAATATATTATGATAAATTTGTTGTTCTAAACGATTAATATATCCAAAACTGTTCGTTTTTAAGAAGGAGCCCTATAAACTCAGTCAATTTATTATCCGACGTAATCGATAATCGTAAAAGAGCTTTAATTAAAATGTGTAACGCCACATTATTCACGCTAACACTTCCATCCTCCAATTATCGATATTTCTTTCGGTAGTGTACATAAATTCAGAAAAGTTACGTTAATGTCAGGTGGAGTAAAGTTAGCTCTCGTAACATTGATTCACGAGACGATGGCCATTAGCACCAGCTGATACTTAAACGCCCGCCTGAATTATATCATATCAAAATATGCTATATAATTAATTCAACTAAAGTATATGCTAATGCGTAAAAAATATTATCGCCTCGTCGTCTTTAACTTTTTTTCTTCAATATAATGCGCGTTAAATTAACTCTAACATCCTCGCGGTCGTTATCATCTTTACATACGCGTTAAACTTTAACTCCCAAGCGCGCGTAGTCGTTCGTAAAAAATAAGCGTTAAACTCACTTCTCTCGGACGCTATCACCCGTGGCGAACGCGTTGAAAAACCATTAACGCTATAGTTACAATCGTTAAATATCGCTATCTCCGCTCACGCGCGAATTTTCTTCGTTAAGTAGCTATACGTAACGCCTACGATAACTTTTCATCGCGGAATGGCACGCGCTGTTAAGGCGGTGAAAAGAGAAAATCCGCGATCATGATGAAGCCGCAATATACTCTGTATCGGGTGTTACGAAGAAAGAATAAAAAAATAGGAAACTTTGCGCGATAGCCGTATACAAAAACGCGGCTTTTACGCTCACGCGCATTCAGGAGGACAATGGAATAGTGGCAAGTGCAAAATTCCTGCCGCGCGACAAAGATCCAATTCATTAAGGCGCTCTCTGCGCCTCGCAGGTGATTAATTATCGCAATATACTCTCCCCGCGAAGAAGTTTCAGCAACGCGACTTTTTTTGTTTTTCGTGTCAAGGCCTATATGGCTCGGTGGAAATACACTTATTGTCGCTGCTTCGTGGAGACTGTCGTTTCGATATCGAGGGGGGGGGGGAGCTTTTCACCGGAGATGAGGCGATGAAAAATTCAGTGGGACGTGTGCTCGAACGCGAGAAGCCGCGCATTACAGCGTCAGTTTCCTATCGAATAAGGAATTTTATATTTTGCTGGTAAGAGAAAGTGTATTGGGCCTCGATGCAGGATTGAGGGACTTGGAAATTCAATTAAAAATTTGTATTTCGCAAATTATTCAAAGCGCTTTCGTACAGAGTGTATTAAAATGTAAGCGTGAAAACTTTGTGATATTCATAATTTAGTTCGTTCGCGAAAGTTGTGGCGCGAAATTCGAATTAACCGCCGACGGCCTTGACGACCTTCTCACTTTCTTGAAAGTTATTAAGTCACTTTACATAAAAATAATAAACATAGCAATATCAATTTCAAAAACGTACGAAAAGTCTTTCTAGCATTTTGCAAAACGCAAAAATTACTATAAAAAGAGTGAGCGCATGTCAAATGCAAATATGAAAGCATAAGTCAGCTTTACAGATAGTTAAGCTAAAAGCACGAGCCTATATATTTGCGGCCGGCAGTGCAAACGTACTCGCCTGACTCGCAAAGCTCGAGCGTAGAGTCACCGCGAGATCAAACCAGATCTCAACTGAACTTGATATACTTTACGTCTCGCGCAGCTCTTAGAGAGCAGCCGTCCAATGGAAGCTGGCTCAACCCACATAAACCCAATTAATTCTCCTTCAGATGCACAAACCCTATCTTATTTACGAAAGCTCCGAGCTTGCGCTCGCTCAGCTTGTAATTCGCGCGTAAAAATTAACCGCCGGCACAACGAGACGAAATTCGCGTTAACATTGCACAATGCGTACTATATATAGGTGCAACACATGTATAACGTGCAGAAAACGTGAGAGAGAAGTTGACCCGGTTTTCTCATGCCTCATGAGATCAGTCGGTCGAGCGGCGAGTACAGCGCCGTAATTGATTCGTTTTTCGGGAGTTTTGATTTACACGCATAGCAGAGTCGAGGGTCGCTACGCATATACATATATATACGACTCGTTCACCTAACGGAGGATCGCGTTTCTATTGGTTCACGAAATCCTTGTCGAATCGGCTGTTAAGCCGATTAATTTTCGTCGGGGACCGATCGGGGCTCTCCGAGCAAAAGGAAAGAAGGGGCCGAGTCGAGACCCGCACCCACCGGTGATTAAATGGCAGAGCACACGCATCCTATGCTCGCCCGGTCACTTCTTTATTTTTGCGCCTCGAATGTGATCTCGTCTATATACGCGTGGCCGAGTAGATTGCGTCTCGTGGCGCTTTGTTCGTCGAAAGCGTATATAACTCATTGTCATGCACGGGAGGATTTCCAGGAAAACCCTTTGGCGCCGCGCTGCGCTGCTCGTCGTCACGCTAGAGACGTTGCTCCTTGTTAAATCTTAGCTGCGGTCAACGATTTCGCGTATTTTGACGTAGGCGTGGACGGCTCGGTGTAAGATGGAAATTTGAATTTCCCGCCGTGTGTGTTATGTGGACTGGATGAAATTATAAAAAACCGCAAGGTGTTTTCTTCATGTTCGCTGGGTAATTATATGTAATTTTAGAAAATTAGAAGATTACAATATGCATATTTAATTACAGCAAGAACATTTATAATTATAGTAGAAATACATGAATTATAATGCATATAAGTTACAGTAAAATTGCCTTACACAATTATAGCGAAGGAATATAATTATCACTAATTAATGCGATTTCATTCATTGCAATAATATAATAATGTTGAAACTTAAAAAAACATTTTATCTAAAATTATACACAACAAAGGGTACCTACCTTTTATGTTTATGTTGCGTAAATAATTTCTTCTGTCGTGCGCTGCATTCTGGCGCGAAATTTGAATTTTTAATTACTTTGGGATCTCCTCAGTGTATAGCCTGTGTGCCTGTGTATGTCTATGTAAAAAAAAACCACAACGGACTTGTCATTCAAATTTTTCAGCGCCTAACAATGCAGAGGCTACGCAGCGAGAAGCGGCTCCTAAATCTCCATCAAAATTGATAAGCTTCATTATTTTCAATAATAGAATATCGGCCAGTCTAAACGCGGTATTTATAGCTATTTTAGTCGGCAGGTCGTGGCCGTCTCCCCCAAGTCCCAGATTCCGACCTCGAATCGCCGAACTTTTTATATAAGTTCCGGCGATGCGAGAGCGGAGCATCGTTGATTGCTAGTAAAAAAACACGATTTTAAACTCGTATCACGATTAATTCTGACAATCGCAAAATAATTAGTGTTTTTTAAAATTGGGGATGTATAATTCGATATTTATATTCAAATGAGCCTGGCGATTCATTAAAGAATTCGAAAATGTGGACTTAATTGCGAGAATGGAAAATCCGTACCAGAAAAGCTTCCTCAATCAATCACTAAGAGCCTAAAATTACATCGATAAAATCTCTTGATCTTTCCACATGGTGTACAACGCAGAGAAACCAGCAGCAAGATCTGCGATCTTAGCAACGGAATAGCAGGTACTTAGATAAACTTACAGCTGAGATGCATAGCTTTGAGTTTATCTCGCGCGAAGCATCTGTCTGCAGAAACGACGTTTAAAGAACAAAGAGGCAGAATTGTTTTATCTATATATAGGCTGGAATGGAGCGTTTATATTTCGCGCTTTGATAATTAAATAGGATCTAAATTTAGTACACACTCTTTAAGTTTGATCATTGCTTTGAATTTATACATGTTTTTATGCATGTAATTGGGATTCGTAATAAAGTACGTTTACATGAAGTTTGGGTATAATTAAAAATAAACTTTATTTTCCTGGAAGTTAATGCAAGTATGGGTAATCAAAATTTTCGCGTGATTGTAACATGAAAAGACAATTTTGTGTCAATTTTTTGAGGCATGAGAATGTAAACTCTGTTGACTCAGAAACTGAAAATTCCTAAATACATAGCGTAGAATCGTTGATTGAATTCAATTGAATTTCAAACGATCAGCCTTTGTGCAAACGCAAAGGAAAAACTTCCATCGATTTAGATTTATGATTTCTCAATATGTATAGTAAAACGTAGCCCTTCGGAAATCGATTTCGAAATCGTAATCTACTTTCAGAGAATTTGCTTTCTAAATTAAAATATAATAATATTAAAAAGAATGAAACAATATAAGCATCAGAAAATTCTGAAGTAAAAAAATATTTCGAAAAATCGCCGATGAAATAAACTTTGAACCTTTGAAAAATCCATGACGCTCCACCACAATTTCAATCGGAATGTTATTTTTAACTCGACATATCAATCTCACATTTCACAGCGCAAGTACACACTATGCGCAATACGCATAAAGTACACTCGCATATCGACTTACGAACGAAATTATTGCACAGATAATTTCCCCGACGAATCATTACGACCAATTCCTCTCGTTCCACTCGAAATGCATCAGCTGGAAAGGTGCAATCTGAAATCAGCATGCGATATCATCGGTATATAATACCACCTCATCGTCTCGCGGCTGCACAAGTAGCGTCGGCGCCTACGCATCGCGAGAGAGAGAGAGAGAGTCGACCCTCTCGATTTGCATAAAGCGTCTACTGCACGCGCGCGTGCGCGCATGTACATATACATACGTAAAAAGAAAAGCAAAAGCGTCAAATCACACGCCTGGAATATTTCAATCGAGTCTTCGCTTGGTCTCCGGGATCACTGCATCGCTGAGGGCCCGTATCGAGGGTCAATAGACTCGTTCGCTATATATGCACAGTACATATACATATATATCTGCAATAAAATCATTTGCATACATTGCATCTGTAGTGTGCATTGTTGTTTACGATATCGTATAATACAGCGTGAGAATACAGCAGTGAATATCACGCGCGAGTTATTTTAATTCGCGACTGTCGTTAGTTTATTGATATATCGCGCTAATAACACGGATCCTTGACTCGCATGAAATATTATGATACTATGCACGCGCGGGTGTTACAGTCGAAGGAATGGAAGCCTCTTGTCATCAGTCGTCATCGTCGCCTCGCAATTATGATAAACGGCGCGCGCGGCTCTCGTTCCAATCGCGCGCGAGCAAAAAGACGAATTATACAGACGGGAAAGCTCCCGAGCGTTCCGAGAATCGCGCACGAGTGCGCGCAAGTAGCTGAAGAATTGCTCTCGCCCACGATATAGACACGACGTTGCAAAAGGTACACAAGCAACTGGATGTTTTCGTATGGGCAGTCAACGGCCTGGGGATATAAGTGCGGAATCGCGTCTTACAGTCGCCTTAAACACGTGTTCCGAATGGCGATGAGCGCGCCGATATATATTGGTAATGCGTGTACAAGTGTATAGATATACGCGCGTACACCATACATCATATATACGTAAACGTCCGAAGGACTTATGTAGATTCTCGAGCCTGAAGTAATATTCCAAGTATTCGCCTGTAATATTCCGTATAATTATAGCCGCCACATTACCTAAACGGATTATAAGCAAGTTTCGTTTTCTCTATATTACAACGCGCGTCGGAGGCGATAAAAAAAGAGTTTGAAATTCCCGCCCCGAGCTTGCGCGCTAAATTTATAATCCGGAGATACACAGAGCTTCGCACTCGCGTTCTTCGCGCATGTATAAACAATTGACTTTTCGGCGGCTCTCTGTTGCATCTCCCCGTTTTAAATAGCCCCCTCCCCCTGCCCCTCGGGGGAGTATAGGACGAGGCAAGGTCTCGCTTTTTTAACGGCTCGCGCAAAAAGCAACTGCGGGTGCGTAAACCGAGCGAACCGCGCACCGAGTTAATGGCAGCGAAAACACTGTCTTTCGCGCGTGAACCCTAAAAATACACGGTTTTAAATTTAGAACGCGCGGTGCGCGCACCTTTTCCGTTTCGAAAAATCAATTTCGCGCGCTTAATGCGCGCGTCGGTATAAGAGAGTTAATGAGTTCTTATGGACGTATACGTGCTGTACAAAGCAGAATACCATATATATAATGTATAATGACCAATAGAAAACTCATTGCTGAGTGTCTCTCAAAAGCCCATTAAGCATTATGTATACTAATGATGCTGCTCGTATGAGCAGTTTAAATTATGCTCCCATCTAACGACTCGGGGTAATTCAATCATATAGCGCGAATTTTTCTTTTTCCAAGCAATATATCGCGGCTGCGGATAACAAATCGACGGGAGAGAGAGACACGCGACATTGCGAAAACCGCAATTTTTATTATACACTTCTGCCGCCAATAGAATCGAAGAGTTTATATTATATATGCGTTGCACGACCGGCTCGAACATTATCAAACGACTCTGGTACACAGCCTAGATCAAAGTGCGCGGAGTTGTCGGATCGGAGACCGAGAATCGAAGGGGTTACAGAAATAGTCGGGTATTTATACCGGTCGCGAGAGGATTTTTGAAATTTCGACGCCCGATTCAAGAGACTGGTTTGCGCTCCGCTGCGTGTAAACTTTAATTAGTGATTTTAAAAATACGCGCGGCAATTACCGTCTGTACTAACGACCGCGCGGTGATGGATATACATGTATATATACACAGTGCACTGAACAATAGTCGCAACTATGCTGCCCTGCAGCCGAGTGTGAAATTAATACCTGTGCGATGCAAATGTCTTTTCGAAATGAAATAATGCCAACCATTCCTGTAATATAATTTTTATTAATTTCATTCGAGCATTGTTTCGCAATGCGAAATTAACGTAAAGCAGCGTGTCGCCGAAGTCACTTAGTATGCATAGGATTACGCAAAAAGTCTTTTTATAGCTAGTCGCTGGGATACCACAGGAATTAGGGTGAGACAGTAAATGACGAGACAATCGACTTTTCTTTTTTACGATCTTTGATATAAATTTATTGAAATCAATGTTATAACTTGCTCGGAGAGATCCTTTTATGTTCCAACAACATATACTCAAGGAGTCGTAAGTTAAATTAAGTGCGGATCAAGGTATAATTCTACTAGAAGACACTCGTTATACACACCTTTTGCATTATAATATCAGGTATACCTCATACTTCTTTTTCATTTCTTACTTTATACACAGAACGGCTACTCGATCGCGAAGTTAAGTTTAATATTTACAGTGCGTTTCGAGTTCTGAAAAAGAAATTTATCAACACAGTGGCGCCCAGCTCGATCCGGCAAACTTTTTTTTTGTTGCTATCTTCAAAATTCGAAAAGTATCTTCGTTTCATGCGAGGGACAACTAACAGCTAAACAAAGCCATCACTTCTTGCCTAAAACGGATTCATACGCAACTCATAAATTGAACAATACTATACATGTGTTTAATACGTTGAGGTTACGCGCACGTCTTCACAAAACTCAAGATTCTTTCATTGGTCCATGTAAAACATTTTCTTCTTTTAGGTTGATTTGCTCGTGCAAACAAACTTTCATCTCCGTGTTCATTTAACATAACGTAACAATTATTCTGTTATAGAATCGTGTATTTACAACGTTGAACTCCTGACTGAGCAATAAAGCTATTAAGACTGCTTTATCACGGTATTCTACCCTGGTTTTTTTTAACTTAAGAATCCATGTACTAGTCAATGATAAAAATGATTTTTTTTTCTAAAGAGTAATTGTAAGAATTACAATTAAAATCTGCAAAGTAATCGAATGCCTTTTGAGATTTTTCTTCTTATAATGCAATCGATTTCTGTATCAATATTTTTAATTAGTAATGAAGTAGAAAAGAAATGTCTTCTTGAAAATGTTGTCACAAATCGATTTCTAATCCTATCGAATGATATTTCAAACTGACGTTCAATGTGCTATTTGATTACAATAATAACTAATCAATCGTTCAATTTTTAAGAGGGCAACTGAAATTAAAAAAAATATATATCTCTAATCGGTTTTTCATCGAAACGTAGGAAATGCATGAAAAACGTTCGCCGATGTACTTTGGCATATGATTCGACATCAAGAAACGTCGGATGCTGAAGCTCCGGGCCTCGACCTTCGTGACTAACCTCAAATTGTAGACACGGGCAACTAGGATCTTGTCCTGGAGAACATCAGTTCTCACTCATCTGTTGTCTTCGTTGCTGCATCGTCCGGTAGCAGCTCGGAATTAAGCTGATCTCAGGCAAGCTTCATATAGATCATGCGATCCCTCATCTTGCGGTTCCTCAGTTCACGAAGCGCTCGTTGCGCCTCTAATGGCGACGTAAACGCAACTCTGGCGTCCCCGGTGGGCATACCCTTGTCGTTGTACCTTCTGATCACCTGCTCCCGAGATACTTGGAAGTCGCTAAAGAAGTCAATGATCTCGTCGATGTCAGCCTTGAACGGTACATTTTCCAGAGATAAGACACAGCCAGGTTTGCCGAAGCCTTCAACATGCGGTCCCGATGGAGGTCCCGACATCGGCACGGCTGGATGTCGACCCATCATGTGCCTGGGCGGCATACCCATCATTGGCGGTCCTCTCATTCCAGGTCCAAAGTTGTTTATGCCAGGTGGGAATCGCATACCTGGATGATGCATCGGCGCGAATCTCGGCCTTGGATCTCCCATGTGTGGGAAGAGTTGCTTCGGTTGTGAATGACTGTCGATCATCTTGCTAGTACTGTCGACCATACCCAGGGTGTCGAGCATCTTGTTTCTGTTAACGAGTTCGATCGTAGGAATGTTCTTGCCGAGTGGCACACCATTCTTGGTAGTGGCTCGTACCGCGTCATCGCAGGTATCGAACTCGCAGAAGCACTCGCCGGCGGGTTTGCCATTTTGGTTTAGGAGCATGTGAATATGATGAGGAACTAGTCCGATGTCTGAATAGTAATCCAGAATATCACGGTCTATCGTCTGGTAGGGCAGACCTCGCATAATTATGCAGTCAAAAGAGGCGCCGCTCTCGAGCATGCCACCACTACTGCCACCGCCTCCGCCACCACTGCCGAGATGTGACTGCTCGTGCTCATTTTTGGCCTGCTCGAACTTTTCCTCGCTGATGGACATGACCATGACGGTCTTTGAACCCATCTTCTGAGACTTGGCTTGCGCCAACTTGGCATCGTCCAGTCTCGCGAACTGCACGTAGGCAAAGCACTGTACACTATTGTTCTCTTTCTTACTCGTGATAAACAAGTCGTTGATTTTCCAGTCCTGAAACATTTTTGCGATGTCCATCTCTTTGACGAAAGACGGCAGGTCAGAAAGTAGAACACAACTGGAGGGGGTCGGACTTATGTCCATCTCGACATCTTCAATCTGATCTCGAGGTCTGTCCGCGCTCTTAAAAGAGTCGTTTGTTTTATCGAATATTGCTTCCTCCAGATGCAGAACCTCCACTTCGGAACCTCGAACGTACTTAGTACCCTTAAGAGCCTGCTCCTTACTCTCGAAGTTTCCGAACTTAACGTAGGCTATACCTACACGGTTGCCCTGCGTGTCTGTGATCAGCTTTATTCCATCGTTCCTGATGTAGATGCCCTGGAAAGCCTGACGTACATCGCCGTAGCTAGCGCTCAATGGCATGTTCCTAATCTCAATGCAATAGCCATTCTGAGACTTCTCCTTAGCAAAACGAGAGTTTCTCTCTCGGTTGTCTCTGTTATCTCGGCCGTCTCTGTCTCTATCTCTATCCCTATCTCTGTTGTCCCTGTTATCTCTGTTGTCTCGATTGTCTCGATTATCTCGGTCTCTACCGTCCATTCTAGGCCCGCGATCAGGTCCATTGTCATACGGTCTATGAGCGGATTGAAACGCATTGGGATTCCTACGGTTGTCTAACTCCTGAACTTTGTTCATGAAGGGACTGTTTGGTGAAGGTTTCATTCCTGATCTGAAGCCTATACCACCAACATTTCCATTGTTGAAGTTCGAGTCCTGAGAGAAAGGACTACCCCTGGCCGGAAATCTGCTGTCCATTCGGTCCATGCGATCGTTCCAGTGTTCCCGATTATTTCGGTTGTTCATTGCATTGGGACCACCTCCCAGCGAACCGCCCATGTTTGACGACAAGGAATTGGACATCGACAAACCTAGAGGAGGAATCTGGCCGGGAAGCAGATTCCCCACGCCATTCATTCCGTTTATGCCATATTGATTACCAGAGAGCATCGAACCCTGGTTCATACCAAACGGTCCAGATCCTCGTTCCCCATCCTGTGACGGAATAACGGACGCCGCAACCGCGTTCAGCAGACTCGGTACCAGTGCAGCTGCTTGCATCTGGTTCTGAGGCGGTACCTCCCATACACCGTTATCCAGGCCTGGTTTTTTATTGTTAGGTCCCATAGGACCAGCTTTGTCCTTGATTGTGAATTGACCGACGCACACAACGTCGTTATTAGAGTCGTCCTCCTGCATTGTGACGTCCTTTCTGCGGTCATTGTTGTTAAGGCCGCCACGCTTGGCGTCCCGGTCACGCGAGCGTGTGCGATCACGTGATCGAGACCTATCGCGTCTGCCACGACCTCTACGGTCCCTACGGTCGCGGTCCCGATCGCGGGATCTACTCCTGTCTCGGCGTCCACCCCTCCTGTCTCTACCGCGATCTCTGTCTCGGCGATCACGGTCGCGATCACGGTCACGGTCACGTGATCTCGACCGATCACGAGATCGCGATCTATCGCTTCGGCGATCCTTTCGATCTTTGTCGCTATCGTGATCGCGATCGGAGCGACGACCGCCAGTCGCAGCTGCATTGTTGCTCGAGTCGCTGGCTGCGCCGGTTTTGTTGATGTTGGAAGGATTCGGGGCTACCCCCACTGTGGCGGTTGACTGCATAAATGCATTTTGTAGGTTAAGCGTCTGTTGGCGCGCGGTCTCTATGACCTTTTGCATCTCCGTACGAGAGCTCAGCAAGAGTTTGATTTTCATCTCTTTGATCTTGCCGCCATCCTGCATCATTGCCTGCCGGGCATCCTCGTCCGTGCTGTAAGAGTAGTTTTAAAGATAACGGTTTTGCTTTCATTTTTACTCGAGGTGTTTTTATTTTACGCGAATAGATCATAATGTGACTTGGAAATCCGTTAATTTCGGTATAATTCTTTTTTTATTTCAATGTTAAGGGGATGTCTTCTTTAAATTCAAAATTTTTTGCATAATAAAATGTGCATATACATTTATTTCGAAATTAAGACAAAGTAAGACGAGTAACTTTCTTCATGTACAATCTTTTAGAACGTAAAACTGCTGATTGTACATAAACATCCCCTTAATGCAATTTTAAATAGTATGTTCTTTACTGGTTCACGAAAGCCAACTATAAATAATGAAAATTCTTTTGAATGAAAATAAGCGCTTCACGTGCGAAATCGATAATTGATTTTAACGTCGCAGCTAACGAATCTAATCTTTTTTTTTCCTAATAAAAAAAGTCTCACCTAAAAGCAATAAAAGCATCGCCTAGTTCACCACCAACGATGTGAACGCCACCCTCGGGTATGCTGAGGCCACGGAAGAACTGGCGGATGTCCAGCGCATTGGCGGACCACGCCAGGTTCTGCAATCTGATTATGACGCTCATTTTGACGACAGCCTGTCGTGCGATTAATCTGCAAGCCAACAACAAAACGGATGTCCGATATTACATTGTCGTCGCGTTGATCAGCTGGACATCGGCAGAAACGCAGCGATGATTCTTGTAGACTCCAATTGTAGACCGAGTGAGTGAATGTCGTTGCTAAAGGTTCAGTGAGTTTGGAATGTTTTTTTCTAAACGCTAGTATACTCATCCGAAAAAATAAATTTCATGAAATTTCAGCTAATTGTTCTTTTTTAGTATTGATGATTCAACACCAATCGCGAAGCAAATCAAGGAAATGTTAACAGACAAACTTTTATCAGCGTATGTATCAGTACAAGTCTAACTTGAATTAAAAATTAAACAATGTGAAACGTTAAAGCAGATTATTAAATCCGAAAGTATTCAATATTTATATAAGTTATTATTAATTTGATGTCAATCACGCAATAAATATGAAAAATGAAACGACGAGTATTTTTTCTTTTTTCAAATGAATGAAAATAACAAAATTAAACAATGTGAAATGTTAAAGCAGATTATTAAATTCGAAAATATTCAATATTTATGGAAGTTGTAATTAATTTTATGTCAAGCACGCAATAAATATAAAAAATGAAATGACAAGTATTTTTTCTTTTTTCAAGTGAATGAATATAACAAAATTATAAGTAGGTTAAATTATGAGCAAAGCCTAAAATACGGTTGTGTTATCTCTATTAATATTCATTAATCTGAGAACAGAAAAAGTACGTATCAGTTCATTTTTGGTATTCTAGATAACGAACTCAATAAACTTTATTCAAGTTCGCTGCTATATGCTTGGCGCTATTTAATTTATAGGTTGTCACCGAATATATGAACAATAATTTTTAATTTCTAATTTTTTAATATTTATGTTAAAGCATGTGGTTATTATCACCGAACTACTCATCATGATACAATAGTAAAAGAACCCTGGGTGAAAAATCAATTTTTTTGATCAATGTATTGATCAGATTTCAATATTTATTCATAGTTGACGATAATAGAATAACCATATGATGTTTTCAATAAAACTGCTGACGCATGTCAAGAATGAATATTTTTACTTGGGCATGAATTTAATGTTGTTACTATAACGTGTATATTGTTAATTGTTTTATCTAAAATTCCTAAAAGTACTTCCACTAGTAATTAAAAATTCATTTTAAAAGATGAGCAGTTAGAAAAAGTGTCAAGTAAAACGTATGCTGATACATTTTCCTGTTAAATGACCTTGACATTGAAGGTTCGTTCATGCTACGCATACAAAATGCATTCGCGCCTCTGCGCATGCGCAATCATTCATTTACTACCTGAACTGCAATTAATTTATACTTTAAAAATTTACAGGTAATATTAAAAGACTATCATGTATCATAACGATTTTCGTTGAAAAGGGAGTTTTTAAAAACACGAGACAAAACTTTCGAGTATTCACTCGTAAGAAAAAGAAAAAGAAAAGAAAAGGCCACTTGAAAAAGGCTCTTCTCTAACAAGTACTTGTACACGGCTTGTTCGGACAGGTAAACAACGCCCACCAAAAGATGGGAGATCTGGTTTTCGTCGAGAGCTAGCCCCCGGCATTTCGTTGTATGCACCTATATAGGTACATTGAGTGTTAAAAAATCGACGGCGGTGTCGCTCACGCGCACACGTGCTTGTTCTTTTATTTATCCTTGGCCCAAAGCGTTGCTCTCGTTTGTATAATACGAGCGCAAATTCAGCATCGGTGAGATATTTTGGTTCATCGATTATTCATGAGTTTTTCAACTGTCTGTGATGACGATGGCTTTGCAAATTTCTTTAAGGATTTGTATTGTTTAATTCTAATTAAT
Source organism: Philotrypesis tridentata (assembly GCA_018906965.1). NCBI lineage: Eukaryota > Metazoa > Arthropoda > Insecta > Hymenoptera > Pteromalidae > Philotrypesis > Philotrypesis tridentata. The sequence continues at coordinate 5,557,727 of JACCIB010000009.1, read as the reverse complement.
TTTTTTTAAATTAAATTACTTTTTCGGCGTATATACATGCGTAAATTTCAATTTTTAAATTCAAAAATAAAATCTTTTTTTTATTTCATAGAAATTGTAATCCTTGTATTAACCACGTGTTGGTGGATTGTTATACATTGTTATTATTAAATTATTATCGATAAGAATTCAATTATATTTTGTTATTATTATAACATACTGTTAATGCGGCTTTTGGTAAAATGGTTTCGTTGTACTATTAACAGTAAAAGGGTTGCTGCATTATTCCGGGTGGTTTTTTTAAAACATTACTTTGTTAAATTATTCTATTCGTTTGAATTTTGTAAATAGCATTTCTACGTTAGAAATGATTTTATACACTGAATGAAATGCCCTTCTAAATTAAAAGGAAATAACTTGAATAAGAGTTTATAAAAAAAGGTACAATTATTTAAAGTAAATACGTTATTTAAAATACGTTACGTTATTTTAATTATTTATCGATTTTCTCTTTCAGGTCATAAACGAACTTGTTCGATAAAAAATAACTTATCGCATGTCTCTATACTTGATGAATTGCTGTCATCAATATTTTCATCAAGATTTCACATATACTAGTCCGAAAGTAATTTCCTTTTGTCAACTTGATGTTTCAGAAGGATTATTTCTCACAGAAGACAAATATTGAATAAAAAGTGGTTTAAACAATAAATATTATTGTGTTCAGTAAATTTACAGTTATCTTTATCTTGTGTCTTAAAAATGTTTGACTATCAAAAGGTTATTAAAGAACTTTATAAGACTTACTACTGTAAATGATAAGTCTAAATGAATGAAAAAGCAAAAATAAAACCAAAATATAACAAAAATTCCAATAAACCAAGTAAGAAATAAATTCCATAAATTCCCAAGACTTTCACTTTCACATTCTGCCAGTCGTTGAGTCAAGGCCAGAGTACAGAGTGCCATCGTCAAGACAATACATTATCAGTTGTGTAGCACTTATCAATCACTCGTAGAGTCATAGCCTCAGCTCCCTACACTGACGTGTCTTCGGAGAAAAGTTCTCGACTGGATCAACGTATGTAAGAACCTATAGATATATACATATATATACCATCACCTCACGCCTACTATTAAGCGTGACCAAATGTGTATATGCGAGAACTAAAAGGAAAAGCACGTGTTGCGGCGAATGTTTGGACTGAGACAGCTATACGTGACAAGACGCTCGTAGCAAAAAGTTTTTAAATTTACGAGCAAAACATATCGTGTGCGCATTCGTGAATTGATCGGATAACTGCTGACCGGATGGCGAAACGTTATCTGTGTGTCGTGAACTTCCGACTCGAAGAGAAAGTTGAAAATGTTGTTTTCATTTTGCGGTTTTCTTATTCGTGGCTTCGGCACTGAGTGTTGATACAGTTTTCAGTGTGCAATAACATTATATTGATATACATTTTTGAAGGAACACTTAATTTTAATGCGCTTTTCAATTCCACTCATACTTTAAGTTATAGTGATTAATGATTAGGATTCATTAATAAATTATATTTTAAGGCTCAATTCATGTACGGATTGGTATCATTTAGAATTATTATGAGTGTCATGGAAAATTTGTGTATAGCATTATGGTGCAAAAATTTTTTTAAACGAAATTAAAACTAAAAGTTATTTTATTATGGCGAATGGTTTTTATATGATAAATGTTATGAGAATTCTTAAAAAAATAAATAATAATAAAAATTAACATCGGAACCACCATATTTGAAAAAATGAAGAAAATAACTCTTAAAAGTAAGCAATTAAAGACTAAAGCTTTAATCAGTAAATAAAAAAATGTATATAACATTACAAACAGTAACAGTAATGGGTACTAAGTAACTTTATAGCCGTGAACCAAAACCGTGCAGGCCATGAAATTTTCATATTTAGTTTTTGAAATAAAATTGCATATTAATTTAGTAATTATATTCATCGCTAAAATTAAAAAAAAATCCGAATCATTTCATTACTATAGTAAGTATGTGTAGCAAAACTAAAATGTTTTATACACAAAAACGTTAAATATATTGTAACTTTTCCTAGACGGTTTTAATTTTTTAAAACTTTTTTGGCAAAAAATTGCATTGAGTAAATGCATATCTTACTTACGAAACATTAATCATCAGAGGAATTTTAAAAGCACAGTAAAAATTACATATTGTGAAAAATACATGAAAAATTGTTTAAATTTTAGTTTTATGCTTTTCTGCAATTTTAGTCTCCTTACTTCAAAATTATTAAAATTTCGCATTCTAGGTCTAACAATATTACTATATGTTAGCTATGTACTATTCAGAACGATGAACGTGTAAATATTTTATAAGATTCTAGGACAAAGCATGTGTAGAAACTTCAAAAAGTAACCAACTCATCAATTAATATTTCTAATTATTGTCACAATAGAGAGAATACGACATAAATATCAATTTAGTGCAGATTTATGTGAAAAAGTTAATCTTTTGAACAATTACAACCAATGAATGGAAAACTTCACACAAAATTAGTAAGAGATTTTTAAGAAATCTTGATTCATCGTCATTCTGCTGCAAGTCGATGAACAGGACTTTTTGGTTCGTCCCACGGCTTAATTTCTTAGACTCGTAGCTATTGTGTTGCTGGGACTAGAAGAGAACACTAGACTATTTTTTGCCGCTATATATTTATGAAGTTTAGAATACGAACTCCTGAGTAGTGTTGACAATAGCGAAGAGAGTTGCAGACAAATTCATGAATAGTTTTAACAAACGAAGATTGACGAATATGTTATAATGCATTAATTCGAAGTTTGGTCAAATATTTTTTATAAATAAAATAATAAAATTAGTAGTACAATGAGAAATTTTCACATCATACTACTAATTAATTATATCAATCTCATGAAATTATCATTCTAATAATTAAATGTATAAAGCATATTAGGAACTTTTTTCTGCAATATTCTTAAAATTAATCTACTTATCTAAAATCAATATTTATGTAGATGTACAGATGCTAATTATGGAATTCTTCGATGTAAAAAGATAACATCTTTTCTGTTCTAATGCATTATTAGACACGAGACATTACTATTTTTTTTACTGAAAGAATATATTCACATTGTAGATATTTGTATATATATGACTGAGGTGAACATCGTATTTCTTAGCGTAATTGTAATAATCTAATCAACCCTACATAGAAACGTTTATTAAATGCTGAATAATATTTAAAGGATAAATAATCAAATAACGTTTGAATTATGATTTTCTTGCCACATCCTCAATTTTCCGAGAGCTCGATTTCACAACCATAAACATAACAATTATCAACATCCCTAAGAAAAAAATAGAATATCGTAAAAATCCTGATATTGTAGATAATAAACGTAACTAAAAAATAAAATAAAAACTAAAGTTAAAAAAAATCAATTATGAAATACATATATAAACACAATCAAAATTCAAAGAACATACAGGTATCAGGTTGTCATAAAAAAAATTAAAAAAATTGTAACAAAGATGTATGTGCGTCAATGAAGAGTCGTTGGCGATCCAAAAAAATCCAAGCAAACGTACGAATGCGTGGGACGTCGAAGTGTTTTTTGTTGTTGCAGCGTCGTAATTTATGTGAATACGCGACGAAACAACAGTCAAAGAAAATAAGAGACGAGGAAGATGAACAATTTTTCCCTTTCTCCGCTTAGCAGAGAAAAATAAATACGTTGACTATAATTTCTTTTTATTAATTATATTAATTATACTAGGAATTGTGCTGAAAATTCGATGAGGTGTTGCAATTCTATAGTAACTCCATTTTCATAAATTTTAGTGCTGGTTTTAATAGTTTAACCCTATATTCTTAAAGACTTTAGGATTTAAGAACTGTTTTAGAAAATTTTATGTGTCACTTTTAACTTAAAAGTAATTCATTTTTTTAACTGGAAAAGTTTGAACAAACCATTTTACAAATTAACGTGAAACGTTTGTATCCGAGTCATTATGGATAATTACTTCAAACACACCAGAAAAGACAATACTGCAATGGATCATAGAATTACATGACGATAGTTCGTCTACCCTCAGAATCATGTCTCCTAATTTTTAATCATAAACAAGTTATTTTTACGTGGGAATTTAGTAGCACTTCGTTAAAATATCTTCTACAAACTCGATAATAGTTATTTACGCCTAAAAGTTATATACTTCGCAATTCAATCAGCTTATCATTACGGGCCCTAAAAAACTTCCTAACGTTGATAAAGTAAACGTGTTTGTACTCAGATCCATGTTACTTTCGGGATCATTATAGCAATCGTCCTCGCAAAGAGAAAAAAATGTTATCATTTATAGATTTGTAAGTACTAACTGAATTTAGCGTAAAGTCGAAGAGCTTGCGGTTTCGTTCTCAGATTTCTCTTCATCCTCCTGCTCGTTCGTCGCGATCTCGGGAGAGTCCGGCCGGCGGTGGTGTGTCGCAGCGCAAATCGACATCGACAACCGTGAGAAGGCAAAACAACAGCTGAATGCGGCATCCAACTGGACTTTATACTGCTGCTGCCAGCAAATCACCGCAGCCCCGCGATGACTCCTTCGATATGTCTCGTGAATGGGACTTTTCGTAATTTTTTCTTTTTTTTTTTCAGTGACAGAATTCGGCGATTAATGATACAGATATCGAGGTTTTTATTTAGATCTTTAGATTTCGTTTAGACTTACCTTTGAAATAAAAGGAAATTTATAAAAGACTAAATTCTAAGGGGGTTCAATTTGAGAAGTCTATAATCTATCTGGCTCATTAGTAGACATTTGTACTGGATGTCAAGAAAACCTAGTGACTATTGGCAACTAGGTAAATATTGTCTTTAGTATGTTGCATAAGAATATTCCTTCATGTTAAACCACATTGAAAGGAGCTTTTATTTATGTAAGCAGGGATTATTGGTCATTTAAATACATTTTTATTATATTATCTGACCTTTTGACAATTACTTACCACTCACTCGGTAACTTTGAAGTCTATATTGAAATGTAAGATTACGATAGAGTACTTAATCTATAATTTTGTATAGTTTTCATAATGATAATTTCACAAAAACAAATAAGCAATGATAGGAGTAAAGAAGTAAGTGACTACATGAAATCACACTTCCCTCCCAAATTAAGAGCTAATTTTATTACGTTACTAGTAGGAGTATTTTACCTTTTTTCTAGAACCTCGACAACCTTCTTTCTTCGTTAATCTGTCACTTGGCTAAAAGGTATGATGCAAGTTAAGAAGACGACGCGAATTTAGAAGACCAAGCAGCAAATTGGTATTTGACAATGAAATTCAGCAAAGATGAGGAAAACAAAAGTTCAACCGCAGCACTTTTTCATTTTATTTTATTTTTCCTAAAAAATCCAGCGCTGAAATTCCAGTACCTTATCTGATGCTCTTTCCGTTGCCTAACACAAGCGAGGTGCCTGATTCCTGCAACACACATCAGTATTTCCACCCTGTACCTCAAAAACATCATTGGCGATATTAAAGAAAATAATGTATTATTTTACAGAAGATATACACGAAAATGTACGATAAATTCAAGCATTTTAAAAACTACAATACAGACGTATATCTTGTGCAAAGATTATGACAAAAATTACTTAAATCTAGCATAACCATTACTAAATTTGGAGCTTCTTTGTTTTTTTTTATCTAACCTCAATAACGGCAATGTAATATTCTATTGATTATTTAATTTACTGCGTCACCCACAACCTGAATAAGTAATCAATGTTTATACATACGTAGAACAGAGTGCATATAAAATCGTTGCGTCAACCGTAAAACTTCCGAACAAAGCTTCAAATCTAATCGAACCCAGCGATTTATCTTTCAATGAAAATATAAGTGTAACACCGCGTTTTCGTTGCGCAGCGAGGTCGCGACGCGACACGTAATAGCTTCTCCCTTACGGGTAGCTCTTCTTGCACACGCCACCGTCTCGACAAATCCGATTACGTATCGAAAACAGCAGGAAATCGCCGAAACCCCGTGGAGAGTTATATTCCGTAAAAGCAATCCGAAGACTTTTACAGTCCAATATACTTAAGTGCCTTTACAGCTCTTGGAGAAACAGAGAGAACGCATAACGCGCGCCATTGTGGCGTCCCGTGGAATAATCGAGAATTTGTTGTAATGCGCGCCGTCCGTTGTTGTAACGAGAAAACCTTGTGATAGACTCACCCCAGTCGGACTTACGACTTTAGAAACGGATCCCTCGACTCTCCGAGAAGGGAATGGGCCCTCCTAGCGCCGAAGTTAATTATTCCTTCGCCTTCGCCGAGTATGTGTGGCCTTATTGTGCAGCGACGACGAAGACGACGACCTGCTGCCGACGTCGCGCCAGCGTTGCGAGTGAGTAAAATGGCGGAGAAGCTACGCTGCCTCGCAGTAATTCTGAGCTACCGATCGCAGCGACCTCTTTTATCTCGTTTACAGCTGCGGGATAGGCTGGTATATACATCAACGGTTTTAGACTTTTTGTGAATACGCGCGAATGATTTTATTGTTAATTAAGGCGAAAGATCGAGTCGACGGAATTTTAAAATTGTGTGATCGATTCAAATCGCAAAATTGAAGATTTCCAAGTTCGAACGAATATGGAAAAATTCGATAACTGGATTACATGCCATTATAGATGGCAGCAGCTTCCAGCCTGCAGATGCGCGGTGATGTCCTCGTGCAGTTGATATCATTACATTGGAAATTGGAAGTCTGAACAGAGATGAGTGGGTCTGAACGACGAGCGCGCCTAAAACAATAAAAATAATATGGATTAGGTTTGCGTGTAAGCAACGCGTTATCGATTTGGTTTTCGAATTGTTTGTTTTTGTATAAGCAGTTATAGATAGTATATTGAATACTCACTTGATTAGAATAAACGTGCAACGTTATAAAAGTGTTCATAAAAAGTTTTAAATAATATTTGAAAAATTTGATTTGATATCGCTCAAAATATACTTTTTACAAACATATAATTTTAAAAACAAACTTTAAAACCACACATTAGATTAAATCCAAATAACACCGATGAACTTTACGATTAGTTAGATTTGAATTATACCTATAGTTATTTTGTATTTTTGAACAGTGCAAGTTATATTTTGTTAAGAAAAAAAAACAAATTAAAATGGATCACCCTTGGAATTAGCTTCAATTGATCGCTTCAGATTAAAGACTTCTAAAAGCGTTTTTAGAAAATTTATCGATTTAAAAAGCGAATTAGAAACAATCATGCGAACAAATCTAACAACAATCCACCTCTCAAAATTAAACTCCCCACAGTTTTCGCGCGCAGCGCAAAACATTCCAATTCCGCGGATTTCGGACGAGCGCCCGGCCAATCGCGATCGCTCGTCTCGCCCCCGGGAATATCGGAACATTCGGAACGAAGCAATTGTAGGTTAGGTTGCGGGCGAAAACAAGCCGCGACGCCGAATAGTTTGACGCGCGCGTGTTCGCGGAAGAACCGACGCTTCGCGTTTACAAGAAAAAAAATCCAACGACGCCTCGAGGTTAAGAGCGACGAGGGAGAGAAAGAGAGAGAGAGAGAGCGAAGGGGGTAAGCGTCGAGAGAAAGATGACGAACCAGGTGAAGGGCAGCGGCTGGCCGAGGCGCTCGAGCAACAGCTCCTTCGACGGCAAGCTCCCGCCCAACCCGGCGGTGGCTACCAACCGGACGATCAATCTGTAAGTGTTGTCAGTCAGTTGCGAGTCGGCTCTGTTGCCGCGCGGTCGTGTCTGCCCTCTTGCCGTGTGTGTGTGACAGAGAGAGAGAGAGATATATAGATAGAGAGAGAGAAAGAGAGAGAGAGAGAGAAAGTTCATAGACGATCAGTAGACTCTTCGTGTATCGCGTGCGGTGGTGAGGATATTATGAGAGAACGAGCGTCGCCCCAGGATATGGCTTCCTCGAGCGGTAGCACCATGACCGGCGGAAAAACGGTTACCATGTACATATACCTTGATTATACTGCTGCTATTATTAACACTCGTTTGTATACCTTTTAAGTTTCTTTTTCTCCGTCGACGTCGACGCAGGAGGGGGACCTGTGTTTTGTTGTTGTACACAGTCTGCGCCTTACAATTCGAGCGTCTCCGCTGTTGCGGAGATATTACAAACTTAATCTGTTATCGCTCGAGGTTTTTCTCGCGACGGAGCTTTCCGAGGGGTTTTGAGGTTGGTCTTTGAAATTCTGATCTTGCGACGCTATCCTCGTATTGATTTTTCGATAAGCTTCAGAGCTAACCTCAAAGTCCGTGGAGAGTTCCACTTTATTGTAGTTGTAAGCTTGGTTTCTCTGTTTGTATCACATGGATGACTTTCATTTGAATGTTTATTGTGACAAATTACTGCTTCGGATACAGTGATCCAAATTAATGCGAGTTACAATTTTCTCCTTCTTAGAAGCGGAGCACGCAGAAATGCATGCTCCAAAAAATTTTCTTCTATTTGCACAGCTATTGAAGGGCTTTACATAAGTATGTAGAGAGCAACAATTGTATTTTAACGATATTACTTGATTACATGACTTGTCAACGAAAAATGAGAAATGATTCAGGTGGTTCGGCTTGTATCAGTGTATTTTTGTAATTATGAGTGTGAATATATTCAAATTTGTTTTAAAAAATTGTATCACTTCAAACTGTACCAGTTGAGGATATAATATTGTTTAATATCCTGCCTCACTTTGAGCAGTTTGTTAATTCAACCAAATTTTGTAATATCAAGCACATTGTGATCTTCTAAACATGTTAATTAATTTTGTACTTTTTGTAAACAAAAGTTTGTAAATAATTCTGTTAGTGCTTGGTATGCGACTGTTAGAAAATCAATTATAGCTCTTGATTATAGTATCTTAACAAAACCAAAAACTGATTTAATATAGATACCCCTTGACAAACTATAAATTTGGGACAAAAGAGCCACTGTTTGAGAAAGATCCATCTGTACCTGCACGTTTTCAACGCATGAGAGATGAATTTGACAAAATTGGAATGCGTCGCAGCGTTGAAGGTGTCCTCCTTGTGCATGAACATGGACTACCTCATGTACTTATGCTTCAGCTTGGGACAACCTTTTTTAAACTGTAAGTGTTAATAATGTTGATTATAACAGAAATGACAATATTTGTTAAATAAAATATTATATATTTCAGGCCTGGAGGAGAACTAAATGCAGGAGAAGATGAGGTAGAGGGCCTTAAACGGCTCTTGACAGAGGTAAAAGTTCGAGTGATATCTTGTGCTATCTGAATGGCCATGAATCATTTATTTTGTAAAAGTAGCTTTGCATTTAATTGACTATTAATCAAGTTAATGCTGTTTTTTTAACACAAGAATACTGTATCTCTTGATAATTATGTTACATTAACTTGATTTGAAAGTTTGAATTGAAAATTATTCTTAAAAAATTTGTAATGTACAATAATTGTAAAATTATTCTTGATCAAAAATCGATCATTATTGTAATAATTATTTGTACTTCATGATAATTTATTGCTCTTGACAAAGTGAATGCACCACATGACTGTGTCAACACTCAAGCATATTATTACTGTACAAAACTGTAAACAATTGTATTTATGGTATTGATGTATGTAAATTATTTACAGATTCATTGTAACTAGACCTGTGGATTTTTTGTGTACAATTTTAATTCCATAAATTCACTGCAGGTCTGGACTTCTCAATGTTTCTAGATTTTTTGTAATTCTGCTTAGGTAGATAGGAAAAGTAACTAAAGACTACTAAAATTGTTTTTAAAAATCGAATTAAAATTATAGTACTAATGCGTTCTGATAAATGTGCGCTTAAAAATTATTATAACTATTCATGTATAAACATTAATTATCAAATTGTTTTTAAGAATTGCAGGGTTTACATTGTTATTTTTTAATGTAATATTTGTAATAAAATCTGTAAGATCTGTTAGAGAGAAATTAATTATACAAATGCCTAATTATATTTTTTCTAAATTATAGATTCTTGGACGTCAGGACGGAGTAAAGCAGGAATGGCTCATAGAGGATACAATTGGCAATTGGTGGCGACCTAATTTTGAACCACCACAATACCCATATATTCCACCACATATAACAAAACCAAAGGAACACAAACGTCTATTTCTAGTTCAATTGCAAGAGAAAGGTGCGTACGGACAATGTAAGAAATTTGCTTTTAAATAGCAATAGGCATAACTAAATAATACATTTCAATACTAATACAAAAATGAGATTTAAACCTTGCGCGAATGTCTGCCAACAAAGTGGATGTAAAATGATCACATAAGATTTAAATCACATTCTTAAACATTCATTTAATCAAAGTTTTTGTTACAACGTATGCGAAATTCGATTTGGCTCGTTTATTTTACGTAACGCATGCAAAATCGGGTGTTACACAAGGAGTGTTGAAAATTAGTTATTTTTTTGTACTTATATTCTTTGCAATGTCAAACATATTGTAGTTAAAATATTCTAGTCTTAGAAAATAGCAATTTTAAATTGAATTTTATTGATACTATTTTTCTTTTTATTTCAGCTGTTGTTGCAGTACCGAAAAATTATAAATTAGTAGCAGCTCCACTTTTTGAGCTATATGACAACTCTCAAGGATATGGACCAATAATTTCATCGCTACCCCAAGCGTTATGCCGATTTAACTTTATTTACATGTGAAGAGAGAATGTGTACAATCCTTAATTTTAGACACTAGAAATAATGCAAATATCGTTTTAAGGCGGACTCTTTGATGATGAATGAATAATTACAACCATTTGTTCTTTGTAAAATATGACGCAATATAAATTAAAGATTTTTGTAATTACAAAATCGTTTTTCTGGTAAAAAATGTAAACCTTTTCTTGAAAAGAATATGATGAAAATAGTTATAAATGATTTCAAGCTTCAAAGTTATAGGAGATATTTCAATACTTGCGTGTTCTCAAAATCACTGAAACAAAGTTCTCACGTGGCGTCCAGTGTTTTGACATTCAAAATGGCGTCCCGGTGATACCTGTTAAGAGGTTGCACTGTTGCAGTGCAATTTATTTGCTTTTATCAGAAGATTTTGGTGTTTTAAATAAGATGTCTGCGAATAGAAAATCAGTTATGTCTGAGGTAGCGATGAGAATCTAATCAACTTAATGGTTAGCATCATTTTTTAAGGTAAAAATAAATTAAAATGAATTGTTATAGTTGCAGAAAGTTCAAGATATAATTCAACATACTTACCATCGTATAAGCATTATAGAAAAAAAACTTGCACAGCAGATTACTCTTGATAATAGAGAATCATTAGAGTCAGATTTATCAAATGCAAAAGATGTACTTAAAAGGAATGAAGAAAAATTATTGAAATTACAGAAAGACAATACAAAAACTTTTATGATTGCTGCCTGCCTTATATTTGCAATTTTTCTACTTTTTGGAATATACTCTATGATTTTTAATATTAATTAAATAAGATAATTATATGTAACTGTAAGAAATTATTGTAAATACATTTTTTTATAGAACTATAAAATTTGAAACATTTATTTTGTGAACATGAAACATAAAATTTATGATATTGTCAAACAATATCGGACATACTTGTGATGCAACAATTTTTACTTATGTCCTATGTTATAAAAAGGTTGGTGCAGTGGTGCGCTTAAATAGACTTTGAGTTAGACTCTCTGAGTATATTATAATTAATACTTTAACTATTATACTACTAGATCGTATTGCGGTGTACCAGCTTGACGACTTCTCATATATTTTGCATGTGTCTCTGAATCTAGAAAGCTGCCTTTCACAGCTGGATCTTCTTTCATAGCTCCTTTCCACTCCAGCTACAATACAAATATTAATAAGATTAAGGACTCACAGATATTTTTTAAGAATTAATTATATTAATTTTTTTGGAGCACTCACAAATCTAAGGAATCTATCACGTGGAAGGACAAATTGTTCTCCTCTAAGAATCCTTATAATATCTGCTCTTTCACACCATGGCCAGATCATTAAATCTAGCATACCGGGTTCATTACCGCCAAAGAATGGTGTCCCTCTCTTAACTAGTTCTTTGTCAAATATCTCCAATCCTTCGAGTGCTTCATTGAATAAGTCTCTGTCAACAATTTTTCCTAAATATAGCTGCAAAATGATTTTCAATTAATTTTTTTGTAAATAACTTCCATTAAAATTAAAGTATTCCCAATTAACTCTGCTTACTTTGTACATAGTGGTGATGACATCATTAAATCTCTCGATGAGTAACTTGTCTCTTGCTTTAGCTAAAGGATCCGTGGGGTACAATCTATGCTCAGGATAAGCTTCATCCAAGTACTCGGCAATAATCAAACTCTCGTACAGCGTCTTTCCATTCTCCAGTTCCAGGCAAGGTACTTTACCCAATGGGCTTTTTTCCACCAGCCATTCTGGCTTCTGACTCAGATTAACGTACACCACGTCGTACCTAAAAGAAAATTTACAAATCAGAAGAGAACAATACACAAAGGAAAAGTAGATCGCTCCAAAGATCCAGTTTTCGAACATAAAAATAGCAATGATTCACGTCGAACCGAGCGATGACTTCACGGCTCGTGAGTGTCCTTGTAGCGGCCTTCCCTTTTTCTTTCATGAATCTATAGATTCTTTCGTGTATAAAGAAGCAAAGAATGCACTTACGGTAATTTCTTGGCATCGAGGACGAGGTGGATGCGCTGCGCGTAAGGACAAAATCTCATACTGTAAAGTCGGAGCTTTCCGCTCTCGACGGGAGGAGCCTTCGAGCCTGGAGTTACCGTCATCGCCGTGGCCGAGATGAGAATGAGCGCAGTCGAGAGCGTAAAAACAAAGCGAGATCCGTTAGTGCATAAAAGTGCAGTTCTTGGAGTTATAAACAAAGCACTGTTATATATAGTGCTAATGCACAACGCAGTTTATATACGTATATATACGTGCAGAAATGCGTATAGATATCGTAACTATCTCTATATGCGACCGGCTTTTTCGTTCGAACGTCAAGTGGATACGACCTACCGACTGTCAGATGTTTCGTGCTGCCCATTTTTGCGGATCGTTTCCGAGAATCAGTCTTTGCTATAGACGGCAATTGGAGATATTGATTTAGGTAATTGCGTTGTTGGTGCTTATACGCAGATGTGCTATATACCTATTACTATGTGTATTCTATACTCGTGTGTTCGGTCGGACTGGAAATGATAATTTGGAATGTTGGGTTCGGTAACCGCGTGATCGAATGGAGATGAGCTGAAGGACGACGGGTTCTGGTTTTGAATGAGATTCTTAATTCTTTTCCCGTTCGATTCTAAGTAGATATTCCGCGGCGTCGCGACGGCGACTCTGTGTGCTGTCAGCTGTGATGTATACACAATCGATGTGTGATGTGTATAGATATACATCTGCGTGTGCCGTGTATTTAGGTATCAGTACATGTTCGCTAACTCATCGGATTTTACTCCGATGCTCGCGACGACGCGACACTCCCGTATGTGGAGGCTAGGTTTGCGAATTGTATGTATACATATACGGAGCGGGTTAAGCTGGGTCGACATTTTCGCAAGTTTCTGCGCCGACGCGAAGCTTACGCGGATTATTTCGTTTTCGTCCTAGCTGTCATTGTAAGAAGATTAATTTAGTTGAATAATTATAAACATTATAAATAATTGTTATAATAAATCTGTGATGTGACAATAGCGTTTTGAGAAAACAACGTCAACTGCGCGTACAGCAATACGCGTTGTTGGCGTTAATTATTATCAGGCTCCATATTAGGTTTAGAAGGTAGATAACGAAGGTAAATTAATTAATGATCGTGTACTGAGTTGGCAAATCGTATGCATCAGATTTTTGTTGATAAAATTGTAATTACCGCCTGCGTTGAAAGAATCCATTTCAAAGGAATAATAAGTGATTTCAGATTGGTATCTTCTGTTGAAGAAATAACATGTCTCACTGTAGACGACTTGTTCTACTGACTTAGGCACATGTTAAAAAATCTTATACCTTACTGAAAAAAATTACACAAAGAAAAACGAATATTTAGATGTGAAATATTAAGTATCCATATTGATTGGTAAGATCTGTGATTATCAAAAATAATTAGGAGGTTTGCAATAGTAAACATAAGAGAAAAAAATAGGAAGGTTAACCTTTTAAACAGTTGCCATCTGTTTGAAAATAGAATTGGTTTCTCTCAAAAAATCAGATATGCAAATATTTTTAAAGTTTTTCAAAGAAATATTAATAATATAATTTGACCCACAACAAACAAACAAAAAGTATATCTCATTAATGAGTAGTTGCATAATGATGAAAAAGGTCTCAAGAAAAAAAAAATGCAGCTGTTCGAAATAGAAGAATCAATTTAACAAATTAATTTTCTTGTATAAGAATCGTACTCGTACGAAGAAAAGTGAAAATTGCTATATAAAGGCCCAGATGATTGAAATTAAACATTTGCTGAAAATAGTAATAAATATAAATGTGATTTTTCAGTAATTCAGGTTTCAATCGCTGCGATTGTGTATAAAATTATTTGCCTTTATTCTACAAAATTCCAAAAGCTTTAATTAGGTAACATTATGAACGATGGGGAGTAAAATCAAAGCAAAACTGCACTTACGCAAGAAAGTTGTTGCCCCGCAAAAAAAGAAAAAAATCCTGTGTCTATACCAGAAACCCCGTAAAGCCAACAAAGATTTCAATCACCCTCCCGGCAATAATTTTGCATAAAAAAGTGCCTCACCCCCGTACGGCCACGAGGCAATATGGCGCGTTGGCTCGCGCTCGGCAGGTGAAGAACCAAAACACAGTAGGAAGGAAGGAAGGAAGGACGGAAGGAAGGAAGGAAGGAAGGAAGGATAAGATACACAGGCGGTGGTGGCCGCGAGGGTGGGACAGCCAGAAAGAGCGAGTAGACCGATGGCTGCTGCTGCTGCTGCTGCTGCCGCCGCCGTTCAGGGGTTGGGACGAGAGGATCTCTCGAAGGGGTGAGAGAACGAGGTAGCCGAGAGTCGCTCGGTGGAAGGGAGGCCGGCCACCGCGGATTGGTGGCGTCATCGATTAGCTCGCGCGCAAGCTCCTGCAGCCGCGGCTACGGGCTTTATCTCCCCGCGCAAAAGCTGCTTTCCACCTTTATTTAGCGGCTACGCGCGCGTATAGGTCCGAAGTTTTTGGAAAATTTTCGAGCAGAGCTTGCGGCTAATGCATTTTTTTCGAGAAGAGCTTTCGACAGGGCGCTTATTCCCTAGCGCAAATTAAAGCTCTCAGCTTTTCGCTCCAACTCAATCGTCATTGCTATTTTTGTTTTTCGAAAAACTATTATGAAACTCCTCGGAGAGCTTTTCTGCGAGGGAGAAGCTCGCGCTCGCCATCCCTCATCCCTCCTCCGCAAGCTCGCTCTCAGCCTCCCCTCAAACGCAGAGCGAACGCATCCCCACTCGAATTTCCCAGCAGCCCGAAAGAGGCTTTCCCGTAAGCTCCGCCTCTCGGCGAAACTCGTCGCCGCCATGGCAACCCACCTATTATCGGCCAACCCCGGCTGAGCTACCCCTCTTTCGTCCATACCTATATAGGTGTTCTCGCCGTCGCTGTGTGCTATAGTTGTGCAGTGGTGTTGGTGTGCATATACGGGAGACGTTTATTTTTGTTGCCGTTGTTTTTTCTCGCCAGCAGGCTTTTCCACGTTTCTGGCCGGGCTATTTGTCTCCCCGGGCGAGCCGCGATTTATTCGAGAGTTTGCCGAGGTGCCGGCTGGTTAATTAGTTTGCCCGAGCCGTATAGCGCTGCTCTCGGCGGCGAATCGTCGATTTGTTTTTATTACGAGCTTGCAAGCTGCGCTCTGGCGCGCGATTTTTAAAAATTTACATTTAACGCGATGCGAGCCGAGAGCGTTTGTATACGTGCAGATAACGTAATGCGCGTCTTTGATATGAATTAATTAAAGTCCCGATGGGGAAAAAGAAGCTGACGATTTCTTGCCGAGTATAGCCGACGGACTGAAAATTCTCATATGGAAAACAAGCTTTCATCGTCGCCGGGCTTTGTTCGCTCTGGCTGTGCTTTTTTTGCGGACTCTTTTCTTCTGTTCGTGCAGCGCCACCCTTTGCGCGCAGCGTCGCCGACGCGGCATCCCATTTTTGTTGTCGTTTTCTCTTCCTCGTTTATTCGGCAGTCGCGTCCCCATTTGTATATCTGCTGCTCTCTCCGCTCCGTGAGCTAAATTGCGTCGGATTCGAGCAAACGCCCTCGGCCTTTGTCCGCCAAAACTCCAAGATTTCACGCTCGAAGCTCGTCGGCGTTTGCGCCGCTGCTGCTTTAAATTTTCTCCCCTCCCATTGTTGGCCGAAAATTCGGGAAACTCGCGAGTACGCGGAGCAGCTATTTCGGAACCGTTAAACTTTTATTTATCGCTTCGCGTGCGCGAGTGGCGAACAAAAGTCAAGGCTAGAATCTAGCGCGACTCGGGCTGTGTGTAGTGTGCAGCAGGACCGATAACAGTTTAATTAGAGCAGCAGCTACTTCGGTATATATAGCGGCGGCACACGACACATACACACACGGGTCTACCCCCGTTTTCTCGAGGCTCGTTACGCATTCGCGATGACTATCAACTTTTTCGCTCCTTGATCTATAGCTCACTCCTTCGCTTTTCGAGGGTCGCTTATCTCTCTTTGCGTAAGCGAGCGAGAAAAAAAAATCGGCTGCTCCGCCTACGCCTTCCTATCCATCATCCGATTGTCACTTCGCCTGCTGGGGTAATGGAGTTATGCTCGACGCCTTTGGTGTGTATACAAGTTGTACACTCGTTGCTGCGGCGCTGCGGTGTTGTTTTTCCTGCGAGAAAATGTGTTTCTTGTTTTTTTCTTGTTTTTTTTTTTTCATTTTTTGTTGAGTGAAACGAAATGGAGAGCCGTTGTATGTACAATAAAACTTGAATTTTATTCATATGAACGATGAATCACATTTATTTCATATTTAAGATGAACATTGGTATCATGGCGGTAACAAATAATTCGACATTCAATTATCTATTTTTTGTTTAATGCGACTTTTTATTCGGAATGATATCTGCGTAGACTCTTAGCTAAAGCGTCCGTAATAATTGGTTGGGGGGAAAAAATTCAGGACTGACGCGAGAAATGAAAACTTGTACGTTGAAAAACATAGATATTGTATATTTACAACAAATACTTTTTATTACCTCCAAGTGATTTTCATAGTTTTTCTCTTCGACTTTTAAAATGATTATTGCTATTCGCATTATACACTCATAAAAAGTTTCTTATTCTCGTTCTGTCATGTGTGTGTGTGTGTGTGTCTGTGTGTGTGTGTCCTCCTTTTCTCCGTACGCCTCACGTCGTCCATGTCTCCTTTATTGTTTTCTTTTTATAAACTTACAGTAATATGCTCGATTAAAAAATGAAAATTTGTTCCTCCGTTATCTATACACAGTATATTTGTTTCGTCGTCGCGATTCCGCCGGTCGGCGAAATCCTTGGGAATCATATGTAGTAACGCAGAGAAGAAACGATGGATTGTAATTGTGTGCGTGAGCTCGACGTAGATAACGAGAATACATGAAATTTCCTGTTCTCTTTCTCTTTCTCTCTCCCCTTCTCTCTCGTCGCTCAGTGTTGATTCTTTGGTATTTCTTTGTTCTTGGATTCTCTCGTTTGCTTTTGGTTCGCAATCACTCGCACAGCCATTTATACACGCCGAATAAGGACTAGATCATCTAAACGCTGCTATTATACGCTACACATGAAAACACCCTATCTACATCGGTGCCTCGACTCGCACCTCGCGGCTTTGGACGCTCTTGCACAAATTCAATTAATACAATATTATTACATTCTGCACTTATTTTAATCGACTAATACTCACACGCGATACAAACTCTGAAAACGTAACAAAGATAAATAATACGTATAGCCTAGTAGAGAGCTTTTTGTCTTTGGGTAAGTGACTATCAATAAATTATTCTATATACTGATTAGGTTGTAATGTGGATGCGAGACTCGACGACTCGATTTCGTCCGGCCCCTGGCAGAAAATTTCAGCAGTTTTAGACCGTCTTTGCGGATCACTTCGTCTCTCGTTAGCTGCAGAGGCTGGTCAATAACTGCTCAGTATTTCTTCCAGGGACGAATCAAGCCTGTCGCATTGTATATAATAAAAATACAAAAAGAGCGTCTGGTCCAATCCCGCGAAGTTAAAGGGGCGCATCACTAACCGTTAATATAGTGATTTTCTATTTAATGCTTAGTTCTTAAGTGTTGGTATGATACAGTATACGACTTAGGAATAACGCATCATCGACAGAGGTACGCCATATTTTTTTGTTTTGGGTTTACGTGATAAATTTCTTAATTTTCTTCCTCCCCTTCGCTCGGAGTCTTACACAATAATAATCATTATATTTATCTTGTTTATTTATCGTTTCCTCGAACTCTCGCACACTTCGGAGTCGGTAGCGCGCGATGAGCTGCTCCTGGCGCGCTTTGATACATAACAAATAATAGTGTTAAAAGAGTTTATATGATACACTCGTTAGTTCGGATTCAGCGGCGAGCGCCGGACACGTCGTACAGGTGAGACGAGTCATTTATCTTGGCTTTCGACAGTTTTGTCCCGGAAAAATGGAGTACAAAGTTTCTTACGCTGAATGTTCTGAAGTCAAGACAATCCTTGACTCTATCATCATTGTTATTTTAAGATTAATTTCATTATCTTCAAGTCACTGGTATCGTAAAGTCTCTTTCTTCGTTTGATATGGCAAATATTCTACCTGACTACGATAAATCATGAAAACCAGAGCAGAGTACGTTTCCTAAAAGAGTTGACTTAAAACTTGTACGAGTTTAAAAACCTTATCAATCGATCGAAAAGTGATTTTGCACACACATGAACAATCGTCTACCCGACGTACCTGTCGCTCGCTCAATTAGCTTACGTATCGGTATATCACTTACACGTCTCGCTATGTACAACGGGTTACATTCCTTTTATTCATATACTCCGTCCTACTCTCTCTCTCTCTCTCCCCCTCTCTTTCTCTCGCCACACATCGCGCGTGACGTCTTCTTTGGGAGTGAGCTCGCGCGGAGGCCGAGAAATCGTAGTGCCCCGTATATAACGTCTTTTATTACATGCATATGTGTACACGCATACACGACGCGACTTTCCGCACATCGAGAAGAGGGAGACGGGCTACGCGCTCGGGATGGCAGCGTTCAATGGCTTATAATCTTATATGGCACACACAGAAAGAGAGCATCGTCGCGGACTGGAATCGAGGGGGGAGGGGGGGGGGCACAGATATATGTATAGACGCGTGTATTTTTCATCGAGATCGAGCCGGTCACCGATGGACACTTTGGCGAGAATCGAACATCAAAGGGGGATTTGGAGAATTTCATATCGCTTCACGAGTAAGATGCGGGCGAAAAAAATACAACTGATAATTGACTTTGATTAGCCGCCTTAACCGCATAACCAGGAGCTCCGAGTCAATCGAGCCCAGCGAATCGGCGCACGGTCCAAGCGTCGATTCCACCGAAACCACCTGATAAACCCTGTATAACCCCTCGATAACCGCCCCGTCCAGCGCAATAACCATCAGGCATAACCTCGAGCGCGCGCTTACTACATCCCAGCGAACGGCCGTCGCGGACGACGACGACGACGACGACGACGAGGTCGGCCGCGTCCCCTCGGCGCAATATTAACCCCTCGACGCGTAACCTGACTAGCGGGGAGTGCCGAGCGTGGCGCCCCAGTGCTCGGCAGCCCCCGGTCATGCGTAGTGGGGATAGCTGCCCAGATGGGGCGGCACGTGGCCCGAGGCCGTGTGGTGCCCCGTGTAGAGATTGGCGCCGGGGCTCGTCGACCAGTAGCTCGACGCCGACTGGAAGAGGCCGCCCGGCACGGAGACCGAGACCGAGGCCGCCGGCGGCGGCATCAGGTTGAGCTTGGCGTGACCGTAGCCCGACATGAACAGCTCGCTCTGGTACTTGTAGGCCGCTGGATCCGCCGCCGCCGGCTGGGTCGCCGCCGCCAAGCCCTGGAAGTCGAACTTGTACGCGTACCTCTTGCCGTGGACCTTGGTCATTATGTTCTTGTCGTAGTAGTACCTGCAACAGAGGTCGACGGTGACTTTTATTGTAGTTGTCCTGCTGGCGAGCCGTTTGCAATTGTTTTTTATTGTTCTTATTTTGATATACGCGGGGATGGTTATTCTAACTTCTTGGGAACATTCCAGTTCCTGTGCTCAAAGTACGTATGCGTATTCGTTGCAAGTCCTAAGAGATAGATGTGAATTGAAAAATTTGTTTAAATTATAGTGATTAATGAAAAAGTTGTATTTTAATTTACCTAGTATCGTCCGGTGCATTTATTGTAGTTTTATCGACAACTACTTGATAGTCGAATTTTTTCTAATTCATTTAAGCTTGTTGTGTTTAATAGTATTTTCTGTTCACTTTAGTGGCTTCCGACTTTCTTTGAAAACAAATTTCGGTTAAAAGCAAAATTTAATTGTTAACAAAACACATGCGCACTATTATTAAAGTCGGTAAAAATAGCAAAACGAAATCGCAAAGCCGAGCGCAAAGGCAACGGAAATCCAATTCCAGCACCTGTGCGCGCAGTCGAAAAGAAAATTTCCAAGCGAAACTCCCTGCAACGGTGGAGCAGGTAATCCGGTTAAATTTCACGTTCAACCGCTGAAATTCCAGTGCGATTCCTCTCGCGCAGTTTGCCATTAGTCCTTCGTTCGAACGCGAATATTCGATCATCGAGTCGTCCTGTCCCCGTCCCATTCGCGTATATACATCTGCACAGAGTATTTTTAAGCGTCGCGGGAAAAGAGCGATTATCGGGAGTGAGAGAAAGAGAGAAAGCAAGTGCCGATAACGCAATCAGGGAATCTGATCGAAAAATAATAGACGCGCCTCCGTTTCCTCTCTCTCTCTCTCTCTCTCTCTCTCGCTCTCTCTCTCTCGTTCTCTGTCTCTACCGAGAGATTCAGAGGCACAACTCGATGATTGAAATTTCTGTCTCCACCCCAGTTACGAATGTGTTGGCGGTGAGCGCAGGACGAATAGGGCGACCTTTTGGCTTTCCTCCCGTGCGGCGGCCGACGAAAGAGCCGATCAACCCTCGTCGACTGTATTGGCCGAGAGACGAACTGCTCTTTTTATTGCTATCGTTGCGGAGAGAGCATTCTGTCTGCTATCTCTTTATTTTAGCGACGTTATTATGAGTAATTTAGAGTTTTTTTGTCTTTTGAGTCGGGAGAGATGTACTCACAGTTTTTAACGTTGATATCGAAAAACTGAATTGTGGATAAAATGAATGTATCGTCGTTTTAAGAAGATTTAGTGCCGAGTATGTGGTATGATCGAAAAAATAATAAATAATAAAAATAATAAATAAGTTTAAATACCTTTTTGATTTGTATTTGAAATTTGAGACGCTAATCAAATATTACTCCACAAGGTATTTATGTGTACCTTAAACTTCGTAAAAGCGTTGGTAATTACGTAACCGATGCCAACTATGTCTTGGATATTGGTAATTTTCCTTTCACTATTTCTTATTTAACCAAATTATTCCTTTCTCTGACGTATTGTACGGTGCGACGTACAGCTACACAGTTTGAATTTTTATTGTCAATAAAATCCTCCTTGAGCACAGTGAGCTTTGTTAATCTTTTCCACACAACAAGCGACCAATCCGCAGATCAACGAGTTCGAGAAGACAAAAGCTTACCTTAACGCTCTGGACAGTTTGTCGTAGTTCATGTTGGGCTTGGACTTGCGCTCGCCCCATCGCCTCGCCACCTCGTCGGGGTCGGTCAGCTTGAACTCGCCGTTCGTACCCTCCCATGTAATGCAGGCGGCGTTGCTCGAGTCTGACAGCAGCTCCAGCAAAAATTGCCAGAGCTGTATCTGGCCTGAACCCGAACTCGCCAGTCGGCTGCTCGTCGCTCCGAACATCTGATACGGATCTGAAAATTAATCGAACGTCCAGCGTGTTTTTTTTTCCTTTTTCGAGTCTTTCGTTCGCTGTATCCTAACATTTTCGACGAAAAATCGGTTTCAGTTTCGCGCGCGAGCTTTGGTAGAAAATACGTTGGTTGTACAGCGTGTCGATTAAATATTAAAACTTTTATGCAGTCAATTGAAAATTTTAACTAAAGAATTAATTAGTTAAGCTCTTTCATAAAATAAAATTGCATTTTTTTCTGCAAGCAACATAATAATTATAGCATGATTTTTTTTAATTGGTTCGATAGTATAATTAAAACATAAAGACTACTTTGCGAGCGATGCCGTACACAAAATAAAAATAAAATCCTCCAACAAAGCATCGAGAATTACGCGCAGTCGAAACTCCAAGCTGTACACAGTCCAGTCTCGAGCACCTCGATCCTCATGCCGCACAAAACGAGTCCACGGCACTGCAAGGCGTTCGGAAATCGGAGGGTGGCTCTGAAGAAGGCCTTCGCTGACAAAAGTGTACTAATTTCCCGCGGCAAAATTAGCGGCGATACTCTGCCTCCTCGCATACAACTCGCGCAGCAAGACGAGCTCGCGCAATTAAAGGCATAACCGCGTCCGCGCGGAGGCTTTACGACCGAGAGATATAGAGGGTATTTAACGCTCGCGCTGCATAGGAGCGAGAGAGAGAGAGAGAGAGAGAGAGAGAGAGAGAGAGAGAGAGAGAGAAGAAAGTCGAGAGAAAAAGAACGGCGCTGTAGAAGGGCTGCGCTTGAAAATTATTGTGATCCAAACGAACTTCTATTCTATTGTAGGGTAGCTGCGATTATATCCTTTGTGTGTGTGTATGTGTGTGTGTGTGTGAGAGAGAGGACACTCCAGCCGACGGTGATGACGCATTGTAAAGCCCTTTTAAGGGGACTGAAGTCGATTCGCGCTGCTGCACGGATTGGAGGGACGTGTACAGCCGCTGAGGAGAGACGGAGAAACAAGCGAGTGTAATAAATAGGTATATGTGTGGGCCGACTACTGCTGTTGAGCTTCGTAGCGTGTAGCAGTGACAGTCGAGCGGAAGCGTCGAGGCGAAATTTTCTGCTTCTTTCGACTGACGGCTTGTTTCGTGCGCAATCTGAGCATACACGTATATGTCTAGCCTTTGCTGCTCGAGTTGACCGATTTTTTTCTCTCTCCTATGTGTATACGCGTTCGTGTACAGCCTTCCGCATGCCATATTCGTGCGCGTAAAATTTCTGAAACTTCGGCTCAGTCGACTCGTTGAATCGCAGCCAAGTAAGCGAGGATCGTTTTTTCTTCCTCGATATAGGAGAAAGAGCTGCGCGCGCGCTTGTTTCGTTCGATCTGAACTCAGTGGCTCGAAAGCGATTGCTTTGCGTCATCGGTTATACGCACGCGATACAAAATGCGAAAAATGCCTCGCTCTTCAAGGACGCGCTGTAGCACTTCTTTATCGCGAAACAATATCGACCTTAACGAGGTTATGAAAAAAAAAATCGATACACGCGACATCTCACTCCCTCCCGCCCGTATCGTTATGATTCAGATTCAAAGGACTCGTAAAAAGGGCCATCGGGGCTTTTTACTCTCCCGTTGCCTCGCTTATGTGCGGATAAATGGGCCGTTCTGACAAAGAAGACCATGTACGAGAGGGAAAGAAGCTCGAAATCAGCGGCGATTCGAGAAGCGATTATTATGTGATGCGGGGGGCGAGGGAATGTTTCGTATATGTGTGCATTAAATGTATGTACATGCACCTACGTAACATTTTGCTGATCGTTTTTTAAATACTAGTAGCAGAAGTTTAGAATTTTGATGAGTGTAGTATGCTCACGAGTTGCAAAACTTAATGGAAAATGAGCAAAATAGAAGAAATATTGATAACAATTGAAATTTAAGAAGTGATCAGGACTAGTGGAAAATATGAAAAATGCTCAAAAATTACGTACATTTTTAAATACGTAATATAAGCAGAAAACGCTTGAATTAGTTTATCGTATTCTTAACACTGGCAAGATTTGTCTGCCAGAGAACAATAAGTAATCTCTAAAATGGACATCGAATTTGAAGAATCATCATAATTTTAACTAAAAATACGCAAGACAATCGAAAACAAATACAAGCCCCATTAGATACCCTATCGGTAAGTAACCTTTCATTACCCCCCGTACACAAGTCTTTCCTCCCTTTGTATCAGTACGTCGGACCTCAAAGGTCGTATTGCCAAACTCGTTTTCCCGTACACATAAAGACGATTGCTCGAAGCACAGCAGCAACAGCAGTGATCGGCTGTCGATCGAGCGGTAATTCACTTACTAGTTAATAATAGGTCGAGGGGCGCGGTATACCCATTTATTCAGCTGACGAGGGAATAGGACAAGCTGCGAATGCCTCGTACGTGGATTGCGCTCACTGCGTGGACGTGATTCGCGTAAACAATGCTGAAACTTTACGAATTATTTAGAAACAATATTTTCTATGACGTTTTCGATAAATAATTTGCTTTAATTTTTGCTGAGGACTAAAAATAACTGAAATACACTTTTACGTCAATCTCATATTTACACGTCAACGAAACAAACAATAAATTTTCTACCAAGCTCTCTTCTACATCGGTGTAAAACATTAGAAATTACGCTTCTCAACAATAAAATGATCACCTTCGCCGACCCCCGACATCCCAAAGATGACGCATCGACACGTGAAAAAGGGCAACTTTAAAGAAACTCAACCCCCATCTCGGCAAACACACATGATCGCGCAAGTCCCTAAGTACACACACGTATACATACATAGACTCGGAGCAGCTGCAACGAGTAATTTTTAGGCGTGTCGAGTCAAGAATCAGGCCGTTCGCGGGACTGGTCGATTAGCGGCTCGAATAATCGTAGTGCGTGTGTGCTATGCATCATTGATAATTGACTAGCCATTACGACCCGCTGACTTTTACTGCAGTCTCGTGGGAATCCCTGCCTTTCGTTTGCGGCTCGTTACGCGCAATATCGGAGCTCATGCTCAAAGCTTCGGCTCTCGGACGTTCAAAAAATATCTACCTACTACGTACCAGGCTGCCTGAGGTGTGAGTGCGAGTCCAGCGCCGATTTCGACAGGCTGCTTCCATATCCTAAACAAACAGAAAGACAAGCGCTGGTGAGACGGAGGACGAATTTTTTTTGTGTGCTTTGCGCAAATATCACGCGTCAAAGTGTTCTAAATTTAATGCGCAAAATCACAGGAAATATTTTATAAATATTGTACATAAAATTACATAATTTAATTATAATGTAACTATAAGTAATTCATAAAATTACCATGCAAACATTAAAAGTTATTTTTCCATGAAAACTCTCTTTCCGTACTGCAGGACGAAGTAAAAGTGAAATTTTTTTCCATTTCCTCGGACCTGCACCCCCTCCCCCCCCCCGCCTTCACGTTTTTCTCCCACCGAGAAATTCGATCGCACTCGACCGTGCAAATCAGGCCAGATCGTCCAGCCGAGGCGAAGCTTAACTACTAGTCCACACGTACGTCTGTGCACACATGCACGCGGAGTTTCGGCTTGAATAAGACGAAGAGAAAAGGCGAGAGCCGCAGAGTCCGGAACTGCTCGCGCTCGACTGCGCGAATCCGCCAGAGAGGATTTCCGTGTAGGCAAACATTCGTGGGCTCTTAGCGCTCGCTGCGCCTCGGATACAGAGGGACGAGTCTTGCTCAGGAGTCGTGAGGACTGCGGGAATGCGATCGATGATCTTTCGATGATTCTTGTAGGGGAAACGGCCTTGAAATATTGTTCTTTTTTTGGGTTGGGCAATGGAAGGGATAATTTTTCTTGTGTCCCAATTTAAGAAAGACCTATGTTTTAATTTGTTATTTTGAAAAAGTTACAGGTGTTGAAGCACAGACTCTAGAATGACCACAAATGATAGATATATTTTTACAAATTTGATTTCTATTATTAGTTTTAAAATTAATTATACATTCACTTGATACGTAACAAAACCAAATTTTCATTTTTAATTGACTTTCGAACATCCTGGCTTTACCCGGATTGTCACCTCAAAATAATCTTCCTTTTTGGCACCTAACTGAGGACTAGCCCTTTTCGGCTGAAAACGGCATTTTCGCGGGTATATACAGCAAAAAGAATTGCCCCCGTTTTCAAGCAGCAAAATACGTAGACTGTACTTTCCACAAAATTCAAACGCCACTCGATAAAACCCCTCGCAGCTGGCCACCCCCGCAGTCAAGCCCATCCAGCGAAACGTCTCCGAGAAAGAAAACGGCGGAAAACTTAGGCGAGAGGGCAAATTGCGCGCGAATGCACCCTCTCTTTCTCTCTCTCTCTTTCGCGACTGTACAGCAGAAAAGAAGAGCATAAGTAAGAAGAAGAAGAAGTCGTCTGCGCGAGCGAGTTTGAAAGTCAAAAAGTGGCACAAGTTTACCAGCCAGCAGCACCCCGATCCCGTCGACATTCGCATTGTGCGCGTCTGAAGAGCGCAGCGGTGCGGAATGGCGGCTCCTTTGATCCTCTCCCACTCCGGCCCTGCTCAAGCGTGCACAAGCGCAGAGAAGAAGAAGAAGACGAAGAAGGAGCAACGCTTGCGCGCCAGCTTGTAACGGGATTACCCCGCCTCGCGTAATTGCTCGTGAATACGACGTGTGTGGATGTATACGGCGAGAGAGGGTAAGCGACAATTGAACGAAAGGGATGCAGGGGGTGGGGGGGGTGATTTGTTGTCGAGTTTTTCTCCGGATTTTATAAAAATGTACAACGCCGAGCGACTGTGTCGTGTATCGAGAAGAAAAATGAAATTTCAAAGAGCGCTCGCGCGATCAAAAAAAAAAACGAAAAGGAGAAGATAATGCACAAAGGGGCGAAAAAGGCGCGGAACAAACCCCGCGGCAGTGCTGATTGCGGCGCTAACGCCAAAGGACCTGGAGAGCGGACCCTCGGATTCCTCTGTCTCTCTACCCTTCGCGCCGCACAGTCTAGCTCGTGTCCTTCGGAGCTTCAATCAACCCCGGCAAATCGAATTGCTTAACATAGCCGAGCGCCAACTGCTACTTAAACTCGGCATCTGTCGGGAAGGAGACTTTCGTGTCCTGTGTACGCGCAGTAAGGTGTACCCGTGCGCTTTGGCAATCGATTCACCACCGAAAATCACGCGTTTACGAGGCTCGCCGAGGAGATCGTCTCGTTTGACATTTTTCCGGTGCACCACACCTACGGAATCTTGGCGCATCGTAAACTGTTGATATACATGCGCGAGGTCACTCCATAAAGTCCCCATCGCCCTTACAACCGTAATCAACTTAGCCGTACAGCCGGAGCCCATTACAAATTCATCACACTCTCGTTAACCCCCAGCCATAAATCCTAAGCCCCGCTGGCATCTCCCGCTGTATTATATATATATGTACGTGTGTATACGCGCGCGGCACTTAAAAAATCTCGCGCCTGTGAAAATGCTGAAACTCGAGGCACACACAAAGGCGACTTATAATTGAGCCATTAGATCGATATAAGTTATTATGGCTCTTACCTGCACGCGTGCGGCCCATTGTTTCATAAATATATATATATACATATACAGACTACACACACACGTATACACCCTATACACGTAAATATATATGTGTACAACAGGAGGCACGTGCGCACACGTCCCAGTAGTTGGGCTTTTCTTCCAGCGGTAGCTCCGGAAGCGAGGGGAGAATTTCCGCGCGATGCCGAAACCGCCTTCCGTGACGTCGTCTAGGGTATACCAGAGATACGTGGCTGAGATTTCAAAGGTCTCGGCTCGATACGCTCGTGGGACTTCTTGGGGGATGGAAGTCGCGTATATACGAGCCTATTGCTGGCTGTTTTGTTTTCGGACTGGAGTTTAATGGATTTTAATGGGTTATCGCGGTCTCGAGTCGCTTAAAGGCTCTGATCGAATGCAGTTGGTATAAAGTTTAGAGAGTCGAAAGCGCGAATTCGAATTTGGCGCCAGAAGCTACATAGCTATACAGTAGCGGACGGGAAAATAAACTAATTTGCTTATTGTGAATGATTGTAGAGTACGAACTTGAAATTTCTTATGACGAACAAGTCATTTTTCATGGCGCGAAATTTGATTTCTCACAATCAGTATAACACGGCACAATGCACATGTTGTTATAGGCAAAGACGTTAAGTGAAACTTCGTAAAGCAATTGTTTTTATGCTCTGCAATCACGCCGTAACTCATACGGCGCGCTGCCATTAAAAGGCAAAAGTAAACAATTTGCATCTTTAACCGACGAATGGCCCGCTCGCGAAGCAGTTAATTATCGCGCCATTTATGAGCAACTGCGTATACAATATTATATGCTATGCGCAGACCGCCTCCGCGTGAGTCACGTCTCTTACTGTCGAAAGGGGCAACGATCAGTTATCACGGCTCTCGCGCATAAATGAATAAAATTTTCTGCAGCTGCCTCGCGTATAAATTTTTCCAAAACAATCCGGCGACTCGATCTCCGCGCGCGCGCGCGCGCGGTGCGTATAATAACAGCCAACAGCGCTTTACCCTGTGATTTTAAAATTCAGCTATACACATACGCCGTGCGTATACGTGTACGAATACGTATATACGCGCGCGCGCGCGAGTGTAATAATCCACGTTCGAGTCGAAAAGCTCGCAGACACATCGGCCAATCTCTCGAGCGCGAAATCGGCCTCGTCGAGCGTTCTCGAGTGCCTATGCGATACCCCACGCGCGCGCGCACACACATACGTGTATATACGCATGTGTACACGCGTACAGTCACCCCATCGCATCGACGCAAAAAGTGGCGAGTCCCGCTCGGAAAAAGCCGGAGAGAGAGACCGAGCGCGAGAGAGAAAGATGAATAGGAAGCGATATAGAGAGCGAGAGAGAGAGAATCGGGGGCGAGCGGCGATGCGTGAACGTGTCACGCATAGGCACGTGGCCGTGTATGTACTGCCGAAGACATAATACGTCCCGCGGGGCGACTGGCAATATGCTGGGTAGGCCGAGGGTAGAGCGCGAGATGCGTCGATTATTTCTTATTCTTTCGGTGGTGCGCGCGTGTCCTCACGGCCGATTGCGCACGATTGCGATGCTTCTTTCGCCAGTCTCGGATACATGTATATATTGTATATGGACTGCTGCGTTTATAGTACTGTGTGTCTCGGCTCTTTTCTTCTCTGCTATTTGCTCCACGTCGCGCTCTGAATTTTATATTTCTATTTTTCTGTCGGACGGTTTTGCCGAGTTTCAACTCATATTTTTTGGCAATTACAGGGCTAGGATTAAGTCTTATGAAGAACTGTAGAGAACGAGTAACAAATTAATTAATTAATTAATTTATCCTTAACTAATTATGCATATGAATGAGCCAATATTTTTTTACGAATTTTAGTATCAATTAGTTTATTACTCATTAGATTACACATTAAAATTAAATAAATACAGATTTTAGATATAATAAAGAATCAGCTGATTTTTATCCTTATAGTTATCACACGTTAACAGAAAAGTAAGATTTAATTCAAGTGCGCTCAATCTCCTCCGGTGTTTACATTCCCTACCCCGCCAATTAATCGATAAGAAAAAAAAACCCGTCAAAGTGGAAAACACGCGTACAACGCGGCGGTCACTAAAGTATATGTACGCTAAAGCCCGAAAATTGCTTTTTCCCCGCATCACAGCTGCGTACAAAGCCACGCACACACTCGACTTTCAAATTGACCTTTAATCCAGAGCTCAGCGAGGCATAATCGCCGCGCGCGAGCGTATATAGGTGCGCTATACACATTTGCCTTTTTTTCTCTTTTTCTTTTTCAGTCTCGCACCCCGCGGCCGCGACGCGGCGCAGGTCAGGTGCGCGACTCTCGCCACTACACACACACACACATTACGCAGTGCTGCACACGCGGCAGAGCAGCGCCACCTGTGCATGTATAACACAGAGAGAGCCGCGCGCGCGCGCGCGCGTATATAGATCGTCACGCCAGGCGGTGGCGGCCGAGGCAGGTAATTACCATAGCCGGTGTTCGCGGGAAGGAAGGAAGGAAGGAAGGAAGGAAAGAGGAGGCGCCGAGAGAGGAAAGGAAAGAGCGCCGAGCGCAGTGGAGGAGGTAGACGAATGGTCAGATATTTCCGAGAGATTCGAGATTGCGAGCGTGTGTGTGCCCGCGCGCTATATACGTATGTGTAATGTGTATGCGTAATACGCGAGAGCCCCGCCGGGGGGGGGGGGGGATCGATGGATTCGTTGAGGTTTTTCCGTAATAACATACTTTGTCGCTGGCCTACGCGAGATCGGAGCGAGATAACGGATTACGCGATTGCGTGGAGCGCTCGCGCATGGCCTCAGCTGATTTAGATAGAATTTGCGATAGAGCCGTGCTGGAAGTGTCGTTGGCGACGTGAGGGAATTTTTTTTCCCTCTTTATTTTTTATTGTTAATGACTTGATCGCGAATGCTCGAAGTTTATTGCTCGCGAGCTGACGAGAATTTCGACGCTTCACAAACGCGGGGTTATTTATCATTGAATTATACCATTTTTAACGAGTCTTTCGCTCGCAACGTATCAAAATTACTGGATAAAATCACACGGAGTAAAAAAAAATTAAGCTCGCGCCCTATATATTCCCCGAGAGACGTATCAATTTTAGCGCTCGAGGTCCCGCCAAGGCCAGGACCTCGCCGCGAGCAATTCCGCCGACTGGTTAAAACTGGTTAAAACTTCCCGTGGAATCGATGAACTTGGCTGACATCACGCGCATATTATGCACCCCCGCGAGATGCCGGGAAAGAAAGTCCAAGTAGTCCGCGAAAGGTGTGTGGGAGAGAGAAAGAGAGTCGCGTGACTTCCTGCGACACCCCGTCGTGGCTCTCGCCGCGGGGAGTCGAGTGCAGTGACGGTGTGACCCTCGCGAACTGGATTTTCAACTGTTGGCGATTGCAGCCCTTTGTCTCGATGTTGATGATTCTGCGCGACGGGGTGGATCGCCCGAGTTCTGAACGAAGTGATGCTGGGAAGATGATTTTGAAGAATTTGTTTAGTGTATCGACACAATTTTTTCTGACAAGTATACATCGTTTCAGTTATTGTTGTGCCATTGTGTATTTAAATGACGAAGTGATACACGTTTTCATGTAAACGCGTGAAAGCTATATTTATTATTTCAAAAATTAAGAAGTCCAAGAAACATTTCTATCGAAAACTTCAAATCTTTCGGAAAATTTGTACTTGATCAATATCAAAGCCGACAATTCGAAACGATCGGTTTGAAAAGCTCGAGATTAAAAAAGACGGCTGGATTTCGAGCAAACGAAAACATTTTCATTGAGCACCCTAACGGAGCACAGTCTGAAGAGCGCACAGTCAAGCGGCGCAAGATCAAAGGGAAAAACGTGTGTATACACGCACAGCCAACCGCAAGTTTCATCACGTTGTCTGCGCGGGCGTATGAAGTAGTCCTTTGTAATTTCAATTTCACGGGCCGGCAGTGCGCCGGCGGTCAGTAGTTGGCTGCATCGCACTTTTCGCGCCCTGACTTGTCACTTACACATACGCCCTACAGCTAGAAGGAGTTGCTGGTACAAAGGAGCCAGTAAAAGTGAGAGAAAGATGAAGTACGAAGAACACGAGTGATCCAAGCGAATGTTGACGATCAGGTGGTTTCGGCAGTTCAATTAAATAGTTCTGGTGATGTCTTCTGCGTAATCACGACACCTCCTGAGCATCTCAAAGTTAAAAAGTAAATTCGATACAATTTTTCAGAGTACACCGCATATAGTCAAGGAAATTCCACCCAACGATCTTGGCTGTCGCGCCTCGAAACAAAGCAATCTCGAACCACCTCGAAAAAACACAGACACACAGTCCTCGCATATAACGGGAAGCTGGCGCGCGATCCCGTCGCAAAAAGCACAGCCAGAGCAGCCCCCGCCGCAGCGAGCAACAATATTAAATCTCCCAACCAGCGGTGTGGCGTCGTTGGAAATCAAGAGATCTGCAGCGCGCAAAGCAAAGCTCCGGCGTTTATAACAAGCCGCCCGCGGCTCTCGCGCAATCATTGTTCCGCGCTGCAGCTGCCCCCGCAGGCTTTCTCTCTCGCTCGTCGTCGCGCTCTACAAAGGGGCCGCGGTTCAACGCGCCACAAAGCGAGCTGCTCCCGACGCCCACCTTTTTGCACCTCTACACCCACACACACGCTTGTACGCGCGTGTGTGCGTGCGTGGGAGTGTGCGCGAGCGAGAGACGCCCGAGGAGGTTCTTTTGAGGGCAGAGCGCACTCGCGCTTTTCCGCTACCGCGAGTGCTTTCAATTTCAGGCTGAGGGACGCTTGGATTGAGGATTTTCTTCTGGGAGCGTTTGATGTTTGGCTTGGCTGAGGTTTCATACAGAGCTAACGCGAACTGTTGATCGAGCCCGGGAGATGATACGGCTGTGGGGGGGTTGTGGGGGGTGGAACGCGTGCTGATGTTTATTTAGAATTTTTCCTCCTCGCCAGTGCGTTGCTTTAGCGGGTGTTGGGTTATTGGAAAGATAATTACGAGCAGTGGGTCAAGGTAGAGTTCTATGAAACGTTTTTAATTGACGAATACATTTTTTGTACTTGAACTTAAATTTTTTTTTTCGTGTTTTATATCAGAGTTGGTTCGAGAAGAACGTGAGAATTGATTGGCTGACCTAAATTGAAACATCTAAGAAGCGCAGAAGACATCTGCAAGAGAGGCCGATTTTCTACTATGCACTCGCAATATTTTACAAGAAAACTGGCTCAATATTTACAAATCTGTCTGCTTTCGTATACCAAGTAAGTCAAAAATTCAAGAAAATATAACTTTTAAGTAAAAGATTAAAAAACTCGTTAAAACAATGACTCATGCTAACGATCACTCATTAAGCCCCGAGACTGATGCTCGGAGAAAAAAAAAATTTAAAGAATAGGCCATAAAGTAAGTGTGAACTCACCCTGTCCAGGGGCCGGCGAGGCGGCGTGGCTCCAGCCACCCTTGTACGAACTACTGGCATCTGCAAGACAAAAAAGAAGAGCGTGGGGCGTTAATTAGGTGCGGATTGTTCTGCGGTGTCGCGTCGTCGCGATTATTAAGCGTCTCAATCATGTCTCACTGCGCGAAATTTATCGCTTGGGGGCGTGTGCGCGCATATATAGACTTCATTCCGAACTAGGTCTACGTGTATTTATAGATTGGATATTCCGATTCCAACAAAAGTGCGGCACACATCGCATGATAAGAGCTTATATTGTTCGCGTCTGACCTAACCCCAATAGCCGCCGAGATCGGGGCACGCTTTCCTCTTAAGTCATCGTTAGAGCGGCGCTACTGATAGTAAAAGTCAACGAATCAACGATAAATAAACTTTAGCCTGGCAATCTCGGCGGCGCGGCGAGCTTTCTTCGCGCAATGAATAATTCAGCGCCCAGCGGCTGGCGCGTGTAACAGAAATCCTGGGCAAATACCATGTGTATCCAGGAGCCGGCGAAATTTCGCGTTAATCGCCAGTGTCAACAGAGAGAGGGAGAGAGAGAGAGGAGAGAGCGCAGGTCAATATGTTTCTTAGCGAGGGGCTGGATGGGCGCAGTCGTAAAAATCAAGGAGCTATCGAGGCGACTTTTTTTTTATTGTCCACGCTTTGGCGATTTCGTTCCTCTTCGGAGACACTGGGATGCTCGACTCGGATTTTTCACGGTCCATTGGTGGTCGAACGTGAATTTGCGACTCTTGGATTGTGAAGAAGGCGGGTATTAAGGATACGTAATATGTTTTCGTGAGTCTACTGTTCGATTTTGTGGCTATTTGAGTGCAAACTGAAAATTTAAATGACGCGCCATAACACATGATGACAAAATAATAATAATAATACCAAATTGGAATAAATCATACCAGATGATTCTATTATATGATTTTCGAACAAATGAAGTTATAGAATGAATTATAGCAGTTATAGAAGAAGTTATAGATATGAATAATTTAAAAGCATCACACAACCATTACAATGTGCAGTGAAATTTGATGTTTGAATTAAAGTTCTTATAAAATTATTTCTAAAGCTCAACGTTTCTCATTCCATAACGAAGAAACAATCCAACCGTTCGAAAAGAGCCATATCCGCAGCAGAAACCGCGCGCACCGATTTCCAGAAAACCAGCGCGGATAAAGCCGTGGAAGCGCAACTATTTCACAGCAACCCCTATCCTTTCGGGGCTGAGCACACCCAGGAAGAAACGAAGCCCGGGAGCGATGTTTGCCGACAGATATATTTTCATTTGGCAGTTATTGCCAGGAAAGCGCCTCGATGTTTGCGCCGATCGCAGGAGCCGTCGGCCGTCGCCTGGAGAGAGAGAGAGAAAGAGCAAACAGACTGGCCTCGCGCGCCCTGCGCCCCCTCCCCCCCCCCCCCAACCTCCGCTCTACGAGTCGAATGGTCCATTAATGAAGCCTCGGATTTCACGTTTCCGCGTGTTGAACGCACGACTTTGACGATCATTCGGATCGCCGATGACGATGACGAGTTGGTTTTTCCGTGGAAATGGATACGGTGCTGTAGTGAGTGGGTGTTGTGTGTGTGTGGATAGAAGGAGAGAGAGAGAGCTAGAGATTTAAGGGGTCATTTTCGATGGATTCGGATGGATTAAGAGTCGTTCGCTGTGTTTGTTTTGTTTGGAATTTCAGGGTGTTTTGGGAATCTTTTGTCTTTGGTGCTCGGCTATTTTAATGGTATGATCGTTTTTTATCAAAATTGATCGTTGGCGATGAGAGTGAATGGGCGAGTAAAAGTCAATACTCGCCTTCTACGTTTATATCTACGCAAAAGTTTGAAAGCAACGAATGAATATTTTTGAATTGAAATCACACTTGGCCGTCGGATCGTTGAAAATAGACTTTTACTACTTAAATATGAAAAGAAAGCAGAGTTTCGGTTTGCTTTTTATCAAACAAATTCTTTGATCGACTGTGTACAGGCGAAGATGAAAATAAGATTAAGATAGTCAAAGCGTCGACAGTATATAAAACAAAAGATTTTTGGGAAACAAAAAATTATCCTATATATCACAAGAATAAAAAGTCAATCTAAAGACACAGATAACAAAGAAGTACAGCGGCAAAAGCGTAGAAATAGCAAAAGAAAAAGCCAACATACCGGCGAAAAGCATCGAGAGATTGGTGAAAGCTGTGGTGCGGGGTAACTCGGCGGCCGTGGTGCCGCTGGCCTTGAGGTCCAGCATAGCTTGCGGACCGCAACTCGGGGTCCTACCCTCGAGGACGGCCTCCGTCTTCGCGGAGGGCGCGATCCTCTCTCCCAAGCTCTGTCTCTCGCTGCGTTCTTCCCTTTCCTTCTCTCTTTATCTCTGTCCCTCTCTTACTCTCTCTCTCTCTCTATCCCCTAAAAACGTCAACAACACTCGCGCACCTCATAGTCCGGAGCTCGTGTGCCAGAGTATGTACTTGCACAATACGTGAATCGACGCGTCGAGCTCAGCTCGAGGGGAACATTCTCGGGCTGCACTTTCCGCGCAACTGGAAGTGGCCTCTCCGCCGCGAAATTCAAAAAGTCTCGCTCATCCGTGCGGGAGCGCAGCAGCATCGACACAGCGCGCCGATAGAGTGGCTGCTCGGCTTCTCTCTCTCTCTCTTTCTCGCGCGCTCGCTTGGCTACGCCCTCTACAGCCTGTACAGCAGACGATAATTCGCTACGCCCTCTAGCCACAGCAGACGACGCTATCGCCGAATCTCTACCCTGTCTGTATACGTATACACAAACGCACACTTACGTAACGCTGTACTCGTATATACGCGCGCGCGTGCGGATCCCCAGTTCGAAGCAGACGAATTCTCGGCCGCGTGTATGTACGTGTGCGTGCGGTGTGTGGCAGCAGCAGTGAGATCTCAGTCACGCGAGAGAGGGTTGATAGCGCCGCACCGCCCACGAGGCGAGGGTTCGTGGGCGGAGCCGACGCATGCGCCTCGCGGCTCCTTCCCCGCGGCGGCGCAGCGCCGGCTTCTCCGACGACAAAGTCCACGCACTATACTCGGAAATCCTACGGGGAAGAGGAGGCTTCCTACTCGCGGTCGCTCTCGCTCTCTATCACACCGAGAGACGCGGTGGCGGCGGCGGCAGAGGGATGGAGAAGGGCTTCGCGCCTTAGCTCTCCTTTGAGCGCCAGAGGAGAGCTGCTGCTGCTGCTGCTACTGCTGCTGCTCTAGCGCAGTCGAGGCCACAGGAAATTGTTTTAATTTGGCCGCTTTTGCCGCGAGGACGAGGAAGGGAATGAGCTGCGCCGTTCTCTCTCTCTCTCTCTCTCTCTCTCGTTCTCTCTCTCTCTGTCTCATACTCTTTGCGCAGGATATACCGAGCTCTGCGGGCTTTTTCTCGCGCCGAGGAGAGAAGATGAGAGCTCGAGCCTTCGGGCTTGGAGTGCTGGGAGGAAGGAAGCACGGGGGGTGGGGATTCAAATAGTTTTGCTTCGGCTCTCGAGGAGTATTCTTTTGTACAGTTTATTCTTCGGTCGTTTTAGTGGGCTTGCAAAGATTAAAACTGCAAACGATACAGTGTGCAGTATCAAAGCGTGTTTTTTTTGCACGAATGTACTTAAAGTTGAATTTAACGTACAGTATTTTATATGGATATTGTATATAGTGATTTGAGGCAACGTGCCTATAATTGAATTTTAGGCTCGGAGAATCAATCAATTTATCCACGTGTTTCGAGGTATATTTTATAATAAATAGCAATTTCTGTACAAGTATGCAAAGGTTTTCACGATCACACAACCGAATCACAGCAACATTTGTAGAGTACGTAAAATCGTATTTTACGCCCGCTGAAAAAAAGGTAAATTACCAGAGTACAAAACGAGAGCGTGTACACGATGCAATATATAGGCGTACGCCTAGCGACAGGTGTTAGCTCCTTGAGCGCGGCCAAGTTACTCGCGGCATGTAACGAGCTTCGATTTCTCGTGGCGCACCGTCACGGAAGGAGGAAGTCGAGGGTGTGCGCGAACTTTTCACGCTCCGAGCTGTCTCGTATAGTCCTCCGGAGACTTTACCGTTGGCCTTTGCAGTTTCGCCGCGGCGACTATGTACAAGAAGAAGGCGGCAAACTAGAAAATATTTTGTTCTTTTTTTTTTTTAAGCATATCGGCCCACTGACGTTTACGACGCGTTTTAGGAGCTTCCGAGAACACGATACTTACTCCTGCGGACAATTTGAGAACAAGGCGTTATCGCAGCCTCATCTCTCGGCGTTTATTTTGTTTGCTCATCGCACCAGTTCCTGGTACATATGCACGGCGCGAAAGCATATTTCTCGACTTATCAAAAAATCTTTACGTCTCTCGTGGAAATTCGAACAATGGAAACGGTTGGGAAACTGTAGTATTGTTGGCAAGGAAAAATGACCGAATTTCAGCTCGTCATGAAATGCTTTTTTTTCTCAACTTTATATCATGTCTCTTGAAGTTAAGACAACTTCAGAAAGATTGGATGAATTTGGCTTTCTCTGAAACAAAAGTTCGCAACGGCGGAAATTTTGGATTTCAAGATTTCTGAGTCTAAATACAAGATTTTTTTTTTAAATTTGTGTTGTTACTTACAATATAAATTGTAAATTAAAAATTGTAAGTGTTATGCATACACAAATGGCTATTAAAAATGTTTCCAAATCTTGCACATCCAAAACATCTATAATAAAAAGAAACTAATTAGTCGTCATCATAAACGTCGGCCTTCGTAAAACGGATTTCCACTGCTCATCCAGTATTTCGCGAACAAAGCGAAGCTCAAAGGAACAATCGATCCCGCGGAAAAATCTCACGAGGCAGATATATGCGCGACTGGCAAGTGGCCGTCGACGAGGAGGTACTTTGGGCCGCACGCGGCGCGTTATACACCACCCCACACTCTATATAGCGTATATATAGAGCAGCTCGTATAATATACAGTGAGACTGCTCGTATTAATTTAGCCCCGTGATTCACGCTGGGTCGATCGGGCCGATTATATTGCGCCAAGCTCGGAATTACACTCGACGGCTCAAGTGGCAGTAGCGGAGACCCTCCCGTGCGCCACTGCTGTGATCGAAAGCGTCGATCTGGACTCGAGTTCGTTCTGTGTGTGGATACGAGAACCCTTTGCTTGTTAGTCGACGGAGTTGAGGATAGTAGGTGGCGATGAAATGAAACTTGCTTATTTTCTCATTGTTTCCATAATATTGTTGCCAGGGAAATTCGTGTTTCCCGTAGTAATGACTCGCTGTAGTAAACGACAATCGTGTGATTTACACGCAGTCAATATTAGTTTTCAAATTAGAAATTGGTTTCTTTTGTCTTAAAAAGTAAAATATCTCGGAGTGGATGCTCGGAATTTCTCATTTCATCTTCAATTTCATGTTTTTTTTTTTTGATTTTCTTAATCTATTAAATTCTTTTCTTCTAATCATCACTTAATCCGCTTTTAATTCAAGTAATTTATACACTCAGCCTTTCCCACCACACTTCCCAAAAGATCCAATCAACATATCCTTGCCTCAAGGATCTACATTCGCAATCATATTTCGCAGGCCCAATCGCCAACGCAACCACTCCGACCAACCCCCCCTGAAACAATGAGCTAATCACTCGATAATTCCCATTGAATATAATCGCACCTTCGCAACTCCCCCTCGAGCGAAAATATTCCCACACACCTCTATCCACCCCTTGCGCTCTGTGGAGACCACCTACGGCCTCTCTCTCTCTCTCTCTCTTCTCTCTCTCTCTCTCTCTGTTTACGCGAACTTCAATGATCGCGGCGCAGTGACGTGTGCTCTCTTATACACCTCTGCGTAAATTTCGGCAGGGATTTATGTGCGCGTGTGTACACGCCGCTACCTATACCTATATATATATACGGCGCACGCGGACACACTCGAGAGCGATCGCGCGTTAAATGCGTCGGCAGAGGGGTGGACGGGCGCAGTCGCGTGCCGGTCGCGTGCGCTGATCGGACACGGCTGTCGGGATATAATGCTGCTGCCCTTTTTTTTTACTGCGTCGACGGTTGATTGCTCGAGCTGTGCCTCGTATACGGGGATTATTGACTGCTCGACAGTTTCCAGCATTTGTGAAATTAGGAGAGTCGCTCTTTCGACTTGGTTGGAACAGAAGAGTATTGCTCGGAAGTCAGTTTTGATGTAGACTTTATTTATGACAGTTTTTTAATTTAATTTGCATTGCAATATCGGGGAAGAAATTTTGTCGAATAGCCTTAACATTGTTAATATCCGTAATTTTTATAAAAAATCATTTTTATCGATTCTTGATATGAAATTTAATAATTCTTGAGTGAATCAGTTCAACCGTCTTTCGAATAAAAAAATTTATTTTTAATGTCCGTTGAAAAAATATTTCAATATATTGTATAGTTCAATATTCAAATAGCATGAATAGCATAGAATATTTAAATAAAAGCTCGTACAACAACCGAATAAAAATATTCTCAGACAAGTCAGAGCGAAACAATCATCGACACTAAATCACCTCAACATCCGGAAGCATCTCTCTCTCTCTCTTCCACTTTCCCACACAATAACTTTTCCAAACACACTCGAGCTCACCTCCACATCGTGATTTTCACGCTCGACCGGTCCATATCCAAAATAAATCGTCAAAAAGCCATCATCCCCCCCCCACCCACCCCTCAACCCCCCCTCGCACCCTATACGACATCGAGCATACGCTTCTGTCTCTCTAGAGTGGCGCCCAGCGGGGCACCTTCTCCCCCCTTACATGGGAATTACGTAATTATCGCGCTCTCAACGAGTCGGGATTATTTTTCACCGGTCTTCGAGAGACGAAGATGCGCGCAGCGCAGCGCGTGCGGCTCGCATAAATCACGCCCTGAGAGCCAAGGTATACAGGAGACAATAAAACGCTCGTTTGACTTATATGCGCGCAGTGACGCTGCTCTGATTTTCGGGGACGGGATCGTGTGTGGGATGATGAAACACGATCGCCGTGGGGTCGCACTGGAGAGTCGCTCTCTCTCTCTCTCTCTGATGTCTCTGTTTGTGGGACGCTTGTTTCTATATACTTGTGGACGAGGTGCTGTCGCGATAAGGCTCTGGTCCTTTTATTCCGAGATAAGCCGTGGACTCGAATCGTTATCGAGAGGAGATTATCTTGTAATACAGGGCTGCGGGTGAAAACAATAAAGTGACTTCGAACACGATGGAACGACGCTGTAAAAAGTAGTTTCGAGTGAGATTACCGTACACGACGTGCTTGAATCGCAATATACACGTTTCGTCGTCTGCGGTTATACGACGAAGAAACAATCCAAACCTCGCGAGATCTCAAGCCCTCTGTAAGCTCCCTTAAAATCTCATTCCGCCAAGACATCATCCAGCACTTATTACAAA
Source organism: Philotrypesis tridentata (assembly GCA_018906965.1). Classification (NCBI taxonomy): domain Eukaryota; kingdom Metazoa; phylum Arthropoda; class Insecta; order Hymenoptera; family Pteromalidae; genus Philotrypesis; species Philotrypesis tridentata. Next base: position 5,517,222 of record JACCIB010000009.1, on the reverse strand, counting down.
GCAACCCTCGGCTGCTCTCGAAAGGAAAAAAAGAGAAAAGAAAGAACAATCGCTCAACTCTATTATCCATCCTCGTTCTATCTCTCTCTCTCTCTCTCTCGTTCTCTCCTTCTCTCGCAGGATATAGCGCATAATCGAGGGGGAGGGGGATATTAATAGCCCCCGCGTGTTTCTCTCTCAACTTTCATCAAAACTAAAAAGCATATAGAGCCAATCTTGCACGGTGTACGCATACCCTCGTGTAACGAGAAGACACGACCACGAGTTCGTGTGTACATGTACATGTACACGGAGTCTCCACGAGCGAGTGAGCGCAGCGCATTATCTCGGGCAGATACGCCGTATTAAAGTCGTCCGCAAGCCCCAAGTATTTCCACGAGGGTATCATTGTGTACTTCGCATGAAACATGACAGGCCGAAGCTATTGTATACTGCGCGCATGTATTCGGTATATGGGGAGGTGTGTGTGTGTGTGTTGTGTGAGTGTATGTATATACATACATACAAGCCGCGCGCACGACACATCAGTCCAAAGTTAGAAGCGCGAGCGCACGGGCCATAACGCGATAAGAGCCGACGATGTGCGCACTTTGTTCGACGGGGATAGCAGTCGAGGTTTAAGTGTAAGAGGAGAGAGAGAGAGAGAGAGAGAGAGAGAGAACGAGGACGAAGGGATTCAGAAGCCCACGCCCATATCTTTTTCTAGGCTCCCGAGCGCGATATTCGTACTCTTCTGCTCATGGGCTCGCTTTGGATTTTTCGACGGGAGTATAAACGCGCGTAGGCAATATGCTTTGAGAATAGATTTGCGGGATATTCGCGCGAGTAAGTGCTGTACTGAAATGATTGAGAAGCTAGACGAAAGTGTATAGAAATAAGGATAATTGTTTTTTTATAATAAAAGTAGTTTATGAGTACTTTTCGAATAATTGACGATTACAATAACTATCATGCTTTATTTGAAAAAAATGAATCAAGTAAAGAAATTGAATGAATATTTTGGAAGAAGTGGAATCGAAAGAGAAATTAAACGAATATACGGAATCAAGAAAATATTTGCTGGTACCATGAAGTTAAATTAAAAAATAAGTCCCAGTATTCCAGTATTCCAGTAAATAGTTAACGCAATATAAAGTAAGCCCACATTAATGTTCTTTGAACTGTAAAGACGCATCCTTTTTCCCTTTACATCTCCCAAAGAGCTTCGTTGAATCACTAAATAAATCCCGTCTAACGAATCTCGTACTACATTCCACTTCGAAATACTTGGGCGTTAATCGAAAATTCCATTTCGAAGCCACATACACATATACACACGCAGCGAATCTTCACTGTATATACATCAGTATTCCCGGCCAATACCGGCAGCACCTTATATACCCGCAGTACCATTAATTTCGCCATCTTCTCACCCAACGAAGCCTCATCCTCTCCGCACACTCGATCTATCCTCCAACAACACACGAGATTTCGGCCTCGGAATCTTTAGAATTCGAGTCTCGGCTAAAGTAGATTTGCGGCCGACTCCACTAGACACACACGCATACGCGCGTACACACACAGAGCCGCGAACTTTCTCTCCTCTCGCGCAGCGCGCAGAAAAGAGAGGGAGAGAGGATAGTTCGAAACGGCCATTAATTACGTTACGGAAGAACGCAGACGTAGCCTCAAACAAAGGAGTCGGAGAACATCCCCGAGAAGTTTGCTATATGCAGGGGTGGAGGCTACATAATGTACGTGTTGTCGAGAGGCGCACTATACGCGTCGAGTCTGCCCAGGGCTAATTATCTCGCGGCATTTGCATATATACTCGTTTAAATGCCGTCGCTATGCTTTACGCCGGAGTCGCGCGTAATATACATGTATTTATTCACGTGAAGCACGCTTTCGGGACTTTTCAAACGCGAGTCTCGTGTATTATATATAATACGCCTTTCTTCGCAAGGCTTATTTTTCCTCGTAATCGAAGTTCCCTTCCTGTGTAAACCGAGAGAAGGAGAGCTCTACAAGTACACACGTATACGAGCAATTTTTTCCCGACTTCGGGAAGTATAATATTGCAGTCGTGTCAAACTTCAGAGTCGCGTGTAACATGGAATATGTTTCATTTCCGTGTAACTTCTTTTCAGGCACTTGTCGTCCTCGTCGTCGTCGGGCAACGCCGCTGCCTCTCGTGCATATATTTTCCCGCAGCCTCAATTACAATCGCAATACACACACGTATACATACGCGGCGAGGCTGTTCGAATCCGCGAAGACGTGATCGAGACTCCTATTATAAGTCACAATAAGGTACAATCGATCGAGAGAGGCGCACATGTATACACGTACACACGGAGGTTTCGAATCACGCGAATTTCCCACGTTTGCTCTCTCAGTTTCTCGCGACTGTGTTAGGGCTGGGAATACGCCGCGCAAGTGGAGCGAATAACGGAGGGATGCACGAGACGCTGACAGAAATTTCCAATCGCGCAGGTGCCGCGATTTTTAATTATAAACTTGGCTTTTGTATGGTACATGGCGTGTTCTTGCTCTACACGTGGCTACTGTATCGGCTTGTGCGGCAATAAAAATTGAACTCGATATTTTCATTGCTTGTAATGGTGAATTTTCGTATTTAACGCGTATGACACTCCTTATTATTCGATTGTCGTTAAAAAATGAAATTCAACATAGAATCACTAATTTCGAAATTTAATTTACTTGTTGAATTTGAATAGTCTACCATTTCACAAAGTTTGAAGTTAATACTTACAAATACCTCCACTAAACGGTATTTAAACGATATAATTCAAACTATCTGGAATTTTAGATAATTACACACATGCATGTAATTCCGCAAGCGAACAGACTCTGGCATCGACTGAAATTGTCCGAAAAATTGTCAAAATCCGCGAATTCGAGATCCTGTCCCACTGAACGAGAGGGAAAAAAAGCCGAAGCGAGAGCAGAAAGCTCCGGCCCGCGCCTAACTAAACAGCTCGTCGGCACCGGCTCTCTGTGTGTACCGACACGAGTATGGTAATCGTTGGGGCAGCCCAAGAATCAATCGAGAGAGTTTGTGTGTGCCTAATGCCGAGCGCAGATCCAGCGTCGCGCGTAAACATGTCAGCGCGTGCTGTTTGCCAAATTGTCCCTTTAAAATGCCAAATAACCCCCGCTCACTCTCGAGACACTTCAGTGCCGTCAGTCGTGCGCGTATTGCGTCGATGCATATAAGTACACGTATGCTCCTCGAGATGCAGAACGCTTGGATCGGGAGATTTCGAGTTTTGCTCATTTTTTCTCAAAACTATATAGCCGGATAAGGACATTATTGACTTGGTATTAAAAATTTTGAAAATATTCGGTTTCGACTTGTCGGAAAATATTGGATTTTAAGATCAATTTCGATTTTGTATATTGCATTAAATTTTGACGTCACGATCACAGTTGCTTCAGCTATATCAGTGTACCGAGGAAGATTGTTCGAAAACATATTTAATCAAACTTAGCTTTAAAGCAGTAAACTCAGAAGACCAATATAATTCTCATAATATACTTCACTGTTTGTAAGGTTCGGTTTTAAATCTTCTTTTCCAAACGTCTAGACTGTCGAGGGCATAACCTGCGCTAACCCTTGCAACGAAGAAAAAAAAGCGTTTCGATTGCTCTTCAACCCTCGGTTAAGCCCTGGGAATCTAAAAATATTCGATTTGCCTAAAATTGACTTGAAGAGCTGCACATCCGCCCGAGTGTAGAGCACAGCGAATCGAGCGTCAAAAGAAAATTCAATATCGTCCCTATCAATCTTGTAAAACCGCGGAAGTCGCAGTGCCTCTCCCGAGCGCGACAAATGCAAATCCCGCGTGTATATATATAGCAGCTCTGCGCATCACGCACCGGCGGGGGGGAAGATGGCGGTGCAGCGGCGGCCAAAATGGAAATGAACCGACGCGTCGTCGTCTCGAGCAACTGATGCGACTGTCGGAAGCGCCGCTGTATTAGTTTAAGGCGTAATTATTGAGATGCCGCAGCCCCGCGCCTGCGACGGAGATTAGCACTGATTCGAGCTGAAGTGGTTTCCGAATCGATTACCACACATGCTTCCCGATGGGATTTCGAAATTATAATTCATTTTTCTATATCTCTACACATCTCTCTCTCTCTATCTCTGTGCAAAACCAAGCAAATATTTCTCAGGTTACGTACACGCCTACACACACTGCACACACACTGGCGAGCTTCGAAATGAAGAGGCGCAATCCAATTCGCGGTCGCGAGAGAGAAAAGCGAAAAATACGCGGCAAAAGTAAATGCAAGTACCAGCAGCGGCAAGCTTCCCCGGCAAAGTTCGCTCAAGAGCGAACCAACCCGCAGAGCGAGAGCGAGAGAGAGAGAGTTATATAGCGAAAACCCTCTCTCTGCCTCGGCTGCGGGAGAGCAGCGGCATCCGCGCGCTCATTTCCGTTCTGGAGCGTGGAGAGCGAGAGCGAGAGAGAGAGACGGGGTGAGAGAGAAGCCTCGGGCTCTGCTAACTCGCGAGATATTAATTCCGTGTTAGCGCAAGGGGGCGAAAACTACGGGGTTGCGAGAGGAGGGCTGCGAATTACGAAGGAGAGAGAGAGAGAGAGAGAGCGAGAGAGATTCTCGCTATATATATGCATGTGTGCTGGGCGTTACAAATCAGAGATTAGCCGTAGTTAACTCGGCTTGCACGCAGTCAAACTGTTGATCAATAAGCGATTATTCGCGTCGGCAGCGAATGGCGAGCCTCGACGCCGAGAGACGTCGAGGGGACCGATGAGGCTTTTGAAATTTTTAGAATTGAAAGATGGGAGCATCTGGATAAACTTGATGGTTATGTACGACGTCGCTGATTTAATCAGTTTTCGCACTTGCTGAGCGTACCCGCTCTGACTTCGGTTGGTGCTTAGTTCGTAGGATTACAAACGAATGAGTGGATGAAATAGAGCCATATCTTTTGGAAAATACTTTTAAATGCTTAAAATTTAGGCGTGTGAACGCGGAGATTTTGATTTGAATGTTTAGAACAGTTCTGGATTAATTGAAATGAAAATTAGAGTTCATCCCTGAAACGAAAATTTATCCGCAGAATATATACGTTCACCAAATGCGTCGTATCATCAGTGTTCAACGAACTTAAATCAAAGGTAACACCAATTAGGTCGGAAAAGCGTTGGCTCCCTTCGGGCTGCGCTCTTTTTCGGATGTTTCGCTCGCTTGGCATCTCAAATCCATTTATGCGAGCGCATATGCTCTGCGGGTGGAGGGGGAGGTAGACTAGGTCAGAATGTGGAGCGGTAATTACGCCGTGTAATTAAGCTCTTTATCAACGTCACTAACGACTACGTCGCTTAGTGCCTACCGAGTTATGCATCTATACGGAGTTGAAATCGCCGGAGCGAGGCTTAGTTAGTTGTCTGGCTCTCGCTCCCGTGTGAACTTGCTTCATTGATACGGCCGTGATGCTTGCTTTTTGCTTGACGACCTAACTTTCTTCGATCTGATTCGCTGCCCTGGCTTATCGAGAGCTGCTCGAGTTTTCGTAGTTGGAATTACTTTTGAATGTATACGGCGCAACTGATAGCGCGAGCGCATGTATATATACGCGCCAGAGAAATGACCTCTCGAAGCAAAAAGAAATAAAGTCGGTTTGAGGTGATATACATTGGTCGTCAGTCTTTTATGGAAGAGGAACGATGATAATGCTTCGTCTTCTATGTGCAATGAACGTCTGCCTAGTAAGATTTCATATTTAGTGTATTCCTATATTCATATAAAATTTTATTCTAAAAGATCATGTCTCCGAGTGTAAACAAAGTACATTTGCATAGCAGAATATAGTCACGATCAGACCTTCACTAAAATAAAACTGAAAAACAAACGATCCTTTTCAATCTTCTCAGCAGTATTATTCTTTTATTGATCATCTTTTAAATGAAAATCCGTCAGTACCAAAGACTCGGCCTGTTATTTTCGTTCATACAAAATTTAACAACAGAACAACCAATATCCATTATGCAGAAGCATTACTGTCCAATTATCACTCAAAATTAAGACCGATTCGACCGAGCTATTTCCCTTCCGTCCCACATCTCGCAGACGCGTACACCTCAGCGGGTATACGTATCAGGCCTCTGAAAAAAAAACACAACTATTCATTCCTCGCGACGCGTTCGGAGGGCTTAAACAGACAATCGGCGATATGAAAGAGGTATATACATAGTGTAGCAACAGCAGTAGCAGTCGTCCGGAGGTATAGCGGAACGCAGTAGCAGAGCTAGACGGGGGCGGCTGGATGACTGGCGGCGGAAGCGTCGTCATGGCGACACATCGATCAGCCGCCACCGCCGTTCTGCCACCGGAGTGTACGAGGAGGACTGCGAGAGTGAGAGGAAGAACACTACTGTGCCACATCGTCCTCGCCGATGCACCTATGCCCAGCGAGACTGTTCATTGCTCGCGCGCCTTTCTTGTTTTTTTTTCGAATGATGCTTGAGACGATTTGTGGAACGGAGAAGCAGTTGGTATGGCGTTGGGCTAGGTTTTTGATTGTACCGCGGAATAAGCGGCTATGATGGATGAGGATGAAAAAGACGACTGTTCTTCAGAGAAAATCACTGAATGGAATTTGCATTATGGATATTTAAATGGCGTTTACAATTTCCGCAGTATTTTACAAAATACTTTCTTTGACGATTCAATAACGTCTCGGTTCTAGCTTTTGATTGATTTATGTGACTATATGTATAGGCACTTATGGATTTTCGATAATTATCGAGCCAACTTCGATGGAAGAGAATTTAAAATAATTTCTAACCTAATAACTGGAGATTTTTCTGCTTGAAATCCTGTTAAGTATACCGAGAAGCATAAAGCAAGATTAAGTCTTTTAATTACGTAGTTGTAAAGCTTTGCTCTATAACATCAACTGAACGTAAAACACGTGATGTTTTAGTAATACACCAATATTTCACGTTGGAATTATCAGTCGGTCTCCTGAAAAATTCCAGCTTCATCTAGCATTCATAAATTCTCCCTCCGTCCCCAGGAAACCCCAAACACTGACCTGTTTAAAAAAAAAAGTCCCATCCAAGCGGTTTGCAGGATCGATTGCACCGCAGGGACACGTAACAACGCAAAAGGAGCAGCGGTAGAAAGTCTCGCGAAAGAGATGACAAAGAGCGCAGCTGAGAGAAAGAGGAATTGCAACGTCGCCCGGGCTTTTTCACGTCGAGCCAGAGAAGCGAGAGACCTGAATACCGCTGATTGTCCTCCGTATATGCTCTCTCTGTGTGTTGCGGGTATTATAGATACGTACATAGGAGTTGCAACGGAATTTCTCACGAGCTTTTTGGGTTAAGCCGTGGATTTTTTAGGTATACATTTATTTTTTAAATTATTCGAGATTTGGGAACGGCGGTGTCTGTCTGACGAAACTGACTCGAATCCACTTATGTCACGAATGATATCGTATTTTTCTAAATTGAAGATCTTAACACTACGGAAAAATAAGTAGTTTTCAACACAATACAAATAACTTTTATCGGTACAGTGTAACTGTACTGAAGCCCGTCAAAATCGAAATCGAACAAATTTTCCGAAAACACCAGGAAAGCTCTCCGCAATATTAAAAATAATACCGAACAAGGACGTGCGGGTATACATCAGCTTTCACACATGCATCCTCGCAGCTGTCACCAAGCGAACGACAAAACATTGCATCGCTGTGCGAATCTCCCCTACAGCAGCCGCCACTCCACGGCCTACTCCACTATAATGATGGCAATCAGGCCCTCAGAAAGGATTTTCAGGAAATTCTCTTTTTGTCGGCTTTCGCCCCCTCTACCAACGACACTTCACTCTTTCTCCCTCCGTGTTTCACGGACGGACACTGCGAACGACGGAGCGATGGCATAATAGCGTGCGTTTCTTTTTCTCGCTGTTTCGTGCTCGTTGCCCGGCTGTCTTTTCTTAAAATGGATATGCTTGTGTTTATTCTAAACGAATGCCGGAGTCGTTTCGAAAACGTCTTCTCGAATTGTTATACTCAGGAAATTCGCTGCCAGCAATAATCCAATTATTATTGTCGAATACATGTAGTCAAGCCAATCCTTTCAATCGCGAAATTGCGCGAATTCTTCCGAACGAATCGACTTTCTCACGCTGCAGCCTGAGAAAGCCACCCCCGAGAGTAAGCATAGCAGCAAGAAAAAACCTTCCTATACCCAAGAATTATCATCCGCCATAAATTTCCTCCTTGTCACTACACCATTATTCTCTCCTCTCTCTCTCTCTCTCTCGTCCACATCGAAGCGCCGTCGCAATAAACGAATCAACGACGTGTGTGATGCGCCGCTCGCATAAACATCCCAGCGAAGGAGAGACGCGGAAAAAAAAATACACCACCGACAAAAGCCACGAGGGAGACGAGTTGCGTATATATAGGATGACACGGAGCGGAGAACTACGACTTCGTCCTGGGAGACTAAACGCGCTCACTCCTGCCTGTTGGCGAGTCACTCCTGTGGCGTTGACGCAACATTAAGCTCGCACACATGATTAACCGGCTAATGACTCTCTTCGCTTTGACTTTTAGCGCTGCGTATATATATAAATATACACGCACACATATATGTGTATATATATATACGGCTCTCGTCCGCGACTAGAGTTTGTCGAGTCATCGATTAACGCGGGCGCGATACTCTCTATATATGTGTATGGGATGTCTATACGTATATCTATAGGAGATGATATAGGTTTTGGTTATTCCGAGAGCTAAAGATCGAGTATTGACAGGCAGTATGATTGGCTGCTTGATTGATCGTCTGCATCCTGTATTAGTTTTTCTTAACTTTACTGCATACGGTTCAATTGTAGTTTGGACATTTAGTATAAAAAATGTATTCGATATACGAATGCTTTTAGTGCAAACTCTATACGATGCGCCGAAAAAAATATCCTTCTGAATCTAAAAGAAAATTATCGTTCTTCAAACGGATTTAGTTTAATTGTCTTTAAGTCGAAAATTTTTTTATACGAGAATATGTAAGTATTCCGACAGAAAACAGACATTAATGCACCAATCAATAATTCGCCACAAGAATCAAGATTATGCATTCAATGCAATTTCTCTCGAAGGCAATTTCTTTATTCAAGAGGATTCATTATTTCTCTCAGCAGCAGCTCGAACCACAAACGCACACGTATATACTCCGCATATACAGTTGGACTATATATATAGGAGAGCCCCCGAAAACGGCACAACCTCGCGCCACCTACATTCGACTCGGCGAACTCGCAGTCACCCCTTATTCGCTACCCCCTGACCTCTTCACTCCCCGTATCGATCCGTCACTGCACCGCCAGCTAAACTTCCAACCAACCCAGCCGCGCTATCAGGATCTTCCTAACCGATGATCGTTAACGCGATGCTCTCCCGCAGCATAAGCCCTTATCGTCGCCGGGTGACGAGATTTACTGCCGCTCGGAATTACCCGAGAGTTTTCCGCGCTGCATCAGGCGCTTTTCGCTCATCTGTATGTGTGTCTGTATGCGTGGGTGTGTGTGTGTGTGAGCTTTTTAGCCGCGTAATCGCCGGCGTTCATTTTTCATTTGTGCGGATGTTCGACGTGATGTATGTTGCGGGGTGGTAAGCGATCGTATTTTCTCGTTAGGGAATTGATTTTGATTTGAACGGTGCTCTCTTTTTACTCCTGTCCTCCGTGTGGACTAATATTTCTCGAGGAAGGGACGAATAAGATTTTAAAATTTAAATTCTTTTTTTTTTATAATATTAGGTTACTATAGAATTCCTTGCCGCAAAAGCTGGCAATGTTTTGATAAATAACAATTATATATTTATTATTCTCGTATGCATTGGCAGTAGAAATGATCTGATTGGTCAGCCAAACAACCAATTCATACGTAAATATGTAATATATTATTTATTTCCTTTTTAAGATGTCTGCCGCAGGTTTGTAAATTCTTAAAAAAGTAAACATATCGAAAAAATTCTCATGTTTATACAAACACCTAATCATTTTATTCTTGCTCTGCTAAGACGAAAATTTGTAAAATTAAACAACAAAAGCCACCAAATGTACTCTTTATAGACAGCCTTTTTAGAAAATAAAATAAAATGCGTCGAATAATAACGATAGTGCGAAACAAAAGGTCAAAGTGCACAGTCATACATAAACGATAAAACGGCGATCGTTCCCAGAAAAAAAAAGTATCTAACTCAGTCGGACAGCTGAGCTTTCATCCCCAATCAATTCAATCAACATATCGCGCACGCACCCCCCGAGCCACTCGTACGATTTAAAAAGCCTCCACACCTCGGTCCGCCACGCGCTACACCACTCTTTGCAGATCGATGAATATTTTTCCAAGCCATACAAACACATACATCGCGGAGATAAGAAACTGAAACTCTCCTCTGCGGCACTAACACACACAGAGCCGACACATATAAGGTACAACTCCCTTGTGTACGTTCGACCCTCTTCAATATTTTTAACGGGGCAATTCACCAGTCATCATCTCGCGCGCCCAGTCACCGCCCCCGCAGTCCAGTTAGCAGCTTTAACGAGGTTATTTCTCCTGCGCGGAGAGGGCGCGGAAAAAGGGCTGGCGCGAGGATGAATAATGATTCGTAGAGAGGAGAGAGAGAGAGAGAGAGAGAGACGTGCGCAGGGTGTAGATGGCAACTAGATCGAATGCTATGATCGCCGCCACGTGACGATCGCGAGGAGTTGAGTTTCTTTTTGCTCGGCTTCGAATTATCCTCCTCGATATGTAGGCTTGGAATTGAGGCCGATTCGGAGATTGTATAGATGCCCGAGTGATAAGGATTAATTGGGTTATATATGGCCCTTCTGGGAGTTCTGGGCTGTGTTTTGTCGCGTATGAATACTTATTTGTTAGGTTTTACGACGTTCTTATTGAAAAACAATTTTTTGTCGCTGAAATTTAAATAATGGAGAATAATTTATAGATTGTAAATTTAAAAATTTGCAGAATTGTAAAGTAATGAAAAGTATTGGGAATAAACATTTTCATTGAAATAGAAAATTTTTAAAGATTGATTTTACAAGCTACTGACTTTTAATCAAAGCAAAGAATAAATAGTACGAGAAACTATATGAAAGTGACATCATTTTAACATTTTGGTTTTATCAAAATTACATTGTATATATGAAAGTATAATCATTTGTGGCTGCTATTGATATTGAATTCTTTACAGGATGATCAGCTGTTATCAATTCAATTTTTCTGCTTGCGAAGAGTATTTTTCATAAAAATATTGTTCGAGCTAATAGCGCACATCATGTTACGTTGGCTATAACAACCCCCGTTTACTGATAACTCATAAGTGCAAGTAATTTATAATTATCAATGTAAGTAAACTATATAATTTTATGTTCACACCAACACAAGCATATAAACAAACAATGCTAATGACCAAGACCATAAAAAGTAACCGAAAAAATTATCCAAACACCCCGATAAGCTGTAAAAATCCAGTCCCCCACCTCCTCCCATCGCAAACACACGTTAACTCTCTCCATATACGGCTTGCAGATATCCCGACAGCGAATAAATCCAGCGCATATAGATCAAGCGGTCCGATAGCGATCGAAAACGATCGCATTACAGCACCGCCGACATCGGCGTCTCTGCATACATGTACGGCACGTAGTATGAAGAGTGGCGCGTGCACTGTAGCGAGATATGCGGAGCCGATAGTCCTACATGAATATTTTCGAGCTGCCGCACCCCCTACCGGTTTCCCTATATACATGTATACATCTCCACGTACACTGTACGCGTATATACGACACGTCGCTGTTTCTTTCCGTCGGCGGCGATGGCATTGTGCCCTCGCGATATAATTGCTCGCTCTTTCTTGCCGAGCACAACTGCATTTTATATTTACGCACAGATGGGGTGGATGCGCGAGACAATGCCGGGAAGAGAGTCGTGGGAGACGGGCGAGTCGAAGGAATTTCTCGCGCAGGGAATTTCTGGCTGGGAATTATTTCGTTGGAATCGATGAGAATCTGCTATTTTGGGCAAAGCTTCGAGCGCTAAAGTTATTAAACAAGAGATTCTGATTTCAGTAATTAAACTGTTATAGAAATCGAATAATAAATTAGCGAATTTACTCCTTAATAATTTATAGCGTGATATATTATTTTCAGAGTTAACCAACATATTATTAATGTTCCTACCAGGCTATTCGTGAATATCACAGCTGTTTGTAACAATGAATATTAATATTTATCGATTGTCAAATCGGGGCCCGCAGTTGCATCGTCAACAACAAAAGACAAGAAAAGCACCACGAGGTGCACAACGAAACTAATCGACAGAGAGTGCAGATAAGCCGTCCGCTCGAGTTGAAAATCGTGTTTATTATCGTGAGCAAACAAAAATATTTACGCGGACTTCTCATCCCCACGATCGACACCAGCGTATACGCATTAATTGGCTTATCCCCAGGCACTGGCCTCCCCCTTCCTGCCCATCGAGCAGTCGCGAACGTTACCCACGATCCCAGGCCAGCAGACCAGGCCATGATTTATCACCTTTACCAGCATCACCAGTGCGCAGTAGTCAAAGCTCGCTCGCGCGCGTGTATGTCCCATAAAAAAGGGTACACCTACTATCCATAAACACAATGCGCGCATAAACTCATCGAACCTATGTATGCGCGCCCGGCGCGCATAAGAATAATCCAGCCGTCTCTCTTCGATCAGCGGCGAAGAAAAAAATAAATAGACAAAGAGAGAGAGAGAGAGAGAGAGAGAGAGAGAGAGAGAGAGAGAGAGAGAGAACGAGAGCGCGAGAGATAGAGGGAGTCAGTGGAGCAGGACGAAGCACGCGCCGGAAGCGGAACCGAGAGAGTCGCGTGTCCCCGCCGTTACCGAACGGAACTATCATGATTAGTCACGGCAGTCGGCCAGGCTGTATTGCCAGACTATTGAGGGTTGCTCTCTCTCTCTGCGTATATGGATGCAGAGTGAGCGAGAGAGAATCGTTTTCCCAGTGAAGATAGTACACGCGCAGTGTCGAGGTATATAGGCGCATGGAGTACGCGATGGGAGTCAATCGGTGAGTGCGTGGATGGAGGCGCGATACGCCTCGATGAACTCGCCGAGAGAAAATAGGGGCGGGGAGGGATCTGCGCTCTTTTCTTCCAAGTGTTGATGGCCTTTTCTCGTTGGATACTTAGAGTTCGAAAAGCTCGTCACTATTCGAGAATATTTTTCTTAGTTTCGTTTTGGATTTTCTCCACGTGCGTTCGTTTAGTTTCTATCTACAAAGTAATGGGTGATTGGCGATTCAATTGGTTTGGAATTGAAAATCTAATATTTAAAACATTAAAATAATAGTTTGAATAATTGTGTTATAAAATGGATTAAGATACATGAAGATAGAGGAAGGTAGATGAACGATGAAGATAGATGATTACAGAAAATAATGTTTTACACTACTTATGATAAAAATTAAAGATTATGCATAAGAAATTTCTGTGTACTAGACTCATTGAAAAAATTAACAGTGGAACATACCGGATCGAGCAAACCCACTGTGTCCTGATGATTGCCATTTAGTATTTTACGACAGTACACATTTACATAAATTTTTGAAAATTAAAAAAAAAACAACAATTGAATTTACCTCATCTGTAACATTTTTTCCCATATTTTTATTCATCTTTAATTTTTCCTCAAAAAGCTCTATCGAAAGTATATACGCGTCCCAACCCTCCTCTCCTCCCCCCTCCCTCTTCCCCAAAAAATCTCGCAAAAACGCGACCCTCGCTATCATCTCGCGTCCCCGCGCGGACACATAATACAGAGCCAGCCAGCGGTATATAGAAGCACCTCGAGCCGAGATCCGGAAGCACGAAGGGGGCGCGTCGCCTTTTGTGCGTCTATACGTATAAACTGCTACTGTAGAGTGTACATATATATGTATATACATAGGATGGGAGAGCGCGAAGGGAGCAGCGAGAAAAAAGAAAGAGGAGAGAAGCTCCCCGCGGCCAACCCCCGGGTTAACCGATACCGGCAATTATCAACGCAACGCGTCAGGCCTTGACTAGAGCAAAAGCAGCAGAGCCGTATCATCGTCGGGGCTGAGATAGCATCGTTTACATCGCGTGGAACGCCGCCGCCGCCGCCGCTGCCGCGTGCGGCATTCCGTGTAATTGCGCAGACGGCTCGGAGGATTCTTTCTATTTCGCTTCGATGTTTTCGAGTGGCTTTTTTTTTAAAGGTCGTATACTGGTGGAGAGGTCTTTTGAATTTTAAATTAGATTATTTTGAAATTTGTCATTTTAAGCTTCTCTATTGATTTCAGAAAATGTCTTGTAACATTTATTGATGGCTATCAAATTCCGAAACGTATAACAAATATTTCGATAAGAAAGAGGAAAGAGAGATCTTGAACACGCATTGGGTAAAATTATTAAATTAAAATACTCTTGCAGTGTGCATTGGAAAAATTAAATATCTCATGACTATTAAACCACACCCTGTGATTATTTTGAAATGGTGAAGAATTTATAATTCGAACGTCAAACGCCAGGGTAATATAATTGTCTTCAAATCTGTTGATCGGGCACTTACTCTAAAAAGGGATGAGATAACGTTAAAATTTACGTTTCACCGCCATCTTATCTGAGAGCAATCAAGTAGATTAGACGCAATTAACGTCCTGTACAAATAAATGGATGATAGGAGCAATTGAAATTCGAAGTAGTGCACTTTATGAACGCGACTAAGGATGAGTTTTTGGATTCTACAAAATTAATGTGTTTTTATAAGAATCTAAAAGAAATAGTTAACAACTAGTCAAAGAAGATCCTCAAATTCTTAATTAGATCCACTATACTCAATGCATCTTATCTATAATAAAAGTATTTTTGAGGGACTTTACGCACTACTGTTTAATGTAATGCTTTCAACAACTCGACTGATGAAGTACTCGATTCCACAATATAATCCGTTCCCACCACTCCATCGGAATAATGACGCGTGCAAAAGTCCCTTACCTGTGACGAACCGCTAAACATCCAACACGCGCCAGTCTCTTCTTCGCTCGTTATACAAAGACCGCGTGGGAATTCGAGGGGAAGCGTTACATTAACAATTACCCCGATAATAAAGTCGTAACACAATACTCGGTCAGTATATATGTAGTCCGACATTGTTTGCTTGATAGACTCTCAGAATCACGATAGGACGCGTGTGGCGAGCGTTAATTTTTTTTTGTGTGAGCCGACAGCTAAGGTTGACGCCGTATCGAATCGCCCACGTGGTGTCGGTGGGTGAGTTAGTTTTGGGGGTTGGTCGGAACGAATTGATGCGCTCGTCATCGTTTTCGCTGGGTATAATCGGGCTGGTGCGTGAATAGTTTTATCGCTTTTGAATCAATACGATTGTTGTCAGTAACTTGAGAATTATCAAATTGACGCAGTTGTTCGTGATTATCCAGGGAATCTTAAAATACAAAGATTTCATTAATTTAATTATTAATTAAATAAATTTATAGGGTGATGAATGAATGTGAAATAATGTAAACAATGAAAATTGTTGATTGTTTGAGAAATGATAAGCAACTACAGAAATTGGTCGATATCAATTACTTTCGCATAAACTATCACATTTGGGTACAGCAATCAAGGGTAAGTATTTATTATTTATTATATTTATAGGGTAAGTATTACTTATTATTTATAATTCAAAGAATTTGCAACTCTGGGTCTCAGTTTTAAGGGTACTTAGGTGATATAAATTAGCTCTAGCTATTTATTATTCTTGACTTAGAAGTTTTTGAGATTATGACGAACAGAAGGCGGCCTCTTTTTGTCACAACAATCAAATATACACACAAAAAACATTAAATAGAAGTTTTATTCTTAGCCTCCCAAGGTGAGCGTCCATACCGAGCTATATCAGGTATCCGTGTGCCCGAAGCAAACGTCTATTACGAAAACAAACATATGTGACCACTAGGGACTGTTGCGCGGTTCGCCGGCGGACTTCAACGCCAACCCCCGCGTTTCTCCTCCGTCCATAATTCAATTCGATCGATCGAGCAAACGGCTCGCCACGGTATAAATCTCGAGACTCGTTCCCAGCGCCGACGCACAAAAAAAAAAACTCTCCACAACGTTCAAGATCAGTAGCCGGCGGATGAGCTCGCATTAAAATCCGTCGGATCGATGCGAGCGCAGCCTCCCCTACATACCCACATCGGCATCCTCGAGACATTAAAGATACGCGCGACTCTAACACACGTCCAGCTCATGCAGACGCAAATCTATGTACACAGACGCACGCGAGTATATATCCACGTGCATGGCGGAGATACAGCAGAAAAGAGGGTCGCTTTGCCGCGCGACTCTAACTAGGTGTACATCCTCCTCTCCCTCTCTCGCTCTCGCTCTCTCTCTCTCTCTCTCTCTCTCTCGCAGCGGCGGAAAGACGAGGAGGCCAGGATCAGCCGGAGCAAAAGAGTGAAAAAGGGAGAGAGAGAGAGAGAGAGCGAGAGAGAGAGAGAGAGAGAGAGAGAGAGAGAGAGAGAGAGAGAGAGAGATAGGGATGCCGCGAGCTGGGACCGGAAAGACGAAGAGGAGGGATGATACTGCGAAGGAAGCATATCCGGGATCTCCCTCTCGCTCTCTGCAGACAAAGAGCGGAGGGTGGCGCGAGTCGGGGCCGGGTCTGTCGTCATGGATACCGGAGCGAGCTCTCCGCTCTCTCTCTCTGTATATGTACGTCTCTCTCTCTCTCGCACTGCCGGGGGGGCTTAGCCCCCCCAGCTATAGCAGTAAACCCACCTTCTCGCTCTAGCCTCGTCGGATGCCGTGGTGGTGCTGCTGGCCGCCATCATCGACGCCCAGAGAGGGTTCTCTGAACCCACCATCTTGCCGTTTTATCGGTTATCTCGCCCGAGAGAGCGGCACGACGACGCGAAGCTTTCGCCGCGAGAAAGCTCCAGCCGTTTCTGGGTCTCTCGAGCTTTGTCCCCTGCTCCTGCTTTTCGCCGCTGATGATTCTTTTCATGACCTCCTCTGCGTATTATCAGCGCGGAGCGGCCTGCGAGCTTTTTTTTTAGCGGTACACGAGAGAGACAGTCCCAACCTCAAAATTGAATATTCAAATTTACGCGGGTGATTCTCGTGGTTATGCGAGGATTGAGGAAAATAGGGGCTGCAACCGGTTGGGTAAATGGGTCTATGGAACATTCCGGGACTTTTTAATAGTTTGAAACTACTTTTTATACGAAAATTTTTACTGAAAATGCCGACTCGTGCGGTTTACTATAATTACGTTATTAGTCAATCATTCCATAAGCAGAAAAATAAACTGAATTTACAATACTTTTTTTTGCTGTTACCCATTACAACTAATCTATATACAACCACATGGAAAATTCAGCGATCGCCAGTTTCCGCGGAAAGGAGAGCGCGCGTCACGCCTCGTCGAAACTATCGTCCGCGCGACAGAACTATATACCTATATGTACTGCAGCGCGAAAAGCTTCGCGAAGCGCAAAAAGCCTTTAATCGAAGCAGATTGAAGAAGCGGTATATATTTTCAAGTTTTCGCTACGCGACGTTGACCCCCTGCCGCCACGGGGCGAGATTGTTTTTCTGCCTCGGCGGTTCAATGCTTTATTCATCGAGGTCCGTTTTATATACGTAGCGGGACAATGGGAACGACACCGCTGTACTGTTCGTTTCACCAGAGACCGAGAGAGAGAGAGAGAATTTCGCCTCTCGCCGCTGCGCGTACAGCACATACACAGATAATACGCGGAGAGGCGAAATGGACGGCAGAGTCGGAGGGGCGGATCCGCTGTATTGATTATTCAAAGCGTTATTACTCTTTTGCAAATCAATATGTTCCGCAGGAGATGCGTTTCGATTCGAGATTTTTGACTTTTAAATTATCGCGGGCGCGTCTCGACAAAGTGATTTGTCGCTCAGCCGCAGCTGTATACGCGCGCTTGTATAACACACGCGATGTAAAACTCTCGATACGCCGCGCTCCTGCTCATTACTATTCGGGGAAAACTTTTTTTTTTATTACTGCGCTCTCCGCCCAGAATCGACGGCTCTCCTCGACTTATATCCAAAACCGCATCGGACGCTCGCTACGCCTGCGCGACCAAGGAATTTTTCATCGATATATCCATATAGCAGGCAATGTCTCTCTCGATAATCTATTTTGCCCCCCGAGTGTGTGTACACAGTTTATACAGGCCACACGCAAAGCAATCCCGCGCGCGCGGTTTCGAGTTCATACACTCGCTCGTACGAGATAGCGACTAACGCAGAAGGTATATTATACGTGTGGAGGTAGTTGTGTGCACTATTCGCGTTCAGCAGCAGCCGGTCGAACGCCGGACCGATAACGTGTGATTTACACGCCGGTCGTCGCCGGGAGTAATTAATGTCCTCTGCTCTCTCTCTCTCTCCCTTTCTCTCTCGCTCTCGGTTGCTCGAGGAGAAGAGGAAGGAGGTGAGGGGGGGAAGGGGGGGGGGAGGGATGGCGTAGCCGCTGTGCTTGAAAAAAAAAATAGGAGAACAATCGGAAATCGGCGACATCGAGGTGGCGTACTCGGATGTTGCAGTATCGACGCTCGGAGAATCGAGAGCTCTGTTCTTTCTGGCTGGCGCTTGACAAATTAACCTGTATATTCGAGAGGTAGGTCGTGCTTCTGAAGGTGATTTTCTTTTTTTTTCGAGGAATTACGGCGAGCTTACATTTGGACGATGGGAATTATGTTATATACGCTTCGACCTGGTGGATTTTTTAGTCGAAAGCTGGTGCGGTTATATACGCTTTGAATTTGGCTGTTGGCCAGTTCGCGTCTTCGCTTTGACCATGAAAGTGCTGAGTTCGTCCTGCGAACAATGCCTTTGGCTTGTACAAAAGACAGACTTTGCAGAGAGACGGTTGGATAACGAAGGAAATGTGCGAGACTTGGATATAACTTTCGAAGATATGTCTTTTAAGTATAGTCCGCGCTGGAACAACAACATTGTGTTCTATGTTAAAGCAATCGATTTCACAACAATTATGTGCAATTCACAAATAGCTGACTCTTTAAATTTGGTCACCTTTACATTTGACTGACGGACTGCTAAATGTAGCCAGCTCTAATCTCTCGAGACCAAAAAGATCAATTATTTCAAATTTAATTAATTTAATATTTTAATAATTAAAACCAAAAAAGAATTTTTACTTAAAATTACTCTTCAATTAAAATACAAATAGATGTAATAAGCATTAGGACTAGAAATTTATCTTAGATAATTTGCCAATTATTTTTAAAACGAGGGATAAAAGCGATTTCGACAATCAAAAGGTTCTTTTTTACTTTCTGAGGGTGCCGACTTCCATTATCCAGCTTTCGTCTTAATTTTACAAAATTCACTCAATCAACTCACACAACCAGTCCGACGTCCTATTACACACAAATCGAATAAATCGTTTGCAATCTCCGTTGCAATGCTGGACATCCGCATACCGAACATAACCTCAAAGCGCACAATCTCACCTGTGATAGCAGCTGTTGGCGACACAGCCGAGGGATTAGCTCGTGGCGGCGGCGAGAATGCCCCGGCCAGATAACCGCCCCTGTCGGCCAGGGCCTGTTTCGCCTTCTCGACGCTCTGCTTGAGCTGCTGAAAGGTGCTGCCGCAGCTGAGGCCCCGGTACGGCCAGTTCTCCTGCTTGACGCCGGCGCCCGTCGCGTTGTTGTTGCCGCCGCCGCCGCCGCCGCCGAGGATGCTGTTGTTGGAAGTCGCCCCGGAGCCTCCGCCGCCGTTGGAGGCGGCCCCCGTCGAGCCGCCCCCGTTGCCGGCGGCGCTTCCTCCGCCCCCCGATGTGGGTCCCTTGAGGTCGAGCGCACCTGCGTACGAACAGCTAGCGCTGTCGTACATCACCAAAGCGCCCCTGCAAGTCAACGTTTTCTGAGTGCTTCAATTTTCCAGGAAATATTCGGTTAATAGGGTGATACTAGCGCTGTATGCAGATCAGATAAATTCGAATTTTTATTTCTTTATGTCTTAAATTTTGTTATTGTTTATCAATATTTTTGTTTTAATATAATTGACAGAGGCTCTCATGAAAAATTCTACCAATGTGCGCACCGCAAATCTTTAAACTCTGAAAATTAAGATTTTGTTTTATAATGTCTGTAAACAATGAGAATCTATAAAGTGGCACTTGCCAAGCAATTATCTCGTATAGTATAATATAACTTATTAGTTCGATTTTCAATTATCTCTCATCACGACTTGTACAAGAATCCATCGAAACTACTCATCACACAGTTCCCAGCGAGAAACCGATGAAGTCCACGTCAGAAAATCCCACCCACACTGGCAACCTATAACCGCATATATCACACACCAAGATCCGCCGCATCTGCTCGTGGATCGAGCTTGAGCTTGAGCGACTGCATGCATTTGAGTGCGTGTAATTGTATCATTAGAGAGTCGGATAGTGCGGGAGTCTGCGGAGAGACCACGTGAGTTCGAGGCAGCAGCCTCGTTCGCAAAGAAACCCGTCCAACGCCGACTGGACTCTCGACCACGACGAATTCCGCAGACGGTATCAATCCGGCAGTCTGTGCATGCCTTTCGACGTTTAACTGCTAACGAGGTGGGAAGGTGGAAAGATCATCGTTGGCCGGCGCGGAGGAGGAAGCTCGAATTATTTTGTGGGCAGCGCCGCGAGAATTGCGCTATACATTTCAGGAAGCGACGAATTTACGGAGCGCTCGAGACTCTTAACCTTTGCCTTCTGACGAGCGGCGCGGATTTCTATAGGGTGGTGGGATTCGTTACACTTTTTTTGCGCGCGAATCGTTTGAAAGGCTGGTTTTTCCACACACTCGCGCGGTAAACAATTTCGCTCGCGGTCGCGGACGCGTTACGAAAATAGTTCGAAGGCTCTCTCTCGCGCGCGCGCGTGCAGTATCGCTCGACTTCAAAGGATGGAAAGGAAAAAAAAACGCGCAGCGTTACCTAATGAATTGCCTTAATCGCGCGTTCTCAACGGGTAATTATGTCATTTGCCCGCAGCGCTTTGAAAAAGCCCGACGGTGCGTCGCGATTGTTTATCTTTAGCTGAAAGCCGACATCCGATATGTAATTTCGTTAAAAGTGCTTATTTAACCGCCACTTGAATTTCGCTCGAAATAATTGCGCAAGTTTAATTATTCTCGGAATCTCGTGCGCCCGGTAGACTTACATCCAGTGGATGTCGAATTCGCGACGCACGCCGCTGAGAGGCACGAAAGGAAATGATATTATGATTTTGATATAATGATAAGTTACACCGTCTGATCGCAACCTGTCTTTTCGTAACTCGCGTTTAAATGCTCGTGTATACATGGATCGACCACCTAAAAATATGCACTCTGATAAAGGTTGCAAAAGAAAAAAAGAAATTTACGCGCGGATCACAGTAGAATACAAGCCTGCACTCGATATCTCGACACGTATATATACGCACACACTCATACCACCTGATTCCTCGAGCAGTACCTGCGTCGAATTTCTATCCAGTCTCGCTGTGCCAGGAGGAGGACGCCTATGTCAACAAGGACTCGGATCTCCAGCCAGCGGAGGAGTGCAATCGTCGGGATGAGCAGCGCAGAGGAGAGTCGAGACGCAGAGCTCGCGAGTAAGTGTATACGGAAAAAAAAGGACGGCCAGCAGCGCAGCGCAGAGAGTACGAGTATACGTATAGTATACAGGTTGGCCGTCTACTCGCGCAACTGCCGACTCAGTCTCGCGGCCAGCAGCAGCAGCAGCAGCAGCAGCAGCAGTAGCAGCGGCAGCAAATTGCCTGCTTCCGGGCCTCATTACATCACTCTGTTACTCTGTTAACGCTCGCCGGAAACCCCTCGCTCTCTGCCGCCGCTCACTCTTTCTCTCTCTGTCTCTCTCTCTCTCTCTCTCTCTTCGTCTCTCTAGTTCTCTATATGCGCGCTTGGCTGTGTATACATGGATATATAGCTATAGAGTCCGGAGACTTTGCTCCTGTGTGGCTGCGAGAGTGTGTGTGCGTGTGTGCGTTTGTGTGGCTTGCATATAGGAGAGACTCGCACACGAGACGACTATGTGCGAGCGAGCGCGCTATTTAAATGCAGCGACGTGGACTGTCGTACGTCCGATGAGTAAGGTGTGTTGTTGTGGAGGTGGAATCGTTGTTGCGCGACGATGGGATATTTGCCGCGCTTGGTATGCGGAGAAAGAGAGAGAGAGAGATCGCTTCTTTTCGTTCGGGGGTTGGTTGGGAGGAACGTTTTGGAAAAGTGACTTTTGATGGAGGACCGATAGATAAACGACTTTGCGGCGACGACCGTCGCCGGAGCAGAAATAGTGCTGGTTAGATTTTCATTGAATTTTATGAAGCTGTTGCAAAATAAACGCGAATGAATATAGGAATTGTTCGAAATATCACTTATCATTTTGTTGATAGGAGGAATTGCTATTTTGTTTAATTTCGAGTTATTAATTTATCGAAATAAGATGGTCGAAATTTTATTGAGAATTGTTGCAGTGGGAGATACGCGTTTGAAGAAATATCGATAATTTTTTTAAAAGTACTTTTGGATAAATAAAGAAAATAATTAATCAAATCGGATTCTTATATATGAGACTTTTCATCGATAAATTATTTGCTCTATATATTTCAATACATCAGCTTCGGTAAGAAAGTGTATGCTATGAATAAACCAAAAAATTAAAGGTGTGCTCCTTTTGACTATCCAGTAACACACGCTGTAAATTATGCATGTAACGATAGCACTACTTGAATAAAAATTGTTACGTGTCGAGCGAAAATTGCTATTTATAGCGTGTTTACTGTTTACGGCATATTTTACAATTCATACCAAAATTATTAGAAATAAAGTAATGATTTGTACTTAACATGATGCAGTTATTTTTATTTGCATCATTTTTTTCGGTATACCACTATCACTGAGTAATATATTCAGAGTTTAAAGATAGCGCAGTACTTCAATTTTGAAAAGCTTTTTTTTTTTTAATATTCGCGCGCGTAGCGACACTAGAAAGCTATAAATCAATACGAAGATAAAATGGAAGTTGGCCACGCTAGTCGCATGCACGTGAAAATGCAGCAGAAAAAGAGCAAACAAGTTACAGAGACTTATCGAGGAAAAAGTGAAGTACGGGAAGCATTAAATATAGGAAAGCTCGAAGTATAGCAGTCGCAAGATTGACTGGAGCAATAATCCAAGACGATTATCTCGTATCTAAGGCCGGAAATTGAAATAGCGACGTTGTGTAATTTTACTGGCTTTCGTTTCGGGTCGTACCATTTTCCGTATACAGTAAAACTTTTAAGTACAATATATTAATCTTTCAAAATTTTGCACATCCCGGAGAGTAAATTCATCTTTCGAATATCCAAAATATCCCCACCCCGTATATACACGTCTCCGCTGAATTATCGCGCGAACTAGACTTATATGCGCGAAGCTCAGCGAAAAGCTTTTTTCCCCCGCGATAACAATGAATCACGTCCGAGCGCGAACGTTGAATTTATCACAAAGTGTCAAAACTAAACTCGCCCATCGCGCGGAGTTTAAATAGTCCCGGTCTCATGTATATATATACATATATATAGATATGCGCGCCCGCTCAACTTAGCTCATTAATTTCCGAGGCCCCAGTCCAAGGCAATTAATTTCAATTACATCTTTCGCATCTACATAAAAACCTTGCCTCCCACATCAGCAGCAGCAGCAGCAGCAGCAGCAGTGCTGCGGCGCGCGTATTAAAATCCCGTATTATTTTACGCAACTTTCTAGCGTCCGGAATGTATTAAACGTTTAATAAATTCTTGCAAAAAAGGATCTGCGCTTTCGCAGGAAGTTTGGCAGCGCTTCAAAAGCTCGCGCGACATTACGCATTCAGCTTCAGAATCGACTCTGACTGGCCGAAGAGGAAAAAAAAAGCTCGACGTCGGATATGAGACGCGACTGTTGTACACTGTATACGGTACACGTGGCTATACTGCAATGGCTCTTGTTGTATATATCGCGCTTTTTTACGCTGCTTTGCGCGTGCAAGCTTTTGTCCGCCGCGACGACGAACTGCCTCTTGGACGTTACGCGCTTATTTTTTTTTAACACGATTGGCTTGGCTGTTTTCGTAAGCTCGGATAAGGGGTTTAATGAAAATTTTCTAAATTTTCACTGATAAAGTAATTTTTAAATGGTACATGTATTGCTCTATTTTTCTAGAATTTTTCAAAGATTATAATAAATTTTTTTTCTTTTTTTTTATAATTCTAATAAAATTTTGTTAGAATTATAAAACATGACTATTACATACATTTCATTAAGCAACTTCTCTTAGCGCGTACTTTGCGCACTAGAATAAATTAATGACGTTAAATTTTCATTTTGCAGGAAACAGCCAGTTAGTAATTCGACAAAAGCTCCTTTCGAAATCTTCTACGTATATATATATATGCCCAAAAGCTGCGAGCGATACACGGAGCTCCGCCATCCTCAACGGCATTCATTGTTCTCCCTATAACGCGCATTATTCCTATATATATACACGTCCCGGACCATTTTCGCGAAATTCAACGTTGCAAGTATAATATATAGGCGCAGACAATAACGGCATCGTAGACGCGCACGGACACGACGCACACACGCAGTACATAGCCGCCGCTCGCTCGCGCGCGCTGCAGCTGCAGCGGCGCAGCGATACTATGCGCCAAATTATCCGTAACGCGCTGCTCGTTTATTACCACTTATTTTACAATTTGCGTGTGCGTATACACACGCCGGCTCGGCGACGCGCTCGGATCCGATTTGCTTTTCGAGAGACCTAGATACGCAAGCTCGCGCTGTCTTATAGTATACGTGCGACGCAGGAAAACTTCGTCTCGGGGAATATCTTCTGCGAGGGCACGGCGGAGATTTTTCGTTGCGCTTTGCGTATACGATTGCTCGCGGACGTCGACGCAGCGCCATGGCCTTGAGGCTTTTTCCAGGGCAGAAAAATTTTTTATGACAATATTTACGAAAATACATTCGAAAATTTCGTGTGATACGGTGGTAAATGTGTAGCGATACTCGCGTCATCCTTTCTATACGTCCGAAATGATTTATTCGTTGGCATAGCGGCATCGCATGCATCAGTGTTTATATTAACGATCGTATATCACGTACGTGTTCGCTAAATCTAATCAGCAGAGTGATTCATTTGCGAAATTGCGAAACTGCCGCCGCGCACTAAATTCTCGATGACGTCCAACTCAATTAGCTTCGCTTAAGAACTTAGTTTCCGTTTTTTGCTTCTGTTTCTCAATTCAACGCCCTAAACAAAGTTTCACCTTCCGCTGATAATTATATAGTTATAAAATAATGTGACTTACCGTCAGAACGGGGAAGCTTCCTTCCGTGACTGCCGCCCGTGACTCCCTCGTGTTTTCCACTCTTCCAAATCTCGATAGCTCCCGTCTCTCTCTCTCTCTCTCTGTCGGCTTCACCGATCTGCGACACTCGCAGCGTCGATCCGCGGCGACGTTTTCACCATATAGAAGACCGCGGCCACGCGCGCACGCACGAAAAATGTCACTTTTCCGCCCACAGAACGCAGCAGCCGCAGCAGCAGCAGCAGCAGCAGCAGCAGCAGCGACGAGTAGCCGAAAGCACCGAAAGAAAGAAAGAAATAAAGAAGAATTCTCGCCGTGAGGGAAAACCAAGCTGGACGCGCCGAGGCTACGGACTGGACACGAGCATCCGCCGGGCGCAGGAAGAAGAGCAGCGGCAGAGCGGCACGTTTGCCACAGGAGCAGAGCGCGGCGTCGGCGTTATCAGTCGGCGGTCCGGCGATTGGCTGGCTATCGGAGCCTGCGCGCCGGAGCTTTCGGCGGTGGCGGGGGGCGAGTGAGAGAGAGAGAGAGAGCGCGGGCTGCGCCCCCTCAACGCCATCGGTTCACTAGCTAGACGCAGAGAGAGAGAGAGAGAGAGAGAGAGAGAGAATCGCGGAGGCGGGATCATCCACAGGGTGGATCTTCCTAAAACCCCCCCGCTCTCTCGCCGCCTGGCTTTGTCTTCGTTTGGAGGGAGAGAGCGAGAGCGAGAGAGAGAGAATTTCTGAGCTTGCGAGCTTTATCTCTCGGGGGATGTTTTTTTTTTATTTTTAGACTCGAGGGGGGTGAGTGCTAAGTGTGAGGGTGGAACGAGGCCCGACAGGGGTCTGCGCAAGCCTGCAGAGATGAGGTTTCGGTGTACGGAGTTTAGAGCGAAAGCTCAAGATAGGACGCGCGATATTCTCGATACTGCAGCTTTTTCACGAGGATAATTTTCGCGGGGCTGGGAGGGGGGGGGGGGGAGCAATCGAAACAATTTCCTCGCTCGAGCGCAGCCGCGCGCAAATGCGAAAATTCGCGATAATTCGGCTGTGAAATTCCCATGAAATTGCCGCGTCGTCTCTGGCCGCGGCGCGTGTGCGCGCACATATGGAGAAGTAAAAAGCGATCGA
Organism: Philotrypesis tridentata; assembly: GCA_018906965.1. Classification (NCBI taxonomy): domain Eukaryota; kingdom Metazoa; phylum Arthropoda; class Insecta; order Hymenoptera; family Pteromalidae; genus Philotrypesis; species Philotrypesis tridentata. The sequence continues at coordinate 5,490,641 of JACCIB010000009.1, read as the reverse complement.
TAGGACAGAGGCACACGTCGGGTGGACGCGCTTAATTGCTCAGATGAGATATCGGAAGGCCGTCTACCTTACGCATCGGTGAGTTTGAGCCCTCGGCCGTATAGACCCAGCCGGAAGTTAAATCTTGTGGAAGAATCGCTAGTCAATGGCTGAGCCATGAGATGCGACGACTGCTTTCTATCTTCGGTTGTCTGCCTGCTTGCATAGGGACGGCTTGAGTGTATACAAGTCGGTGTCTCGTTAAAGTTTCGAGACGGGAGTGTGGGAGAGTGTAACAATTATCGAGTAGAAACGTTTGCTGCTGGAGACGATGGGAAAATGAGATTCTGGGCTCCATTTGTACAGTATGCTGATGCTGCTTCATCGACAAGTATTTATCCATTTAAATTTTGGACCGAAAGTATACTCAATTTCGTGACACAGTGTTTGCGAAACTTGCACGAATGCTTGACTGAAATTCATTGTAAATATACGTAGTAAAGTGAATTCATTGATTTTGATAGATAGAGAAAAGTTCACCGTTCGAAAATTCGGTCGCTGAAAACAGAACTTTAAATTTCTACCCAACCTTTTTATATTCACAAAGACTGCCCATAATACTTGCAGCGATAAAAATGACCCTTTAGAGGAAGATATTGAATCGTTTCAAGGAGAAAAATCTTTTTGAAGTAATAATACTCTCCATCGTTAAAATGAATTTTGTTTGTTTGAAGAAAAGTCGTTTCACTTCAATTTTTTTAGTAAAAATAAATATTTTTGTATTGCAATTAGTAAGTAATGATCAATTAGTACGTCTTGTGTATGCAGTAGTATAGGGGATTGCATTATAACATATATAGGTAAGCTCATAATATAGGATTTCCACAACCAAAAATTAGAAGTTTATTGAAACAAAAGTTGATATTTAATTTATATAGTGTACAGCAATTTATCCGTACACGTTTTAAATAATATTGCCATAATATTATAGCCATAAACGGTAATATCTTGTTTCTACTCATTCTGTTCTACTTAAAATTTAATTAAAAAATAACTTTACTAACTACATCATGCATTTTCAACTAAAATAAAAACAGCGAATATAAATTTTTATCAACTATCTAGTTGAACAAAAATCCATGGATATTCCCACCAAAATAATCATCAGTCATACATCAGCACTTTTCCAATCGTACAAATCCATTCACCTCGACCTCCCGCAACTACAATCCCTAACCCCGCGGGATGAAAGTGATCAGCAAGTACAGCAAAACCGCTGCCTCCAGAGCATCGCGGAGTCGGGAAATCGATTAACAATGGGATATCCCTTCCCTCCTCATCCCTCCTCACTTCTACACACCATATCGGAAAATACCCCGTTGTGTACGCTCGGTTAATGTTAATAGTAGGGGCTGGCGCGACGACTGCGTCGTCGTCGGCTGGCTGCTGCCCCTTTCGACGGTGAGTTAGAGCTTCCTGAGCCGCAGCGCGGCAGCGCAGCTCACTTTTACCAGTCGGCTAATGGCGAGGGAGGAAATATCAAAACTCGCTCGTAGTCTCTCCGAGTTTCTCCTCCGTCTCGGCTCTTTGGCCCCCGACGAGAGATAGCTCGCCGACGAGTGTAAACTTTATTCCGCTGCGGCGGGGACGCCCGAATATTCGCGCTGCGCAGATAAATCTAGTTGGGAAAGCTTTTTTCGCCCGATTCCTCGCCGTGTCTTTCGGATATCTTGCGGGCGCGCTTTTTGCGAGGATAGGGTTAAGGGGGACAAGGGGGGGGGGGTGAGCAGCCTTTAAAATACGAGTAGAAGAATTGGTTAAAGTTGATTGTTAGAATTGTCTTTCATTTGAGACGTTCAAGTTACCTTGAAAACCATTTTAATCCTGTGTTATAAAGTAGAAATAAAAGTAAAAAATGATCTTAGAATTCCAAAGAAATTTGTTTACGCTTCAATTTTACGATAATTACATTTATGTAAAATGCAAGGATTTCAATTTGAGAGTACAAAAGTATGTTTAAAAGTTTTTAAAAAAGTACAATTTTTTTGTTATTTATTATTTTGTTGACGCGTTCAGATTTACAGTCCAGCATTGAAATCATGAATAACATTTAAAATCGTCTCTAACGTCAAATTTGAGGATTTTTTGTCCATTTGTTTATTTCTACTTATTAATTCTATGGTCGATGAAAAAAGTGCTCGAACCGATTTCCGTAATGTTCGAAATGGTTTTGAATCTTCTGCTAATCGAACAAATGTACACCTCACGCAAATATTTGAAATATTCATGCTCTCGCATCTGCATTTTAAAACGGACTTTGCACGCGTTAATATTGACAATCGAAGCGGCTGACCATCGCAACGACCTTTACTACTTTCGCGCGCCAGTCTAACGATCGGAATCGAAGATATCTTGCGCGTCATACGCGCGCACGCAAGATGATCGCGTCATCCGGAAAGCGTCGGCTCGGCCGAAGCCTCGAAGGGAGGAAAATAAAAATCAAGGATTTATCCGCGGAGTAAACGTAATCACCATTTGTCACGAAAGCTCGGCGCATTCAACGCTCGCTCGCGCATTCAACAGGTTCGCAAGAACATTAAGCGCGAGAGCGAGAAAGAGACCAGCGCGCGGCAGTAGAGCAGTAGCGGAGAACGTCAGCCGCGAGTTTGTTCACATGTCTTTTCTGGCAGCGTTATAAACTTCACCAAGGCGAACATCTTCTCTTGCGGCCCGCGGCTGCAGACAGATTAACTGCGCCATCGTCCGTATCCTTATGTTCTTTTGCACGCGATTTTCGAGGCTGCGCTAATGGCGATGCATGAATTCTCTTCCTCCCCCCCCCCCTCACTCACCCCGTTTCTATTAGGATAATTTATTTGGCCGTCGCTGAGCTATGGCTCTATACGTTGGCCGCCCCCGGGCTTGATTCATGCATCGTTTAGCCGAGATTTCGCGGTCTTTGTTCGCTTTTTGGAAGCCGAGCTTTCATTCGATTTTCGAGAGACCCGTGCGGTGGTCTTTGTTTCTGAACGCTAATTTGATGTTTTGCATTTTTGGGGTAGGAGCGCGATGATCGGTTAAAAATTTGCGTCTACGAGTGGAAATTACCTTAATACATTGTTGAAGATTATTTTGGTGTTAAAGATGAAATGGGCCTATTGTAAGAATTAAAAAAGAAAATACAAGTAAAAAAATATGATGAAGTGGAAGGCATGACAGCATCGACAAATTAGGAATTTTCGATTAGAATTTGAAAAAGGACATAACAAGAATCTTTTATCTCAGGTTAAATTAGTAATTTTCTATAGTCTGAAACTCCCTTAAAAATTATACGCTCGACCCACACACCACTGCACCATTATGAGCAAGTTTAATTTAACTGCACTTTTCAAGTGTACTCAAACTGTAAATTTAATGGGTAAGATTATTGAAGTCCATAATGACAGTACGATTTCGAAACGGGTGCGGAAGGTGATTGCTTAGCTCACGTGATGTTTTTCAACTGCGAAAAGTTTCATTAACTAAAAATTTTCTCCAATGAATCAGTTCGAACTTTACTTTATACGTGAAAGCCTTAAAGTTATTTTGAAGTTGTGATAGATACGTTAGAATACAAAATAAATTTATGCACGAAGAAAAATTGTCTTCAAAACTTGCGTACCCAGCTGCTGATTCGCGTAATTTTTTAAATCAACTCTTAACCATTCAAAGTCATAGAATTGCAGAAATTTTCAATCCCCTTAACTTCAACACTTCTCTACCACGAATCACGAGAAGCAAAATTCGTCCCTACGGCAATTTACACGAAAATTCAAGCTGAAATTTTTAACGGCGCGATTTAATTTGCCCCTGAATTGGGGCAGACTACAAGTCCAGCCAACTTACACGTGTCTCTAAACACACTTACACACGTACCCGCGAACGCACACACCGCGCCCCACTATTAATATCAGTTAACGAGCCGATATGATCGCGTTCAGGTCGTGCCGCGTGTTAACTGCGCCCTGCAGTTATATATACCCCGCAACTTCGTCGTCCTGCAGCGCCACATTGTGTAGGCATATATATACGCAGTATATGTGTGCAGTTATTATACAACAGAGCCGATGGGTATGCGTGTAGACCCCCGTTGATTTGGCTGAGTCACGGGTAAGTGAGAACTCGGAGAAGAGACCGCGGCACTCTCTCAAGCATTTTCACACGATTGAGGGGGGGTGTCGTTCAGTTCCTGCTGAGCTCAAGGTGCGAACGAGTGATTTGATGAGTTCGAATCGTTAAATTTGATTGTTCCCGGAGTTATTGGTCGTTGCGAGTTTGTTGAAGGATGGATGGACTTTTACGGGAAATGGACTTTCAGAGGGCAGGATGTTGTTGGAAAATAGAATACAGATAAGTTACACGGAAAAGCACACTTTTGTAAATAGAAATGCTGAGCCGTAGAAAAATATTGCTGTATCGCGGGGATCAATTCTGCGATGTATAGTGATCATTTTTTAAATTGAATTATTACGCAAAAATTAATGATATTCAAAATACGTTAAAAAATTCAAGCTACTTCACAAGAATTGGCTCACAAAATATTACCCGTTTTTCATTTCATATTTTAATGCTTCATCTCACGATACTCAGGAATAATTTCATCAGAATTTCGCCGCAGCGATCAAAGTCGCACCCCGTAATAAACTTCTTCCATCCGCGGCGCACGAAAAATTTCCAGCCAATCAAGATTGGCCAATTAAAAAACTCAGCTATCTTCATCGCGTTCCGTGTCATTCCTCATATCCCTCGTTAAAAGCTCGCCAACGTCCCGCAGCCTGATTTTCGGCGTAAGCTGCCACGAGAGCCTCGATATCCACATACGTGCAACCCTATCGGCTCGGCGAATCTGAATTATTGTTGCAGATAGACGTTACAGCGGGATAATCGAGGCCCTAGCCCAGGGTGCGGGGGGAGGGGGGGGAGGAGGAGGAGGTTCAGAATTCGATTCGCACGTACATATACGTACGTATCATGCGAGAGAGTTTGCACTCCACACATGCAGCGCCAGACGTGTGTTGAGGCCACACACACGGACGCTCATCTCTCACATAGCGATGTGTGGCAGTGGCCGACAGCTGAGATTATCTTCCGCCGATCTCTCGTGCGCGGCAGATTCTCTTAGCCATTCATATATGCATGGCGTTTTCCCTCTCGCCGCATGCGTCGCATTAGACTTGCATACTCTCGCGCTATGTAAGGAGGCGTGCGAACAGCAGTTGAAGCTATACGCGAGCTGTGCATATACCTCGTGTACGTGTACGCGATACGTGTACGTCTGGTGTATGGATATATATATGTGTTATGGCCGATTTCGAGCGGCACATACGCTGACCCGCCTCTAAATAATAACTTTCGATTAGGGTCTACGCCAGATTCGGATCTGCCGAGAGAGGGATTTGCGACTGTTGGAGCGGAGATACAGTCGGGGTGGAGAATTGATGGGGCGCTGGTTTGGATTTTGGTGCTGGCGCGAACAAGTTTTTTTTTTTGGGGGGTGGGGGGAGGAGGGAAGAATTATTGTTTAAGTTCGATATCGAAGATTTAGTGTCATTTTGATGGAATGGCTACCGTTGATATTGAATATATTTGTTTTATGGATACTTAAGGGTATGTGCTGTTATTGTTGAATGTTAGAATCAATTTGATGCGCTGTCGAAAACGTTATCAGCAGCGGTACCGGACGTTGATGTGAAACAGGGACATCATTAAATCCATTAACACTAATGCAAAAATTGACGTTATTTCGTAACATAAATTCAGTAACACAAATACTTTGTTTTGTTATAGGTATATATTATGGTTATTAATTTTAATGCACAAGCAACACAGGAATTCCTTTAGAATTCTTGAAATTTTTTACACTGTTTACTTCTGCAAGTAATAAATTCCGTTATTACAAGATACTAAGTAATCGTATCTTATTTCTATGAAATAATGAGCTATGATTTCGTAAACTTTTTCAATAATTTTGAGCAATTTAAAAATACATTTCTCCCTCATCAACGACAATCGAAAATATTTTAAAGTATACAGTGCAATTCAAAAATCCGTCAAACTCCCTCTCAACAGGCACATACCCAAGAACCCTCAATGAAAGCTCCCAAGCGTAAAAATCTCAAGCGTTCACTCCGCGCCGCGTGCAGCGGACTAGCCCGCGATTCAAAAACTCGCTCTCGCAAACCCGCACTTGATCGATGCATTTTACCCGAGCACGTCCGAAAAGCTGGCCGACAACACACACACACACGCGCGCGCCGCGAAATTTTCGCCAAGCTGTAAAGTCACTAATGAGCGCCGCTGTAACGGCCCTCTGCCGCTGCTCCATACAGCCCCAGATCCGCAGCTCCGGAGGAGGGTCGCTCGGTCGCAACGGCGAGCGGCACGCGAACCTGATTGACTTGTAGATGAGGCGACAGCCGATACGAGGCCCCGACTCCCCCCGCAGGACTTTACATTGCCTTCCCTCTATCTCTCGCGCTCTGTGTGTGCAAAGGGTCGCTATATTACACTGCGCCGCGCGAGAGGGCCGCGCTCGAGGATATTTTACGCGCGGCTCTTATATATACGTATACGATGAGCCCCGAGAGATTGTTTAATTTATAGCGCTCGACGCGAGACTTTTGCGAATTGTACATATCGTGTACATAAGCACTGCGCGCTATCCGCTGCGTCCAATCCGAGCTTGTTATATACGGAGCAGTATAAGGGATAGTTACACCGAGCTAATCTTCCCTGAATTAATGGGATTTCACTCTCTCTCTCTCTGGGACCAGCAGCGCCGACGACATTACAGTGCGATAATATAGCGATTCGACGACACCCGCGGCCGCACTATTGGCGAGCACGTCACAACGCGCTTATCGCCGCTCCAATCGTCGCTTCGCCCGAGACCGTATATAGCCCCGCGTATATACGCTGTCCGTCCGATAACGTTTCAATTGCAGCTTCCCATATCAGCGAGTCATTACTCACGAGTCCTCTCCGTTACGTACCTCTCTCTCTCGAGCTTCTCGGTTTTTTTTTTCAATCACAGCCGCGTTAATTCTCGGAATTATTTTCCAAAAAGTCTCCTCGTATACTCTCCCTTTCGCGGCCGTGCGCCGCGCATGTATTACGCGATTTCGTAAAAGTGATTTCTCCGCTATGATGTCAGCCGCTGCGCCGAGCGTTATCTGGTTAATTAATCTTCGTTGACGGCTACGCCTGTGTGCGAGTGTCCATACGCGTGTGGCTGTTTGTGCGGGTACTGTATGGTACGTTGGTTGCGTAACAGGGAAAAACGGGCGCCGTTGGACGAGCGAAGCGTAACGCAATGCGACGCGCGTGTACACAGTCGTATATGTGTATTAGGGGTCGTTGTTATTGTTGGGCGATTGATTTGCGCGAATGAGATCTTTCGACGGCTGCGCGGATACAAAGCGTGCGGCTGTTCGTTGTACGGCGTGATTAGAGATTGAGTTCATTTCGTTTTATGTACTTGCTTTTATGGGTAAATGCTAATTTTCGCAGAGAGGACGATGTCGAATAGATTGAAGCCGTTCGCGCACCAGTCGAGGGGTGAGATAAGAAAGGTTTTAGAGGTTTTTTTGTGGTTTTACGTAGTTTTGAAAATTTCGAAAATGCGATGGGGATGATTTTTGTTTTTTAAGGTTTTCAGTGATAATAACGAAATGAAATAATAGGCATAATTTAGTAATAAACTAATGTACTAGTTACTTATATTAGAATCAAAATTTGAGAGTACGGTATCATCTCGTTTTGAAGTAAATGTGTACTAGTATATTATAAAATGTTAGTAACTAGTTAGAGAGCAGAACAAATTGTAACGTATGCATACAGAAACTTTAAAACATTTTTATTTTAATAGTTTTAATAATTTCTCATTGAGATATTTAAGGAAGAAGAAGACACATTCACATTATTCACAGATAAAATCGCCTTGATTTAGTTAAAAATTCTTATTTATGATCAAATTTCTTTGAATTAAAACTCGTTTCCATAAAACATAGTATTTAAGTAATACTCATTGCCATAACCACCCAAAATCTCGTATCATCATAAAAAAAAGAACTTTCAAGCCCACCGAAAATTCTCATCAATATACCCAAATCCTGTATTAGCACCATCGCAGCGCCCCCCAGCGTCATCCCCCTGAAGTGCATCATCCCCGCGGATCCTGATACCGATCCCAAGCTACATGGCTGACCACCTTCACCTCGGCCGCAGCTCGAATTCCTACCCTACCAACCCACTGCTCGAACAGCACCAACAGCAGCAGTAGTACGAGCCAGCTATCGATCGTCCAGTGGGGGTCTAGCGTTCCTACCGCAGCACCACCCTGCTCTCTCTCTCTCTCTCTCGCTCCTTCTGTCTCTCTTTCTCTCTGCACCCCACAGAGCCCTCGTCGCTCGCTCTTCCGTGCCATATTGATTCGACTACGACGACTACGAGTACGAGGGGCTCGTCTCTTACTCGCGCGCGCCGCGTGCAGTCGGCGCCGCCGCGCTCGAATAAGGGGGTCGAAAGCCTTGTGCAGAAGAGCGAGACGGAAAACTGCCGCGCGCATATACACACGCTCCCTCTGTGAGCTGCTGCTGCTGCCGCCGCCGCTGCTGCTGCTGCTGCTGCTGCTGCTGCTGCTGCGGCCTGGTGTAGTTGCGCACACCACGACAAACCTTAGCAGCCGAGCAGACACACATCGCAGTCCACGACGGCCAGACAGAGGACCGCGGACGAGAGGCAGTTCCCTGATCGCGCGAAGCGCAGCGTCTCGCTCGCCAAGGGGCCGCGAGTCGGACCGCTGGAAGAAAAGTGTGCTGGTGCGCGTCGCGTCGCGCGGACCCACATCGCCTCTGCGTCTCCTCGCCTCGTCCGCGTCCACGTCCGCGCCTATCTCTATGCAGCGGCGGTGGCCATCAGCCGAGGGGAGTTGCTGCCGCAGCGACGAGCTGCTCGAGTCGAGCTGAGAGCCGGCGAGCTGGCCAAGACCGAGGACGGCTGCTTAGGCGGCCGCCCTGATCAGCAGCAGCCGCAGCTGTCGAGGCTCAGCCCCCGCGGATCATCATGGTCATGATGGCCGGCATGGACGAGCACGAGCGCAAAGTCGTCGTCGAGTTCTGCCACCTGCTCGAGAAGAGCAAGCAGCTGTTCAACGGCCTGAGGGACCTGCCCCAGTACGGGCACAAGCAGTGGCAGGCCTACTTCGGCCGGACCTTCGACATCTACACCAAGCTCTGGAAGTTCCAGCAGCAGCACCGGTGAGTCACACACGCGAGAGAGAGAGAGAGAGAGAGAGAGAGAGAGAGAGAGAGCGTATACCATGTACTCACGCGCACGCACACGACCGCACGCTCCCGTACACGTATTACATATACACGTACGCGAGGCATACGTCGTGTCTACATACACACCACAGCGCCAGACACCCTTACTCGTATATACAGCGACGACTCGATTCTTCCTCTTCTCATTCTCTCCTCGTTTTTTTCCTTCGTCTTTCGCTCAGCCTTTCGTGCCGTACTACTACTATCCGCTCTCCCGCCTCTTTCTCCGCTCTCTCTCTCTCTCTCTCTCTCTCGCTCAAACTAAAAGCTAGAGAGACAGAGAGGAAGAGAGAGAGAGAAAGCATTGTCTGCGGCGAGGGGAGTAGGCTCTGGGATTTTTTCTCTGCGGTGTGCTGCTGCTGCTGCAGCGTGTGTGCTTTCCAGGGGGGGGAGGGGGTGGCGGAAGGGGAGGGCGAGAGTTTTGTTTCTCGGAAGAAGCGCGCGGGCGCGCGTGCAACACACACGCACACACGTACACACGCACGCGTTGACAAAGAGTGTGCATACAATTTTTTTTTTGCTCTCATCCCTATCTCTTTCCTTTTCGGAAACTTCCCGAATCTCTCTCTCTCTGTCTCTGTCTCTCACTGGCGAGCGACGAGGAGAAACGCTGCGTATAAATATGCTAATTCACCGGGAGCCAGAGGGAAAATGGGTTTACGCGCTCGAGCACTTTTTTTCTTCGTAGATTGCGCGAGGCGCGAGTTTTGAATTCTCACCCTTTCGACGACGACGACGACGGCGATGGGGATGAAGTGAGACGGTCGGGGTTGAGGTTAGTGCCGCGAACGAGGCTGTCGAGAGAGAGAGAGATACTGTGAGGGGGAGGGGAGAGGCCGGGAGTTAACCGAGCTGAAAATTAATAATCTTAAAACCGCTGATTCCGGAGATTTCTCTCTCTCTTTCTCTTTTTTTTCAAGAGGCCTCGCTCGCGATATTATCATACATTACGCTCTGAAATTAGCTCGTCTCCCGATATGAACCTGACAAGAGCGCACTACTGCACTCGCGTACACGTATATAAAGTGTCGGGAAGTGAAAAGTCCGCACACGCTTTCACGAGCTCGGCACACGAGCTCAACCATACAATAAACTTGTCAATAGCAACCCCCTCGGAACCTAACCTCCCATCTCCAAAACAAAGCACCCCACCCCTGTATATATACTCGAGCGTTTTTGCCCTCCTCCCACCTCCTCCTCGCATTCGAAAGCGCTCGTATTTCACCCGAAAAAATCATCTCAATTTATCCGGCTAAAAAGCCCCAAAATAGACCCAATGCCAGCCCGTGTCTATGTGTGTGTGTGTGTGTGTGTCTCTGTGTTTGTATACTGCATCCCTTTACTCGACCAGCCACCCCTCCCACCCTCTTCACATTCTAACGCTTCCCAAACAGACAGCCACCCACAGCATCTCTCTCGCGCTATTCCTCTCGCGTTCTCTGCGCGGAAGCTTCTCTGTATATATACTGGCCTTTTTTTCGCAGTCTCGAGACTCTCTCTCTCTCTCTCTCTCTGGCCCTATTCTACGCCTCCCCCCCTTTCTCACCGCACTCCCAGAGGGGGGGGGGGAGGGCAGCGCTCTTTCAGCGGACTAGGCCTCTGGCTCGTCGTCTCCTCGCGACACGCGATAGCGGATGGGATGTGCGTTTTGACTCTTTTTTCCTTCGTTTCTTATTTCGAGTCCCAGAGATTTTTTTCCCGATCACTCGAGTCGAGCTCGACTCGTTTGTTTACGAGGAAACGGGCGGCGCGGAGGGGCGGTGGGACCTAGTTTCACGCGATGGGAAATAACGAGTACGTGTCGATATATATAATGCCGCGAAGGGATGTTGGAAACGTTTAATTTAAATATATTGACAAGAATCGAGCTCTGCGTGATCCAGATAAACGACGCTGACGCTAATAGAATTGTAACGAGCAGTTATTTAGAGCGTGTCTCGCGTTCGGTTGACAATTTTTAATCGTCCTCGATTGGTTGGGGGGAGGGGCTAGGCGGTGGCTAAATTCATTTGGCAATGTTTTTACTTTAATAATTATAGGTGGCTTATTGAAATGCGCAGAAGAATCGCATTATTACCTAAGGAAGCTAATTATTATGTTATGTAATGATAACGCTCGAATGTTTAACCCAAATAAAGATCTGAATTATTCCGATATCCGTTGTAAGTGCATATTACATATTGATTACATTAGCATTAATTATTCAACTGGGACAATTTTTCATTTCAGTTGAAGGGATATTTTTGTCTTGTAATAATAGTTGGCACTTTGATTAATTTACAAGGAGACACGAAAAATCGATCTAATTACAAATTCGTAATTGGTTCTTGAAGATTCCGATAGTAAGCAGCTTTCATGCTCTTCTCCGCTAGCGTGATTCAAGTCATTACTGCTAAAATATTCAATTTTTCGAATGAAGATTTACAGGCATTTTCGTAATTTGAATTAACGAGCTACTACAGCGCAAATAATAATTTTACGATCAGTGATTTCTTTAAAAAAATCAAGAGACTATATAAAGTATTAATCGCATCTTTCATTCTCGAATCCAATACAAAGTGTTGTAAATAATATCGTCACATTTCGAACTTTATCGCATTGTATATGCATGCGAGTAGCGGTCGGTTAATTATCGACTGAGCGAGTAAACAGATCGTACAACAGAATTTGAAAAATTCAAACCACAATTCATACAGTAGCTGAAAGCTTGCTTTCAATTATTCATTGCCGTGAAAAATCTCTTCCCTACACTTAGTGCAAGGAATCATTGATTTACCTTGTTTTAAACTACACAATTGTCCGAACTACTTCAAGTTCTACATAATAAAACATAGCTTATGTAATTACAAATGACAAACTTTAAACACAATGTATGTAAGCCTTGCTCCTTATTTTCTACATAACTGCTTGAACTACTTTAAGCCGTACGTTATAACAACTACAAATTATAAAATATCAGCGTAATGTGCATCAGTCTTCATATCTACTTTATTTTTATGTCCCTTCTATTTACTTTTATCTTTACCCTTAATATCTTGTCAGTACATTAGCATTAAAGTATACTCGGACCGACCATTTTATTTCATCGATCGCACTCTATATTTAACTCGACGAAAATTTTCGTGTACGTAAATAAATAAGTCACCGCCAAAACGATTCCCACGTCTCCATTCTAATATCAGACTGCACCGGCGCCGCCCAAACTTCTCTCCGCGAAAAGCTTCCCTCTGCAGGGGGGAGGGGTGTGTACGTGTGTGTGTGTGTGTGTGCAGAGACCGAGAAAGAAAAGAAAAAAATCGAAAAAATGCGAAAGTTATCGGGCGCGCGTCATCGGCCAAAGACACACGTTGAATCGCTGATGAAGCAGCCTCGATGTATATATACCCGCCCACGCAGCCACACAAGCTTCGCCTTTATGCATAGCAAGCCTCCCCCTCCCTCCTCCACCAAGACGTCGTCCTCGGCGACACGCACAGGCGGCCGGCGACTACTGCGCCTCTCCTCATCCCCGCATTCGCAAAGGACGCACGTTACTTCCTGTCTAAGATTTCGAAGATTGATTCTCCACGGCGGGCTTCTTCCCCGTTTATTCGGCCCTCGCCTGCGCGAGAGAAAGAGAAGCTCGGGACGGATATTTCCGCGCCACTTGTGTCCCCGCTTTTTTTTCGAATTTTTTCCTTTCCTTCTTTCGGAGAGCGGTAGTGTCGAGGCCGACGACCCTCCCCCCCCCCCCCCCTCCACCCAGAATTTGGATGATTGTAAACTATGGAATCTTGGGGTGGGGCTCGATCAAAAGTTCATCAAGCGACGTCGCGCGCGTACGCCGAAAGGCTAATTCGACGTTGATAATAAAGGATCGATGTTTTTGGATGGGAGCCGAGTGGAGATTTATCTGGTGCGAGAGCGAATTTCGATGGGGACGAGATTGACGGCGGTTTAAGGAGGTTCTCCTTCGGTGAATGGATTTCGGAAATTTTGTGGGAGATTTACAAGAATTTGTATGGATTGCGAGAAAATTGTAGGGGGCGTTCGTGTTGATCGAAAAATTAATATCTTTTAATTGTAAATATTTGCTGTTGTCACAGTTTTATAGAAAAATATTTGATGAGAAATTGGAGAACACAAATCTTTATATTGTGAACTAATCTCAAGATTTACACAACTTATTTTGCTGTCTCGACAATGCGTAGTATTGCCTACGTTATCGTGTACAATCTTGTATATAGATTCAAACTCATTTATTTATGAATTCGTTGAACGAAATTTGAAAAAAAAGAGAAAAAAACGAATGCTCAATAAATCCTCCGGTCTTGATTAGTACCATTACGACGCAGAACCTCCTCATTAGTTTATCAAGCGATTGAGTATATCAAGGAATTGTTCAGGAGGAATACTTTGTCTGCGCGAGTATTTCTATTTTCGCGACAGCGGTCGAAACTGCTGTGCATTATTAAAATACGCTAACTGGATAGAAACGTCAGCGATGTTCAAACTAATTAACGGTTTCTTTTCTAAAGCTAAAAATGTCGCGCTACTTATAACATTATAATGTTTCGTTGAAGACATAAATTACAAATTTCACAAAAATTTATCATTCTACTCTCAACAAGATAATCCAGCTAATTAGATCGATACCTTCGCCTTGTGCGGAAACGCCAATATGCTTAATTGAGACGTTGACCGAGAAAAGCGGTTAATTCGCTTCCAGAGCGCGCACAGCTATGTCTTTCTTTAGATCGCGCAAAAAGCGATAAAGGCCCGCGGAATCGCGCTCTAGGCAGAAAAACCTCGAACATCATAGGTGAGGGCAGCGTTGTCCAGCGCTGGGGGCAAAACAATTTGAAAAATCGTCCTCCCCTCGCTCCTCCACATCCATCATCCCTCTCATCCATAGGCAAAACCCCGACGATAAAGAAGCGGCTCTTGCGCGCACACTACCCAAAGCCCATCCATCCATCATTCATCATTCGTCGATGGGAAGAAAACGCGACGATGACGAGAGGAGGAGGGCCGGGGCAGGAGGCGGACGAGGAGGAAGGGAAGCGAGAGAGGAAGAGAGCATAACGAAAGCCTCAATTGCAGGGCCATCCTCGACAGCAAGTACGGCTTGAAGCGATGGCAGATCGGCGAGATCGCGAGCAAGATCGGCCAGCTCTATTACCACTACTACCTGAGGACGAGCGAAACGAGTTACCTCCACGAGGCTTACTCGTTCTACGCGGCGATACGCGGCAGGGCTTACTATAGCCGGGCTGCCAAAGAGGATAGGAGCGATCTCATGGTGAAGAAGCTTAGGTACGCTGTGCACGCGGTAATCTGTGCGCGCAGATTCCTTCTGCAGTTTAACAATGAATATGGGTTTTAAGTATATTAGTTTATATAATAGATTTTTTGAAATATTTTCCGATTGATTCTTGAAAATAAAAATTCGTCGTCTTTGATTAATATAATATGATATTTGTAACTAATAATATTTTTCATTTCTTCGGGTATGTGAGATAACGTGAATTAGAATAATTGAAAAATTTGTTTTTCAATTATGTGATTAGGATAAAATTTCCCGTAAATAAGGAATGTTTTAGCAATCAGACTTCAGCTAGATTTTTTCAAACTCATTTGTAAACTCTTGTTTGATCTATTTGATTGAATAATTGGAACAACTATGGAACAGCAACAATTGTGAAGTTGACGATTCTTTATAGATGTGCATTAACAACCATTAAAGAGCAATGAATATAAAATCACTATTATGTCTTGCATAATTTATTCCTATTGATAAATTATACGAATAAATTAGAGTAAAACAGAAATAGCGGGAAAGTCTATTGAAAGCTGATCGGTTCACGTAGCATCTGAGAAATTTTTAAAAAATTTTCTTTTAATTTATATTTTAAACAAATTTTTTTGAAAATCACAAGCTCGAATCAGTCTCATTGGCCACTTTTCGATAAAGTTTTGCCAAAACGTAAACATTATGTAAAAGATCACTCGAATTAATTCCATAAATTTTTTCTCAACAAAAACAAGTTTTCCACATTTGTTTGACGTTTTCAAGAAAGTCATGATTTTACAACGCAAATTGCAGGAGTAAAATTGATGAATAATTGCGATTAAAAAGTTCAGTTATCCGATAATAGACCGACGAACGGGGAAAATTTGCTAAACCGTTCATCAAATTGAATTCTTCAACGCAAACAATTTTTCAATAATATTTCCGCGATCGGATCACTGAATTTTTCCCTATTTACCTTCGCGCAATGCCTATTGCCATCGCTCGTCTCCGCAATATCCCAATACTACGCATAAAACGCACAATGCCCCCCTAATTCGAGGCGATCGATGAATCATCAGGTACTACGCGAGGTTCATCGTGGTGTGCCTGCTGCTGAACAAGATGAAGCTGGTGCGCGAGCTGGTGCAGGAGCTCGACGCCCAGATAGCCGACTACAGCAGCACGTACGAGCCGGACGACCAGGTCGAGTGGAACCTCGTCCTCGACGAGATCAAGGCGTTCGTGAAGGCCGAGTCGGCGGTCGCGGTGCTGCACGCCGAGTCCAACACGCCTGTCGTGCTGACGCACAGGCTCGGGGCGCTCACCTCGCCGCCCGTCGAGCGCTCGACACCCATGTGCCTATCTCTGCAGGAGATCCTCATCGTCGGCAACTGCGCCGATCAGGTAGGACAGAGTCGTTGCGCGGACGCGAGAGTTGTTTTGAGCCGTTGATTCTCGCGGGATCGAGGTGAAAACAAGCTGGCGAGGAAAACGAGCGATTTTCCTTTATAACACGAACGACGCGTCCGTCCAAGTTTCTGCGCGAAAATAGGACTGAAGAATAATGTATGAGAGGTGTGCTATTGATTCGAAAATCGTTTCTATCGGTGAAAGCGGGTATTTTTCAGAGCCGTAACGGCTGCCTGGAATAAGCGATCCTCGCGCGTCTTTGGCTGCTTATGTATCTGTATTGTACACTTCGATGTATAGGCGGTAATTAAAATATTGATGTTTCTTCGATATCCTCGCGCGGCGAGTCGACGCGTCGAAAAGGGAGACAATATTGATACAGCGCTCGATATTAATTTTTCCCTCGGCAAGCATAATCAATGCCGTGTATGTATGGGCGCGCAGTATTCGGGCTAAGAAGACGTACAAGAAGAAACCTATAATATTTTATTTCCCCCTTGCGACACGTAATCCAATTCGAAAGCTCCGCTCTCGCTCTCGCGACGACGTTTAATTCAATATAACATAGCTCTCGTCGTATCGCCGTATACATATACGCAGCCGAGAGAATCGCGACGAAATCGTCTATAAACGTATAGTTTTACACGCGCGCACGAAGCACCGACTCTAAAAGCCCGCCTCTAATCGCTGCCGCAGGTGAAGTTCAGCGAGCTGTCGATGGACATGTTCCGCATGCTGCAAACCCTGGAGCGCGAGCCAAGGGACGATCCGAACCACCTGCACGACGCGTCGCCGGCCGGCCGTATGCCCTTCAGGCCGGGCCCCTATCCGGCGGAGAACGGCGCGCCCCGCCGCGACAATCCGCACAAGTATCTGCTCTACAAGCCGACCTACAGCCAGGTCCAGGTATTCCTCGCCAGCGGCTTCAAGGAGCTACCGGCGAACGGCGCACTGCTGCTCTACCTCTCCGCCGACGGCTGCTTCTCCACGGTCAAGCGGCCCGAAGAAAGTGAGTATCACTTGCGATTTCTTGGTAGATCGTATGGCTCGTTTTGTGCTGTGTATGTTAGGGTAGGAGCTTGTAGGCGCTGCTGGTTTGGATTTTATTTATTTCTTTCTTTTTTGCTGGGCGTAGGGCTGTAGAATGGGGAAGGGTCGATTGGCTGGTTTTCTTTTAATTGACTAATGAGATTTCGGAAAATGTTCGGGTTGAACGAACTTCGACCGAGTTTTCGAGTGTACACAGTTGTAATTGTATTTCTGTGTCTTTCGAAATGCGTTTACTTGGCTAATTTGACTGACGGAGAGAATTTTATGTAATTACAATTTATTCTAAAAAACTGAAGCTCGAGCACGTCTACGGCTGCGCTTGAGGAAATGCTCTGTATTATTCGAAAATAGAACAGAGCCTTTCCTGCAATAGTAAGATAAGTATAGTTCCAGCGTTTTTTAAATAATATTTTTTTAGAAAAACTTGTAAACAGCAATAGAACTAATTGATTTTTTGAAACAGTTGTCAATTTTTGGTATTGAAGTTACGTACTCGTAAATGTAACTCAAACTAAACTCTCAGAATATTAATCTAATTTTTATATATCCTTAACAATTTTTAAACGAAAAAATTCTTGTAAAATTGTTACACTATCCAGACGAGATCGCAACTTCGTCCGTCATGATTTCAAAATTTAATAAGCTCGACGTCAGGACATGCCTAAGATTCCTTTCGAGACGAAATTCCGCTGCACACACGCTCGCGTCTATACACTTCTCGGAAGCCAACGCATCATCCGCAAAATCAGAAACTTCCGCAAGAACCTCGAAATCCTCCGAAATCTTCGATTCTCTTGCCGCGCGTATACATATACATCTACAAACACCGAAAAGCTTTCCCGTACATACATCGCGAGAACGAAAGAGCGGAAAAGCTCGCGATCGGCGATTCGAAATTCCTCATAAAGTTCCGTGACTCGCTCCCGTTCCCGCATTCGCCACATCTCGATGATGCGTCTTCATCCTCGCGTGTCGGCCGCCGCCGCCGCCGCCGCCGCCGCCGCGAGAGAGGTACAGTGACCTATCGGCATTTCTTCCCCGACGACGCGCGGGAGGAGAGACAGATCGCGCGGAGCTATGCCTCGGCTTTGTCCGGAGATCCAGTGCTCCGGAATCCGCGGCTCGCGCTAATCCGCGTGTAATATCGATGCAGCAGCGGCAACGGCAGCAGCAGCAGCCAACCGCACGCGAGTATGTGTGCCGCCTCGCAGTCGGGGGCAGGGGGGGAGGGAGGGGGGATTAGGCGTCTATCGCATTTGGCATATTTGTCAAAAGGGGCTTCCTCGCGCGATGGCTTTTTTTTTTATAATGATGCGTCTGCCGGAGCGCTCCCTTGACATGGTTATTACGCCCGCACACATGCGTTATTCACACGTGGGGGTGGGAGGGCTGGTGTATCGAACACCGGCAAGTCAGGGTCAAGATTATAAGCGGGCCGGGGGGCGAGATATCTGCCGAGTCAGGAGTTTATGGCTTATAGGCCTAAGCTGCGGCTTCTTTTTTTTTCCTCACCTCGCCTTCGTGCGGCTTTTTCTCTCTGCGCCAAAAGACATGTTTTATTCACGTCCCGGCGGATGACTTTGCTGCGTACATATATGTGTGTTATATATACGGGCGATGCGCTCGGTCGTTATATAATGCGCGGGGAGGAAGAAAAAATAAATTAGGCTCTCTCATTAATTCCGCGAGGAGCTGTTACGATAGTTCGAATTTTCCGAGTACGGAACGAGCGGCATATACATGCTTTATCCTATAACTATATATACGCTATATTTTTACGTCCGATTGTATATTAGCGGAAGAATCGATACGAAGCTCATTCGCAAATGAACACACATATGAGCCTAATTTTAATGCTGGCGACGACGGGACGAATGTATATATAGGTGACTTCGATCGCGCGTACACAAACGTTTATCTTATATATATATGTACGTACATACTCTCTCGTACGACTTGTGAGCGCGCCAACTCGATCCAGTAGTGCGTTATGCTGTAATTGGAATAATGAATTCGCGCTCATTGGCGGGGAAATATGTGTTTCACTGATTTAAGTAGTTTTTTTTTCGTCGGGATAAGCTCGGTATGGATATCGTGTAAGTCTCTGTAATACCGCAGCGCATATGTAAAATATAGCAGTCCTTTGCAAGGAATTTATGGCAGCTGTTTCCACATCTCGGAGATTTGACATTTCTCCAACTTTGGAATGACCGTCTTTACGGCTTTATGGGACTATCAGTTCTTTTTAGATGGGGGTAATTTATCAGAAAACTAGATATTCAGATGGGTGATTTGTAGGAAAAAAAAGTAGTTTTCACTGATTTTTAAAGCCGAGTCACAGTGACGTGACAGATGATTTTTGATGCGTGGGATATTTAATGCGTTTTTACGGTAGAAAAATATATGAATTTTTAAATTAAAAAAAAAAACGGAAACGAGAATGTGATTGCTAATTCCCTATAATTATATGTTCAACATTTTTTTATTCAGTAGGTTGAATCCATTATACATACATTTATTCTATCGAAAAAACTCATTTTCATAAAAATAATTAATTTCTTGTAAGTCGAATATACGAAACGGTCTGCTTATTATAAAAACTGAATAAATTCTGACGACTTTTTAATTACTATTTTTGAATTCTTTTTTGTACTGGCATTTATATACATTATTGTTCTTAATTTTTAGTATTGAATTTTTTGCATACTTGAAGATTTTCGTACATGCTAACTCATTTTTTTACAAGTAGAATAAAAATGCAAAGTATAAGAATGCATGTGACTATTAAAAATAAAAATTGCTAGATTACATGTGCTAATACTGTAACCAATGCAGTTAGGGTATAGTTGAGTACTTAAGAGTACCAGACTACTCAAGTATTTAAATATACTATAAAAAAGTACTTGAGTACTTGTAATTGTAAAAAAAAAAATACTTGGCTACTTTGATACACTCAAGTACAACACTCGGAGATACATCAGCAATTTCGTCTTCATCCACGCACCAGAGTTTTCCGAAACAAACATCCATCCGACAAACGATTCCCATCCCTTTCGCCACGAAGGACCTCAACAGCGCGTCAAGACCAATAATTCGATCGGAGAAACAAACCAGAGCAGCGAGTGTGTGCAGAAAAGCGAAAATGAGGAAAGAGAGAAGGGGAGTCCCATCGTGTACGTAGCTATAAGACTTAGGGAAGCGCGCGCTAAAGACAGGTCTCGATGGAAGGCTGGTGGCTAGAAAGCGGTGCGCACTCATGTCCCCTTCGTCTCTCTCCCCTTGTACCGTTTCAGTGGGCTACGACCTGGGCGGCGTCTCGACCTCGGCGAAGCGCGAGCCCGAGCACAAGGGCTCGCAGTCGCACGCGCCCCAGCAGCGGATCGCCGGCGGCAAGGAGCCGCACTGCCTCTACCCGGGCGACCTCTACCCCTTCACCCGGAAGCCCCTCTTCGTCGTCGTCGACTCGGACAACAGCTTCGTGTTCCAGCAGATACCCCGGTACTTCGGCCAGCCCCTCATGGTGCTGATGTCGCCCCAGGACACGCCGCCGGGGCTGCGCGACCTGCGGCACGCCGGCAGCCTCTTCACCCTCTTCCTACACTCGCCATTAGCCGCCTTCTGCCTTATTTGCAACGTGGCCAGCCTGCCGATCCACCACTGGGAGCGCTGCCAGCGCTACGTCGAGCAGTTCCTCATCGAGGCCAGCCGGCTCGTTCTCAGATCACGATGCGGTAATATATTTCTATCCGGAGCGTGTAGACTCTCTCCGCACCCCCTTACCACCCCCCTGCACTCTTCTTCTTCTTCTGGTTCTTATGCTTCTTCTTCTTCTTCTTCTTCTTCTTCTTCTTTCTTTTTTTCCCCCTTACATGTAGCCGGGCCGATTTTTTCCTTTTTTTCTTCGTCTTTTCGAAGAACCAGCTGTCGAGGCTTGACATATTTTTTGCGCGTGGATAATCTCGGCTGCTTTTTTATTAATACACGCGATCTCCGCCGCGACGTTACGTGCAATTCACAATGGCCTCATTTATATTCTTAAACAGTCTTGACACACGTCTCGCGCGCGCCCGCATGATTTCGTAAACTGATTGGGGGATCTTAATTTTCACGCGCACGCGATGCGTATATACTTTTCTCGATGTACTTCTCGGCTCTTTACTTTCCGAACGCGTAGAAAAATCCAGTCTCGTATGCGCCATGAATGTGTGACTCGCTCCGAATTGCCAGAGAGTCGACAAAATTTTCTTTTCGAATTAATTTATTTCGCGTCTTTGAAACTGCGTATGCATTTGTCGTGAATAAAATCATTAAAGATTTTTAATAATTCAAAAGTTTTATTTTGCAGAACGGAATAGACGTTTTCATGTTGTGCGAGTTCGTTTACCTCGACAATTTATGTAACTCATTTTTTTCTGCAAATGGTATTTCTGTAGCCAGTAAATGCTCGCAAAAAATGTTGTTTATTTTCTTGTGAATTTAATTTTAATGGGAATTTATGTAAGAGACGGCAATGACAAAAATTTGTGTACGTTATAGAGTTAAAAAAACTTTTGCTCACTCTCGCAGAAGTTTGAATTTGCACAGTTTCCGAACAATCTGGTTTTAAATCGTTTCAGGTGTAATTGTGCGGTTTTAATAATAGTTTGTTCAGCTATAATTTAAACTGGTGAAAATTTGAGTATTAATAAGTCTACAATTTAAAATACACTTGTACAAGATTTCAAATCGAAATATTAATTTTAGCAGGTGACTGAACTGAAATTTCGACCTTAATATCTTGAATTATTTAGAGATTAAGAATAACAAATCAGTTTCTGTGATTTATCGAAGAAAATTGACAAGATACCGTTTTTCCCTTTGCATTTTCGCACATGCGAGCTTTTACTCGTTACGGCGTAATCGCCCACGTATCCGTAAAATACGCGGGACATTTATAGCGAGAAAAAGTCGTTGCTTTGAGCTTTGATAGAAAAAAATAGAAAAAGAATCAACGCGTTGTTTTTGACGAATTTCCACACGTGTTCTGGTCTAAGCGTCGCTGTACACGTCGAAGCCTATATATCGATTCGCTCCTTAAAGCCGAGAGAGCCTCCGAACGAATACACACCGACCAATCGAGCGTTTCGCACTCGCTCTTTCCGCCTCTGTCAAAACGATCCTTTTAAAAATAGCCGACACGCTTCTGTAGCGTCAGCGTCGCCGCTTCTTTTGACGCGAGAGGGAAAAAAAGTTTGTTTTCAGCCGGTTACGGAATGGACGACTGATTGGGAGGCTGATGACGATGCTTTGTATAAAGAGTTTGACCTTTCGCTTCGAAGGGTGATGAGTTTTCTCTTCTGTTTTTCTTTTCGATTAACCGGTGTTTCGGGTTCCTGATCGAGGTTTCATTGCGCGTTCGGCTGTTATTGTTTATTCTTGGATTATTGGGGATTCATTTAAGATATATAGGATTCCGATGCTTCGAACGCGTTCGATTGAACCTGAATTAAATAGTTGAAGTTAAATAATTGGATTGAAGGGATGACTAGAACTCATTCGTCGATTTAGCTCTTATGTAATTTACATTCTTTTTGCGAACTTCAATCATTTTTTCTTATTCATAAGCTGAGCAAATATCGTTTTCAACCTCTTTCAAGCTCTGTCACTGCGACGATCTGGTCTTACGTATTTCATTCCTATATCTTGCATCTTCTATAGCCGATGTCACTCGAGCATTGAAAAATAAAAGTGAACTGTCGTTTGTTATTAAAAATCCAATTCAAATTACATTCTTCAATTTCAGGTATTAAATGTCAATTAAATACTCAAAGGCTTTTTTTGAAGGCATTTAAATATTTAAATAGTAAATATTCCATTATTTCAAAAAAAAATTTGAATTTCAGCATGAATTTTGCTATTTTGAGATAAGTGCCGTTTCACGCGATACATTATACACGAAAGCTTGAAACTTTATAGAACGCTAAATATAATTACACAACAGAAAGTACATATTACGAGCTGCCAACAAATCGCCAGTTCTCTTCTTGAATTTTTATTTGACTTTTGAATTTCGACCCAATAAAATATTTACCATCTATAAGCACCCTTCATCGATCGAATAATGAGCAAACCAAAAACAATCATCATCATCAGAACCGAGCGTGGTGTCGTTCTTCGGCGACGACTTTCTGCGGCTGCTGTTGTTGCGCTACGTGTTCTGCGACGTGGTGCTGCACCTGCATCGCTCCTTCCGCGGTAGACAACAGAGGCCACGCTGTCATCCGCCGCTGCCGGAGGCCGACGTACTGGAGCATCCCTCGCTTCATCATCTCGTTCTCGACCTGGCCAGCTGTCTCGACGCGCGCGATCACTTCCCGGACAGCAACGAGCTCGCCTGACCCAGGCGATTGCCGGCTTCGGTCGACTTTGCCGATCAGCATTGGTGAGTTTAATGATTTTCTTGCGTTTTTTGTTTTATTCAGAAAGATTATTTTTACTTTCGAATTTGAATCGTAAATTTTTGAAGCTAAATTTTCAGCTGATTCTCGCTCGTTCTGAAAGAAATCAAAGAACGATTACGATCGAGCCTGCTCATCTTGCTGTTTGCGCAGATTTTCGAAAAGTTACGATTCAGCCATATAGCAATTCATCAACTTTGAGCTTAACGCTTTCACCCCTAACAAAGCTCTCGCTTTGAGAGAGGCAGAATCGCGCGAAGATCTCGCGAGCCGTTACAATCCAGAACTTTTCTCTTGTGACTAAGCTATTATTTCTTTATACTCGGAAAGATTGATGCTTACAGAACGAGTATACTCTTTCTTTTTTTTTATCGATCTTTGACAATAATAAAATAATAAAAATAACGAGACGAATAGCCTCTTAAAACTGTAGGTAACGAGCGAAAGATTTACCACGTCGTCGTAGAAAAATCACGTTCCAGATATAGCTGCGCGCGCGCGGCCGATATCGTAAATTCGTATATATCTCCCACGCGGAGAATCACTCACACGTGTAGCTATTGATAAAGTTTTTCGGGAAAGAACATCGGCTTCACACCAGCAGATTTATGCAGGATGACTGACCTGGTTTCACGTATACATATGTATATCGGCGCATAACGTGCGTTTGCCAAGTGTACGAAAATTTTCGATGCAGCTAAATGTAGGATGCAAAGCGCTGACCTCTCGGAATTCCCCTCGAATTGATATTTGCCCTCCCCCCGCCCCCCCCCCTTTTGACAACAGCGCGCCGCGCGCATTGTTTCGAAATTTTTTCGATAACTCATATATACGCGGGGACCCTTCCAGCTGGCACATTATACGAACTCTAAAAGTTACGTCTACGGCCTGCGTGCAAAATCAGGCGGGAAATTCGAATGTTTTTCGGCGACTACAGCCCCCTCCCATCCTCTCCCTTACAGCTGAATATTGCATACGAACTTTAGGAGTTATATTGCCAGCGCAGCGCGTGTAATATATAATCTAAAATCTGGCGGGAAATTCGAATGCTGATCCTCCCGAGAGTGACGAAGGCATTTTCGATTTCAGGGAGCAGCAGCAGCAGCAGCACCGCTCGACGCCCAAGTCGCATCACTACGGCTCGTCGGCGCGGGACTACGACTACGACTACTGCGGCAGTGCAGCCGGCGCCGGCTACAACTACAACAACAAGATCGCGACCCTACGGCCGCACTGAGTCAAAGCCGCCGTTGCCGCACACGAGACACTCGTATACAGTCCTCCTCCTATATATATATATACACACACACACACTCGCAAAGACACAGACATGTATATGTATATATATCGCACACACATCTGCGCGAAACTCCCCGGGATCTCTATTACATATATATATGTATACATACACGCCGGCTTTCTTTTCTCGTTCCGTTATACTCGACATACACACTCCCTCGTACTCTCTCGCTCTTATATATTGTATTATTTCGCGCGAGAGTACCGGGCCACTGCAAATTCTTCCGCGATCGACTTTTTTCTCCTGCTATCACATATACTTTATACTCTTTTTTCTACGTTTACTCGCACGAACCCATATGTATGTGTTTACCTGTGATTTACTATATATTCGTTCGCTCAAACGGTACGGTATATATATATACATGCAATGCATCATTTATGTGTGTACATATTTATAAATATATATACAGGCGGATCGCTCGCAGTCGCGGAGCGAGACGGTCGCGCGAGAATTTGCAGCGGGGATCGCCTTTCCTGAAGAAGGAATCAAGTATACAGAGAAGTCGAGCGGAGGCGGTTTAATTGGGTATTTCACGAAGTTGAATTTATCATCATCGACACAATTTTGGGTTACAATATTACTTAATATACTAGCAGATGATATAGATTTTTATCCTTAAGAGACATGTTGCAGTTCACGTGCGTTCGAGTATTGCTAAGAGAAAAAAAAAATATAAATTAAATAAAAACGAGGTGTATTTATTCCAGAGACGGAAAAACAAAATTTTTCTTCTACACTCGTCCGACTTTCTGTTCCATAACTAAAAAAGAGGAAAGATATTACGTAGCGGTAGAACTGTTGAATTAATATTACGCATTAAAGGGAAAATCTTTGAATCTACAGTATTTTCTTTTTTCGTTTTATTGAAGATTTGAAATTATTAAAAGAAAAGGATATTATAATAATAATAATAACGACACGACGATGATGTATATTTTCTGTACTGATACTTAAACGTAAATGATATAGTTAAATTTGATAAATGCAGACGTTATAAATATTAACATAATTCTGTTGCGAAATTTCGCGCTGTAAAATAATTGTAAAGTTTTTAAACTACGGTAACTTCTACAATTTTAGAAAAAAAAAACTTAGCTAGGAAATGAAGAAAAAAAAAGTTCACAATAAAGTTAGGGTATAATTTACAAAAGAATCGCGGGATAAGAATGTTGTGGAATACTCAATTACGACGATTCATTATACGGAGTTACAACTCTCAGCGCTATAACTTCACTAATTTTGAGACTAGCTAATTAATGAGCAAAAAAAGAAAAAATTATGAAAATATGCATATACTGAAGAATGTAATATAAAAAAAAAGAATAACGATATAAATCCAAGGATTTTCTTTAAAAGAAAAACAATTAGCCTTAAGAAGTGAATTTCTCTTGCTCTCGAAGAAAAAGAAAGGAAATTTTTATTTGGGTGTGCATAAAAGGTCCCCTAAGACAAACGAATATCACGAGTTGCAACACACACATATACAGGAGGGATGAATTCCTAAATTAGAAGCGACACTTTCAAGCCGATTCTTGAGAACGAACTATATATTTTTACCAGTGCTACGCCACTTATTCCTTTCTATTGTTACAACAACTTCGATTATTTAGTACTGACTAGGAAAAAAAAAGAAACAAATAAAAGAAATAATTAATACTCGAATTTTCCTCCGTAAAGTCATAGTCGGTTTCTTTAGACGTTCGGGTCGTTCAGTGCTTTCCCGCAGCCAGCGAATTCTAACCTCGGCAACAGCCTCCGCGATTATCCACAGCCGTTATTCAATTTTCGAACATTACTTAACTCTATTACTTTCTATAAATGTACGACGAGTTAAGGGGAGACTGTTCGACCCAAATCTCGCGCAGCTGCACCTTCATCGTTGATGCACGCGCCAGAAAGAAAATTGCAGATACAAGAGAGGGAGAGAAGGAGAAAAATGAAGCCCTAAATAAATAAAAGAAACAAAGCGTTCGTTCGTCGCGCAGAGTTCTGTTATCCAATTATCGATGAAGAGAAAGAGCTGTGCGAGCGAGACATCATTGCAGTGTATAGCTAATGCATTCGAGTTATATATATCTACACACACACACACACACACACACGCATACACAAACATATATATATATATACTTTCTCGCGACTGCTTGAACCGTGTGTTCGTCTGTCTGTCTGTTTGTTTGTCTGAGAAAGAGATGTGTATCTGCGAGCGTTACTTAGGATGAGAAAAAAATCTAAAGGATAACGAACAAAAAAGATATTATTATAACGATAAATACATACAAGAAAACATATATATATATATATATATAAATATATATATTATACATATTGAAATACATATTAAACACGTACACACATGTACCCGAGCGAAAAAGAAAATAACTTTGACACGCGCCTGCGAATACTGTGATTCCCTTTTTTACAGGCTCTACGAGTAGTGTATCTTGGGCGGAGAGCAGTCGTATTGTAATCGGGATGACTATATGGGACTTAAATGCCCTATGCTTGTTGAATCTGTAATAACCTTCGGTTTTCGATCTGATGATACTCGGATAATATCGATAAGACGCTTTATCTTCTTTGCAAGCTGTTGCTGGCGGGATATTTATGACGATGGCGATGTGTATTAAAGACGACTCTTTATTTATTGAATGCTGAGGAAGGATAATGAGTTTTGTTCGTTTTAAAACGATTTTTCAAACTGTTAATTAACGGTCGCACATATCGGTTGTGTTTGCGAGTAGAAATCTCTTTCGATTGGATTACAGTGGTGCCGATTACTAGATTATAGGTATAGAAACACTGTGTTATTTTTGCTTCGGATTTATTTGCCTAGTCATTGTTTAAGACTGCTATGATTATCTGCGAACCTTGTCATTGATATTAAAATTTAAAATATCTAAGTTAAACGTGTACATATGCTCGCGCGCCTGACAATTAATCACGAGCGGCAAGACAAATGTACAAATGAATGGAAAATAAAGTCAAAAAGACGTTACACACGTCATCGTTACATTGATTGTGACCGAGACAAAATTACAATATCGAACCGCACATATATGTATATGTTCGAGAAGATATAATCGCTCCCGAAGCGGAGCGAACGTCCAATTTTAACAAATCCATCCATCTAATTTAGAATAACGCGTTACGTCTCGTTGAATTTCATGAATTGCCACTAAGTTTCGACGTTCCAATGATCATCGGTGCACAATTCGATAAGTTGCAATTAACATTGGCGAAAAAACTCTATTCAAATAAACAAAGCAGTCGTCTTCTTCGCGATGATTAAAGTCTAAAAATATAATTGTACCATTAATTTCGGTTGAGAAGTGTGCGCGTGCATGAGAGAACGAAAAACTGGACGAATGAGCTACGGAGAGAAATATATAGGGAAGAAACGCTGCTCACTCGAGAAAGTCCTTGTTTGATCGAGAATAATTCCGCTTGTTGCGCGCGAACGTGTTTTAGGTGGTTTCTTGCGTTTCTTCATTATCGTGGATACCGTAGGGTATGTATATGCATCAAATACATATATATGTATATTATATATATACATACACACACAAGCTTTTAATTTTCGGTTGAACGGTGATGTGCTCGATGTGAGTGAAGATGAATAGATAAGAGATTAAAAAAAAAATTGTTGATTAAAAAAGCGCGGTTTTCTACAGATAAGTATTTTGTGAATCGAGAATCGTTCTCGGGCCATATCGAGAGCGAGAGCCGGCGAATGCGTATCGAGGAGAAAGCACGAGAAAAAGAGAGAAAAACAAATAAAAATAGAAGCGAGAGAAAGAGAGAGAGAGATTGCGCTGCGCAGCTATTATAAGTTAGACGAGAAAAAACGACGACACCTTGTGGTTTTATCCATAATGTAAACGCTATACTAAGTGAACAAAAACATTATGAGGGACTTTACAGAAATAATAAAAAAAAAATTTGTTGAAACGGCGTCGTTGGTCGAGTGTAATATTAAAAATACGAGAGAAAGAGAGTGAGAGAGAGAGAGAGAAAGAGAGGAGACGCCAGTTTTCCCACGACCACTATCGGTCCTGTCCTCGCGGATTGTAAAATAATTTTATACAAATGATGATAAAAAAAAAATAAAACTTTAATAGTTAAGATGTCCGTGGGACGTGGGGCCGAGAGTGGCCATCTGGGAAAATTGTTACTTCCGACTGCCCGCAACGCTCGAAACTTGCGAAACGTTGAATTATAGGCTCTGTGTTATGAATAAAACTTCATGCTCTTTTCGACAAATAATTCGCTCGGCTGTTTCTTATTTACAAACGCCTCGCCGCGGCGCACACGCGAAAATCAATTGCAAAACAGCGCGTAAAGCGCGAGTTTTTGTTGCAATATATATAGGTAAGCGCGGTAATCGATGCGGAAAAGTCAGAGTCGACGAGTTTAATAAAGCAATAATGTTTAATTACAGTCATCCGGCGAGCGAGCGGCGGTATTTGCACTTGAGCGCAACTCGCTAAGATGGTTCAATTAGAGGGAAGGCTGACTGACTCGGAAGCATTTCACTCGCTCAAGTTCGGGGGAGAGAAGCTCGTAAAGGCTCTTGACATCAATAGCCGGAGTGAAGATGAAGCAGGGCGACAAGTAAAGGAAAATGGGCTTTGCTAATATGCTTTTTCAGCTCTGTCTCGCTGTGTTTGCTTGTTTTGGGCTTTACTTTGTTTGCCTTCTCGCATGTGCAGGCCGCGCGCGTGTCTGGCTAATAAACGTTTATTTTCGTATTTCGCATAGCCGCCATTTCTCTGCGCGATCAGCTCGCATGGTTCTGTACTCCATTTATTTTCCCTCTGTTTGCACGGAATTCCTTATCGATTGTTACATGTAAATACAGCCAGGGCTCGGAAAGTCAGTTGATAAATCGAATTTCGTGCCCTACCGTCACGAACGGGAGAATATGTTTGCTATATACATTTATATATTTTGTATTTAATACACATTCAGTGAAAAGCCTGGACTAGTGACATAGCAATTGTATTGTTTCACTGCACATCCCACAGCTGTATTAAAATGAAAACTTGAAACTTTTTTACGCGATAGATTATATATAAAATTTTCAATTGACTTTCCGACCCTCCGACCAAGAATAACGCAACGTCCACAAGCCTCGTCCACAATTTTCGCAATAGCGCATATCGATTAATCCAATTGACGAGCATCTCAAGACCCGCAGGCAATCAGACCCCGAAAAGCAAAGCTCTCTCCTCCGACTCTTTTCCCACCCGCCCACGCACAGCCGCAGCCCGTCTGCGCGCGCTTTATTTATAAACAAGAAGTGGAGCGCCGGAGCCCTCGCGACGGATGATTAATGCGGCAACGCGGCGCTTCTCTCTCTCTCTCTCTCTCTCGCTCTCTCGTATACGTACCTATACGCGAGAGAGACAGGGGGGAAAGAGAGAGAGAGCGTCGCTTTAAACTTGAAAAATGCACGGCAGCAGAAGTGCGCGAGCGTGTCTTCTCGAGGCATATTGACTGCGAGGCTGCTGATGCCAGCGGTTTCGACGAGGAGCCGTCTTTATGGAGGGGGTAAAGATCGGTGGAGAGGTGTAGTCTAGCGAGTTTGCTCGATTGACCGATTTCTCGATTCTAGAGAAAGCTCGTGTACAGACACTCGCCGTTTTTGTATACGAAGCTTATATTTTTCTCGGGCTCGGGGGGGTTCTAATTTCAAGTAGAATAAACCGAGTACGGTGAGACGGCGCGATGAAAATCTGCGCCTGCGAACGACCGTCGCGGACGCTTCTGATTTTTCTCGTCGATTTCACGGTGAATTACCGTGTTTCCCAAGCCGAGCGACGCGTTTGCGTTGGACTCGGAAAAAAAAAAATGATAAAACGCAAGCCCGAAAAGCCTCATCCCAGTAGAGCTCGACCGCGACTCGAGAGAAGAGGCAACTAGAGCACAGCTGTACGGAAAATGCCTATAAATATTCCCAATGGATGTTCGTTTCTCTCTCTCTTTCTCTCTCGTTCACCTGAATCTCCCCGTTTTCTCTCTTCTTTCGTCATTTCCGTTCCTCCGCGGTTTCTCTCTCTCTCTCTCTCTCTATTTTTCAACGTCTTTACAACCAAGCTGTTTATCGCTCTCGGATTACAACACGCTCATGACCGCACGGCGGAAAGTTTCCGACGAAGCCGGCGAGCAGAAAAAATCCCGGCGATCCGACCTTCTCGTCGCTCGACTCAGCCCTGCCATTCTCTCCGTGTATCCCTCTTTCGTAATTACCCGCGGCGCTGAGGCCGCGGGTCATAACTCCTCGGTGCGCGGCCGTCGTCGAGCCTCGCGAGTCTTTTGTCTGCGTCGCGCGGATTTGGCTCGGTGCTCCGTATTTCTCAAAGTCTCGCGGTCGGGACCGATGGTTCGATCGCGACTCAGAACCGGCCGAGACGCGCGGCCAGTAGCAGCCGGCGACGGCGCACCGGCGCCCCCGACCTTGACGCGCCAAGGCCAAAGTCGTCCGGGCTCGGCTGTCGAACAATATTAATAAAAAAAAAGAGAGAGAGAGAGAGAGAAACGGAATAGTAAGCGACGTCCGCTCGATCATTCGACGAGTCGATGAGAGAAGGCGGCGGAGGTGCGTGTGTGCAAGTGGCTTGGTGCTCGGCGTACCGTTAGGGACAGAAGTTTCTCCTATATACGCTCGTTCGGGACGTGCGCGTCGAGACCGCGGAGCTCTGCCGAGGAGTAGTCGCGAGTTTATGGGAAGTTTGTTTTGAAAGGTTTACTGCCGATGTGCTGCTGCCTGCTATAGTGCTGCTACCGCGGGAGAGAAGATAAAATCGCAAGCTGTGGGTTTTAGAGACTGTGTGTGGATTCGGAAAATTTGGTCAAGGCCGGAGAGCATTCGCATTATCGCCTATTTTTGAATGTTATCTTTATTCTCGGCGCTGCTTTTAGCTCTAGACTCGCCTTCGGCTTTCTGCCTGCTCACATTTTTTTTTCGAATTTTTCTTTTTTCAGCTTCTATTTATTGCTCGAGTTTTAATGGTTGACCGTTTAATATTACAGCCGATTGTGTGTCTGGTCTATTTTAGAAGCGAGACTGATACCTTGTGTAAGCCGAATTTGGTTAAAAATAATTATTAATGCGTGTAGAGCGAAATAATATCGGCGAGTCATTGACACAATTATATGGGTGATGCCGAGCCTCCTTGTTGAATTTTGAATGGAATCAAACAAATGCACGCAGGTGTTTTTAATGCGTGACCTTGCAAATGCCTGCTGCAGTTATTAAAAGTCGCTTTTGAATGTTAATTTTCATCTTGTAGAACGTGTGTATCTTCTTTGAAAATTAACGAAAACACTGTTTTACTAATATTTTTTTTCTCATTTTATGTTAATAGCAATAGTACTCATTGATTGGTGTAAATCTACCCTAATTTCTAATTTTGGCAATTTTATTTCGAAATTAATTATTAAATATTAAAATTTTGACAGCATAAATAAAAAAATTTCAATGTTGTTGAAATTTTTTTAAAGAATACTTTTATTTATAATTTTAATGTTCGACTAATTTGTTAACAATTTTAATTCGTCAATTTTCTACCAGAGTATACATGTACGTATTACACGTTTTTAATATTTTTTAAAAATGTCAATAAATAATTGTTGAGACTTTGTTTAATTTAAAACTGAAATTTAACATTACGCTCCACTGCAGAGGTCTACAATGCAGCCAACTTTTCTTACACATTCGATCTTAGGTACAAAGTAAAAGATTCTAAATGCTCACTTGCCAAGTCTCTAATACTGTATCGGTGCCAATGACAAATAGCCTCTTGAAATTTTCCTTCTCGATTTCCACCGGGAACAATTTCAGATTACCATTCATTCTAATTAAATAATTTTGCTGTTCTAACACCAATCCTTTTTAGCCATAGTCTATTAAAAGGAAAATTAAAATTAAAGCATATCTTATCGTGAAACTAAATTTTTACTCTGAGAAAAATTACCTAAAATCCCTGGTAGAAACTTAACGATAAATTAACTACTTCATAACGAAATTAGCTAATTTATCGTTAAGTTTCTACCAGGGAATAATTTAAGTTATTGCATATGTTCGGTAAATATTACTATAACATTGATTATTCATGTGGGACGTATTTATATTCTATAAAGTAAATTACTGCAAAGTACTTTTCTGTACTTTGCAGTAATTTTTATTAGAATCGTAACATATTTTGTTAAAATTTTGACAAGAATTCTTATGCAATTTCCACGAATATAATTCTCACTGCGTCATTTTTCTCAGTGCAGGAATCGCAATAAAATCCCGCAATTACGCAAGCCCCCATTAATTTTCCCTTAACGCACAATCGCCTAATCCTCATCAGATTACATTATCAATCGCTCGGCCGCTAAAAAAAGAACCTCGAAATTCCAGGGGCTGTCAATCATCCAAATGAACCCCCAGCAAGCCTCGCCCTATCAGCAGCCGGAGCACCTCGTGACGAGCAAGCCACCGCCGGTGCCCAGGAAGCGCAAGAAGAAAGCCGGCAGTAGTGGCCACAGCACCCCACCTTCGACCTCGTAGTTCCTTCCCTCCTCCCCTCCCGCACCGCCACCACCACCACCACCACCACCACCACCACCATCGCCTACATCCGAAATGGAAAACGACGTCGGCTACTCCCGTCGCACGCGCAGCGCTTCTCGCGCGTCCTCCACCTCCAGCAGCCTCGAGGTGCGCTGCGCCTGCCAGTACTACCGTAGTTACTCGCTCTTACCGGAGCGCAGCGCTTTGGCAGCCGCCAACGCAGCGAACCTCGGCCGTACGAGTCGGCCGCTCCTGCGCAGGATGGTGCAGACGCCGCCGGCCGGCAGGAAGAGCCAGCCGGTGCGATGCGGGTGAGTTTTCGAACGCGAAGCCCGTATCGGAGGGTGGGAGGGAGGGAGGAAGGGAGGGCCGCCGAGCAGGAGGGTGGCTGTACACGATTATCGACCCGAGAGAGCTGGATATGCCTGCGCCGCTCTCTGATGCTGGAAAGGCTTGTTTCCGTGGGGGCCGTACTCTTTTCCCTTTCACGGGAGCCGACGTGACTTGGGTGTGGATTGAATGTTAAAAAGTGAACTCGATTGACTGATGCGAGTGCCGAGAGGAGCTGTGCGTTTTGTATAATTGCCTGCCGTGTGTCGCGGGGAACTCAAGCTACGGCGCTTCTGCCGGGAATATGACGCTGAAGAGAGTCCGGTTTAGGTGAGCGCATTGTTTATTTACGTCGTTATGCAAAGCCGGGAGATGCATGTGCACGTGACGGGTTTTTTCTTTCAGTCCGGCTGGGATAAACTCGTGGGACGATGTTGTAGGAGGGCGTTGAGGATTACTAACGTATAGCGGCTAGGTGGTGGTTAACAGTCGCAATTTGCACAGCTTTGGTAAATCAATAGATAATCAGTCAATGACGTTGAACAATGGTAACATTAGTAATTTACGGGATTTAAGTTGTTCGCTTAGACGTACACGACGAATCGTCCGTGAAAATGGGTGTGGATTGCACAGACGTTGTTATAGATGTAGTTGCAGGTAATCAATAATTCCTGGACTTCATTGTACATTCGCATTATAATTTATTCGAATGAAAATTGATTAGCAATACCGGCAGTGGTACCAAATGGAAATCATTGAAGTAATGAACGGCTAATTTAGTTTCGACTTAGCAGCGTTTCTCGCTAATAATAGATAAACTCAAAAGCGACGAGCTAGCGTAACGTGTATTATTGCACTAAGCATTCGAAGAAGCGACTCTCGCGTTGTTTGCTTTGTTTTTCGATTCATTGCAAGGATGCAATTGTTTACCGCTCGAAATGCTATGCCGCATTGTTCGTCGAAAATATTTGTGGTATATAATTAACTACTCTAGCTTCACTTGTTTTTAGACAAAATAAATTCAAATTGTAGCTGATTAGCACTCAACAAAATATGAAACTACAAAATTCTCAATAAGAAATAAATTAATTAATTAATTTAAAGTAGTAAAATACTAACAAAACACTTCTCAATTAATAAATAAATAAATTAATTTAAAGTACTAAAATACTAAAAAAACACAGACAAATAATCAAGACTACGCCTCTTCACACATAGTTTACCCGCACCAAAATGAATAATTCAACAAACGAATTTTTACCGCAGGAATATATCTGCCTCAACAACACAATTAAGAATCCCAACAAAACCTCGAAGTCAAACGATCGGACGGTCCATCTATTTCCATACTCCCTCCAAAAAGAAGAATAAGAAAAACTCTCTTCCCATCAGAAAAAAGCCTATCGCTTAAAAAAAATCGATCCGCGAGGCACGCACCTTTCTCTCTCTCTCCCTCTCTCCCTCTTGGCACCTCTTCTAAAATTAAATCCGTTAGCCAAACGGCGTCCAGCGCGCAGGCGCCGAGCGGGGTTCACGGCCAGTAATTGGGCCGGTCGCTTACCTTGCCCCTTTTCATCGATTCCACAAACCGATTTCTCGACGATTTTTCTAAAAGGCATCATCGCCGCACCGCGACGAGCGACTCCTATTGCGATATATTCGAAGCGATGAGGTAAAGCGCGCTGCAGTTTGACCAGCGCGCGCGCGCGCGCGTTCTACTGGCTATTTAAGGCCCGTGAGGCTTGGCTATAGATAGAACCGGGCAGCTCTAGCGGCTCCCGGTGCCTCGTCGCCGGTCCAGTGTCGCGTGTCGCGCCTTGCGAGAGGCTTTCTCTCACTCTGCGCTATACGCGCTACGGACTCCTATATACAGACATGTCGACGGATCGTCGGGTGCGCGCGAGTGCGAGTGCATTATCATGAACAGCTGGCATTGACGGGAGCAGGATTTTAGGAAATGGAGAAAGGGTAGACTGTTTTGAGTTTGCATGCTGTTGTGTCTGTGCGTTACGTCATTGGCGTTCGAGAAATTTCAGTTTTTTTTTTCTTTTTGTTTTACGGTTCTGACGTATGAATCGTAAATCTATCATTTTTGTACAACCATTTTGGGACTTTACAGCCACTTATTTTTGTTGTTGAGATTAATGGATCTATAATGTGAATGGTTTTACTAAAAATGGGTCACGCGCTTATTTTAGTTTTTATGTAACACTAAATTAATTTCAATGTTTGATCGGTACTTCCGGTGAAGGGCAAAAAAAATAAATTGTAGTTTTTGATACATGTTTGCATATATTAACACGAAAGTGGGTCATGGAGAACATTTTTGATACGAGAAACATACAAAAGATTCATACAAATTTCCATTCATACAAAAAGTTTGAACATTTTTTTAAAAGAGAGATAAGCGAGAGGTCGTACGGTATCGATGCGCGTTAATAAGTAGATATATGTCCGAGTTGGTCGGACGCCGTTGAAATGTGTACCACGTATAAAAATACCCTGTAACACATTTGAAATTCGGCGAATCCAGCGAATACGAGTTTACTTATATTCCCGAGTAAAATACGTATTTCGCTCAGTTGAAATTTACGCGCTGTTAACTTTATACGCATAGTCATAACACTAAACGCTAATTACACTTACGTAACGAAGCAATAGTTCAACGTTTAAATGATTAATACATCATTATTGCAAAATAGAAAAGTTGCTTTAAAAAAATTCAAAGTTTTAATCTCGAAATTATTATCACAAGCAGTTTTCACTGATAGACGTTATACGACAGAAAAAATCATAACTGCACGCCAATCGCGTGAGTGTCGATGACGTGAATGAAGACTAAATCAATAATACAGTTTTCAAGTTAGCAAAAGGAATTATCGTGTACGCCAGTTATTTTTTAGTTTTCCAAGAAATTATCGCAGAGTCGTCTCTCGCCACAAGTCTAATCGCACATGACTCATACAATGATTTTTTTCATCGACTTTCGCGGCTGGCGCCAATTATTCCTCCCAAATCCTAAGCGAAAAAATTCGATTAACCAATCGTTTGTTTTCTCCCCAGCGACCACGAGTACGAGCCGATCGGCCAGCCGGTAATGAGGATGGCCATCTCGCAGAATTCGATGCGTATGGTCGCCCCGGTGGTCAAAATCACCGACACCGACGTCATCCCAGTGGTCGACAGCGACGACAGCATCGAAGATCGCTACCGATTCAAGCAACGCGCTCTGGTACTCGAGGGCGACGTCGTGCTGCCACTCGACGGCCGCATAGAGGACAGCGCTATGGACGGACGTAACCTCGGCGACCAGACGATCGACACCTCGGTAGACGAGTTGGAGAGTCCGCAGCAGCTTCAGAACAGGCTCGAGGAGAGGTTCCAGATGAATGCCACTCCAGGTGCCGAGTCGAGAACCGACGCGGAGATGAATTCTAGTCAGGTGGGTTACCGATGCTCTATTTTACCGACGGAGTCCCTTTTCCCGCAGACAGGCTTGAAAACGATTCTTTTCGTACAGAGGAATTGCTTTCTATTTTTTATATCTAGGGGATGTTTCGTGAACACAAACTGAAATTGTGTGTACCTAGTTTTTCTTTGGCATAGAAATCATAAATGCCATAAAAGAATATTGCAAAAAAAATACGTGTAAAATTAACGAGCATTTTAAAAATGGGGGAAAAATACTTCATTTTTTTTCTTTCAATAGTTCATTGATTTGAACTTAAGAAATTTGCCAATAACTTTTCAAACCGTCTGTCGTTAAACTTAAAAAACGAAATGCACTCTTTTGCAATATATGCTACAAGAAAGCAGTAATAGCTTTTACGAATAAGAAAAAATTCAGTTTCGGTTCGAAAATAGCCTACAATGTTAGGTTCGGCATTGATATTTCTTTTATCAAAATAAATCGAGAAGACATAGCAGACGCAAATATTTTTTTTAAAAACTGATGTACGTATTAAATTTCAGTTAAACCGCATCGGTTATTATAGATGAGTCTACTTTTAGTAAACACAATGAGATTATGTAATCGAAGTTCGAAATGAAAAGCAAATAAATTCTAATTTCAAATGATGTCTCAATTATCACAAGTAATACTCGAAAAATTATTTTAATGTATTTTTAAATACGCATGAATCACTTTTGGAGTATCGTTTTGCAAAGTAATCCGTTACTTATTTTATGCTTCAATTTTTTTTTTGATGATGATGCATCGGAAAAATAGAGGTACGCTTAAAGCTCCGTGCAGTTTTATTACATTTCGGTCCAAGCATAGCAGAACTATACTTAGAATAAGATGCCACCACTGATGCCATCTCGATTTCAAACGGGAGCACGCAACACTAAGATAGATATATTTTATTTCCAATAACTCACTTAGTTTAAATCTTTTTAAAATTAATATTAAATTATTTATTTGTTCATGCAATTCTCCCCTAACATTCACAGAATTTCTTTTTGAAAAATAATAATAAAATTAAATTTTGTAATATGGGATGATAATACCATTTTCATATAACTCAATTATAATAGATTACATTATGATAACTAATATCAACAATCTTCATCTTACATAAACAATAAAAATGAATTACGTAATGAAACGTAATCAGAAAAATACTAATTTTACCCATAGGAATAGTAAAAAAACATTCATTAAATTAATATGGATAAATCTTCAAAGCCAAAAAAATTGTTTCCTTTACTATAGGTGAATTCATCGGTGGCAGAAGAGTTTCCATTACGCCGAGGTTCACGTGGTCTTCAGCAGCGATTGAAAACCTCAGCCGGTAAAATTCGCACGCGTTTTAAAAACATTCAAAAGCCAACGTTCAATATGCCACAAATGCCCCATCGCCAGGCTAAGTCCGATAAGCCGACAATCGTCAAAACGACATCGATAACCGCGACAACAGTTGAGAAACCACCGGCTTCTCCTCGGCCAGCAGATCAGAAAGCCAGCCGAATGGAGCGTTTTCGTATGGCCTTGCCTGAAAGACCCAAATTCTCCTTACCCGACAAATCTAAATTCCATCTGCCCGACAAATCCAAATTTCATTTGCCCGACAAATCCAAATTCCACCTACCCGATAAATCCAAATTTCATTTACCCGATAAATCTAAGTTTCATCTACCCGATACGTCCAAATTTCATTTACCTGAACGTCCCAAGTTCAACATCGATAAAAGCAAGTTCCAAATCAAAAAGCCAAATATTCAGCTACCTAAGTCGCTCAACCGTCCGAAGAAACCTACTTCTAAGAGAGGCTCATTGGTAGGTATTGTCATTCTGTGGCTTACGGCTGTAACGATTTAAGCCACGTTGTAATAGAATCCCAAAAGATGTAACACGCAAGAGATCATTTTTTCACATCTTTTTTCTGAGTGTAATAAAAGTTACCAACTTTTAAATTATCAAATAGCTTTCGTTCGGGGTATTGCAAAGTTAAAAAAAGATTAGATTTTAGAAATAATTATCAACAATAGTTAATGCAACAATTATGGTTTTTCTGGTTTATAAATCTTATGTTATAATTTTAAAATACGAAAATTAAAATCACAAAAATTCGACATGAATCATTAAGTCTGTAAGCCACAGAATAAGAATCTCACTTCATAGATTCAATAAGAGCAAAACTTACAAATAAAAATAGGATGCATACTTCCAGTCGCGAGAACAAAGCCAGGCCTCAAATGCCGATGCCACGTCTTCCACAAGTGCCACTCGTCGAAATATCTTCGATTTTTCTACGTTACCTCGTCCGAAGCTATTCGACCGCAAATCCAAGGCAAAGGCCGAGTACGTCACCTCCTCTCCTAAGGAATCCCGTGCTCAATCGGCCGAGTCTTCTACTTTTCCTCGAGTGAAAAAGTCCGCACAATCCCTCGGTGCAAAGTGGGCCCAACGTTTCGGTGAGACTGTCAAGGGGTTGCATCATGACGACAGTGTCTCGCCGGTCGACAGATCCGAGCCTTGGAGACATCCGTCCCTCGAACAGCCCCGTCTTTCTTTGAAACCGCAGTTATCTGAGGAAGAAGAGGAAAAACTACCTTGGGAAAACACTGAAAGGAGGACTTACGATGCCGAGGACGAAGCTGCCATGGACGATGAAGAGGAGAGCAGGGAGATATCGTATGGAGAGAAAAATGCGATAATGGTAATAATTGTGGTACATACATGCTAAAATCTCCTGGAGTCTCGAGGCTTTTTCGTGTTGGTTTTTTGGGCTGATGTCGATGCACGAGGGCTGTATATAAACTCTGTTATGCGGGAATGACTTTTCTTTTTTCTTTTGAATACATCGAGTTTGTGTGGGTCAGGTAGTTTTGGTATCACAATAATACTCACAGGTCAAATCTTATTGACGAGATGATGTAAATTTGGCATGTCGATCATCTGTTTATTATGACTGAGTTGTTTTATTTAATAACTTATTGCCTTTGTCCGGGTTATTTTGTTGCGTCTATTTGAGTTTTTTTGGTTTGTCGCGAATGATCAAGGTGACTGGCTTCAACTGTTCTGTCTCTTTTGTCAGTAAACTAAATATATAATCTATAGAATGTCACGTAATGGGTGAAATATTTTGTTGATCCACACTAAATTTCTATTATTTTTTATTAATTCATAATCGTTCATTTTTATTATACTCCACGCCACATACTCTTCATGTATTCTGCTGCATGGATCTATATGCCAGTTAATATTTGAATCACTTAAATATCACGTTTGATCTCCTATACTGATGCATCCGTATGCATAAATGTATCTCACAGTTTGGTCTTTTTTATCTTAATATGGAAATGCGTTGAGGTAATAAATAATTGGTAATGTGAAAGATATTTTTACAAAGTTAGCTTTGGAATGTTTTTTTTTTCATTGTGAGGAAACACCAGCACAAAATTTTGTATATAAATTACATATATATATATATATATCAAAATCTGGATTGATTTGATTCTTTGTATATTGTCGTTGGCTATTTGGATAACATCTGTAGGTATGAGTTCGAATTAATAAATTCATGTACTTAATAATTCTTTGGGAATGCATTTTTATTAAAAACTGTAGTCAAGTATATACTGATAATTCGAAAGTGTAGATTTATGTGAAGTGAATGAAAAGGAATTGACTAATGGAACGAAAACCAAAAAAAATGTCTAAAATGACATAAAAATAAATGTGCTGCAATTAATTGTCCAGTAGTTGGAACCTGGAGATATCTATTAGATTATTAGAATATTGAAAGCGCGATGTATAGAATTAGGTTTGATCGTTGCTGCTCAATCTGAAGTATAGACCTTAATATCTAGCATATATTTTAGTTTTCTTAAATTGTTAGAAATGTTAATTAAGAGCAGGTTCTTGCTACAACAGTGAATGAAAATCCATAGCTTGTTAAAACCGATTCTCTAAGAGGTTTTAACATGTATGTACCCCACAGGAACCAGAATTTCCCTTCGACAAAGAGCCTGTCAAAGATCCACGATTAAACGATGAGCACTTAATGACCCGGATTGTCAGCGAGGAACCAAGGAAAAAGGTTAGGCTCGTTGAGGAAGATGAAGGTTCTTTACCCGATCCAGAGGTTAGTTACTGAATGATATATTATTTTTGAAGTTATAATTAACTTTACTAATATGTACACAATGCTGTACTTATGCTTTCAGGCCGATAACGTACACCACACATACCATCCAAAAGAATTATACGATGGATCTTTCCCTCCAGTAGATCCTCGTGAGTTCCGAGCAATGAGATCAAACTCGGTCGAGTTGTCAGAGGATGAAGAATCGTCCATGCGTTCTGATCGGGAAATACAACAATCAAGTGGTAGCTCGTGTGAACGTCGCAGACGAGGCGTCATCGAGGAAATAGATTCGGATGAGTTCTTCCTCAGGGAAAAAGGCATTAGTCAGGAAAACATGAGGTTCACGCTCATCAGCGAAATCAGGTAGGTTCACAATGTTGATAAGTATTAATATTCTTAATAATAATCGGTGCTTGATTCACATCGATTAACACAATGCAGTAACAACTTTTATATACAAAATTGCTGATAAAACTAAAACCGTATATCATTTTACTTTAATAACAACACCAGCTACTTCTTTACCCAACACAGAGACGCCCTGAGGCCCCGAACAACGGGCCAGATCGAAGAGATACCACCGCAACGTCCTAAACGAACACGATCACAGCGCAAACGTTGCGACGAGTCATTCGAGTCTTACGATGCCACGCCACCACCGGAAAAACCAAAACGCGAACGCAGTTCTTTACGACAAAGCCGAGAGTCCTTTCAGACACAACCATCTTTAGACAGAGCCAGTAGTTTATCGCGACATAGAATCGTCTATCAGACAGAGACGATACCGATATCACAGACGAAAGACGACAGGGCGAGTGAACCTCTCGACGATATAGTGGTGGTGAAACCCGCGAGAAGAAAATCGAGGAGCTCATTGAGAAGTATAAGTCAGAGTAGACTTCCAATTGAGGAACAGAATATCGTATTGGCTCCCATTCAGCAGACATTAAAGAGTGAGGCACCTGCGCAGACCCCGGTTCCACCTGTTCCGCGTAGGAGAAAGAGATTAAGAAGGGATAATACGAACCAGTCATCTAGTCTCAGGTATGATTTATTTTCGTTTATTGCAGACAACAACACGGTTTATTATGTGGTACAACTACGTGATGACGAAGTTGTTGGCTACAAGCTTACCGACTGTCGATAACAACTTTCATTATACTCTGTATTTACAAACACTACTTGCAATATTTATTCTAGTATAAGGACAAGCGACAGTGCACTTTGCAATGGTTTCCACGATATGGGTTCCCTACAACATTCGCATGAACGGATCCCCTTAACACCACCACCGACACCTCCACCCATATCTCATCTTGACGAACTGGATTACATTGAACCAGTTGTTCCAGTTGTTTCTCATCCACCAATTCCTCCAAAACGCACACGGTCGCACTCACGGACGGCTAGTCTAGCGCCCGAGGACGACCGAACGTCCCACGGAGCTGAGTCGCTACCAGGCGACTTCGGCTATGCTGATGAGGACGACATACCTGTTATTCCCCGGGACTCGTCGTCGCGCGAGCCCAGTCTGCCGGGGTACGCGGTTATAGAAAAAAGGGACAAACCACCCAGACCTCCACCTCCCAGAAGAAAGAAGCAGGATAAGTTTGCCACTGCACCGAGACCGTCCAAGAATACAGGACCAAAGAGGCCATTGAGGGGTTATAGTACATTGAGGCCGGCCAAGTCTGATACAATTAGGTGATTATTTGAGTTTTTAAACAATATGATACAAAAATAAAGAATATAATAAATATTTGATAACTACTATGTTAGAAAATCCGTCGATTCAATACCGTTCATGGATGCTGATTACTCTCTTCACGACCGGGAACCACGGTCAATGCACGATGATGATGATTTCCATAAAGACTTGCGTAGTGGTGAGGTCTTGAGTAAAATGCAGGGACGACCATTACCAGCACCTCCTCGTCCACCTCGACATCGACGCATTGATCTTCCCAGTCGTCGAAGTTTACCACGAGAAATAACACCGGATTTCTCAGAAACAGTGGCTTCAACGCAGACAGATCCTCTACCCGACGACCTAATCATAGAGGAGGAAGTCACATCGGCCAAACTCGTGGTAACACCTTCACGACATGGTTCTAGTCAAGTGTTGATCAGTACAGAGCGTATCCCAAGTCCTACTAATGGAAGCTACAAGAGCCTCAGTAGTGGTGAACCAAAGACGCCGCCTATACCTCCACTACCCAGCAGTTTGCAGCAGAGAGATTCTGATAGAACGAAAGCTAAGGACACAGGTAAATAAAGAGTTATGAAGTGCTGTTAAAAGGCTGAATACATATTGGAAAATAATTCAATTGACACGCATACATGCATTTATAGATGAAAGCGACTACAAAGTGCCGCCCTCAGATGAACCCAGACGATTGGATCCATCTCAACTAGAAATGTTGCGAGCAGCTCTATTTTCTTCAGATGGACCTCTCAGAATACCAAGTTTAGAGGTGGGTGACCTAAAAGTCGATCGGTTAACAGTTTCACAGTTAGAAGCCTACAAGGTTGCAGCTTCTGAGATCGACGCGATAGTCGTATCTGCTACTGAATTGTCAAACAGGGGAGAAACCGAGGGCAGCATTCATCCTTCTCTGCTGCAGGAACTCATAGCAATAAGGAATCAATTAGGTAAATTAAGAGTCTATCGATTGATCTGATCTTAAAAATTTTGTTACTATCACAATTATTGTTTATTTCTAGAAGCTGTGGCGGCTTCGCAACCTCAATCACGGCCTCAATCCGCAATGGAGGACGCTTGTACTGCAACCAGCAACGAGCGAATCGACATACCATTGGAAGAATCTAGCAGAGGTGCCGAAAGAAGACAACCATTTACAAGAGAGAGATCTCCTTTACTGGTTGTTGAGCAACCTATTTCTGAAAAGGATGCTACAAAAGAGATGGGTCGTACATCATTACCGCTGTCTAGTTCCATTACCGATTTGACGGTTACAGCTTCCGACAGTCCTAGTGTCAGTGAAGTCATGACAACAGTCATCAGCACCGAAGTAAGCAAGTTGATAATGGTAATTACAGTACTTATGAAGGAATTAATTATAATTTCGTGATATATTTCAGCCTATCGAAGAACCAAAAATAGCGATCACAGAAGTCCCACTTGTAGAAACTTCCCCAGAGACCGCTATGGATGACAAACAATCGAGCACGATTTCACCCGAACCCCATCATGCGAGATCTGCTTCCCCATCAAGATCGAGGTCGTCATCCCCAAGTCGCGGTCTTCCGGGCGTTGTACGTCAGACGGCTTCACCGGTAAAGTCCCTACCACCCGTGATATCGGTAACACCCGATAACATAATCACACCTGCGAGTACATTACCTATGGGTGGTAACAATGACAATACGCCACTCAGACATGTAACATCCAATGGTGTCCAACCCCAACGTGCTGTTATATCGTACCAATCCTCGAACGAGGCCTCACCTCCGTCCCGAGAGACATCTCAATCCCCATTGCCACCGACGTCAGCGCCAGCTAGGGAGTCATCGCGATCACCCCCATTATCGTCACTACCCCAACAGCCACTTACGCAAGACTCCAACGTTGAGACTAGGTTCATAGCCTTCCCCACCTCCCAGATTCCAGCTTCATTTTTTGCGTTAGCTAACCCACCATTG
Source organism: Philotrypesis tridentata (assembly GCA_018906965.1). Taxonomy (NCBI): domain Eukaryota; kingdom Metazoa; phylum Arthropoda; class Insecta; order Hymenoptera; family Pteromalidae; genus Philotrypesis; species Philotrypesis tridentata. Next base: position 5,445,680 of record JACCIB010000009.1, on the reverse strand, counting down.
TCGTCGTCGATTACTGATCATCATCAACAACAACAGCGCCGCGACGTAGAGGTAGAACCGAGCATCGCAGACATGACCGGGCAATTGTTGAGGGCCGTTAGGCTCGCTGGAACCCGATCACTTAGGCACTTTGTCGATTCTGTAGTTTCTAGATTCGCCAGCTCTGACGAAGCCGAAGAGGTCGGAATGATGCCCTCGGCCGGAGCACTGAGCGAAGAGAAGGTTCGTCGGGTCGAGTTGGCCATGTGCGCATTGCTCATTCTCATAGCTGGACTCATCATTATGTGCATCTGCACCCCGAGGACTGTTACGCACCACCATCACTGGGATTATTTCAATCCGCCTCAGTGACGATGGCCAATCGCCAACGTCTCTACTGCTACTACCGGCCCCATGTGTAAGTATGGGAACGGGGTGGGGGGAGATGCCGGCTATTAAGAGAAAGGGTTTAAGCAAAACGTGTGAAGAGCTGCACTTTTAACCCTTCGCGTTGTTCGTTTACGATAGTTTTAGTCAGTGAGATGTACTCTTCTTTGAATTTATTGCAATGAAGTTTTATGGGGTAGTATACATCTCAAATTTTAGTATTAACTTACACTCATCCATCCATTCTTTAATATATTGTCAATTACGGTAACTTCATTGCAAATAATTCAAAGATTAAAAGAGCATTTGAATGTCTTCTTCCAAAATTACAATTCACATAATATCCCCATTGGTTTCACTTTGATCTAGAAGAAAAAATTTGCTGTAATCATTTGTCCTTTTTTAATTTCTTTAAATTTTATACTTTAATAAATTCATGTTACAATCAAAAAATAATAAATAGCAAAATTTTTCTCATGCGATCATCCAGCGATTTAATGAATTATTGATTTTACAAAAATTATAATTAGTAGCGATAATTCATTCTCATCATTGTCTAGTCATAGCAAAGGTCTTGGAAAGAGAATGCACTATTGTTTCAAGCACAAAATTCAACCAAATTGTAACTCAAAGGGTTAAAAAATGCTTATACTTTCAAAATCTTGTAACAAAATATTCCGATTAGGAAAGTTTTTGATGCATATGCCTCTCCAGCATTATCGTTAGATATTGCATTCTATTTAGGCTGAATCTGTTTTTGTATGTGAAATCATAGATTTCTACACATTATTGTTATTGAACTCTGACATATTATTGTTGAGACTTGTTAAAAAATTTTAATAAATATTGTAAATGTTTTTGAAAGCTTGTAAAAAGTATACGTTAATTTTATTTACAGATCCTTACTGACATGCGTTCACATATACAATATCAATTCAAGCGTTTTATACGTAGATTTGTACATCGAATACATTTAATCAAGTCTCACGTATATATTATCGATCTATTGTTGATCACGTATATATCATCGATTATCAACCGATTTTAGTTTGTAGTAAAAAGATAGTTTAAAACTAGTTTGTATAACAGCAAAAGTAATGAAATGTAATTTTAAACTATATTTTAATGAAAATTTACATGAAATAAATTAAAATCTAATATTATGCACATCTGTATATCATTATGAATTTTCAAATATTTACTACTAATTATTTTATTTTGTTATTTACCCATTTAATCTAATTAAAATTATTTAAAATATTTTACTCTAAAAATTATATTACGCTTTAAATACCTGTATTTTAAATGAAATAATGAAAGATAAGATTAGTTAATCAAACTAAAAACTTTCTCAAAGTTTATCCAAACTGGCTCTTAAATAACGAATACTTGTAGCTTCCATACATATGAGTATTAGAGTAATAGTTACCACTTTATGGAAATGATACACTCATATATTTTCCGCTCGTAATAATATTCAAATCATATGTAAGGTATAAATCAAATAAGTACGTACATATTTTATTTCGAACGTAAATAACTTAGTATTAATGATACTTAATGTACTTTTTACTACTATCCGAGAAATTACTTTTTTTTTATAAAAAAGATCTTACGATAAACTATTGTTCAGTTGATATTAAAGAAAACTAGAAGTTTAAGAACATGATATCCAAAATAATTGAATAGCTTTGTAAGCTTTTGTTGATTGTACACAAATGCAACAATGTGCAATAAGTAGTTTTCTACATAACACTATGCGATACAGTTTAAAATGTAAGTCTACACTTAAGATATAACGACAAAAACGAAGCCTTATTTACTTTGCAGTAATTCATTACTGTTCCTTTCTTATCTTGTGAATAAGAGGTAAGTAATTAAGAGGTAAGTGATTAAGAGATAAGAAATTAAATTTTTATTTTTTAGAGCAACAGATACCAATTTTAATAGTCAGATTTTAGCACATCTAATACCGATATTTGTTTGTAAAATAAAATAACATGATGCATTGTTAGAATATTAAATATTATTGATTGTTGGAATATTAAATATTGTCCAAACTATGAAACGCTAAAGGTGTTATTCATTACGGAGAAAATTGTAAAAGTAATAATGTATGTATAGATCAGTATGGACACTATATCTATTGTGAATTTACCCCTCGGTATTTTTTAAGATGTGTTTGAGAAGACTCTATTGATCGTGATATGGAAAAATGTGAAATAAAAAAATATTATATCATTTTTTCTCTAACAACCTTTTAGTGTTAATGTTTACAGTTTAAAGTTCACTGAAGCGTCGTTAATAAATATTTTTATTTGAAATTTTTCCACATCACTGCCTCGAAGAGATTGAAAGAGTCTTCTGAAGCACATCTTTTAAAAATATTGTTACCGACTCGTCAATTTGTTACTTAATCGTTGATAAACATAAAAATGATGTTTATAGAAAAGCTTCCTATGTAGAAGAAAGTCACGTGGGTATCGGTACATCCACTAAGACAATGATTAATACGCAGCAATGTCATGATCGTTTTTTTTTATTGATGTGCACAATCGAAGATATATTTGAATTTTTTGCTATTCGCAATGTGATAATCTTGCGCATATCTGAATATAATTATAATGTAAAATGGATTATTCTGGTTCAATTACTTTACTCTACTTGAAATATTAACAAAGGATTATGAGTAGATAATAAAAAGTAAGAAGTTAATAAACTTCAAAATATATGCATAGCAAGTACAGTTACTTTAAGTTTTACAAGATTTTTGAAAGCTCATGTATGCGCGCTTTCATAAATTATTAATATTAACTAAATGATAAACGGCACTTCGAAAATACACTGATTCATTTCCGATTTGTAAAAGTTTCTAATGCACACTATATATCTAGCGAAACAAGAATTTTTTTATAATACTTGACACCATCATTATATCACAAATCTTATACCATCCAAAATTCTATAACCTTCCTATGTAAAATAGCCACCATAAATCCAAAATCTGTTAACGTAATTCCAGCGTCAGTCTCCAGCTTAGAGCTCCAGGATTAGAGCAAGCATATCCCAGCCGCGCTCGTATAATATTCACTCTCGGAGCAGTCTGACCCACTGACATAATCGGGAGACAGTAGACTTTCGCGTAATACACTCCACACTTGCGTCCACGTAATGGATTTTCCTCGACCCTCTTTCTCTCTCTTTCTCTCAAGTAATCATGCATAAATCTGTGGTATATAAGCGGGCACGTGTGCACCGCTTATTATGCGTTATATGTTTACATCCATTGGAGCGAACTTTTTTCCATCAGGGATCATTAGTAGCTTTCTTTTCTGCAATGCTCATGCACATATCGACGACTTTCGAACTGTTTCACAGCTGTTAAAAGATCGATTGAATATGTAGAAGTTTTTTATAGTAATATTGAATTACCTACATTAAATTAAAAATATGTATTTTTAAATAAAAATAGAATCTTCATTTTTGATATTTGTAAGAATCCTCGATTACTTTATTGCAAATTTTTTTTAAATATACCATGAATCAGTTGGAATACGTACTTCAAGAAACAATAATAACAGCAAATTAAACATGTGTATCTTTAAAAAATTTCTTAATGCTTTGGCCCTGAAATGAATAATATAAGTACAGCTATACAGATACATTTTATATTTAATTATATGTTTGCACAACTGAGGTGAAAATACGAAGTTGCGATATTAAATCGAGAAGCTGTTTACAACTAGCAATGAAACGACTATCTTAGTGTATCCTTTACTCCAATTCAATATCAATATAGCCCAGTATTCTAATCAATAATAAAGAATCCATTATAAAATACAATAATACAATTAATTCTTTAAAAGTATGCACAATTTATAATCCATTGATCATTAAACAAACTTGCACCTTATGATTATAAAGTTAAATGAGCACAAACATTTTATTTTGCTTCCTAGCTGTCACTAAACAGGATAGTTTTTAAAAGTACTTATGCCACTCACAATTTTATTGTTGAAATTACAGTATGTATATTAGTATACTGAAAATACCTTGTAGCTACTCTGAAACATTGTTATTGTTGTAATACAAAGTTAAAAAATGCAGTGTTTTGTTGATCTTTTACAGTAAAGATTCATATTTATCTTTGAAATTATAGAGATGAATTCGTGTATGTACGTACACATATATAGGTAAATATGTATCTTCACTTCAGTACTTTACTACATTTCTTTTATAATATTAGATAAAAATAGTTAATTCAGATTAATATTTATGAAGCATTTTATGCGTTAATTAGAAAAAATATCATTTAGATAAGCATTACTTCAACAAGCATTGTGCCAAACAGTATCAGTTAGTTCCCGGAGGTGACACTGGCGGCCCCTGCCTGGGGACATGCCAGATTGGGCACTCAGATGAAGCCTATTGTGCCATTCCTCCTGTTTCTTCATCATGTACTGTTTGACATCCCGAAGGGCACCCAACTAAGCTTTAGCCAAATTTCCTATCGATGGCCGCCATCACGCAAAGTATCGTACAACGCTCTTAAAGCCACAATAACATGACAGCATTGTGTCGTAAAAAAATGCAGTTTTTATTTTTATTTTGCAACAATACCAATTTTCCGGGGCTGCTACGAGGCACAGAATGTAAGTTTATTTTTAGCACACTGATACGTGAATACGTATAAAATAAGTAATAGGTATAGATATAATCAGTGTTATTATTAGAAACAAGATTAGAACAAACTGGTTGTGCGGGATATAAAAGGAGTTGAATATGTATTATTATGTGCAGGTAAAAGTATTCTTCTTTCATTATTCTCATTGCAAAAATGCTGTTTACAAAAGAAAGGATCCTCAATAGTTAAAAATTAAATGATTACAATATGATTATTACCATTAAAAAATCATAATTTTATTGGAGCTAAAATTTAGATTGATATGGCTACCTGGAAAAGATATGTTGAACCTAATAATAACAATCAAACTTTTTATGTGCTATTTAACTACAAATCTTGCCTAGTAATAAATTTAATAGCTTTGACATTTACCTATTCAAGAAGATCATTTAGTTTAACTCTGTTTAGGATCATCTCAGCACATACACATTAAAATATACGAAAAGTTTCAGGACTTCTAGAGCTTTACACGTAAAAACTATTTAACGAGTGAAAGACTGGACCTAAAATAGAAATAGAAAAATTTTTGAACTTCAATATTACTAATGATTTTTCAAGTATTACAAACTCAAGGGTTAATAGATAGCTCTTCGATCGAAAGATGGTTAGTGGTTTGATAAGCTTGCATAAACGTATAAAAATCATTTGTATCTTCGATATAAGCGCAAGGATATTATCATTAGATTAGTTTATTTCTTTAAATTCGCATTTATTACAAGTTACCAAGATAACCTTTTCGTTTTTATTCGATTACATCTCGCGTAACTAAACATTTTCTTAAAACTGAATGATGGTTTCTGAAAAAGTACACTTTTTCGAATATAGCTTTATTCTGTTAATTACGTCTGATAGTGCAATGAAAGTTAAAGTATTGAATGCAAGAAAAATGTTTTGCGTCACATATTTGAATGTTTTTTGTTAATTCAAAAGTAGTCATTGTTCTATAGAATGTCCATACGTACATTCTCTGGGAAAAACATACAATTCTTTTTTGTGGTTTAATAAAAACAACCTTTCGGGTCAAAATTTACGAGCATTTAACGTCATAAGGTCGGTTATGACTTTTTATTAATTTTTCTTCACTGTCTTTTCTTCTACTGTCTTTTTTGGAAATATAATTAACATTTTGTCATGTGATGAGCCATACCCACTCACGTACGTTTATTAAATGTTATTGAATAATAAGTTACTTTTTGTCTAAATTACTCATTCATTTTTAAATATTAAACAATGGCACATGTTTTAACGTTGAAAATCAGTAGTTTTTGATTCACATAATAACTATACCTATCTTCGCACTAGTATACCAGCTTATAAACTAGTTTATAAGCTGAGTAAATTAAGAAAACATGAAAATTTAAGTACTGTTGACTTAAAACGATCGACATTAGTATTTATGACACAGTTATCTTTGAAAGACTAATTTCATAAAAGTATACGCCGATATTTTTCACTTTTTTCAACAAGGAAGATTAAAAAAACTTGTCTAGTTGCAAGTCGTTAAAATAGTAATTCCGATGCGTATAAGACTCCTGACCACTTGTGCTATTAAAGAAATAAAAGAAATAATATTAAAGGAAGAATGAACTGCAATTAAAGTGAAGTATGACATCAATTTTTCAAAATCAGTTTGATGACTGTAATATCTATCACCTTTCCCATGTAACAAAATAATCTTCTTTAAGCCGTTGAAATTTTATAAATAAAAAAAAGTTAGATGCGAAAATGCGAATTCAAAAGATAGTGAAATAAGTATTTGAAATGTAACAATGTGAAAAGAATTTATAAAAAATCACACACATAGTTTCCCTCTATTAGATAATTACCTTGCTACTTTTACGAAGTTTCGAAAGTTTATGTTTAAATATCTCGTGGAACAACATTGCAAAACCATGTCATTTAAATGTTGTTTCGAGAGAATTTTTTATCCATCCCAGCTTTTCCGAGACCGAAAAAAAGTGCTACGACCATTTCCTATTCCTTTCTAGACTCTAGCACCACATGCATTGTTCCCTAACAACTTTCGACTAGAAAATAAGCGGAGGAATATAACGTTGGAATCTCTTTTCGTACATAGCGCTGAGGTGGGTGCAAAAACGTATATTGCATTCACACAAAAGTAACTTCCGTAGTTCTGTGAAATGATAAATTTTATTTTTACTATTTACAAGGAAGTATACTTTTTTGATTTGACATCTTCTTAATGGTAAACAATCAATTATCTTGTGATTTTTGTATGACGCCATTTTTGACGTGGTTAAATGAGATGTGTTCACATGAGGAACTGATCGCTTCCTCAATGATGTCTGTGTTAAAGTGAACAGAAAAAATTGATAAATATGTGCAGATATAAATACTTGGGCTTTATGTACATAGTCTTAAACGCTCGTGGAAACACGAACGTAAGCAGAGCACCATCGATCTCACTAAAACTCAACCCAATCTCCTCGCATCTGAAAAACTTCTTGGAGAAAGCAACTGATAAAGTTAAAAAGGCAGAAAATTCTAAAAAAAAGGATCTATCAAAACAAGTGAAAATCGCGAAACTTATCCCTGGTGGAGTCTGCCGCCCGATCGGCAGTGACAGGAAAGAGTCTGTCTGTCTTCGAGTCGAAGAGAGGGAGTCGATAAGTACAAGAAAACGAGCGGCAAGTCTCGTCTCGAGATTGGACCCCGGCTAGTGAAGGAAAGGGAACGCGGTATCTTTCAAGTGAGCGCAGAAAAGTGTATATAAGCCAGCTACGCGCTTCTTGCTCTTTGATTTTCGGATTAACGTTTGATGCGCGTCGTGCTCCGGAGGAGGGGATTTTTCGGATCTCTTTCTACCGTCTATTCTGCAATTCGGGATACCGAGAGTGACACAGCTGAATTCGACTATTGCGAAGTGTACAAGTGCTAAGTTCGGGAGATTCGGGAAGTGATCGGTATTGGAGACAAGAAATTGTAGGAATCGAAAGCATAGGAGGAGACTTCGACGCCGGTGAAGCAGGTGTCGCGGGAACAGTTTGTCGTTTTAGAATAGTCAACGATCAGAAATCTACTGAATACAACAGGTGAGTATTTAGGGATTTAAATTATTAACAAACAATACAGAATTTTCCAAGTACAATAATTTGGCGATATATTGAAAAGATATAATGGTTTTAAGTAGCATACCATAATATTTATAGTTTTCTTTGTAAATTTGTAGTTTTAAGCATAAAACTCTTCAGTAAAATGTTTTATTACAATAAATACAATAAATAATTTGAACAACTAAAATTTTAATTATAATAATTTTAATTAAAATCAATTGATTCATTTATAGGATTTTAGAGTTATATATCTTTAAGCATTTTACGTCTCGATTTGACGAAAGTGGTTTACAATTTTTTTTGTCAGAGAATATTTTTTTTAAAGATTACCTACAATTTGGAAAGATAATTTTTTATTTATTTAATTGGAACAAAGTAGCCGATTATCACCTCAAACTTACGTATTTACTTCACAATGTGCGATCGTATGTGGCACCGTTATTCTAAAGTAATTTAAAGACTGTAATTACAACTTACCGAGTAAATGGTTCGCATAACTTGTATGAGTCAATTTCATAAAACATGTTATCATCTCATCTGACCATACATTATACTACCAATGTTAATACTCGTTTCTAACGTTTATACAAGTTTTTATTTTTCATATTCTATTTGAACAAATAAATGATTAATTTTTCGATGGAAGAGTAACTATAGATATTTTTCGACAATTCAATAAATTTTCGTTGCGCTAATCAATTGTGCGCTTTCGCTGCGTAATTCGGTCTTAACGAAAATTTGAAATAATATATAAAGTTACAGCCATAATTACGTTAATTTCTAAGAAAGAATCTAGAAGGTGAAAAATCGCGGCAATAGAAATTAGCAATAGAGCAAACTTCTTTCCACATTGTCAAGATTTGTGTTACTATGAGCTATTGAGGTCGTGATGGGAATCAAAACAAACTCACATCGGCACGAAGCAGTATAACTGATATAACAACGGCAAAGACCTTGCATGGGAATTTCATTTTCCACTTTTCGCTTCCTTCTAAAAAAAGCATCGTAATAGTGTTATTATATTGGTTTCTTTGAAATAGCCGAGATAAATGTTTGAAATTAATTCATTAACTATCATTAAGGCGTTAATTCAAAACAAATTAAAGATGTTAATAATAAAATTAAAGTTGTTAAATTTGAGAAATGTAACCCTACAACTTAATCACACATTCTTCCCAGTGTAAAAGTTTATTCAAAAATAAAAAAAATATATATATAATTATTTTTACTAAAATATAACATTATTTTTAATAATAAAAACTAGTGTAAATTAATTCAAATTTTACTTTAATTTTTAATAAATTTATTAAAGATATCGAAAATATGAACTTGATGCATGCGCGCTTTACTTATCTGAGGACTATATTTAAATCTGAAAAACGTAACATTTTTATTCAGCTTGCGATTACGTGCGTGAGGGCATTTCTCGTATTTTACATATTTTTAAGTTGTTGTTTTTAAAATAAAATAATATCGTGAATATGACGTTTCAGTGAAAACCCAAGACCTTGAATCATTGAGTAAGACCCTCTGGCCAAGCTGTAGATTGTAAATTTTCATTCTCACAAGTAACAAAAACATTATTTCTGTATCCAATCATTGCGATATAAACATTTTTTTCAAAACTAAAAATGTTCTTTTCGCAGTTCATGGTGAGATAGTATTCTACCAAGAAGAATAATTTGCAAGAATGTAAATTATATTACTTAAAAGACAAAGATCAATTTTTAAATGAGGTAAATTTCATTAAAAGCCATATTTTCATAGATTATTTACAATTTAATAGTTTGACTAAATAAACAACTAAAAACACACTTCTTAAATCTTCGTAAACTTTCTATTTGTTATCAACAATGAGCACCGCGCCAAACCAGGAAATGCGTCTAACACGTCCCTATCGAAATCGCAAGTACACCTTCACTCGAACGATGAATGAAACGACTTACGCAACAATGTTCTCTCGCGCAGTCACTTTTCTGAATGAGTCCCGCCAAAGAATCTCACCTGGTTTCACGAATATCCATCGAAATTCTAAACGCATCTTCCGCGCTTAATTCGATCTCTAAATCGTTTCGGCGTGCGTAATGAATTATATGACTTTAACTCGATTTGTCTCGTTTTTCGTGTGAATGCGCTGACGATAGGGACCGGTTTGTATGCGGGCGATGGTACGACGACCGAGACTCGTGCGCTCGCATAACCGTTTGGCAATACTTGCATAACGGCACGGCTGGTACCTGTAATTACTTATGTAATTTTTTGAACGGGTGCATACGGCTGTTATATGCGGTATGAGCATTGAGAGCTTGGGTTGAGCTGAGGTTAAGGAGATTCGCTGCTCCGTTTCGGAAGGCCGTTGCACGGAATTTCAATTTGTTATTCTGATGCGTATAGTTCCGGTAACATAATTAATTATTTTTGTTGATTAACAATATATTAATTAAATGAAAGCATTTTCCTTCAAAATCAATATGAAAACTACGCAATAAGTATGTTCAATTATTTACAGTTGAATAGGTTCTCATAATACAAATTTGAATCTCTGTGTTTAGCTACCGTTATGATGTTAATGAAACATTTTTAATGCTAAAATACTTGATTCAATAAACTTTCAAATGCACAAGTACTTATACATAAGGCTTTTTACAAAGCTCAAGATTTATGCATCAATTGTACAAATTAGTTAGCTAGCCTCGACGAGTGATTAATTTCAGATAACGATATAATAATGTGATTTTTCATGCTGCGATGATTTGTTTGAATTTACGTTTTGATACACTTATCATCGGCTGGGAAACAAGAAATATTGTGCGAGATCAAAGAAACGAAGACTTGTATCATATTTATATATATATAAAAAATCATTACGCTCGTGCGCTAACCTCACGGTGCAAGGATGGATGGCCAATGACACGGACAGCCGTGGCCGTGGATTTATGCTATAAAATATTGTACGCGCGATATAAGCTCTTCTTATTGGCACAACTCTATACTTCACTCGCTAAGCTTGTGTACTTATTTACGTTGTGCTGTTAAGTACGACTTATGCCAGTAGTATCGTAGTATACTATTGAATTAACAATTAAAATATACATAATGTCAGTAAAAAAATTTTGTTATGGTAATAAAACCTTGTGTTAGGTGCGATTAATTTATTATAGTGTAATAGAATTAATAATGTCATTACAATGATTATAAATATGCAAAAATATATTGCGATTTATTAGCTGCATATTTTTGCATAATTTAAGTATTCAAAAGTCGTACAGGGCTGTCAGTAAAAAATCAGAGAAAAAAATCGCTCCTGAATTAAGCAAATATCAAATGAAATGCCAAATTAGGCACCTGCTGAAGCAAAAATTAAGTGCTCTCAAAGCAATTGTTGAATCAAGTGGCTCTCTCTCTCTCTCTCTCTCTCTCTCTCTCTCTCTCTTTCTCTCTCTCTCTGCATGGTACTGACAGAAATTGCAACATATGTATACTCAACATTGTTAAGATTTTATTCAATCAACAGTGAAAATATTCTACCTTATGAATATATTAACTGATTGATGTCGTCTATAACACTCTAATCATACAAATGAATTGTTAAATGTATTGTAGGAAAGTTCAAATTTAGTAAAATATCACATTTTTATTGTTTAGTTTACCGCAGAATCATCTCGTATCTTATTACGCCTAAAGGTTGGACTCTCTGCTAATCTTTATGGCTTTTTATTTGACGTTCACAAAATGCGTAAAGAACATATCAATCAAACATTACAATTTTACCCTCAATAATAATAGCTAGTTATTAGTTAGATTAGTTCGTTAATTTTCAGTATACTTCACAAAACATCAGAGATCACAGACTTAAATCACGTGAAATTCTTGGTAAACATTTGCGGAAATAACAAAAGTCTAATCATAAGTTTTTTAAGAAGGAAAGCGCTTCGAAAACCTGCAAGTGATATTGTTCAATTATCATTTATTTAATATTTATGTATACACCGACTCAAGTTCAGTGACAGCGAGGTAGTGATGCAAGGGGAAAACTCGAATCATCGTATCACGAGATACTTAATTTTTTTACTACAGCCTTCATAGCAAAATATATTACTTCTTATCACGTTTTTTTTTCTTGCGTTAAGCCTAATCGAATCATAAAGTTTGCATATTTCGAATTATATTGTTTGTTTTAAAAATGATTATAGTTACGTTTTTGTTGTAGGTGCTGCGGAAAAAATTTGTCAATCAGACAAAAATATTTGAATAATCATGAGGTCTATCATCGAGCTTCAGCAATACAAAAGTAAGTACTTTACGAAGCTACGTAATCAAATTTGCATTTGTTGCTAAGCAAACTGGATCAATTCGCATTGTTGAAAAATTCGCATGGGCAGAAAAAGACATTTAGATCTTAAATTAATGCTAATTTTATTTAAATGGACATTTTTCTCTGGCACGAGGAGTCGAAACGATAATGCTCACTAAAAGAAGGAAGCCATTGCGTTTTAGCATATTATCCAAAGTGCTGTGTATACAGATATCAATCGTGAATTTTATTCTTTCATTTTGCAATTTTCAATTTTGTAAATTCTACTTATCGAATTGCCATTGATATTCTACATTTTTATGTATGGATTATTGTGCGTTTTTACTTGAAATACAATAATAAATAAACTGCGCACTATTGGAGAGGAAAATATATTTTTTCTAACGAGGAAAATAGTTTTGACTAAGACTTGAACTTTGTTTACGTATCTTACGCTTTGATAGAAAGATGAAATAAAATAATAAAATGTTGGCAATAACTTTCAGGAATATTTTAAAATTATTATGTTTTCAAATTATTTTAAATTATTAACGGTTTTAAAAATTTTCATTAGTTTTTAATCATTTAGTTGATTGTTCGATTAAAAACTTACAGATATAATTATAAATCTAGAGCGTAACATAAATTCTATTATCGTTTTAGCGTAAAATTAAGTGACAGAAAATGAGAGCATATAATATCAAGGGTAATCAATTTAGCAATTTGCTTGTGAAGGAGTTGAATAAATAGAAGCATTTTTGATTCAAGTCAAGTTCAAATTTCATTAAAACTATCTTTAACTTGGAATTATGTGCTAAGTCACTCACATTAAAATGTTTTCATGAATTAGAATTAATTGTGGAACTTTTTGAACTTCAAATTCAACCAATATATCGTCAGCTCCTCGATGCTAGTATAAAATTCTTGTTTGACATCATCGACTAGATTTCGGTTTTTTCACGTTTATCAAAGAAGAAAAACATCCAGACAACGCGTATTAAATGAGTTTCGATAATGAATGGTAATAAATAGAACGCTTGCGTTATTGATATAAGATTGATTGCATTTTCTTATTTATAAAAACTTAATATTAATTGTATAAACTTTGAATTTGAAAAATCACACAGATATTCTGATAGATAGTTTCATATCTTCTTACGCACAATGACGAATGCGATGACGACTTAGAGTAAACTGTGTAGATATACAGAGTCTTCTCAGATTTGAATTTTCCATCCAATTACAGTTAAGATGACTACTACTTTTTGTTGACTTTTTTTTGACTTTAGAAAGTATCAGCATCGATAATCTAAAAATGTGAAAATTTTATCATTCTCACTTACAAATCACGTTAAGCGATCCATGAAAATTGAATTTTTTGCATAATCATCGATGACAGATTAATGTATTATTGCCCAATGCGCACAAATAAATATGCGGCTCTTGGGAAAGAGATTAAAAACCTGTTGAAGGTTATACTCGCTCAAACGTGTTTCTCATCTGCATTTTATTGGTGCGCACACCGTGATTTTGTTGACAAATACTGTTTCCTCGAATATAACGTTCGCTCAGGCGTCGGTATTCTAATAAGTTTCAATTCCTAAATGTTTGTCCGTTGCCTCGGAACATCAATTCACGCAGCAGCTCTAACGCACGATGTCCGCTAATAAAAAAGCAAAAATTTTAATTCTCTCGCCGCAAGATTAATGAATGTCGGCATATAAAGAGCTTTTTACCACTAAAAGGCGTATTTTCATTCCGAGTTCAATGCTCCGCAGTCACGAGCCGACTTTAACTATATATGCCCATTATACGGAAGGCGCATACCGCCGACGTGTAGGCATTATTTCACAAAAAAAATCTCCAGGTGTATAATGACGCAGCAATATGTGCTTCGATGTGCGAATCGCACATGTGCGTTACCCTCTTATGCAATGGATTATGCGAGTTATAAAGTTAAATAATTGACAAAATTGGAATGTTCTCTTATGTATATTGGGCGATAGTAAATTTGAATAGTCAGTGTCTAGCGACGCGGGTACGTAATGTACATGATAACTTCATGTTATGAGTGCAACTGTTAATCGCTTGCACAACCTGCGCTCGTTTAAATTTCGCGCGTACTCTCTCTCTCTCTCTCTCTTTCTCTCTATTGCCATATCTCTCTATAGGGTGATCGTTAAGCGCCGCAGCTGATCAAAATATGTGACACACGCAGCAAATTTGACGATATTTTGCTGCGATACGTCACCGAGGTATACTGAGTTGAATTGTTACGTAAAGCGTATAATATGTATTATATCTCGCGTGCATTTAATTATGTAATATATACTATACGGCTTACAATAATTTATTCATTCGCAACGCGAAATAGCAGCTGCTGAAAGATACTATCGGAAGTATTTGTTGGCGTATCGAGGTAATTTAATTTACGAGAAAGTCGCGTTAATGTTAAAGCCTTTTTTTTTGTTTACACGACTAATTGCTTGCAGTTCATTAAAAGAATTTTCATGGCGGGATTATTTATATCTATTTTCACTTTACAAAACAGTACGATTTCGGCGCAACACTATGATGTAGCCGCTACAACTATAAAACAGATTGCACCATTTGATTTACAAATGAATAATGCATTGCGTTAATGAAGTTTTCCAGCTCCTAAATGATTTTATCTATCAATGAAGATGCAAATGCGCTGTAAGAAAAGTTTATAACAAAAGATCGGCTACTATATAGTTGATGAATATACGCATTGAAATGAGTAATGTAAGATTACAGAATTATAAGTAACAAATTATGTGATTTTCATATGTAATGCATTAATTTAGCATTTTTACACATTTTATGCACAAGAATGTAAAAAAGTATTAATTATAAACAACTATATGGCGCATAAGAAAAAACACCAAATCTCAACGGCAACCAAGTCAATTTCTATCAAATCTTCTATTTCACTTAACGATCCGTCAATCAATTTAAACTTTTTTTCTCAAAAGTGAAATTGTCACCTGATGGCGACACGACCTTTGTGGATATAATTTCGTGGAACAATCTTCTTCGCACAATTATTTCTGCTCAATTTTTCTCGCGAACAACGAATGTTATTTCAGAAACAATTTTTTCAACTGCTCTTTGTTTGAAAATGCACTGAATTATTAAAATAAAAGCGATAAGTACTAAGGCCAGAGCACAGAGTATATCTTTCAATTTCCCGTGACGACTCGCCACGTTTTGTCACAATCTCGCGCTTCTGCTCATTCTTTTCGTACGGTACCTTAATCAGAGAGTGCGAAAATTCATCGCCTTATCTCAGTTCTAATCACACGTGAGCCTACACCGGTCAACTCACTCGCTAGGTACATTTGAGTCAAGGTGAGCTACTTTGCTACTGCTACATTAAACACTTTACTCGCGCGTCTCGCACTGATATACCTATAAGCTACATATCCGATGCTGTGATTACGGTGTGTTTCGTCAATGTCGTCGAGAAGCGTTGATCCAACATCGGCGGAATTTCCTGATGTCATTTGTTTTTTTGTTCTTAGTATAGAAGACCTTACGGTTAGGTGTTAAAATGATTTGTCACTTTAAAAATGTTTTTTTTTTGAAAAATATTTGTGCGATATTTTTTCTGAATATTTTCTATCCTATTATGCGCTGTCTATTTCTTATGTACATTAAGATTTCAGTGCTATAGTCGCAATAAGATTGTTTATCCGAAAGTGTGTCGAGAATGGTTAGTAAATCTGTCTGAGACGTAAATAATCAAGAAACTATACATATTTAAAAAATACCTTTTTTTAGTATAAAAATAGAGTTTAATTAGACATTTAAGTATACGTGACAAAGAGAAACAAACACTTGATCGTGATCAAGTAGCTTCGTTGTTGTGAGCAATAAATAATTACTGAGATATCGTTCACGTGCGGCGATGAGAACAAAGACGAAGGACAGTCTTGAATAATTGCCCAGAAAATGAAATGATGATTTTTTTCAGACGAGTGTTTGCGCGCAACTTTTAAGAGGATATAAATAATTTTTTGGTTTTTGTCTTGCTTGTTTCAGAATGTCTTGTTGTCTTCGTGTCAGGCGTCGTGTGTAGCGTCTTGGCTTTTGCCATTTATATAATTAACCCGGTCAACATGATC
Organism: Philotrypesis tridentata; assembly: GCA_018906965.1. Lineage (NCBI taxonomy): Eukaryota > Metazoa > Arthropoda > Insecta > Hymenoptera > Pteromalidae > Philotrypesis > Philotrypesis tridentata. The sequence continues at coordinate 5,429,114 of JACCIB010000009.1, read as the reverse complement.
GTACAATACGTAAGTTTATTGTTGATGTGTCTTGCAACATATTCGATCGTTCGAGGATTACCAAAAGAGTCGTTTAAAATTTACGAGCATACATATCCAAATTGCGTATCAAATTCACACAAACAATTTGGATTTCCAAGAAGTGATAAAAATTTATACAGGAACAAATTGTTTCTATATTTCATTAAATACAGCACATTCAAATCCAAAATAAGTAATTTTATTAATCAAAATTAATTAGTAATCATGGAAGAATTGATCGATCTTCCCGAGGCAAGTTATACAGAATGGGCTAAATTAATTAGTTTGAAAAAAAAACAAAACAAATTCTTTTAATATAAAGAAATATGATTTTTTTAAAAATATTTAAATATTATTTGTATAGCTTTATTCGGTTATCATACTTAATAAATGCAAAAAAAATTTAGCTTGCAACCCCAAATTATCTGTCTCAGTCGATCAATCGATCGAATATTATGCAACAAATGGTTATGACAAAGTGAGTTTATTTATTAATTTTTGCACTTTCAGAATTTAAACATGTCGCCAAATTCTATGATTTTTAATGTCTGGAGGAAACCAAAGATTGAAATTTTTCTCTATGTTTATGTATTCAACATAACTAATTCTGAGGCATTTATCAATGGCGACGACAAGAATCTTAAGGTCCAAGAACTTGGCCCTTACGTTTATCAGTAAGTATTTGTATAACGAATTGTTGCTGTAAATCAAGATTTTTGATTTTCACAAGGTCTCAAGAAACCTTGACAAAAACCTTGATCAGTTGTTAACCAGTTTTGAGACTTTAACAGTAAAAGTAACTTCAACTTTTTATGAAGGTTTTAGAATTTAAAATACGTGAGATTCAACTTCAATTCATCCATTTTTTGACAGGAAATGGGTCAAAGTGTCCCATATCCTGGTCTAAACTTTTTTTATCAAGGCGATTTTTCAACAATTATAATATTATTATTTCGTTATTAAAGAGAGTTTCTGGAAAGTACAAACATAACGTGGAACGACAACGGCACGCTCTCGTATATTCCAAGGCGTTCGGCAAAATTTAGACTCGACATGTCAGTTGGTAATCCTGAGGAAGACTTTATTACCGTAACAAATATTCCAATGCTAGTAAGTATACATATTTTAAAATTTAATATGTATTATTATGTTTTACATTTCTATTCATTACTCTTTATTACATTTTGAAACTGTTTTTATATTCGAAAAGCTCTTTCATGTTGATTTCCACTTCCTCTGTATGAATGTAATACACATAATATATCCTATCAGGTTTACTAATTTTAGTTTATATACCAAACCGGTACATGATTTCTCATATCACTATTTTTGAAAAATGCTCTTAATACATTTTCTTTGCCCAGCATCGTTAAGGATTCGTTGGCAGGGCTTCCTAGAGATAAAACTAAAGAATCATTCTGTGAAAAGAAAATAATGATATGATAATAATGAAGACATAACTAATTCTGATGTTAATATTATTTGTGTGCATTCATTTTACTGTTGAATAATATAATTATAGCCGTTTTTTATGGAAACTATTCCCTCTAACACAATTTAATTCTTGCAAGTTTAATCTGACATCAATAAACTATGTTTTTAGGGAATCTTCTCGGCTCTCCATGACGCAGGTTTTTTCGTTAATTATCCATTCGTTCAATTGACCAATTTCCTTGACAGTCAACCTATACTACATATCTCAGTATATGATTATCTATGGGGATACGAGGACTCTTTAGTTAATCTTGCCGGTACTGTTGTGCCCAGCTACATTAATTTTAAGAAGTTCGGTCTCCTTGATAGAGTGAGTATGCTTTTATCATAGATTATCCGAGGTTATCAGTAATAATATTATCATTGCTATTGTTTTTATTATATGGATTATCTCGAAGTAATCCAGTCGCAAATACTAAAATCTTGAAAAACTCAAATTGTGCTCATTTGTCACTAAAGAATCTTTTCTGATGCTAGTTGTATGACGAGGGTGACACTATTATTAACATGAATCTCAAAGACAACCACAATATGGTCGACGAAATTGGTAGATATCTCAGTATCGAAACGATAAATAACAGTCCTGGACTGCCTAACTGGGGTTACGTTGAAGTCACAGGAAATGAAACCAGACCTGAGTAAGCCATTAAAAATCAATCTCAAGCCATCAATAACTGCACGCAGAACTTGAATATAAAATATCTTGTTTGATTATTTTCTTAGAAACAGTATATGTAACAGAGCTCAGGGCACGACGGAGGCCACGGTCTTTCCTAAGAATGTGGACGAGCGAGCTAGGTTCCGCGTATTTCGCAAAGCCTTCTGTCATCCTATACCGCTCGTTTTCAAGCAAAAAACTGAGGTATACGGATTACAGGGTTTAGATTTCACCATAGAAGAGAACTTCGCCGATCCACCGGAATTAAATCCTGAAAACGAATGTCTTTGTCGTAACAAACAGTGTCTCAAAAAAGGTTTACTCGATCTTACGCCTTGCTACTACAGTGAGTATAAAATCTTTAAGGGCTATTGACGTTGATCCTTAAATTGAATCTGAAAGTTGCCAAAACTTTTTCAACACACAAGCTCTTCGCCAACTTTAATTGACATGACATACAAATTAATCAGCGTTTTACATAGAACTGGTCTATATAAAAAAAGAAATATTATCGATGACATGTTGAAGTCTCAGCACAGTAACATTTTCATTAACTTTTCGAAATATCGCATTAACACTCGAAGAATATGTAATGTATAATTGTGTGATTTACATATAATTAAATTCTTGTTACAGAAATTCCGACCGCTGCATCTATGCCTCACTTCCTTAACACTGATCCGGCAGTGGGAGACCGCATAGAAGGCCTTAAACCTGACTACGAGAAGCATAGAACAATAGTAGTTGTGGAACCGGTAAGCAATTTTTTTTATAATATTGAGAAAATTTGAACAATGGTTAAATTAACCAACCATGTATTAGTAAAAAAATACATATGTTTATATTGTTCGTAGACTACTGGCATACCGATGTACATTCATTCGAGGATACAAACAAATCTTATTATGAAAGATACACACTACAACTCTAAGGTTCTTCCTTTCAATAATCTTACCATCCCGTTGTTTTGGAATGATCTCGTAAGTCTGTTAAAAATACTCGTTTTCTAATTTATATAATAATTTATACTTCGATGTGAAAAACGTAGTGATAAATGTAATATAGTTATAGTATTTTTGTTGCGAGAAGAACATTTCTTGGAATATACATATACAGAAAATCTTGAAATAAAATTTTTCTCGATCAATCTCTTATTGCCGTTCGAGATCAAAATTATTCCTTTTTACTATTTCGAGAAAGTAGAATTTGTTTTTTCTTTTTTTTTTTCTTTAAACAAGTTTATTTATTTTCCCATCTTGAAGCATGATTATCTCTTTTCTTATACATGTATACATCATAAAAAATATAATTTGGTAAACACTTGTTTATACGTTAAATTTTACAGGTGATTTATGAGCTACCCAGTGATCTTCTATTCCTCTTACGATTTGGCATAAATGTAGCCCCAACCCTCCAAATAGTTGTCATGATACTTCTAGCTATCGGCGGCCTATCGTGTATTTGTTGGTCCCTGATCCGAGCCCTCGTGATTGTTCAGGAAGAGCAGCAGCGTCAAGAAGCTACGAACGTCGAGAGGCGTGACAGCGCCGATCCTAGAATACCTCTGGATTATGGACAATATCCTGGTATTCGCATAGTTCCAGCAATCAAGAAAATTACCTCTAAGACCGATCTCTTCGTATGAGAAATGTGAATGAGAAGTTCCTCGTGTAAATACATTTATGTACAAGGCGGTACAAGACCATTTTCTCTCAGTGATACATACAAATAGTTGATACATGGCAGTAACGTAGTCTACCATGCAGTTCTTTGCATGCTATATATATAGGAGTAGTTGATTTTTATTTCATTTTTTTTGCAGCATTGACAATGGAACTGACATTAGACTTAGAGAATTAATTTTTATTTTTACTGTGTACATAATAAATTCAAAGTAGTCAATTTGCGTCATCGATAACGTTCGTATTCGAGATTTATGCTTTATTGCTATTTATACTTTCAAATTTAATTTTATGAATGCTAATTTAAGACTTTAATTGCTTGCTGTTTATGATTGCATTTCATTTTTTGCGAGAAACTGTCAATACAATGATTCGTTTGACATTGTTTTTAATGTATGAAATTATACATTTTCTTTTACCACATGCATCATTTATGTAGGGTTCAACATAAGTGATTGTTCAATCTGCATTCTATATAAGATTTTCAGGGTAAATAAGTAAAATTCATCCTTCCTTTAAATATTTAATAAAAAACATGCTTTATATAAAATAAGTAGTTTGCGCGTGAACTAAGTTTTTCTATAAGCTTATCGTAAGACAAAGTCCTATATTTATAGTACTACTGTTTCATTATCTGTCGAACCTATCTAAGATTTTTCGATCTTTCTTTTTACAAGTATATAATGACAACCAATATGCTTAAAAAAAGATTTAATTATTGAAGTTTTTAATAATTTGTGAAATTATATTATGACGATAATTCTTGCCATCATTATAGATATTTAAACCATGTATGTCATTGTGTTTTCTCAAAATAATATTTGAATATAGACAGTACTTTTATCTAAGACATTAAGACTGATCATATGAACAATACACTTGTAAGCGCATTTTTTGCATTAAATGTAAACGATTTTTCAGATTAAAGAGAATGTATGTTTTGAGCTCAAAAATTCTGCCTATAAAATAATAGCTATATTTATAATAGCTATATTTATATAATACACTGTACAAAAGCATTTGAAGATGTTGAAATAATATGCATTACTTGATTAGTTAGCGAAAATATCTGTTGTTATGTTAGTAGTTAAAACATGTTTGTGTATATGCATATATATGTTTAATATTTTATAATTTATCTTCTTAATTTGGTTTATATAAAAATATATACACGTATAATATATGTATGTATAGGTATACTGGGGTTATTCAGTTAGCATGTCTTACTAAGATTCTATAATGTCTGAAATTGTATACTTATAAATTATAAAAGTTTTTGAGAATAAAGAAAATTAAATTATTTCAATATTATATCTTATCGATTTATTGCTAAATCTCACTCATTCAAAAAAATTATTGCAACTGTTATTATTAAAACTATTTTTAATCTTCTTATAATAATTTTGTATTATAATGCGAAATTATAATTGTCATTATTTTAACAATTCATCACGGGTTTTTTAGCATTTTCTATATACTAACTCAGGAAGATCGAGTAATTCCGCATTCAGAATTATTAATTTTTTTTACCTCTTGATTAGTCTTGATTTCATAGTTTCCTTATTTTTCATTGTGTATTTTTAATTAAACTTTGTTCGTTTGACATTTGATCTCTGTTTATTATTTCCTGCAGTAGTCTGCAGTTTTTGCAAATCTCATTTTTACAAAAAAAATTAAGCTGTTTTGTTAAAGCGAGTTGTGCAACAATGTTTTTAGAAACTCTTTCCTTTTCATATTTGATTTATGCAGTATATAACCTGATCATTTTGTTTTTGAATGGAAATCAAGCTTTTTCGTTGAAACGAAGTTACGGTCTTCCCATAACAACATTCTTATTTCTCTCAATCATTTATTCAATTTTTCTAAACTCATTGTGTTTATAAGAAACCGATACCGGTTCAGATAATTGATCTATTGGGACAATTTATTACGTAACATCTTTAACGCTAAACATTGATTTAGGGATGCGTCTCTGATTTTACATTAACTTTATAGTTAATTAAAAGACGTATCGAATAAGCCCTTAAAATCCGAAATCCTGTGGTGTGCAAAGATTCTTTTGCAATATTACCTATTTTAATTTTTAAGTAGTAAAAGGGGCCAAAAACTTAGTTTTGAAATATCTCAGAACTTCCCGTGGGGTATGGGGAATGAAAAACAAATTTTCTTTTTGTTGTCGCCTTCGGCTCGGGTATCAATATACACGAGATATGGACTCTCCAAGTTTTTTCCTCCCTAGGCACGTAATATACTATTTTCATTCCGTAAAGAATTCGTTTCTCGAAGAAGGCAGGAATCGTCTGTTATGTATGTATTCTTGAACATCCTCCTTCAAAACTTTGTAAAATAACCTATAATTACAGTTTTCTTTCAATTTCTTTACTCGTCAAATTAGTTATTTTTTCGTTTGGTAGATAATAGCGCAAAGTCGTGCTTTGCTCTACTTTCGGCTTTCCTTATTCAAACATTCGCGCTCAGAGGACACGTGACGCAAATTTTGCGTCATCAACGTTACCTAACCTGCTTCCTGCGGGCCGCTTCTCGTTTCTCATCCTTCTGCTGCTGGATACATCGCCGCCGCCTGTCTCGCCGTCGCACAGGGAAGCCCTTTCGTGGATCGAGAGAGCAAATCAGCATTTCGGCCTTGTTATTCGCTCACCGTTGCAGTCGCTGACCCGCAGATCGCAAGAAAAACAACTAAGCAGTCGCGACCAGCAGTAAATTTCTAACCTGGTGTCCAGCGTACTATTCTTGGGGTTAGGAAGCGGATCGACTGGGTGTGACGAGTGGACGAGGCGGAAAGCATGAGTTCCCAGCAGAGTCCGGCCGCACTGCAGGCCACGATCGACCGCGAGAAGGTCTACACGTGGATAATCGAGCTGTCGAACCCGGAGACCCGGCAGAACGCTCTGCTCGAGCTGAGCAAGAAACGCGAGGTCGTACCCGACCTGGCGCCGATGCTCTGGCACTCGTTCGGTACTGTGGCTTCGCTCCTTCAGGAGATCATCAATATCTATCCGGCCATCAATCCGGCGACTCTCACAGCTCACCAGAGTAACAGGGTGTGCAATGCTCTTGCTCTACTGCAGTGCTTCGCCAGCCATCCCGAAACTAGGACAGCTTTCCTTCAGGTGGGCTGCGATACTGATTACTTTTGACTTCTTCGAGTAACTGAACACACATTTCTTTATGCTACTTTCTTTGGTTTTCCTGATATAATTAAGTTACGATTGTATTCATGCTTTATTGTTGGAAAGCCAGTCTTATCATAAATTGTTTTGTGAGCAAGCAATTTCGAATAGCTTAAAGAAAATTTGAAATGTGATCAGCTTGATTGTAACCTAGGATAATAGTCTTCTAAGATAGAAAATGCAGTATCTAAATTTAGTAACATAGCAAGTTTAAAAGTAGTCACAGATCTTAAAATATCTTGAAGTTTAGCTATATATTTTTTAACAACGATTATTGTTTCATCAATTGTTTGGAATAATGAGTTGAGCTTAATCTCTTTACAGGCACATATACCTCTCTTCCTGTATCCATTTTTACATACAGTAAATAAGACTCGACCTTTTGAATACCTGCGCTTGACTAGCTTGGGTGTCATCGGAGCCTTAGTGAAGACAGATGAGCAGGAAGTTGTCACCTTTTTGTTGACCACTGAGATTATTCCATTATGTCTAAGAATAATGGAGAGTGGCTCTGAACTAAGTAAAACTGTGGCAACGTTCATATTGCAGAAAATACTCTTAGATGACAGTGGATTATCTTACATATGTCAAACATATGACAGATTTAGTCATGTGGCTATGATTCTTGGAAAAATGGTACTTTCTTTAGCCAAAGATCCTTCAGCTCGACTGTTAAAACATGTTGTAAGATGCTATTTAAGGTTATCTGACAATCCACGGTAAGTTTTATATTCATCATGAATTAAAACTTTAAAGAATTTCAAAAAGTCAAAAATTAATTTTAAAATATTAAACTGTTTCAGAGCTCTATTAGCTTTACGACAATGTTTGCCAGATCAATTGAGAGATAATACTTTCACTGCTTGTTTGCAAGAAGATATCTCAACTGAACACTGGCTAAATCAGTTGCTGAAGAATTTGGAGACAGGTCCACCACAAGGTCCACCTACTCAATCAGGACAGCCAGATCCAAGAGCTATAGGAATGTCACCGTTGACTTCTTAAGTAATTCAAGATTTTCAAAAGCTTTACATTATAAAATCTTATTGCTAAAGCATGTGGTGTATTGTGCTGTTGCAGAACAAGATATAATGATTTGAATCGTGTGAATGCGATGTGTACATATCCTTGGTTATGGAGTACGCCAATGAGAGTTCTTTTTTTGCTTTTGTGATATCGATTGTATAGTTTATCAACTTAGCAAAAGCTAGTCGATCGTGTTCTGCAGAAATTCCGCTTACTCCATGACGCTGTTAGTATTGTAGAATTAAGTCTAACGAGAGGTTTATAATAAAGTCTGAAAATATTATTTTTTCATAAAAGCATCAACATAAGTACATATTGTAAAAGCAGTATGGAATTGTATGATAATGTAATGCTATTAAGGTCTGTTTATACTATTAAAGCACAATGATAAGTGTATAAGCTATGTATAAAACTTATAAATTTGGTATTTGCAAGACTCATTGCATGTTGCTGATTAATTCAAGTATATACTCGATTGGAGAAATTTGTAATTAGAAATTATGTGAATGTATCTCAAAGTGATTATGCAAAATTTTGCTTGTATAGAATATATAAGTATTAAGGCCAGAATGTACTTGCATGTATATTCTATCATAAAATATCAAACCACTAATTTACGTGTGTACTATTGCCATAATTCTTTTTTCACTAAAAATAAAAAGAACGATATTGTAATGAAATATTTTTATTATACTCCAGATGAACCTATTAGTGAAAATATAGTTTCATGTTTGGATGATATCAAATTCGTTTTTTACTTTATCAAAATAATCAAAATTTTTTATTTAAAACAGCAGAATTAACTTACAAATAAGCAATAAAATATACATTTATAGATGAGTATTGATTGTTAGGTAAATGTAACAATTAATATCTAATACATACTTATAGGCACTTTTTTTTAAATGGAACATCTAACAGTCTTTAACACCAGAACGTTATAATCTTAGATTTATAACAATTTTCATTTGTGCCTTTACATTGCCATTTTTTTATATCACTTGTAAAATACAGAAGCAACTTTGACGCCTTTGTATAATTAAAAAATGTAATATATAAAATTTTAATACTAGCATATCATTAAAAAAATGAGCTTCTGAGTCTCATTTTTTAATAGCAACTATACATATCTTCATCACGACTACGTAATAGCATAGCTCTAGTAGTTAAGCAAATTTGATTTGCATCCCAACTAAAGGGCTTAATATCATTCATGTGACGTTTTGTAGTTTTAGCCATTCCCCGTCTGATACATTGATCAAGAAGGTGTTCTTCATAAGTAATATAACATGAATTTTCATCAAATTGGTCACTAGCTTCTAAATCCACATCATGTTCAGCTGGACTAGTATCTTGATTTGAGTATTTTACATAGTTGCTTAATGCTTTATTTTCATAATGAGAATTTTCTTCATGTTTTACGTTATTGTTTTCAAACGTTTCATTTGCATTGTGATTAGTCAGTTTTTCGATATCGTTATCAATTTCGGAGTACGAATTAACGCGAATTCTGCTATGCAGAATTGTACGTGTTGCCAAACAACTCAATCCAATATCCCAACTAAAAGGTTTAATTTCGTTTATATTACGCTTAGTCCACTTTGCTATTCCTCGACGTACGCACTCATCGAGAAGCTGCTCTTCGTATGGAGTAAGATCGGTCAACTCGTCGTTTTTTTCATCATCGAGATTTTCTTCATCATCATTGTCAAGGTTTTTGCTTTTTTCCGATTTTATTTCTTCTGCCTTCTTTAGTGGATCATTTCCGTTATTTTCGATTTTCGTTTCATCGCTAACATTTGACTTTTCCTTGTTTAAAATTATTTTATTCACAATATCATACTCATCCTCGTCATCAATCGTTAAGGAACTTAAACTACTTGCTGCCATTGAGTGAAGTTTTGTTGGTGTTGATTCATCTTTAAAGGAAGTTAAATTATCTTCAAAAACACTGCGTTTTGCTAGTGGAAGTATTCTAATAATGCTATCTTGTTGTACAGAATTATCACTACCTTGAGTAGAATTCTGAAAAGTTATAATATTAACAATAAAAAATATAAACCAGGGTTACATGAGAAAAAATTAATTTGAGTTTTACCTTAGGTTTCTCTTGATAAGGTAAAAATACTTTTTTCTTTCCAAAGCAACCAATCTGAGATTTGAGTTGTAATTTAGTTCCAGGTAGGGCAGTTTGTGCTGGAGAGTCTGGTAATTCACTTGGTGATACAAGACCACTGGTTCTCCTGCTGAAATCACTCACTACTGAACTACGATCATCTTGCACACAATTTTGTTCTGATCCATTAAGAGAACTTGAGGAACTGCATCGAGAGAACATTAGAGGAAGTTGTTGAAAGCATTGAGTTTCAATCTTCAATTTAGATTCTTTATCGCATTGTTCTGATGGTGGCTGAATAGGTTGAGAACATTTTAAAAATTTTTGTTCACAGCTTTCTATAGTTTTAGGTAACTTTTGATTTTCTGTTGAGGATTTAGCATTTTCAGTTGCTGACCTCTTCTTATCTCTGTCTTTAAAAAAATTAAAAATTTCTTTAAAACTTCTGCTTGTGTTGCTAAACATTTCTTTTTTATTTTTAGTTGCAGGTTCTTTACTGAAAACACCTTTTGGTTTGATCATTACACCTTTTTCTTCATCAATAGTCTCCTCGATGCATGAAAATTCTGAAAAAATTATAAATACAAAATCTGTTCTTGCGTATTAATCTTTATTATTTAAATTTACCATTTTTATGCAAATGTGAGGAATTTCTTTTCTTTTCTTCATCAAGATTAATCTCATTGTAACAAAGTGTGTAATCCATAGGTTGATCCAAATCTGTTTCGGCATACTCATCAAACACTTCTCGAGGACTGATACTAGTTGGAAATTTAGTTCCTATCTTGTCATGTTCAAACTTGAATCCAGATTTCCTCAATTTTGCATTATCATTTTCATGTGTTTGATAATTTTTGGGTTCAGTACTATCCATGAAATGCATTTTTTTGCTATTTAATACTCCTTGACCACTCTTACCCAATCCACATTCATTCTTTTTATCTTGTTTGCATAAAAAAAAAGCAGACTTTTCTGTTTGAACCTGTACACTGTGCATATCATTGAAGTGTTCTTCATCATTTCCCTGCGATTCATTGAATAAAACTGTAGGTAATTAAAGTAACTGTAATTGTGATATTAAAAGACTGTTTAACTTTTACCATTGCTTCAATCTCATCAGCTGGTGAGCAGCAAGTTCGATTTTGACTCTGAACATTGGAAGACAAATCTGGATAGTTCCACAGCTTGTATCTAGTATCAAATTTTTCTTCATCGTCTCTGTTATTCAACGATTTAGGTTGACCGTCTTCTTTAGACATTTTTATTCTTATTGGAACGATAAATTCTAATTAGTTGGGAGCATAATTGTTTTAAAAATATAAGTGTATATTTAAAATAACATCTTCATGAAAGAGGTGCTATGCTTCTAAACACTGTCAACATACCTTTTTCTAGACTGTACATTTATTTATCAGCTTGTTTATTTCGCTCACATTATAATATTTTTATTTTTATAAAAATCTCTTGCGATTTTGTTACTTGAATTCATTGTTACACTTGAATTGCAATACATTTTTATCTATAAAAGTAGGAACTATTTGTTTACATTTCGTATCAGACAGCTGCGAGTACTATCACATTTTAGGTTACAGCTTTTACCCCGCATATCACTTATTGTACTGACCATTCTAAAAACGTTCGCTTATAAGTACCTTATCGCTACCTCACGTTTTAAAAGAGGATTATATCATCACAATGTCGTATAATATCAGATAATTATTTATTTGTAATTAATTGGGTTTGTAGCCCTGAAGAGGAGCCGTAACGGCTCGAAACGTCGGCTATCAATAAAGACATCAATTTGGCTTGAAGAGATGCATAATTTTATCTCCTTCAACTATACGATAGAAGCATCTTTCATAATCAGATAATATTGCAACGATGATATAGTTAAAAAACATTCTGTCCTTTTGCGTATAGTGTAGGAATTATTTCTACAAATGAATATATTCCTATTTCATTTAATTTTAATTAAGTCAGTTATTCAATTTTTTATACTGCTCAAAATGATATATATATATAAGAAAGACGTGGCTCTTGATCTTGCAGGTCCGAGAGACTGCGGTCAGTCCCGTTTTTCTCTCTTGAGAGGACCGATGCCAGTCTTATCATATTATATGTTTAAGTGGTATTTCATAAATATTTATATTTCCTTTGGTCTGGTTATTTGCTCGTTTTTTCATTTCTTTTGAAAAAAATTTTAAATAGAAATCAGGCAGAGCGTCAAGGCGCCTCATATTGCCATATTTTATGATATTTCATTTTTTCAAATAACGCTTATTCAAAATCTATTTTAAAAAGTGTACGACAACTGACGAAGAATGAGAAGGGATGAAAAGGATAAAAAAGATTCGCATATTATTTATAAATACTTTTATCTTATAAAATTTATTCCTAATTACACTTGGACGAGCGTTGATTCATCGCGAATCGTTCGTCGATCTTCTCTACATCTGTAGCAATCTGCAACAATTCAAAAATATTTCAATTTTTAATACTTGCAAAAAAGGATTAATCAATCGTTTTTGAGAAGATCAATAATCCATAATAAAAATAACCTTGATTTCTTTTTTTCGGAGTAATCCATGAATGACCGGTGTATACAATTTGTAATCCGTCGGTTTGTACTTGTTCGGGCCAGTGATCCAGGATACCAATAATCCCACTATAATAGCAGTCAAGAAGCCGACCCACGTATACCATAGGTACGACATTCTATACAAGAAAAACGGCGCTTCTCTGCAATAAACGAAAAAAAAAATGAAAATGAATTCCATCGACGTTATTAATTATTATAATAAAGGACTGCACTTGAGGGTACAATTATGTGCAAATTATAATAACATAACTACATATCGACTTCCCTCGGGACAATGAACGCAGTTATATATATACGTATATATGTGCAGGTGTAATGCCGAGTTTGTTTCGATAAGTTTTGCTATATAGGTATGCATAAATCGATAATGCCTTTCAGCTTGGAACAATATATCTAACGTTTCTCAGGGGAACACTAGTATATTCGCTGAAGTTTATAGCAAGGCGTAATCGTACGTATCCTTCATCGTCGACTAATTTACATTGCGTCGTACTGTTAATAAACGAAATTTAATTAGAACGGATTTCACTTACTAGTTTTTTCTATGTAAAAAGAAATTGGTTCTCTACATTACAGCACTGTTGAATAATTTAGATGATTGCTTTTTAAAAAAGTAAATTTAGTTCCGCGAAGGAAAAGTAATCCCATAGTCAATTAAAAGAAATCTTTTTTAATATTATTTTTTCTCAGAATAATTAGAAAAGTATCTTAAAGTTTCTTTTATGCAAAAATAATTGGCTTGAAAGAATTAAAGCTTATGATAAATATTACATAAAAATTATTGAAATTTGAAATATCCGATTATAGGGTTATAGCTAATAACGGGTTGATTATAGCAGTGCAATTGAATTATGTAATGTATGATCATAATTATACAGATACCATTTTTTAACGCGGTTTCGCGGACAAAGAGCTCTTAACATTCTGAATGAATAAAATTACCATTAAATTAATTCGATTATTCGATGTACTTTAAAAGCTCGTTTTTCAAAAAAGCGTACCCGTTAGAGGCAGCATTAGACATTTTAATTAACTCACTTAGCTGCGTTTTCCATGATGAGAGTGAGATTAGCGGAGGTGTACTTAAGTGTGTCCGGGCAGCCGTCGACCGAGACAGGCTTTACCGGAAAGTGTATTTTGCCACTGGCCACCGCTGCCTGCGTTCCGAAAGAAATCCAAGCGACCAGGTTTAGACTGACCAACGCGCCAGCTATCGCACCCTGACAAGCATCAGGTTATTCTATTTCATTATACTTTTTTATGGTAATATACCTTAAAATGTATGTGAAGAGGAAGTAAGTAACTTCAAATTGAAAACAATCTTTCAAAGCACAAATGAGTACTTTTCGAAAATCTTTTTCAGAGCTAAATGTGCAATGGCTAATAAGTTGTTGAATAATTCATTATTCAATCTTTATATCGTATGTGTCCTGTCATGATGTTTTAAATGCAATTGTCTAAATTTATCTGAAGCTAATTGGTTTAACAAATTCTGCATCTGAAGTTGAAATTCGCAATCTCAAATCTAGCGAGTTTTATAATTATCTGGACAACTCGAATATTTATTACACAACAATATGAAATAGGAAACAACAATTTGGCTTTATTTACCGTGGAATTCGCAAACGGGAAGAACATTCCTAGAGTAAAGATCCCGAGTAGTGGACCTGCGGTTATGCCCGAGAGGCTTTTCCCGGCCTGAAAATAAAAATTACAATTGTTAGATATGCGTGAACGTGTAATTAAAGACTGACATTAACGATGCGAATACAGTATAAGTACCTGAATAAGTCCACTAAGCTTCTCGACGAGTAGGACGAGAGCGACGCATACGACCCCAACCACCACGACTGTGAGCTTCATGACGCGACTCGCTCCCACATCCGACATGGGCTTCTTCAAACACGGCTTGATCATGTCCTCGTAAATCACTCCGGACATCGAGTTCAGACCCGTTGACATAGTGCTGTATATTTATAGGAATTTTCGTATGCAATGCAAATTAATGTAGTATCGTGTGCGGAGAGGGGGAGAGATGAAATCGACAATTGACAAGAGCTAGGAGTATAACTCAGAATATTACGTGGATGAAACGTTGCATTTGAAGACTCAAGAATTTCGTACGGATTTATTCAAGAAATCGTCTTTTAATTTCGAATGAATTACCTCAATGCAGCGCTAAAGACACCCGACACAAAGAGTCCCGGTAAGCCGGGTATCGACTGGGCCATTTCCATCACGAAGAATGGCAACAGTTGGTCGGGTTTACGAATTTGCTGAAATTTATAAACACGCGATATAACTCCTCCGGCGAACAAGATCTGATCTGAAATAAATAATCGTTGTGTATATCGAGATTAAGGACAAACCTTCGTCGAAACCGGATCGCAATCATAGAAAGCGGCAAAGATGACGATTCCAGTATAGCAACTCAGCGATACTATCGCTACTATACCTACGGCCATGATCGCTATCGTACTACAAGACATTAATACTATTAATAATATTGATGACAATCAATTACTGATGTAGATCTCCATAAAAAATAAATCGAAACGTACATATTGGATTTTTTGAGGTTCGGCATAGCGAGGCATCGTTGGACCATCGCCTGATTTACGGAGCACGTCGCCAACCAATTGAGGTAATTTCCGACTACGACCGTCCAGAACGTGTGTCTGACAGTCGGGTTGGGATCCATACTGTAACAAAGGTACAATCGCTGGAAGATACGAGTATTTGAAAATACATAAGGTACTCGTTCGCCAGTTTCCTCTGAAATGCGTTCAATGCATTATATTCAAGAGCAGAGTGTTGTCCCACGAAACTATTGTTTCTTCACGGAAATAAAAATTCGTGCTAATCAACAAATTTGAGTAATTAGAGAAAACAAGAGCGAAGTACTTATTGCTATCCAAACTCATTTTAGGGTTGATCAATAAGTCATTCCAGCAGTCTCGTAATCTCTACTTAAGCACCGCATGCAATCTTAGCATTAATGAGCAAAACAAAAAGACAAGTTCAAAGCAAATTGCAAGATCAAGCGAGAAAATTCGCGAACGCGCGAGAATTTCTCCGTAAAGCAGAGCATTCTCAAGTCCCCCTTGAAATTCCCCAACGTCTACGAGGCATCCTTCCTTTTTTCCACCGCCAAAACTTTCTTCATTCACCTCTGCTTCAATTATACCAGAGAGACAGAGTTCGCAACAACAGACTTCTGTCTCCAGTGCAATACATCCACACTCTCGGTTTCCACATTATCCCGCTCGAACTGGATATAAGGCATCGGCGTCGCGTGAGAGAAAGAAAAAAGAAAATCGAGCCACACGTACACGCACAAATGCACGAACGCGTACCGACACAATCGTCGAGAGCAGACAATCGCAGGCCATTAGAGCGACCCGTACGTAACGACAATTGACGGCCAAGTACAGCGACAATGCCGTTGCTGCTGCCGCTGCTGTATACAGGGTTCAATAAAGGAGCGCGTCGCTCTATACCCCTCTTTCCCCTTGTTGTATATACATGCGATGCGAGAGCTTGCACCGAGACCTATACCTATTCTATAACGTATATATATACACGCGCGCGCGCGTTTGTGTGTGTGTGTCTGGGGGGGGGGGGGAGAGAAAGCTTCTTTAAAAGCTCTGACCGCAAGTCGTACGAGAGGTGAAAACTGGTTGCGAATTAGAATGGAGGATTCGAGTGCATTAGGTGAAGTGGCCTGTTTAGCTGTGGTGTTGGCGGAAATTCTGATGAGCTTCAAGATTGGTTTGGGTCTTTTGGTGGGAAGAGAGAGAAGTTAGTGTTGTTACGAGGACTGTAGAAGTCTAATTGTTCGTTTGTTAGTACTGTTATCGTGTCGTTTAAATATTCAATGAAAAAAATATTCGTTTACCTGCGACAAATACAAGTATACACCGAGTAACATATCGAGTACTCAGGACTGTACTTTGCGTCATTCAAAAGGAACGATAATTTCGGCAATCCTCTGAATTTTAAAAGCATCGTTTCTCTCAACCGAACCTCTGACTCGGGAAAAAAAAATCCCACCGAATCTACGACACGGACTCGCTCGGCACTCATCCACGAACGGACAATGGACTGACCCGAATTAGGGGAATACACACGTGCTGTGCACCAAATCAGGCCAGTGTGCAGCGGAAGTCCGTCTCTTGGACGACACTCACCCAGCCACAAGTCAAATTTACTGAAATGAAGGCATGCGGAGACTTACTTGAAGAACTCGATTCGTCCGGTATCGACATTGCGCTTCCACACCTCGGAGAGACCACCGGCTCGCGCCGTTCCTAGAACGGCCACGACGATCACGCCACCGAACATCACGATCGTCTGTATCGCATCCGTCCACACTACGGCTTTCAAGCCGCCCTGCGCAAACCTCGGGTGTACAGGACAGACAGTAATGTGCGAGTGTAATTGCAACAATGGCTTCTGGACTCACCAGCGTCGTGTAAAATATGCAGACGGCGCAGACGATCGAGGCGATCATGTGCAAGTTGACACCGGTCACTTGGTTGAACGCTAGCGCCGGCACGTATATCACCAGCGGTATGTAAAGCAGCTGCGGCAAATGGAAAATTGCTCTGAACAGTCTGACTTGGCTGTACCGCGCGCGCGGGCGCAAGCTCCGGCCGGAGCTAGTTTTTGTAGATTCGTTCGGTCGAGCGAGTCGGAAAGTCAATTAAGTCGACAATGCAATTGAGAGAAAAATAGTTGATCTTGATTGTCACAGGTAATTGATGTGGAATGCACAAGAAAGCATTAGCTGACAGTTGCTCTCTGCCCTGTGATTATTCATAATTTATCCAAGTTTCAGGGTGATTATAGGCGCTATTCAAACTTTAGTCGTTTAGATATTACAATAGAAACTTTGAACCTACTTTGTCAGCGCTCTCGCGCGAAATATAAATTTTTAATTGACTTTCATACCCCCTCGTGGAAATGCATGCAGAACGTTTAATCGGCAAATTACTCACCATTTTTATGAGGAAAATGAACGATCCTATCAGTCTTACTACGTGGTTAAACCTCAGCTCTAAATACTGGAATTGAAAATGTCGACGTCGTTAAGGTTCAGGTGCCGAGATCGAGCGGTCCGACTACATGCAACTTATTTGATATAACAATCGTAACTCTCTCTCATATTATACCTCGTAGGACGAGGTTATCTGTAGGCCATAAAACACCGGAAGATAGACGCAGGCCATGGTCAGCGAGACAAAGCAGTCGGCGATTATGATGCACCACAATTGGGTCCCGTACACGTACATCTCGGCGGGTAGTCCCAGTATCGCGATGCCCGAGATGTAGCTGTTTCATCGACAGAGACGTTCATTCCATCAGTTCTTCGTCGCATCGTATATAATCCGACTCACCTGGCGATGAGGGACATGCTTATGGGGAAGATGGACATCTTCTGTCCGCCGACGAGGTACTCCTTCACGGCGTTGGGATTCTTTCGCGACTTGTAGGCCTGATAGACGCCGACCACGGCGGATATGCCCAACATCCCGGCGAAAACGACGCCGTCGATCACGTCGAACTGCTTCCTTCCCGTGTTCTCCATTCTTGTTGTAATCGCTGCTCTGCGGAAATGATCGAGCAGAAGCTGTCAGAGTTGCGCCCCGAGTATCATCGACTAGTTCGAATGTGCAGATGTTACTACGGCTGATGAATGATTTATCGGGGATTTTTATGATGATCACCTATGATCTTGTTCAACAAGCCTTTTGGTAAGTATATCGTTAGGATGAAATTTTTAGCTTCAGACAGAGGGATTGAAACAACAAGTCTTTGTCTTTGAAAAGTCATTTGCGCGCGGTACGAAAATTTTGTCCTATATTCGTGCCTTAAAAAAAATTCCGATTCTTCGACGAGACACTCGATGCTTGTATTATTTATGTAACGCGTGTTAATGCGGATGATTGAAGCGGCCAAGCCCGTTTCGCCGCGATTAATATTAACCGGAGTGGGTGTGCATGTTAGAGCTGAATTGAATGACCTATAACAAGATACCGTTCCAATAATCAGATTGCATGTTATCACCCTTTTCAACCGACGACGCGAGTGCAGCCGAGGCGGCAATTGTGCAAAATTTAGAACTGCGTGTAAGTGTCAAAGGTATAATCAAATGCATTATATTGTTAGACTGAATAAGAAATTATGGGTTCACTGGCTCACTTCGCGTTCAATTGCCTTTCACTATACAGGATATTCATTTAACCGAATCGAAAGGCTGTTGGCGCGCAGTAACTGACAACGCAGTCGAATTATTTTCTTTTTTTAACCGACGAAAGAAACAATAATATCGCCGCACTTACCTGTTCAAATAAATTTACTTCCACCCGGCTTCAGTTTAAGCGCGCGAATTTTCTCGCAGCATCACACCTGGGCGCTTACAGCATCACATTCTGTTTCTGAGTCTCATCTCCGCTGTCGCACTGTTCCCGCAAAGAAAGACGACGATAAATAGCACTGCAGCGGAAGGTCACTTTAAAATCAAGCATCTGCGCGCAGGCCTATCCGTATGTGGCGATGCGGGAGACTCAAGCTTTTCCGCGAGCTCCGAGGAAATGGTGCGAGGTCTCGTGAATTCGAAAACGCCAAGCTGACATGCCCCCGGAGTCCCGTCCGTAGGAGATATGGTACTCGTGCCACACGTGCGGTGACACTGGCAGGGTATCTGCTGTACGGGCGACTGCGCCTCGTCCGTCTAGCTGTGCGCCGCCGAGCAGTCGAGCAGCAGTGATTGAATAATTGCGGATTCCCTCTTCCTCCGCACGGGAGATGAATGTAATCCACCACGTAACTGCAATCGTCGAAAATTGTCGCGTGTGGATATGTCTCTTTCTCTCTCTCTGGGTTTGATCAGCTTGTGCATTCGTATATAACGCGAGGGAATCTCGTTGGATTTAACAGTTTCGTGGGGAGGCGCAGGAAAGGGCGATGATCTCTCGATAAGGGCGTGTTGTGGTTACACAATTTATGGAAAGTCAATGCGGAGACATGTAATTAAAGTTGAGCCGGGAAATTCAGCGGAAATCGATGAGTTAAAAAAAATGGTAATAAATGATATCAGAACTAATATCAAACATTTTTTTCTATTTTTTCCACACCACCCAAGAGGTAAATAGAAAGGCGCGTTTTTTTTATAGTGGTTTCCCCGATAGGCCTAATCCACTTTGATAATGATTTTACGAGTACAAATATAAATTGAGTGTATTATAATATAATGATTTGATTAGAATATACCATCTTAATAAAAGAACAGTTAAAAATTATTATTATTTGAAAATCATTGTTTTGGATGGATTTCCGAGTGTTTTAAATGCTAAACTCTCACATGCAAAAGTATATGAAGCCTTTGCTACTCACATAAATTTAATATAAATTTATAATTTTGAAAGATATTTGCATGCATACGTGTCTGCGTTTCTGAGTATGCTGTTGCAGCAGAGAGACGACCTGCGGTTATGTAGATGCTGATGAACGATTGCTATATGGTTTTCATTGTTCTTGAGAGTACACTGATGGACTGCGCTCGTTTTCTGGATTCGCTTTGTTCGATAATGGCTATGGTAATGGCCTTTTGAGGTCGTACGATTGATAGAAGTTTCGATTGATCTTTCAGGTGTAGCGATTAAGTGTATATATATAAAGTGTTAAATGAAATATTATATTATTTTATGTAATATCAAGTGGCAGGGATACTAGCGATGAAAGAAATTTTCTACAGGCGACAAAGGATACGTCTTGGATGTTTTAATTTTTCTTTTTACGACCTATAAAGTTTTGCTCTAAAAGGTATTGAATTAAATTTTTCATTCAATTTTCTAGGCGAGCACTTCTGCAACGTCATAAATAAACAGTTTTCAGTTCTATTTTTTGCAAGTTTGAGGAAGAGTCGACTCACCTATATTTGAATAGCGTACTGTTATGATGCGCATTATATAACAAGTTAACTCTATTTCTTTAAACGTTAATTATAATTTCCAAAATAAAGTGTGTATAGTTTCGAAATATTTATCGTTAATTTTCATAATTTCATCTCCAATACATGGGGTCAACAAAATAAAAAATGTGTACTTGAAAACATAAAGTCATATACTTCTAAAAGGACTGAAGGTCAATAAAAATTTTTAATTTCAGTCCACAGCGAACCGCGAAATTTGAGTTTTTAATGAAAAGTTCAGTCTTCTGTAATTGGGTGGGGTTTTGAACCAGAAACTTATAAGTGTATACACACGGTTAAACTGCGACAAATTCATACTGGCCTTAATGCAATATGCGAATCGTACATTCGGCAGACCAAGTTTGCGAGAGTTTAATTTCCCCTAAAAATAATATACCCCCCTTTTAACGGACTAATAAAAATCCAAATGCGAAAGAAGATAATCTGCGCTTCCCAGTGCTGTTGCTCATGTCCCCTCGCATGGCACTCATAATGAAATTCATGCGTATAAACGCGTTGTCATCTATTTTTAGTCCACCCTACGTCGTGCACGTCTATTTCTGCCTATATATATATACACGCGCAAAAGGAAAAAGTGTGGTGACTGCCGGTCACTTACACAAATTGCCACTGGATATATAGCCTTTGCGTTTCTCCTCTTTGTCTTCTTATACTGGATGGTGCTGACGCGGTTAATTCGGTTGTTCTAATGTCTCTCCCTCTCTCTTTATATATATAATCCCTACCTTTTCCTTATATATATATATATATATATATATATATTCTCCCTTGGCAAATTGATAGGGATTAAGTTGTCGACGTGAGATTTTTCGATGACGCTATCATCTTGCAGACATTGACGAATCTTATGCAATTCGTTTGAAAAAGGAAGTTTACTTTTAGACTGAAAAGAAATTTCTATAGTCCATTTCGCGATGCCGCTAATTAAAAGATTTTTATCTCGGACAAATGTCATAACGATGTTTTCTGCAGACCATCCTGAGCTTCGCTATCTTATCTTTTTTTTATATTACCTCTTCGACAAGAGGATCAGTAACCAATCGCTGCTACAGAAAGTCTCTACTTGAAGCTCCCGTTCAATCAAGACAAAAAAGGTTTAAAAGCGTATGACGAAAGGAAGCTCGAAAAAAATGAAGATCAAAATTGAAGAAAATTGCGAGAATGCATTTTTCTAAAAACCTCGTCACAGTCTCAACGTTCTTTCAGCCCTTGAATCCGCCATTTCGACTGAATTTAAAAACAAGCCATCGCGACAAACAAACGAAAAATCAATTATCAAGCGTCTAAGCGCGCCGCGATCCCTCAATTTTCCGCAGAGTCGCTCCCGATTGAACGAGAGCGAAGCTTGTCCGCCGAAGAATCAAGTTCTTATACACAGTTACGCAGCGCAAACATTTGTCCGAGGAGAGCGTCGCCACTTTTCTCGGAGAAATTTTTTCAGGAAGCTTCGACGAAATTTGCTTTCCGCAGGAATCAGGGGCTCGTCGCGCGTTTCACCGGCAAAAACAAAAGCAAATCATTTCAAAAGCCCGCGCGCACAGCCGCGCTTACTTATATGTGTCTCATCAGCCGCCAGTGTTTGCAGAGGAGCTGTGCGCGATTGTGGGGGGGAAAACTCGGCTGTGATCGATTATATGTACAGGAGGGCACGCCTTAAAGAACTAACACGTGTCCTTTCCACGAGTGCAATCACTTCCTTCTTTCTGTTTATTATTTCGGGAGTGTACATATACGTATAGAGGAGGTTGGAATTTCGAGAATTTCGGTGTGCTGTATCACTTGGGGTTGAGGAACATTCCTGGGAGAAAACGGAGAATTAAACTGTTTTAAATTTTAACTCTTTAATTCAACGTTGGCGTAACGATGAGAATGATTAACGTACTAATTCATGATAATTCGGGTTAGTAGCAATGGGAAAATTCATAAAATCAATTCAGCCTCCAAAATTTTAAAAATGTAGGGCTACATCTTTCGGATCTTTTTTTTTATTTAATAAGATCTGTAAAATGCGAATAAAATAGTACTTTGCGGTTCCTTTAGAGAAATGTAAAACAAAGTCCGAGAAGTTATAGCACATTTTTGGTTTAATTTGCGACCCCAAACATTGAATTAATTTTATGGATTTCCTTGTATACACACACGGAATGTCTATTGATTAATTAAAGCAATTCAAATTCTATGAATATTAAGTGCGTCAAACAGTTTTGATTACGAATGGTTAAATCGAGGTACGCATAACTGTAATATAGCTCAAGAATAAAGTTGGAATATAGCATAAAATCAAATTTTTCTCTATTGCGAATGATATAGTCAAGCGCAACATTGAAAATGTTTTAAGAGATACGTAATATCAAGCAAATATGCGGCAATCTGTATAAATATGTAGTTTGAAAATACTATAAAGCTAGAGTATACGCATTCTTTCCACTTCCTCGCTCGCCCGTTTAAGAAAGAGCCTTTTATCGTGAAAGGATTTCCATTAAAAGCACGTACGATCCCAGCTTCAGGGACGAAAAAAGTCTGATGGCTGCTCAGCGCGCAAATATTCAAAATTCAGTGTCGAGCATGTCGGCGCAGACTTTACTTTTCTATTTAAAAATTTAGTGTCGTGCCACTTTCTATAGCAGACTTTACCTTTCATTCGCGTGCATGCAACCTTCGGGATTCATTCGCTTTTTCAGAATGTTTTCTCTCGTTCAGGTAAGTGGCATCTGAAGGACTGCCGCGAAATTTCATCATAAATTGCGTTTGAATTTTCTCGCGACGCGATGAAGAGGCCAAAATAAAAATTCAGCAATATCCTCCCTTTCTTCGCTTATTGAAGGATCTCGCGCGAAAAATGCAATCGAGCGCTGAAATTCAAAGCCCAAACACATGCGCCTATAGAAACGTACAAGGATAAGGAATGTCTGAATAACGAGCGCCGAGATTCAGTGGATTTTTTAGGAGCTTCCAAGCAGGCGCTTTGCTAATGCCTCGTTAAATTATACAAACGTAAACTTCGCGCTCGGAGATAGCGGGGCTGCTGTTTTCCACTTCCGCAGAACAAACTTGTTTAGGGTTTTCCGCGATTGTGATACATATGAGTCATTAAATTAGAGCAAAATTATGAGAATGCAGCGTTATGTTCTCAGGGACGAAAGGAAACGATGAATTTACAAAAAAAAAAAAATTCTTTGTTCCAGAGATTTCACGAATGCCCGCGTTTATGTAGTAATTTATTATGAGTTAAAAAAGAACTCCACAGTGGAAATTAATTTTTCAGCAACTTCGCTTGGACCTGTGAATAAGAAATGCTGAAGAATTCTTTCATAATATAAAGTTTCTCTCTTGCGCGCAAAAATAAATTTCAAGAAAGAATACTTTCCGCATACTTTTAATTGCTTGCGATGAAATGCGTGATAAGTGCACTTTTAAAATGAATCGTTTTTTTTAATTTTTATTTCTAAATTATTAAAGTGCATTCCTTGTATTAAAAAAAAAATCCTCTTCGGAAAGGTTCGCTTACGAGAGATATCTGCACGTTCAGTTTAAAGCGGAATATCCAGAGGGTCCCGTCGCCCCTTATATACGAGTTGAGATAGTCTTTGATA
The DNA here is from genome assembly GCA_018906965.1 of Philotrypesis tridentata. Classification (NCBI taxonomy): domain Eukaryota; kingdom Metazoa; phylum Arthropoda; class Insecta; order Hymenoptera; family Pteromalidae; genus Philotrypesis; species Philotrypesis tridentata. The sequence continues at coordinate 5,404,738 of JACCIB010000009.1, read as the reverse complement.
CCGCGTTGGCGGAGAGCTACAACTCCCAACCTAATCCCAACTAGCAAGCTGTAAAATCCTTAGTTTTCTATTTAATTTATTTTATGAGAGGATTATTTAACCGTTCGAAATTGAAAAAGAGTCATTTCTTTTGCGTAAGCTTGGTTCGCATTTATATGAAACTCGCTCTCTCCCTTCTCATTCATCTGAAAGGTATACTTTTTGATATTTCTCCATTCTCGGGTCTCGTTCGTTCTAATAAAATCTAATTTATACTTTTTTCGGGGGTTATATATGGTCCTTTTAATGGCCCCAGTTTCGAGAAAAAACGGCTAAAATTAGACTGAATTTTTCAGACAGTTTTTTTGCGTAAATTTTCACATTTCGCATGCTTACATATCTTTGAGAGATAATGTTTCGAAACTCAGACTCGTGCTTGCTCATCGTTGACTCGCAAATGGCACTAAAAATAACTTTTCCTTGCTCTAGGTATCATACAATATACTATGTAAAGAAACTGTTAAGTGTCAAAAAAGAATTTTACATAATCCCTTTATCACTTCCAGAATATTATATTATCCTTTAACATAATAACTCCCAGCAACGATAAATTAGTTTAAAGGAAGCTACGCGCCGGTAGCTTACAAGTGGTTTTTCTCAATATATTCACGACAAGCGCCGTGCCGAGTAGTCGAGCGTCCCGTTGAAAACTTTTGCGCCTGATTCTAGGCACACAAGGCTGCAATCGCGAGTCGCGGGGACGTCTACTCGTCGGCGCGTTAGTACAGGTCGATTTTCTCTCTCTCGGAACGATGTTTGATCTCTCGTCCTGATTGCGCGCGCGAGTCTTTTGTGTTTTTCTTTTCTGCGCGATCGTAACGGCACTGTACTCGTCGCGTACGCGCGTTACACGCTCTTTGAGAGAGAGAGAGAGAGAGCTCAAAGCGAGCTGTATTTTATCGACGCGTCAGGCCGTGAAATATGACGCGGCTTTACGTCCCGAACTTTTTGCACTTACATCGCGAAATTCTTCCCTTTTTTACCCCCCCCCCCCCCCTGGCGGACGTTATTTTTGCCAGCTTGCTCTTTGGAAAACAGGGCTCGCCTCCTTGCGCGACCATTTTTCAGGAAACGCGCGAGTGTAAACGCGCGAGTGAGCATTAATAAACAGGCCGCGGCGCCGTTAACGCCACTTTTTCATGGAGCCTACACATGGCGTGCAAAGTCGTCTTTCTTCGCGATCCCTTTCGTCGGCGCGTACATAATGCGCTTGTATTCTCGGCTTTGCGTGCGCGAGCATCGATCGACGTGAGGACAAAAACGTGAGCCTGTTTGATTTGTTTCGTAAATAAATTTTACCTTTTGTTGCTCGGTGTCTTCAATAAATATTGTCTTTGTAAATACAACCTTTCTTGGCTGAAAATTAGCTATTTTTAAGTGATTGAGGCGGGATTTAAAAAAACAAATGAGAGTTTAAATGTATAACACGTAAACTCTTGACCTTCGTGTTTTTTTGTTGAGCAAATGTGTTATTTTTCTGTTTACTGTATAGATTATCAGATTCTGGCGCTCAATTTGAAATTTTAATGACTTTCCGATCGTATCAATTAAATTGGAATAATTTTGGCATACAAGCAATTTGGCAACAATATCAATATTAAAATCTTGTATGTTAATAGATTGCCAACAGTGATTGTAGAGTAAAACATTAAATTCAAACATCTAAAAGAATGCACTGTTACGACAATTGTAACTAAAAGAAAAAAAGAATGATAATAAAAAAATTGCACGTCTGACCGGACACCGACTGTGCTACTTTTTCTTAAATCCCGGAAAATTCATCGCTGCATTAAATGAGCCGAAGCTCGTCATTCTTCTCATCCGAACAATGAGCTGCGTCTAAAAACAAAAGATCGCTAATTTTACGAGCTCCATTCAAAGCATCGCACATCCCCACTTCCTCCAACCCTCTCTTTTCCGCGAATTATTTTTCTCTCCTCGCCTCACAGCACAGCGTCCCGGCAAATATAGGTATAACGGCCTCGCCTCATCGTCTCACTGGTCAACGCTGTATGCACATAACTGCTCCCTCGACGCTCATTTCAATAAATATTATGACGATCGCGGCGTATATGGCCTCTTGATGTAATGAAAAATCGTCGATACGCGTCGAGTGAAAAATACAGAGGATAAAGGAGGCGAAAACAACGGGGGGATCTCAGTGCGCAAGGCAGCTGCGAAGGTGAAGAGCGCGAGAGCGGAAGGAAACGCGCTTCAGTCTGCCGCGCGACGCCGGTTGTCGAACACCCACCGGAGCTGCAGAATATGCGCCAGTCGACGTGCGCGAGATATGCTGGTTACAAATGCTTTAATACCTATGTGATACGTGTACTGATATTTTTTTCGATTTACGTTGAAGTGTCCGTAAGCAAGCGGATTCTCTCAGGAGCTGATGGTTTTCGCGCTTATAATAATACAGATGAATAGAATTTAAGCTGGTGATACAAGAGGTAGACAAGTTTTGATAGATACTTTTAGTAAATGAAAAGAAGTTTCGTAGCATTGAATATTTAATGGCGAAGATGGAGCTGAATGAAAATTAAATCGTCTCGTGTGGTAAAACGCATCGAAGCTTTACAGGTAAGAGTATAAACTGTAAGTGTATGATTCGCGTTACTTGTTATCGATATAGGCATCGCTTACAATCTTTGTAATAAAATCCCAAATGTATACAGTAAAATTGCGTTATTTAAGTGTCTCTAAAATCAAACTTTATGAGAAACTGTATACTGCGCTGCACCATCCAGCCATCGAGATAAGACTATGTCGACGACGTACGCTTACTGTTTTCGATATATAGTTATAGAATCGAAGTGCCTTACATTGTTGCGAAACATCGTTTATTTTGAAGAGCGATATTTTGTTATAAATACGACCAAAGGATAAACACACAAATTTTCGGAGACCTTTGGTGCATTTATTTTGAACCGACGCAGAGGTGACAGATGCCAGTTATATGCAATCCATCTTTTCTGCAGTAAAAAAAGAAGCGATAATACAGAGATCCTGTCAAAACGACGCGATATGTCGTTTTATTGAATCTGAGAGGCTTTATTGTCTGTTAAATTAAATGTGTGCGTCTGTGATGTTACAGCAGAATGCGATATAAATATAATATTCATCGGGGACGAATGAAATGAAAAAAAGTGAATGATAAAAATTTTGTTTGATATTGGCATATAGTTGAGGGTTAATATAACCTTCATAAATATAGATACGTTATCGCGTTAAATTTTTGATCGAATACTCGTGAAGACATTCGCGCGAAAGAAATCGATTTCAGAAACATGCAGCGATCGGGCGCGAGATTTAAAAAATTTATCGACTTCTTCGTGGCAACTGGTTTAAAAAAATGTATATGCGGTCAATTCTTCTGCGATATTAACAGCTAATAAAACAGTCCAAATCAAATAAAATATTAATTTTTTTATTGGTTGTAAAAGCAACGGTTTAATAAATCGCACAATGCAAGCTTTTGTAACTTCTCTCTCGTCGAAAACATTTTTGGTAAAGCTCGCTATTATTTGAAAAGCGTTGAAACGCTTTTAAAAAATATGTAATGCGGTTTGACTTACAACTCAAAAAATACAAATCAATAATATGCCTTTTTAATGTTAAATTCGTCTCTTTCAAAAAATAATACTGTGACAATTTTAAGACTCTTGGACTTTTTTTCGTGCGCAAGCTTTTATATTTCGCTGAAACGTATAACAAACTGCTTTTCACAAAATATTAAACTCTTTCATCCGAAGAAAGTCCTCTCGCACGATGTAGAAGCTCCTAAAATTTTTTATTCTCTGCATACAAAAAATATTTCCACAAGGAAAATTCATTTTCCCGTGCGGCGAATATTTACTTTTTATACCACGCGCCGAAACTTTTTAAAATTTTAACCGATAATCTCGCCCATACACACAGCGACGAGCATTATGTAGATACGCTCTCAGCCTGATCATACTTATTTGCCAACACTGTACAACCTTCTAAACTTTGTACAGGAGAGAAAATGCTCTTGTTGACTTTGCTGATCGTCACTTCAAGTAGCGTCGCAGAAGCAAGATCGTTTGTCAACATCTCCGGCGATATTACCTTGGGAGCGCTTGTCCCGGTTCATCGCAAGGGTTTGGCCACCGAAAGCTGCGGCAGAATACAGGTAATGCGTTCGATTACCCGTAGTCGATTCCAACTCTCCACTTGGCACATTAACTGTTTATTGCAAAAAAAAGAAAATGTGCTATTTTCGCAGTTGGAAGATGGTATCCAGCCGTTGGAGGCGATGCTCTACACAGTCGGTCAAATTAATCGAGATCCTAAGATTCTTCCCGGCGTACGACTGGGTGTTCTGGCGTTCGACTCCTGCGATAATCCGAATTACGCCCTCGAGCAGGCGCTCAATTTCGTAAAAGGTTCGTTCGCTCAAAGAGCTGCAATAATATCTTGATATCGATTTTCCATTTCTTTCCGACTGCTCGCTCTCCGGGCTCTCTATGTGTGTCCCATGGAAAAGGCTCTAAAAATATAACAGCTCCCGAATGCTCTAATTGAAATTAATCGATCGACCAAAGTTGACGAAATACATGGACGGAGACAGAGAGCATAATAGAAGCAATTAGACGACATCTGTTGAATGAGATTTTGCGCGGCTGTCGAGTCAGCGTTAAAGTATAAACGGGACTCGGCTGCTGCGGTTCACTTTCAGCCCTTGTGCAGTGCATTATACGCTGTGCATGATGTTGTTCGCTTTCGCGCAGGTTTCATCGCTCACGTGAACGAGTATCACAAAACGGAGTTTCAGTGCACGGACGGTAGCGTGCCAAAGTTCCTCGGCGGCGGTTTCGACAAAGTCGTGGCGGTCTTGGCCGCCCAATCCAGTTCCGTTACTTTACAGGTAAATTACTCAAATTTCTCTCACTCACTCAACTACTCTCTCAGCGTTTAATCACATTTCCTTAATTCACGCGCGCGTGACTCGGCGCGGTAACGTATAAATTTTGGGAATGAATATATAGGTTGTGCTTTTGGCTCGTTGCGCGTGTTATTATACAACTGTGTTATATAATAACACATCTTTTTAATCTACGCCCGAGTGTTGAGGTGTGCGCCGCTTTTCCGGTCTGTGTATTCTGTATATTTAGGTTTTTTTTTAGATTTCAAATCGATTAACAAATTTGGTTAAGCATTTTCATTTAGTTTTGTGATTGGCTATTAACGTACACGTGTTCTATTTTTTCGAATTTATTCCCGTAAGTACAATCGCTGATCTTAAACTCTATGAATGCGTAATTCAGTAGCCAGTATTAATACTCAACACACAGGTAAGAAACAACGTTTCATTACGGAGAGGAAGCGGGAGAGAGAGAGAGAGAGAGAGAAAAAAAGTCAATAGACTTTAGAATTTTCATTAAAACCCCTGCTAAACTCCTGCTTTCATGGAACGAATTTCCACCGATGCAGATCCTGCGCGGAAAAAGAAAACAGCAAAAAAAACGAACTCCTTCCCGTCGTCCTCCTCCAGCAATTCGGAAAATCCCACTCGAAGTGTCTATACGTCCGTTGTATTCATTTTCTCTATTTCAATTAGGCCGAACTAGACCGTATATACGGCTGTGCCACGGTGATCCATCACGGAAACAGTCTAATATATCGGGCAGTATAACCGCGGCGCATCCTGAGAAATTGACGCGCAGGCTCTCCTTTCATTGGCTCTATTAAAGCTGCGCGCGGGCGTGTGGGTGTCGGTTGTACACGGGGTGGAAAGCGAAGCTGTTCGATTAATCGCGCCGACTTCATCCCTTTTTTTTCTCCTTCGCTTCTGCGGTCGCCGATCGAAGCGAGGAAATTCTTGAGCCCCTCCGACAAGAATCGAGCTTTCGGCGATATCTTTTATTTTTTTGCTCGGCTGCGAGAGCAATTTGGTTGTGTCGGGGCAAAAAAAAAAAATTGTTATCGATGGCTTTTTTCACTCGGTGCAGATGAGTGGACAGATCGATCTCCTCTCGATACGGACTGTCTAATTTGTGCGTTGCAGTTTTATTTTTATTTTGGTGCTATTTTAAGTTTTACTTCATTATCAAACGGTATTTGTCGTGCTTTTTATTTTGCTACGCAGCGTATTACACCGAATCTCGTAAAACATAATCAGTGATCATTTAAATTGGATAATTTAGTTATGCGTTGCGAGGACATGATATGTACGAGGGCCAGAAATGAGTGAATTAAAAATTTTAATTCGGAATAAATGTCACTTGACTAATGCCTCCAAATCATGTAATTCGAATATCGTGCGCTGGTCGACATATTTAAATGTCAACTTCACAAGTATCGTGACATCGAGTATAAAGCCTCGTACGGTTTCTCGCAATTCCGCGATAAACGAATTAGTATTGTTTTTCGTCTCTCGTGCTTTGCGCTGCCGCGAAAAACGAGCGCAGACCAAAGCCTCAGTTTTACTCTGGCTTCTTAACGATCGAACGCGCCGCTTAAAAATCGCCGAATAGCTTTATTCCACATAACGCTCGTCTCTCAAAGCGAAGCCCGAAGTGACAGCTCTCGCTCTCGCAAGACCGCGTCCCAGCTCGCGCGCGCGTCCCGAGGCGAATAAAAGCCAAGCGAGTCCTTAACGCTCGACAAGTAGTCCAACAATTGCGTCGTCGTGTCTTACCACCCCTTGCACGATCCTTGTATCTGCGCCACGTATATATAGCAGCCTCGAGGATCCCCCCGCCTTTGAACTCGATTCCCCATTGTGTGTCCCACTTGTCACTTTCTTTCGAGGTCGAAAAAGAGCTCCCGAGTGTCGGCGGCTTCTTATTCTCTCTCCTTCTCTTTCTCTCCTTCCTCCGACGCGTTTCTTCGGCGTTAAATGCGTTACGCAATTACTCGACGCAGCGCGACTACACGTATGTACACTGAGATAAACCGTATATGCTATATATTATACATGTGTGTGTGTGTGTGCACCAACAGGTCGCATCGATGCTGAGGCTATTCTCGGTGCCGCAGATCTCGTACATGGCGACGACGCCGTCGCTGAGCAGCAAGGAGCGTTTTCCACACTTCTTCAGGACGGTGCCGAGCGACGTCAATCAGGCTCACGCGATGCTCGAGATTCTCAAGTAAATTGCTTTCTCTTTCTAGCCGGCCCTTTCGCCTCTCTCTCTCTCTCTCTCTCTCTCTCTCTCTCTTTCTTTCGGCTCTGGGCTTTATTTATTTTTCTCGGGCTTTCCCCTTTCTCCTTTCCGCTTTTATTAAAAGACCACTATTTTTCGCGGTAACACAGAGAGCATTTGAGCTTACTGTCGTTACGTGTATACACACACATATATACACGCGAACGCGCGCGGCCTTTGACGCGCACACTTTTTTTATTAGTCCACGTACACACACACACATACGAAATCGCTTTTGAGGGTCGCGCTGAAAATATTTTTCGCGTCCTTCTGTTTTGAGAGCGCTCGTCGCTGCGATTCGTTTTGAGGAAAAGTTTCGCCGGCTCGCTTCGGGGGGGGGGGGGGGGGGAGCGCGCCCGAAAGTTAAAAAGCCACTTTTTAACTTGCCCCCGATGCCCGCGGAGTTTTATTACGCATTATACTTTCTTTTTGCTTTAACAATCTCCTCGTTCGCAAATGCGGGACGTTCCTTCGAAAGATCCAATCGGCAGCTCGCTCGCGGTCTCCCGCGTGCAAATAAAGCGGTAAATTTAAAATGCATTACATCCGTACGAATCGTCGACTCAAATTTTCATGGACGCTCGAAGCTGCGATACGTATATAGCGCGGTCGTCCCCCCCGCGGCAGCCAAGACCTTCGCTTTTCCTGCAAAAATTTTCCCCGACGTATCGGCTCGAGTCTACAGGACAGCGACGATATAATACACTCTCGTGTGCGCTCATATATGCAGGCGGTTCGAGTGGACGTATGTGTCGGTCGTCTACTCGGACACGGAGTACGGGAACCACGGCTACGAGACCCTCGTCTCCCTCGCGAGCAAGTACTCGATATGCTTCAGTGCGCCCCAGCGCATCGATAAGGAGCGCTTCTTACCCGAGGACTACGACAGCGTCATTCGCACTATCACCAACAAGACGGAAGTCCGAGGTAGGTGCAGCTTGTTTCGCTCGTTTGCCAGTTGGATTTCATGCGGGGACTATGTATTACGCGAAATGAAAGTGTACACTCGTTACGGGAACTGACTTATACGAATAAATTCTCAACAAGTCAGCCCTTTGACGCTTCAAGGATCTGATTTTTGGTGTACACAACGTTTTACTGCGCTATTCGACATGGAAATGTCAACAAAAAAGTGTATGAACTTCGAGGTCGCTCTACTCGAAGGTCCTGCATTTAAATTGCGCTGAAATCAGTATGCTAATGAAACATATTTTTAATTTTGAAATTGAAAATAAAAATTGAAAAATAAAAATTCAATATTACATTTTTACTGGCCGTATATACGTCCACCGTAAACAATTAAGCGTATACATGCGATCATAACTCGAGATATATAAATTTAATGAAATTTCAATATTGATTTTGGCGGGAAATGCTTTTGTTTCATTAACATGTTAAGCAACATAAATATTTTTCTCGATGCGACAATAATCCAAATTCCGCTCGATCCATCCCCTCGATAAAGCCTCGCGTATAGTATCTCGCGAGGACAACTGCGTCTCCACGAGTGAATTCGACTTCGTATATATATATATGTAAACGCGCAGCGCCCGGAAGATGTATTACCGCGCGGGAGAGGAGCCATTGATTTAGCATTATAAGAGTTTCCCTTTCGCCGTTTTTTTTCTCTCCTCTGCAGCACCGCTCCCTTTTACGAGCCCCAGGACTGTCTCGAGATTGCTCTCCTGCGTTTGTTTGTTTTATATTCGCTCTCGGTTTTCCCATTTATTCGACTCTCATTCGCACGGCTGGATTGCTTCACGAGGCATGATTTCGCGCCGGAGGCAATAAAAGCGAATTGAATCTGAGTTAATTTGCTGCATTACATTCCTCGCTTTAATATATGGTAAACAAATTGTACCATTAGTTTAGTTTCTTCGGATCGTTAAATTCGACAGTCTTCCCGATCGTCCGTCAGGCGTAGATTACGCAATGAATCGATTATAGGCCAACACACGGAGCGATGATGAGCCTTGAAAAAGAAAAATAATTCCCAATAACCGGCTTTAATCACGATTTGCATCGAGTCGAGATCGATAGAGATTACCAAATCCCCGTATCACTGCGAGCGCACGTGTTAAGCTCCGTCGAGATGGAACTTCAGATGAGCTTTTTTTGTCGATTGCTCACGTGCAGGAGAAGCCCTCGATGCCACTGATACGAAGGGATCTTCCCGTCTATTTTTGTGCATCATAATCTCAGATTTATTGAGCCTCGAGCATACACGAACCTTTCTTTTCTGGGGTGAACTGAGGCGTGTGACTGTGATCTATACACAAGTACGATACGAGTGTACATTGTAAGTATATAGTCTAGTGGGTACAGGTCATGTGTATATAAATAGAGTCGAATGGTTGACCTGCAGCGTATGAGGACCTGATGGCGAGGCCGATAATAGCCCTTTTGGGGGAACTTTGATGGTCTGCCAAGTGAAAAGTGAACTTTCGGTCGCGGCGTTTGTCGCAGTTCGTCTGGGGGGCAAACTCGAAATTCAATTATTGTCTATTTCCGAGCCGGATTGCTCTGAGATTAGTTTCTTCGTTGATAGGATAAGGGCTTTCGTGTCTGAATAAAACGATGCAAATAAAACTTCCATTTATGTCCTTCATCGTCTGGTGCACTTGCTTTTCATCGAATGAAAAAAAGGATACGATTCAGATAAAGTTTGGAGGATAAACTTCTAAAGCGTGCATATGAAGTATCTATACGACTTTCGCGTAAATCCGAGTTTGCTTTTGTGCGCACAAGTTGAAGGCTTGTGCGTTATTATTTACTGTTCGCATTATATCATTCAATTTAAATTATTAGGACGATTTGCTTGAGCGCACAGTATAGCGAGAAGCTAAATTAGATGAAACTTGTAATCCGTAGTTTTCCAACTAATAAGCCAAACGGCACACTGTATAACCTCTAAAAATAATAACTCACGCAATCGAAGCAGACTTGATTACAATTCCGAACAGCAATATAACTCAGCCGTGGAATCCAACTTCTCAATGACAATCTTGCCAAAGTCAATGATAGACTAGCTGCGCAGAAGAATTCGGGCCTGCTGATCCACTTTGCTCTTGCTGTTGCGCGCGACGTGTATGCACTCGACAAGGACGTGACGGAGAAGTTCAAGGTGTAGGGGTAGGGGGGGGGGGATTATACAAAAACTTTGGCGGACACACTGTTACGAATTTTACTTATGCGCCAAATTGAAACGGATGGACTACGGCGACCTATAATGATTCTTCGCGCTCTCCCTCGAAAGTTTATAACAAAGCAAAGTTTCGCAGTTTAGCGCCGGGGAAAAGTTTATCCTTTGGGTGGCGTTAACGCTTTCGAGCATAAAATATAGTTGCATATTGTGAAGAGTCCCCGAACGTGTATAGGGAGTGATTTGACGAAAGTTTTGGAATGCGTTGCAAAAGATTCGTGCGCTGATGTTTTATTAGATTGTATACAATCAATAACTGTTCAAAGTTTTCAAGAGGAGAGCAGAAGTAATTGGTGACCATGTATACAAAGGAGCTTGTGGAAGTGAATAACAGTTGCGATTACTTGCGCAGGAGAGTTTCGAACTGACTGCTCAAAAGTTTGCGACTGGAAATGAGAGATTCCAGGCTTATGAACATCAATTTCTATCAAAGCCCTGCAGTTCGTAAGCCGTCGCATATGATTAATAATGAGACTCCTTTGATATTGGTATACCCTCGCCTCGTTCACACATTCACGCAATAATTACAGGCGGTTAATACGTGAATTTTGAGAAATAGCGATTTTTCGCCTGTAGGCACTACTGCAAATCCGTTTTTATTCAATTTACATTTCTGATAATATTGTTATAGGAGCTGCTACTTTAGTTATATTGTTTACGTATAATATTCATAAATTATAGAGTATAAAAGTAAAAATTATATTAAACTGCTATTAGATATAATTATATTTGTTTATCTTCGAACTTAGCTTGATTGTTCGGTGTATATGATTCAATAACATATTGATTTCTCAAATTATTTTATTACAAATTTTAATATTATCGCAGAAAATAAAGATCAAAATAATTACATACCAAAATATTATCAGGTTAATTACAGTTAATATAATCAAAAATTCTTTACTTTGGTTTTCTTTCGTTAATTTTGTTCCGAATTTTTAGTTCCGTACTTTTGTACAAAAATTATGAAAATAACGTACGACTACTGTGTATTTAAAAAATTCTAAATCGAAAAAGCCTCAATCGAGATAAGCAGCTTTTTACAAAATCTTACGGATATTGTCCTATAAAACATGCAGATGTGTATTTTTTAGCTGATATATCCTATCACTGCGAAATACTGATTATAGCTGTGCAATAAAAGATACAAAGAAAATAATATTTTCTTTATATGACAATTTTCAAATCTTTAATAATGTCATGCATTTGAAGTGTAAAAATTTGAAAACCGCGCGCCATGAAGTCACGCACGCAGCGGCACAAGTAGGCACTAGTCATTCCCATGACGTCATGCTAATTCGTGGAGTGTAGACACGTTCGTGAAGAAGTAGCGGCTGCGGCTAGAAAGTGGAGGGGATGGTCGCAGAGCGGTGGGAGCGGTGAGCGCTCGAGTAATTCTTAATTCAAACGCAAGGTGGCGAGAGCACGGAAAATCGTTTTCCATACTAAAAGTAGTCGAGTGAAAAGTACAAATCGGAGCGAGCGTCGTTCAAAAATCGTCTTCAGTAGGGTCATCACTGATCCACTTAGCATATGATGACCGTGGGAAATGATTAATGATTAAATTAAACTCCTAGCAGTCGAAATCGCAACGACTCGCTAGTGACCATGCTGATGCTAATCTGAAGACCAAAAAACTTTTATTGTTCGATTAAAGAATTTTTTTTTTTAAATGTTGTAATTGATTTTCGGGTAATATTTTGTTGCATATTATTTAAAATGGAGACAGTTATCGATCATTTTTTATTTTTGATTCTAATAAAATTATTTACAATGCGGTAGAATTTTGCAAAGGCTATAGTAATAACAAATTCAATTTAAAAATATAACATGTAAAAATAAAATAAGTAAACAAAAAAATATTCTTAATAAAATTAAATACATTCAAGGAATAAAAAAATTAATCATTTTTATAAAATTTTGCGCAGTTATTTATTTATTTACTTACTATAATGAAAAGCTTCGAATTTTAACTTTTTTTAGTTAATGAAGATTCGTGAAAATTTATACCTTTGACTAATTAGGTGTTTTTAAATTGAATTTTATTGAAAGCATTTTTTTTAATTTTTTGTATTTAAAAGCGTATACAATGAATATAGTATAAACTAATTTTTAAAAAATCTATGTAGTCTACTCTTTCGGTTAATAAAAAATCCCACTTAAGTTAATTCAATTAAAAAATTCACTTAATAAAAAATTTCGTAATCGCGAGATGAATACATTCTTTTTATCATCAATTTTACTCGACTCTTTTTCAAATTCTGCAGTGGTGGTCCTATTCGCCGAGAAAGTCACGACATTACACGTGATGGATGCAGCCCGCCGTTTGGGCGTCGGTACTCGATTTGTCTGGATCGGGACCGACGCTTGGTCGACGAGTAATCATCGCAATTTTATCAATCCCGGCTTGCGTAAAGACCCCGATGAAGTGGTGCTGGAAGGTGCACTGGCAGTGCAACCTTTATCAAGGCAACTGTCTGGATTCGATGATTATTTCACAAGTTTGACACTCGCGCACGAGACTGTCAATCCCTGGTTCGGAGAGTTTTGGAAGGAGTATCACAGATGCGTCGACAAAAATACAACGAAGACTGATTCGGATGATGATTATAAAGAAGTGAGTTTGTCACTCGTTTATTGTAATTTGATGTAGAACATAAATAGTAGGGAAAAAATAATGCTTTAAAAAATTAAAATGCAACGTTCTCCTACCTATGTAACATCGGATCAAACTCAACATCCGCTTTAACACAATGGACAGTACAATTTTCCCAAAATAAACCATTTCAGCAATACAAACGCGACGTCGGCTGTTCGAACGATCCCCGAAAAAGAATATCCCACGAGTCCGGCTACAAGCAGCAGAAGTTCATACACTTTGTGAGAGACGCGGTGTACGCGATGGCGTACGCCCTGCACGACATGTTCGTCGACAGATGTGGCGAGAATCATCACGGAATGTGCGAGGCCATGGAGCACATCGACGGCGCCACCCTCACCAAATATTTGGCCAACGTCTCGTTCAAAGGTATAGATTTTTACTTGGCCTTTGTCCCGCGCGAGGTCCCGCGCTTGTATATACAGTTCGTCGATGAGAGACGACAGAGCTCTCTCTCTCTCTCTCTCTCTGGCTGTAACGAGATAATCTGTATGCACACGGAGAAGCCGCGCTTTTCATCAAACTTGCGGAAATTACGTTTTAAGTTTAGCCTGCAAATCAATTTCGGAGTTTCATCCGCGCCTTTGATTTACTTATTGCGGCTCCCGTCGAGCCGCGAGTCGAATGAAATAACGGTTATATGCGTTGAAATAATGGAAAAACTAATTTGTTCGCAGACGAGGCCGGCAACAAATTCAGATTCGTGAACGGAGTGGACGGACCGCCGAGGTATTCGATTCTCAACTACCAGAGGGCTGACGACGGATCCTATCGCTGGCACGTTGTCGGGAATTACACGCGTGAGTTCACGTGTCTCCTCCATTCTCTCTTTTTAAATTTTAATTTGAATTTAAATTGTGCATCCAACTTTTTCCCTCTCAGTACTTCTCTGGCGCGTCCGAATTCCGCGGAAGTGGGCAATTATTCAAACCACCCCCCCCCCTCTCCCTTTCTCTCTCGCTACCCTAGCTCGAAACTCGTGTTTGTGCTTGCGGTCAGTTCCATTCGACTGCCCTGTTTTGCGTGAGCTGAACCGAATAAGTAGAAATAAATTTCTATCAAAACTAGCTTTGTTATAAGTGATATTAGGTATATAATGCTTATCTTAGTCCTGAATAATGGATGCTCGTATAAATCAAGTTGGAACAGCTGATCTGATTGAATACGCGAGAGACTCTCGGCTTACAGCAAACGCATACATCTTATTATACTTGATTTAATAGGCGAAAGAAGATACTTCTAAGGAAATATTTATGCTGATAAAAATAATCGAAGTTCGCAACAACACGAACGCGGCTTATGCATCGAGCACATTGATTGAGCTGCGAGTTTGATTGATCGCGTCCTATCAATATGAAACGTGAGATGCAAAACAGGCTGGCTTTAGCTTGTTTTGAATTCGGTGTGTTTAATAGATGCCCCGAATATTGTGGCACTAAAATAAATTATATTCGCTGTTAGTCTGGTAAAAGATTACGCATTTATTGTTTATTAATGAGTTAATTAATTTCTTTCGTTTGAAATCAATATATAACTCGTGTCTGTGTTTTATTATTTTGAGAATAGAATACAAAATTTTAAAGTGACACTTGCGTACCAAGTTTATAATGCTTCGATATAAATTGCAATACTTTATACATGAATTTAATACAAAGAATAAGTTTATTATACATAGCTTTCTATGTTAATTAGACGAAAATTGAACAAACATTCAAACTCGATAGTTTAAAAACGATTAGAGTACGCGGTTCACGAAAGGCGTGAAATCCGTGAACGTACGTCGAAAATATTTTCACATCGGGCAAATAAATCTAGCGGGTCCACTCTATCGTATCACTCGAACAATCGCGTCGATATGTAAGAAAATGAAATATAGCGCGGCGCTTTTCAAAGTAAGTACACGTCTCAGCTGTAGTAGAAAATTCAATCCTTCGCAACCATGACAGAATCGGAAAACGGCAGTCCGATGCTGCACCTGGATCCACGAGTGATGAAGTACCGGAGCCAAGAGGAGGGCGGACGTCGATTCTTTCCGAACTCGACGTGCGCCAGTCCCTGTCGTGCGACCCAGGTTAAGGTGCGCGAGAAACAAGATCCCTGCTGCTGGCGATGTCGCAATTGCGGCCTCTACCAGTACAAATTGGACGATCACAGGTGCGAGGATTGCGAATGGGGTACTAGGCCCACCGAGGATAAGATGTCCTGCTCGCCTATACCGGAGGAATTTATCGACTACTCGAGCCCCTGGGCGGTCACCGCTATGGCTGTGGCGACTTGCGGTGAGTTTATGCGATTTTATAATCTTTCGATGCAAGCTTCTCTGTCCCTCGGAGTAAAGAGTATTTCCATAGGTACCCAGAGAGACACTTTGCTGATGTTTTTAGGTATCGAAAACTTATTTTTCTTTTAGGAAGAATGGTCTTTTTTTTGTTTTTGAAGGTTCGATTTCTCGATAAGACATTGAAAATACAAATAATTACAAAATTCAAATGATACTATAAGTACCAAAGAGTAGAAAGTACCTATCTTGGACAATTCTCTTTTAGACTGTTTACCCTCATCATATGCAGATTAATTATTATCTAAAATACAAGCTTATTTATTATTTATTTTGAGTGTAATTTGATAGTCTGTCGATTCGTTTCTATGATCAATTATTCCTGATCATTTAAAGGTCCATTTCAGAGTAAAGTGCAATTTAAGTGCGCAAATAAACCGTGCCATTATAAAATTACTTAATTAATTATTATTTTCATTAGCCAACAATTTCATGAAATTATAATAACGAAATATCGCGCTTGATAGCTTTGAATATTCATTTTTAGCATAAGAAAAAATACTTTTAGGAGAAAGAGAAAAATAAAACTCCGCTCGCTTTTGCTCGCAGTCCAATACATCGAAAGAACGGGGTCATATTTCAGACTATAAGTGCAATGTAAATGTTAGCTAACTTAAACGTTGCTCATCGAAAAAGTTGCTCTGTAAATACTGAATATTTAATGCGCGTTAAGGCAAGGCTTGATGTTTCCAAGCAGCTTCTTATTTAGAGTATATACTACGCAATATGATAGCCATATTACCCTATTAAGAAAAATATATGCTTTTTTCAAGCGCCTTTGGTAGGTACAAAAAAGTATAGTTACTTTGCATTAATTTTCTGCACAAAGTTAGTTGTGACTAATATCCGTAAATTTTTGTGTGTATGGTACTACCATTGATGCTTGTAACAGGTATAATTACTGCATTATTTAAAAAATATTTAACACAGAACGCAAAACACAAGTATAAAAGTACGTATTATTTTTCAATAGAGAGTCAGATTGTATTAAGAAACGTCTCTGATATAATTCAATGCGGACTGTAGACTTATCGACGAGAGATCTTTGATACTAAGCAGACGCATCGAACAGTTGAAAAAAAAAAGTTAAAATTTGATAAAAGTGATATACGAGCAACGAGGGTAGATTTATTTCAGGCCAAATGCATAGTCGGTATGTTCGCGCTGGGTTATAGCGTCGCTATTCGACGCTTTTACGACTTGACAGCGCGAATTTTCGCAATTCTACATGAAAAAAGGATAAAGTAACAAAAAAAAAATAACGACGACCGCACGCGTGTACAGGCATCCTGCTGACCATCTTCGTACTGTGCGTGTTCTGGCTGTACAGCGACACGCCGATAATAAAGGCCTCAGGTCGCGAGCTGTCGTGCCTTTTGCTGCTGGGTACACTGGCCTCCTTCCTGATGACGTTCGCCATTATCGCCCGGCCCAATACCCAGACCTGCGCCATAACCCGATTTGGAATCGGACTCTGCTATACGCTCTGCTACTCCGCCCTCGTCACCAAGACCAACAGGATTCACCGAATATTCAACAATGCCACCAACAGCCCGCATAAACCGAGGTATACGTGCGAGCTCCGCGCAGATATCTATATATATTGTGTATATCTGGCTAGAATCGCTCTCGCTCTCTGTCTCTCTACATGGCTGCATTTGTGTGTGTATACATGTGTATATATACCTATATATCCGCGAGAATGTAGTTCGAAGAGGGGTGAACGTTAATCTATTAACTTGATGGCAAATGGGGAGGTCTGGGTTATTGTCAGGCAAGTTTCGAAGGAGATGGTCTTGACTCCTGGTTGCTGAGAAAGTTTTGATCGTGCACGCGCAGTCGGAAAAAGAAAGGATTATATCGTTATTGTTCTGCTATAATTTGAATTCTGAGAGAATAACAGCTTAGCTCAGGATTAACGTCGAGAAGCAATTTTTGTTTAATAATACTTTTTTAATAAATTTTTCGTATCGGATTTGTGCAAATTTTTTCTTTCGAGATTTGCGGACACGCGAGACACGTGTGCGAGAAAAATCTTTTGTCAGTGCATGACAAAGAAAAGTTGCGAATTTAACGCTGCATTATTTAAAAAATTCCAGTATTCAATGCGGAGAAAAATTCAAGGAAAAAATGTAATAATCTTTTCAGATTTAATGAAGAATCAATATTTGATCATAGTTACGAGCACCACGTTATTCTGTGTTGACACGATCATGAAATCAAATCAATCCTACACGACGTTAAATTTACCCTTCGATATTATATCCATTGTAGGTATACAAGTCCAAGGTCTCAGCTGATAATAACGGGTATCCTTACCTTCATCGAGATTCTGATAAACGGCGCATGGCTACTGAAGGCGCCACCTTCCGCCACCTACACATTTCCCACGAGAGATACGCGCTTGAGGATCTGCCAGGGATTCGACGATCGGTCATACATGATCGGACTGATTTATCCATTTATTTTGATAGGTAAAATTTACGTTCGATAATTATTGTTAAAATGCTGCTCGGCAATATTTCGATAAACCTCTAAAAATATTTTTAAACAATCGCATTTCCAGTGGTGTGCACAATATACGCAGTGAAAACGCGAAAATGCCCAGAAGGATTCAACGAGACGCGTTACATCGCCTTCACCAATTACACGACGATGATTTTGTGGCTGGCGTTTGTACCTCTCTACCTGGCCTCGACTAGTAACGCCATACGTGTGGTTACTCTGGCGCTGTCGCTGTCTCTCAGCGCCTTCGTCCAGCTCGCCTGTCTGTTCTTCCCGAAGGTGTACATCGTCCTGATGAAGCCAGAGAAAAATACGAAGGAGCTCGTGATGGCACACCACAGAAGCTCGTCGTACCTACCGACACCGGCCACTCCGGTGGTCATTTTAAACGGAAATCCCTTCACGTTTAATGTATCCGTTAGAGATAATTAGTAAAATGAATGAATTGAATGGGTAGGTCTACTTTTTTTATTTTTTTTTCGTTTTGTAACAAAGACTTAAATTTTTAAACTAGTTATATTTTTCTATTTATTTATCGTACATTTTATTTTATTTTTTCGTACAATAAAGTAGCAAATTACTAAATGTGTACCAACAGAATTAACTGGAAATGCTCGTGAATTAATAATTGCATTTTTACTGATACTAAAAAACAATTCATGGATCCAAGTGTTCGAAACTATAAACAAAATTTTAATATTTATAGATGTTCCGTACTGTTTCAAAAAATAAAATAAAATTTAGAAAGTATGTATTATTCCTATAGTTGATTATTAGAAATTTGTATGTAAAAAGTATACCAGTATAAATAATTCGATTATAAATTATAGCACGTAGAACAAGTCAGAAAGTAGAATTTATATTATTGTATTTAAAACAATGTAAATAATTGTACAGAAATTCCATTTATTTATACATAAATTAAAAAGGATTAAAAACAAAATACAAAAAATAGGGAAAAATAAATACGACGAAATTTGATTAATTATTTGTAAATATATTATTAAGTAACATCTATAATATAATAATGAAAAACCATCTATATTCATAGGTATCATTGTAATATTTCAATCCGATAATAAAACACTCAGTATGTATGGATTTCGTAGCGTCCAAGCGTGAGTCCTATATTTCTGTATTTATTTAAATCTTTTCGTCAAAGTGTTTAGTTTTGTCGGAAACCTTCACAGCAGCTTTGACGTACCGACTCTTTATTCAATCCTTTTTTCTGGCTTATACATTATTTTATAATATTCATGTAAGATTTCTTTTTCATATTTTACAATTTATTTTTTTTAACATATAGCTGATAACTTCCATTATTTTTGTAAAAAAATCGAAGTTTTCTTAGGCGTTTTTGCTTTACACGCGATTATCTTACAGTCTAGCTTTCTTTTTCTCGGTATCTTTTTTCAATTTATTGCGGGAATAATCCACACTTGGATTTACCCTAAATCGATGAAATCCACCAGGTAATTCGCTATTAGACTAGAGACGGTAATACTCGTTGTGTTGCGTTTTTGTCTTCCACCACGCGGGGCTATGACGCGAATGAGAGAATGTGCTAGTTACCAAAAGATCTACTCGGTATCGCAAAATAAAATGAGTCTTTTTATGATCTTTTTCGTTCAAACTGATTGCGATCCTCATAATATTGCACAAAGTATAACTTACAACAAACTTTATGAACGCTGTAAAGATACGCTTAGATTAAATTTTTCTCAGTGTAATCAGTTGCTGATACCGTACGCATTGAAATAACCATTTCGGATTTTATACGTATTAACCCTATAACCGATCATTAACTGTAACGTAGTATTTTGTGGCTAGATTAAAAGTTATAAAACTTCGAAATCAGTGTTTAAATATGACGTACAAAAAAGGAAATTGTCAAGATTGTTCAATAGCGTTCGGTAAATATTTTTGTTGAATGTAAAAAGTAAATCAATTTTTGCTCAATCCATGAGCAGTTAAAACTTTAGTTCACGCTTTATATAACTTTATTTAAGCCCTGATAGTAACGTTAACCATATGCTGGTTGATTTTGAATTTAAAAATACTTTAACATATTTTATTGTTTCAAATCTAAAATCATATTCATTCTTTTAACGAGGTCATAATGTACTTCTACTTAATAATAATGTTAATCAACAAAATGGTTAATTTTCTACCAGGGAACATTGAATTAATTATCTTTTCTTATGTGATACTGGATACTTTGAAAATTTGCTTTCTCGTAAACTTCCAATTATTTCTTCCATCACGATAATGATGAAAACGATCGTTTTGTGCAACGTTACGGGTTTACTATAAGTAGATTACATCGAATATTTATTACTTTTTACAAAATTTTTGAAAATTTATTTGAATATTGAATATTTACTTTTCTGCGTATATTCACCTTGTATGGCATAAAGAGTAAATTATTTTCAAGTTACAGATTTCAATGAAATATTTTCTTTTTGACACTTTCATTACCCGTGTTACACAAATTTTTATAACGTATTTGCTCAGACGAATCGAAAAGTAGGATTCAAATTTGAAGTGAAATAAATTGTTCATAATTTAATGGTAAAGTTAATTCTACGCATTTTCTTAGATACCCTGAACTACATTTATAGATCAATATTTACTCTTTCATATTTATGTAACAAAATTTTACAGGAATTTTTTTCTTTCACAATTCAATTTATCACGATGACACTGTCACCACAAATTTCTTACTTTTTTCTATTGTTGCGAAATCGCAATCAAACATTTTCTCGTATAACTACAATAATTTTTATAGATATATTATTTACAGTCTTAGCCGGCAAAATCTCGACAGTGAAGCAGTAATGTACATTGTATTTACATGCAGCAAAAATATAATTTAAGTAGAACGAACAAACGTTAACTGCTTTTTAATTTGCAATTCCTATAAACATTTTTTTTAAATAAATCATAATCATTAATTAACATAACTCTATAAAATCCAATGAATTGAAATGCTAATTAAACAATTTATGACAAGATTATTTAAAATAATATTCGGTCTACAGGTCCAAATATTTTTGAATCAGTCCTTTTTTATTATGAACACCAATTTTAAGGAAGGTATTGTACCTGACTCATCGGCAGTGCATGGTATTAGGCAATATATTCAAATTTAAATTACAGATGCTTGTGACAATGGTTAGGCAGTTAAACATTTGTTGTCAAGATTTTACAGCTAAATCTAGGTTGAATTGAAGTTATCTAATAGTGTACAGTTTCGTAGCCAAACACCGAATATCCACGACTCGATCTCGACTATGAATAGTCGTCGTACCTCCTTTTACTGTTCGTTCCTTCGATAAAGACCGGCTTTCATTATTTAGTTAAAATAGTTTGGATCAAAAATATTTACGCTTTATCGAGTTTTCGCTATAAAGTGCGGAGCGAATTTTACTTTATTTATTTCTTTAACTATTATAGTGCGTTCAATCGACGACCTTTTCAAGATCATCACTTTAGTAAGTTTCTGCTATTTCTTTTTCCTCGCTTTTCTTTCTTAGTTTGAATTTTTCTATTACAATTTGACGTTGCATCAATTCTATCTTTATACATGACTATTAGATTATAATCTCGATATGTCGTCTCCCATAAGTGAATCATATATGTATATAATCTTTCATCGGATTAAGAAATTGCAGATCAGGAATCTCGGAACAAAAAAAGAATCGCTGGCTTAAATTTGGTATAGGTGTTTTTGTCACAAAGCGACTTCGACGAGCTAAGAACTATGTGTGTTACTTTATGTTCAATTTCAACAACAATTCGTAAATTATCCGTATCGGCTGCGGCGCTAAATCTATTTAGGTTTTCCTAGTTGTGCTCGGTATCCTAATGTCAGTTTATCGTCGATGGGAAAATTTCTTTTCCTATCGACGAGAACCTTGGCTGATCAACTATTGCAATCTTCGTCAATTTTAACACAACGTAAAGTAGACAAAAAGTCCAGCCAACTCGCCTCTCCGTACCTTACAGGAATCATTCCGCTCTACGCTATATACGTGTATTTGAAGAAGATAGTCGAGCGCTTCCGACTCTTGAATCATACAGCTTTATACATTGTACAATAATAAACCTTAATGTAATATTTTCGTTAAAAGTACGAGTTTGTTATCTTTCGCCTGTACCGGATATACAATCGTTTCGTCTGTGTAACGGGATCCTTGCGAATGTGGCGGAGCATAGTTAAAACTTTCTTGATTCCAGCTACCTAAGTTTCCTCTCGACTCTCGCTTCCTTAGTTTTCTTCTTTCTATCCACTCGGTTCGCGTGTTTTTGTCCTCGAGTTATATTCAACAGCCGCGAATTAGCGCAATTATTTGGCCCCATCACCCTAATTTTTTTTACTATTACACCTCTTCGTCTTAAGGCACGTCCGCACCGAGAATATTATCCATCCAATGGCCTTTTGTTTGTTTATTCCTTTTTTGTCATTTTAGTTAATTACAGTAGCTTGTTCAACTCTGAATTCATTGCTGCATCTGCTGTAGCTTTGCTCTTCGCAATCTCTGATATGTGCACCGCAAGTCCACATCGTGCGTGTAATAAGCGGATTCTATTTTCATTCTCGTCGTTCAGCACAAGAGCCACGGCGCGTGCACTTTTCCAAAATTTAGTCTTCAACCCAGGATTTACGTTTTCGTATAGGTATGTTAGCTGGCGAAAATATGCGAATAGCAAAAAGCGAGAGATTTGGCTCACGTCACATTTGGAGCTTCTACAGCGAAAATGAAAATAAATCAATTGTTGCACAATCCGACTAATGACAGATTTAAAGCTTTCGAGTTGTTTGTTTTTTCAAGTCGACGCGAACGCGCACGCTAAGCAATAGTTTTAAGACAGTAGTGTTTAGTTTCTATACTTCCCTTTAATTTTCATTCACATGTATAGAGAACTTCGTTTTGATCTTTTATTGACATATAACTAACTTGGAGTAAAATTACACATCTCTTGGTAAATAACGATTTCATTTGGATTTTGATTTGATAACCTATTAGGTATAATTTAACTATAGTATATTAAACAACATTTTCGGACCAGATGTTTTACTAAATTTTTTCCATTATGTGTATGTACAAAGAAATGGAAGCAGTAAAATTTTAATGTCCTTAAATTTGCTTCCTTCATCAGGCCATAAAAATTATACATATATAGTTCATAATTTTTGATTAAATTAACTAATTAACTTTTTGTATCTACGATAATTGTCAAATATTTAAAGTTATATAGTATATCCGAAGTTATAGTTTTGTAAAGCTTTTTATAAAGTTTTGAAGCATTTGTTTTCAATACATCAAAATAGCAGATCTCGATATATCGAAGAGAACGAAAGATTGAAAATTTTATGTTTTGAAGACAAAAATTCAAAACGAACTAAAAACTTTTCACGTCTGAGAGTATAAAAGTTTAGTATATCGTCGGATAATTCTCTGAAAGACAAGGAAAGGCATTATTCATACGTAAAAATACAGATTTAGATTTTGACAAATGATCCGTTTTTACACCAGGAAAATAAAAATTTTATGCCCTGGCCGTAGAACCGCAAATAAAGACCTTAAAATCTGTGGGCTTTCATTTTTCTGCACAAGCCGTCGAAAAAACTTAGCGAGACTCCGACCCATAAAAGAATTTCTCCTTGTTACACAGTGCTATATATAATCCATCCTCTGATATACACTCAAGTATACACGGTATTATACACACATACCCTTTTGATTTTCATCGGATAGCCGTGCGCTCCGTAAGAAAAGAAAAACGAATCAGGGCGAGGAAAAAATAAGGAGAAAATCCCCAAAAGGATGAGGGAGAAAAAAATGGCCGATCGTCGCCCGCAACGAAATCCCGCGAGAGAATCCCGGGGCAAAAACAATCAGCCGAAGCGCGCGCCAGCATCCTCCCTCCGCGTCCTCCCCCCATCTCTCCCGAAAATCCAGCGCAGATCCTCAAAGATCCGCCACATTCGCAAGTGAATCGCTCCTGGAGTAATTTCGCTCTCCCCCCCGTCGCTTCCTTAGCCTCGATCCTCCCGCTCGAGGCGGGAGAGGAGAGGCGAGTCGCGATGGCGTAGTCGCGCCCGAGCTCGGCGGCTGCAAGCTCCTCACGTTCAGCAGCAGCTGCATCACCTGCCGAAGTAGCGACTTAGCAGTCCGCCGACGACGAAGAGCACGTGGGTCGTCAGCGACGAGCCCGACGATCGCCACGTCGACGCTGACGAGACGTCGTCGCACTGGGCTGCAAGCAGATCGGGGTTTCGGGTTAGCGTTTCGCCTGTCGTGCGAAAATTAAAGCTGCTTCTGTCGAGCGGTGCAAAAAGCGGAGATTGTTTATTGCTCGGTGCGTGCGGATCTTGAAATGGTGCGAGAGACTAGTAAAAGCAGCATTCGCGAGATAAACTTTTCATGCAGTGGATGTACACAGTTTTGCTTCACGTGAAGTATTCTTTTTGAGCACTAGTTTAAACTTTGCACTGGTTAAAGTAACATGAGCTCTATCGTATCAACAGGCGCGTTACGCTAGGCAAGCATGAGAAGTTGAATTTTACACCAAGTGGGTCACTATAATAAATAGTATACGCAATGCTGGCGCAATGCGACTCTCGTCTCCAGTGTCAATATCGACTTGGGCAAGATTCGCACACTTTGCCCCTTTATGGCGCAAAGTACTATTTACATACAAATTTTACGTCAAACCGAATAAATAAAAAAACGCTTCAACTATTTTGCTGCAGTTTGTGCAAGGGATGTAAAATAAAAATTTATGCATACCAACATGCTCATAGCTGCGTTATCCATACAGAAAGTCACAATAACGCATGAGAATGGAACAATACTATTCGCTGGGTGCTGATCGTTGGAGGGGAGATCTGGGATTGATCATGCTTTTAATGCGTAGCCTTATGGGAATCAGACAGTATTCGTCTCTATAAGATTTATTATAAAATAAAGCAAAAAATTTACGGTCTTACAATTCCGCATCCAGCGAATAGAGCAAGAATTGCGCGCGTTATGCACTCACGTGTATATCCGCAAGTTATGGTTGTTGAGGAAAAATTGTTTTAATGAGAAGGGGCTAATGCAAATATTGAACGTACGTTAATTATTTCGATAATTTTCAAATTCGGTGTAAATGCATAAGTAAGCATGTTGTAAGCCAATCACACAACGTCTATTTCGACTTCACAATATCTATAGCTAAGGACTTACACTTTTTTGGTATAGGAAGGACATGTACAGCAACAATAAAAAATATGCAATAATATTACAGAAATGACTTGAAAACATTGAAAACCAAATATATCAGGGATAATACGTATGTGAAAAGTTTATAGCATCATAAATAATAATAATAGTAATAATATTAATAATAATAATAATAGAACAACAACAACAATAATAATAATAATAATAATAATAATAATAATAATAATAATAATAATAATTATAATAATGATAATAATAATAATAATAATAATAAAAATAATCTAACACTGACTTATCTGTTATCTTTTAATTATTAGTGGAGTAGATTGGCGGGTAAGTAATAAACAAGTATCGCGCAATCATTAAATAAGCGCAGCTAAATTAAAAATAATAAACAATTGAGCATGCGTCACACGCGCAAGCCATAATAAACAAGCAGAAGTGAGGAAGCGAAACACGAAAACTTACCTCAAGACAGAAAAAGACTTACCGTAGGCCGTGAGGTTGACTTGCCACTCGTGCTTGTGCAGGTGAGCAGCTCGCGGGCACGAGGCCAGGTGGCCGGTCACAGTCAGCTCCCGGCTAGTCGAGCTGGTCGTCGTGGTCGAGGCCGAGGCGCTGTACACGAGACAATAACGATCCGTCTCGGTGCTGGCCACCAGGTAGGCCGTGTCGTTCTCCACCCAAGTCCCGTGGCACGAGTACTCTGTAAAAAAAAATTACGACGCGATAATCCCCCCTGATTTCCATATACGCGCGTAAAAACAATTCCCCCGAGCCGGCGGCAGCCTCCGGTCGGCAAACAAGAAACCCCCCCGAAATCCCTCGCTACTTTCTCCCTCCGCAGTAACTTCTATCTGTCTCTCTCTCTCTCTCTCTCTCTCTTTCGCTCAGATTAACCGTGGGGAAGAGGCCGATATCGGGAAAGCCGAAGTTAGGCAGTAGCTAGGCGCGCGCAGAGGGAGAGAGAGAGCTGAGCAAGTCGTATAGCGTAGCGTCAACACAGAGCGCGGAAAGAGCGGGTGCGCTAATGCCCCGCGTCTCGAGAATATAAGCGGCTTTGCGGTGCAGGTGCGCCGAGGAAAGGCATAATCTTTAATCAAAGCAGCGACGCCGCCGCTCATCTGGCCGGCTTATACGCGCGCGCAAGCTGCCTACTGTTGTGCCGAGCCGTGGCGCACGTGCTGGTGAGATTCTCCCGTCGCGCTTGTTTGGATGAATTTTTCAGAGAGATTGACGGTGAAGTGGCTCAATAATTTCTTTGTCGAGTCGCTCTTAGCTCTCTGCACCTGTGGAGGCCGAGTCTGATCGAACGAGGACTGTTGCTACTGAGGGCAGTTTTTGGATGGTACGTACGACGAGGTGTAAGCTTCGTTGGTAGGACAATTGAGCGCTGTATTTCACGAATATTGACAATTATTTTTTATTGTTGTGACGTATAACAATTAGTAAGAATATAAATACATCGGACGCAGATATTTCAGCAACGACTCGATTAAAAGTGACGGTCGGTAACTTGGCCTAATCACAGAATAAAAGAAACGACATTATTTTCACTTTCTCAGGATTCACTTGGATATCGAGCATGATGTCATCAACTATCGAAGGGAAGAGAGCATCGAAAAATAGTGACGCCAGGAAGCTTTGAACACTTACTCTCAGTCTTTTTCGAATTAAGTTGGGGCGAGGCTTTCCTTTCAGTTTTCCTGTTTATTTCAGGACACTGTCGCGAAGCGCTATTTCGGATTACTTTTCAATAATGGAAATTCAATGTCTTTGTGTTGGCGATGAATCGTATCGAGCTCGAGGTTATTTATCTTGTCGTCAGCAAGGGTTTCATATAATGATTTTTTAAGCTACCTGAACGTGATTAATAGCCGCTGGAAAGTCCATGCGACGTAGAGGAATAAACAATTCAAAACTTTTTTTCATCATTCACGCAGCAGCGAAGGTCGACTGGCGTCAGATAATTTGAAATTTAAACGTAATAATATAAAGAGCTGCTTTATCTGATGAGGCCGCAGGTGCGATCCGAGTATATTTTATAACAGTTTGAGAATTCGATGTCGGGGCACTAAAGATATTAAAGCTGTCGCTTTGAAAAATGTCGGCGTCCTGCTCAAGACAAGCGAGAGATCTCGTTCGTGCATATAAGTAATAAAGCGCGTCAACGGCACTTCGCACCGTTAAAAATGACTCTAATTAATATAATTAATTTTTCTACATTTACAATGCAAGCAGTTTAACCCGTATTTTCAAAAGTTTTAATTCTTAAATAATTTACAAATACGTATTGAAAATTTGAATTTCATTCTGAACAAGCAATCGGTTGCAAACAGTAAATATTTCGTCAAAAGTTCCAATCAAAGAATAGCCTAAAAAATCACTCGTAAACGCAAATTATCGAACGGAGCCCAGGAGATGCAGAATCCCCGGTCGCACTTTTCATCGCGTCCCAAAGGAAGAAAAGGTCGTCGTCGTCGCCGCCCCGAGCCGGAATCAATTAATCGCGCCTCGGGGTCTCGATCGCCGACTGCGGCCGCGGTGTCCATCAGTAAACCAAGCGAAAAGGTCGACGACGTCTCAGTCTAGTCGTCGCTCTGCGCGCGCGCCTGAGACCCTCGAAAGCCCGGCTAGCCGCAAACTAACTATTGCAGCAGCGAGGAGAACTTGGCCTCCAAAGTCGAAGGGTAATCCGATAAGACGTTACGCCAAGACGTGCTCGTATAGCCCAACTGTCGAAGATGTCTCGAGAGCGTCTCTCGCTCTTTCTATCTGCGCGGGATAGATACTGGGCGTGGGTAAGGCAGCTATCGTGATCTGCAGCTCGCGGCTGCTCCGGCGAAGTTATTTCTTTATTGCGAGCGGATTGATACGTTTGTACATTAGAAGTTGAGAGGCAGACGAGAGAACTGCGCTTCGGAAGCGGCCGGGATTAACTCGGCGCGTTGCCGCGTCTTGCCGGCGAGTAGAACATTCAATCGAGATTTTCCTTGATTCACGACGGAGCGAACCGAATACTCAGTATGCATGATTAGTCGATCTCCTTAAAACTCGATTAAAAGAGCTGCCGCGAGCAAAGGCGGGAGCGCTGAACTTTCTGCATTAAAACTTGGACTGCCGGTGCATCGTCCTAAGTATTTCCGCGCGCAAGGCAATTCGAAGGGGCGCGGCGTTTAATCGCTTGTTCCCGCAAATTTCTCGCATGAATAAATTTTCATAATTTGCACGAAGCGCGTTAGCGAAACATCTACTCACTGAACAGAGCTTTATCCGTGCAGTCTGTGGCGAACTCCATTAAATCGGGTTTAGTGCAACCGATATTGAGACCCTCGACACTGGCCTGATGACAGCGCGTCGGCTGCGGCGTCGTCGTCATCCTGGCGGAGCGCACTTCCGCCACGTTCTCGGCGTAGCTATGGCTTGGGTGGCCGCCTGCGCCGCCTGGAGGCCTCGTCACCACCACGACGACGTAGCGTCCAAGATACGGGCATTGTCTCGTCATTGGCTCCATAGCTGGGAAGGAGAACGAGCGTTAGAATTCATTTTGTGACGGAGCTTTATAATTATCGGTGCAAATTATGGGATTGTCGATCTTCGAATGTAACGTGGATACATATTCTTAATCGAATTTATTATGAAAAATTTAAAAGGTTTTTACTTGAAACGTATCTATTTTACTTTTGTTTTGAATTAACTTTTGGACGTGTGTATTTATTTACAATAATGTACTTTTATTAAAACAAAACCGCTTTTTTATCGGAAACTTGCAGTTTTCATTTTCGTCCAAAACTGTAAAAGAAAAGAAAAATTAAACGTTGTTACTCGAACGGGTAGTCGCAAGGAATATTACGATCGATACAACTGCATTGGAGAAATTCCGATATCTTGTCTAATCCGATTATCTTTTTCTTGACCAAACGGATTTCAGAACCGTTATCTGCACAACGTTTTTGATAAATGTATAAAAATTAAGAAAAATCGATTCTTCGTACAAAAATTGACCGACTTTCCCTTGTACATGGGTCAAATGACTAGCGCCAAGCAAGCTCCGATGGACAAAATCCATTTCCACTTCATTTTCACTTTGGAACAGCGTAAAAAAAATTCCAGATTACTCGGCAAGCTTCCAAAAAGCGTCGACATCGCTGCAGTATCAAAAGAGAAAAATCGACTCAGCAGAACTTCGAAAATTCTCCGCGACAATCTCGCTCGCTCCCTCGAAGAGCGTTTCGCAAAACCTTCTTCCGAGCATGCAGAGCGTCGCAAAAATTGAAATCCCGCGCGGGAGAGACGATCCGAGCGGTAAATCGATTTGTCGTTTTTGCCGCGGCAGACAAGCTGTCGTTGCGTCAGTCTCGAGGGTGTCCAGTTTCAGACCGAGCGACGACGCTCATAAATTTCAAGTCGAACGCGAGACCTCGTCCCGCTGGAGACGAGTCGCGCTTTAGAAAACAAAAGCCTCGATTCTCATTTGTCGCGAGACGCGCGCCGATTTCGTCCGTGAAAAACAGCGATAAAGCTATCGAAACATCTATGAAAAGCGGAGAAAAAAATGGTACTTGTAAACCTGATTTACGAGCCCGACGAGCGCAATCTCGAAAGAGAAAGGAGAAAAGAGAAAGAGAGAGAGCGAAAGTTGCGAGCTGAAAAAAAGCGCGTCTCGAGCGACTCGATAATTCCATCGGCACGCGAATCACGTGTAGCACTGCGAGGCCGTACGCGCATACCGCGCTCCAACACATGCCTCGGCAGCAGCTGTTTGCGTTAAGCTATCCGCGATACTCTGCATTATAGCCGCGCGGATATTACATTCGGACGCGTGTCTACGAGGCGTTTAATTCGATTAAAATGCATTTCTCGCGATGTCGAGATCTCTGCTCTTTCTCGGGGCTGGCGCGCGATGTATCAATTTTACGCTCCTTTTTTTTCCGCCTCGCGATAAGCCGCCGCGCTCGACGTATAAATTCCTGCGTATGTACACCCCCCGCGACTGTTTACAGCTATGTATATATATATATATATATGTATACGCGAGCCTCGCTCTGCATTCGTGCGGGAGATTTTTTAATTGCGGAATGAATAATAAGCGAACGAGATTAGAGCCGCGGAGGAAAAGGCTGACGTGTGCGCGCGTTCTTTATTTCGAAAACTTCGAGAAAGGCATAAACGTCGCGGTGCGCACGGCCGTACGGAGCCTCGTACACGCCGAGCTATTGTACATAAATTTCTCGACGACGAAAAAAAAAGAGGAAACGGGCACAGGACCGAGGAACTACTCGCACACGCGTGACTTCGACGAAGATTTATCGACATCGAATATTTCCCGAATCGCACGCGGATCCCGCGAGTCACGAGCCCGAAGTAGTATAACCTCGAATTAGTCAGACAGGCGCGTCAGGTGTATAAATAAAAGCGAAGCCTCCGCGAAAAGAGCAGAGCGGCATATCGCTCTCTTATCTTATCTTCGATTGGCCCCGAGCAGCCACGAGCGGGACGAGAGAGAGAGAGAGAGAGAGAGGGGCAGGCATCGAGGCGCGCACGCATCGATTGTTAAGCGGCAGGCGCTTAGCCGCTCTTTACGAGCGCTGCAAGACGACGACGACGACGACGGCGGCGGCGGCGCAGCGCGGCGAGTCAGATGTCGCTCGGCGACTTCGCCGGGCGCGGATCCTGTATACGTATACGTGTATAGTACACGTGGAGTACAAGCGACGCGGCTCCGATTTGCGATAACGCGACGTGTATGAAGAGAGGAGCAGCGCAGCGCAGCTCCCTGCAGTTTGCCCACTTTACGACGGATACGTGACATCTTGCGCCTCTCGTTATACGAGAGCGCGCGCTCGCTCGCTCTTCTTTTACGAGGACGGATTTTTTAGTTGCGCTCGCGCGTTTTGCATAATTTTTTTTTCTTCGCTCGGGACTGCGCGGATAAAGTAGCGCTGTTTTGTCGCCGAGACGTAGTCCAATGCTTTTTCGCGCGACGGCAGGAGACGAGCGCATCGCTGTATATATGCGGGGAGGAGAGAGTCGAGTTCTTCGCTCCGAGAGATGTATAGATAGGGCTGTCGCGTAAAAAGCGTGCGCGTAAGTGGCAGACTTGCCACGGGAGAATAAATATGCGCTCGCTTAATTTTTACGACGCTGCAGTTGTCAACTTGCGGGGTTACGATCGATTTTGCGGTAGGATGCTGCGGACTCGTTGGTTTGTTGCGTGGTATTTTCATTTGAGTTGAGGATATTCTCATCTGACTTAAACGAAAGAAATTGAAGGAAATGATTTATTTGTTTGAAACTATAGTTAAGTTAATCTATAAATGTTCAGTTGTAAATCATTATTCAAAATTGTTGTTTCCGTTTATTAAGAAATTTTTTTATAAAGGAGGATACCGATGGGTAAAACCTTGAGGTTTGTATTATAAAAATTTGTTCCTCCACAAAATCAATGACCTATATCTTTTTTTTCAGTATAAGCACACATCCTTTCACTCTCTATTTTCCATAACCACACTTAAAAAAAATATAACATCATTTCACTCCGGTCTCCAGTGTCCAATCTGCAACTCGGCATAGCGTCGCAGCCATCGTCTCCTTCCCCCGCAAATAAAAAACCAAGAGAAGAAAAAAGAATTCTCACCGCACGGCAAAGGTAATACGCGCGCGATAGATGCATCTCCCATGATTTTCCAGCTGGTCGTGTCGGAAGGACGTAAAGGCCGATCGCCGACCGACTGCTGATTCGGCATCCGTCCTAGTGCGCTCGCAGGCACTGACGGATATTGTCTCTCTTCACTCTCTATCTCTATCTGTCTCTCCCTTTCTCCCCCGAAAATTCCTGTATACGAGGACAAAGCTGCCGGCGGGCATGTCTGCGCTTTGCGAGAAGGCGGTATACCGTGTAGCTGCAGCTACAGAGCAAGAGAGACAGACAGACAGAGAGAGATGGAAAGGGCTACGCGGATAGTTCAAAGGAGCGTCTGAGAGGCGATGGTCTAAGAAAATTAGGATTGCCGCGCGTAGACGAACCGGAGACTATCGATTTATGAGAGCTACCGCGCTCTCTGCAAGTGCGGCGATACGCTCGAGCTGTGCGGCAATAGACGACGCGAAATTCTCTCGCGCTCGGACCTGCGCGTCTCGAGAACTATGTAATTCCGGATAATAACACAACGACGACAACGACGACAACGCGATATATCTGCGGAGCGTTTTTTTTTGCATAATTGCACGAGGAGAGGCATAGTCGCGGGCGCGGTATATAAACAACGCTGAGCAGTAGGCCAGTCGCGGGCTGTTGTACGGACGATAAGGCTAATTCCCATGGAATTTCCTCGATGGGCCCAATTACCGGGGAAAATTCGTTGGGAAAAAAGAAAGCGTCGCGCGGCATGCGACGAAACAATTAGCTCGCCAATCGCTACTGTGCGGCATGTGCGCGTTTATACCTTTCTATATGTATATACTCACTGATGAAGGTGGTGTAGGCCGCCGAGAGGGGCTCGAAAATGCTTGGCTTGCAGGCGTCGTCCTCCTGCTGAGTCCAGTTCTGCGACTGCTGCATCTCGATCACGTGATCGTCCCGCTTGTGGAACACCACGCACACGAAGCCGTTGGTGCTGAAAGAAAGGAGACGAGCCCTGTTTATAGCGAGCGTTCGACAGCGAGAGATTTGAAAAAAATTATAGTCAGTCTTGTGGGAGGGAGGAGCTGCGGACACGCGAAGAAGAAAAAAATGCGAGTCGCAATCTGGAGAATCCGTCCGAGGGACGACAAATCCGGCTTCGCGGGCGGAGAACAAAAGGCGCGCGCGCCCGACTCTCAACGCGGGCACGACGAGAGCCGTGAATCAAGACTTTATTTTATCAGGAAGATTTTGTTCTTTTTTTGGACGCGCGATTCTTTAGCGAGGCCGAGATTTATGCAGCCCCGAGCCCAGACATATCGCCTACTTCGTATTAAGCGATATGTAGTTTACTGGCGGCTTTTGTTTTTCCGTGCACTACTGCGGATTTGTATAATCGTAATTAATCGTCGACGCGGCTCGTCGTACACATTTTTTACGAGGCTTCTTTGCGCGCGAGAAAGAGAGAGAGAGAGGGGGGGAGAGAGTCGGATGAGTTATTCTTCCTGAGCGCGAGGTGTTCTTTTACCGCTGGAATTTCGCGATGGCTTTTTTGGGTGGGAGAGCCGAGGGAGAGAGAGAGTTGGCTGTTTTACGTCGAGGCGGAGATTCGTTTTGTCGAGGCGTCGTAGCCGACTCTTTTCCCTTCGCTTTTTTTTTACCCTTTGTCCCGTGATAAAGCGTGAGATTTTCTTGGATGATTAGGGAGGATGCAAAATATGACTGCGGGACGGTTTTCCCTGTACGTGTGCGTGTTCCCCCGGGAGATTTATTTTTGTTCTTTGTTTGAGCTGAATGCGCTTACAGATGACGTGACAAATTGCGCTGATAATTTATAAATTTACTCGCTCGCGGTATTGCTCATTGAGAACAGCAACTTTATTAACATATTTTCACTATATATCTGTACTGAGTATTGTGAAAAAATTAAACGTGATATCGCTGCATTTTGCATTATGTTAATGCATTTGTGTCCAAAGTGCATTTGCTATCATTATCTATTTATGTCGAAATTAAATCTCGTAGTTTAGTTCTCAAACACACACGAAACTGAGTATCTGGAAACAGTATACTGAGGGTCAGAGATTTTTTCTTTTTTTTTACTAACGAAATCCAGTACACAGTTAGACAAAAATAAAACGTAGCCGGAGAGAAAAATTAAACGCGCATATAGCTGTGCTCACCGTAGGAGAATATTCGCATCGCCACAACTACTAATTAATTAGTGCGCAACAACAGGGCGATAATGAATCGTTAAAAATTGTCATTAATGTTTGTTCGTTTTCCTCGTTGTACACACCGCACGGGAGGGAGGGGTGGGAGGGGGGCGGGTAAAGGAAATCGCTACTAATTGTCGTTTAATTGATTTTACGAATGGTTTCATGCAAATGGAAAGTATTCAGGCAGTGGTTATTGGCAGCATTTTTCCGGAGGCGCATCCAACGCATGAAATAGGTCGGCCGGAATGGCTGGATATACTGCCGAGGATACGATCGATTAAATATGATGATTTATAAAACAAAGAAATGAACGCGTGATGGCTCGCAGCTCTTTTTTTTATGCGAGCTTGCGAAAGGAGGGCATTGCTGTCGACGGCAGTTTCACGATTGTTTACTTTATCTTCGATGCCCGGAGAAATTCAGTGAATATATGTGAATTCGTTATTTTTGTGTACACATGAATTTTTTACCTTTTGTAACAGAATTCGTTGTATTCTTATCGGTTGTACGCACGAAATTTCAGAATTTTCTTTTTTATTTTCGCCAAATCAAAATTTATGGTATGTATCATTTTGTAGTATTTAGCATCTGTTATTCGTGAATGAACACGTTCAATACCTGTATGATACAATAGATTTTCTTATAATATATCGTTCAAAAATGGAATATACATTAGTTCAGGGATTGTATAAACACGTTATTCTCATGCGTGTGTATGTGTATATATATATATATCCAATGCATAATATGTTTATAGAATTATTTTCCGAGATTTGGTCCTATAATCAAATACCAATATTTGTTAATAATTCCGCATCAACGTGCGGCCTGTTTTTATTACCTTCCATTTACATAATAAAATATTACGTTCCCTTATTATTGCATTAAAATACTTTATTTTATTAAACGAGCGGGTGAAATTCCATTTATCTATATAAATAATAAAATATAATTAAGCTTTTCGTGGTAATGTTATCTTTAAAGATATATAAGTTATAATCGGATAAGAGAATTATAAAACGTAAAAGGTTTTAGATTAATTAAAATTATAATATTGAATTTAAAAGTTTCAGAAAAATTCGTAATTTTTTAATATATCAGGTTTTCGAAAATCTGAAAGGCTTTATGAAAGGCAAAAGTAGCAGGTACAAATTGCTATTGTAATCTTTGACATAAAATAATTAGATGTGTTTTTGAAATGAGATATTTGAGTAATTTTGATCAAATCAGTTTCAAAGACATCCTGATTTCATAACAATCCCTAAAAAATTTATGTTGTAATTTGGTTGACGAGACTGAGCACAGTAAATGTCCATTAAACGACGACTATGAAAGATGTACACGAAGCTTGCCAATTATGAAACGCCATATCGCAAATTGTAAACAAATTTCCCGAAAAGCTGCTCGGCAATTTTCGATTAATAAGCAAAAGTGAGGCAGACTCCGTTCCCGAAGC
Organism: Philotrypesis tridentata; assembly: GCA_018906965.1. Taxonomy (NCBI): domain Eukaryota; kingdom Metazoa; phylum Arthropoda; class Insecta; order Hymenoptera; family Pteromalidae; genus Philotrypesis; species Philotrypesis tridentata. The sequence continues at coordinate 5,369,297 of JACCIB010000009.1, read as the reverse complement.
TCGAGCCATTACCGACTGACAAACCACTGGGCAAAATATAAACTTGGTCAAACGGAATTATTTGGATACCTTCCCTGCCGGCGCATAATTAATTAGATCCAAAGCGCAAAGACCATTTACATGCGAGCTTTCCCAAACCGACGACTACGACGACTACGACGTTAGCGACAACGACGACGGCGACGACGACGAGGAGGAGGAAAACGACGGGGGTTTGTCCGTCCGTCTTCTTTCCCTCCTCCGAATCTAATCAGCATTAGGACTTTGCCATGTACGCAACGACGGATTATACGCCAAGTTACATTTGCATTCCATTGCCGATGCCGCATAGCCTTTGCTGCGGTTTCTTGCCTCGGACTGTCCGGAGCTTGATTATTCCGATATGTGCCTGGGCTCTTTGGAGTAGCAAGTTTTGGCTGCTTCCCTCTGGGAGTACCGCGACGATATTTCGAGCTTATGTAGCTGTTACCTCGTGATGGATTGGACTTTTTATGATCGAGGAGAGTTTTTGCAATGGACGCGAGAGAAAATAGAGGGAGAGTTTTATCGGCGAACTTTTATGAAGTTGTTTGTTTAAACATTTTGTCCTAACGTTTTTTTTTACGCCGAGATGCAAATGGTTTATCGCGCGACGGTTTACGACGACAAAAAATGGGGTGATTCGTTTGAGTTTCCGAAAAAAAAAAATTTGTCACTATAGCTATTGTTATTAATGATATGAAAAAGAAAAAAATAGAAAAGTCGAGCGAAGTCGGGTTGAAAAAACAGAAAACTTTTCCGGTGCCGCCGCTCGATCGACAGTTACGTACGAAAAGAGAAACTATCCGCGGAGTTATTCGAACGGGCAAAAAAGTTTCGGGGGCGGGGGTAGAAAAAAAGGAGAGAGCGGCGATCGTCTATTTCGATTCTAGCACTCCGAAACCGATGGCTGAAAATAAGGGGGGGGGGAGAGAGCGCGCGATGCATCGAGCCGTAATTTCAGCGTGCCCAGCGCTCGTAAACGCGAGAATGCGCGAGCTCCGTGCCCCCGTCGGTTACGGCATTTCCGGTGACGGATTCCATTCGCTCTCCTCCGCGCTCTTCCCCCCATCCTCCCCTTTTTCCATCTAATTTACATCGGAGCCATTAAAGCGAACGAGAACAGCGCGCGGAGCTGCACTGCACTCACTTAAACTATAGCCAATTTGATGTTCAATGTTCGCTCCTGCAGCATTTTTCCGCTATTCGAGCTGCAGTCGTGGTATGCCCGTTGCTAGGGATACGCGCCCGATATAGCAGCTTAGATGCGCGTTGGAAAAATAGGCGAGCGATCGAGGCCGCGCGTTTTAATTAATTTTAACGAACGTTTGCGTATTTTCTTAATTTTTACTCTTTGCGGTTAGGATCGATAGCGCAACGTATAGAATTGTTACAACGGATAAAAATGATCGTTACGAAGTCCCTAATAAATCGCATAATCTGTAGGTACGTTCGCGAAAACGCTCGCGTCACACTGTGTACGCTCAGAGGCGTTTCTTATTTACGAAGCCACGATTCGCCCGTCCGACTGCGCCTATTCGGCGTTTCTCGGTTAATCGGGCCGGAGCCGATCGCCTGGCGATAAAACCGTATTTTTCCGAACTCGCGAGAAAAAAGAAACGCGGCTGCGATCGCTCAGCGGCTCTTAATATCTCGTTCTCGTGCAGCGGCTTGGTTAAGAGTTCCGAAGGCACGTGTGCGCTCAGCACAGCCAAAGTGCACGTCTCGGAGGATGAGTGGAGGGGTGGAGCAAGAGGTTGAAGACTGCTATTGTCGAGGTGATTATTTTGATGGCGGAATGGTTAGAAGCGGAGAGAACTCGTACGATTCAAGCTTCGCTTTGTTTTACTTTGCGGAGGGCATGGGTCGCGAGGTCTCGAGAGAAATTCATTTTTATTATTTTTGATCGGCTGGTTCGGTAGGATACACGATTGCTTCGGTCGAGTGAAATTTTGATATTTTTGCTTCACTTTCATTGTAAGAGTTAGCGCAGAGTAGCTGCTGTGTTTTATTTAGATAGTTCTTCGCGAGTTCTCGTAACTGTAGCTCTCGACGCAACTTTTTAGCACGATTTGGACATAAAAGTATGACTTAAGCTAGGCTCAAAAAAAAAAAAAAATAAAATAAATAAATACATAAATAAAAGCCATTGAAGTGTTCAAAATTCTAAATGATTTCTTTAGCTTAAATTATGAAGGGAGCCAATTCAGAGACGAATTTACAGTGAGTTAATTAATTTCTATGTTCAGTGGTTGTAAAAAGATAAAGAAAAAGAAATTTGAAATTATAATAGAATGATGTTGATTTTCAATTAAAAATTATTTTTTCAAAAATTCATTTTTATTATAATACTATTAATGTGCACATTCATAAACTTCGCAATCGCATTATCAAATAACACCCAATCAACTTGCATACGTAACAAGTTCGATTAAGACTTGTCGTATATTTGTAAAATGGAAACGAGAACTACCGCTAAGATATAAAGCAACTGATACACTTGCCCAAACGGATCTTTCTCGCCGAAATAAGGAATTTCCAGCGAGTGGGTGTATTGAATATCAGGCGCTACCGAATATTCTCAAGTCTCCCACTGTACCGGGTATAACTCGATTGCAGTCCGACTCTTCCGGAATCCGAAAGTCTCAAGTTGGCAGTCATTTTTTACGGTGCGCGCGAGCGCGCGTTCCCGAATTTTTCATCAATATTAAACTATTTCCCCAGCGAAAAAGCGAAACTGGGTTAGTCGGGCAAATTGAAAATAGAGCCATTATAGAGCGAGCGAGAACGAGGGAACTGCTGCGCGAGGCACCAGCCATATAAGTATAGCGAATAAATGCTGTATACGTATAGGACATATACCTATAGTGCGCCTAGCGCCGCACCGGTACAGTACCTATATGATCCGATTTACGAATCGACTGCGCATAGATTCTTCATACCGACGAACGCAGCGGATGTAATGGAAATTCGCCGTTGCGAAATCGAATGAATGGAATATTTACGGACATATTGGCGACTACCCTCCTCTGGTATGAATAAGGAAATGCACTCTCGTGAGCGCGTGCTTCTCGCAACAGAAATGCAATTCGATGTTTTTCTTGCGCGTTCCTCAGCTTCCTTCAGTTCTTATTAGGTATATGCAACTGAATTTTTTGAATCTGAATAAATCTGGAGACGCACTGAATCGAATTCTATTTCTGAATTAATTCGATTAATGAAAAGGGATTTAAAAAAGCCAATAAAAAAAACTTTTAACTCTTGAGTTATGTACGAAAAACATTTTTAATGAACTATGGGAGCAATTTATATTTTCATCGCAGTTTCGTACATTCGATGGACTAAGTTAGAATACACTTTACAGGTAAACAATAATTATTACATGTATACCGAATTGATAACTTAAACTTCAAAGGAAATTTTGCGTGTCAATAACCTGGCCGCCTTTTCTACTCCTACCTACTAATGTTCGCCCGTAATAATATATAAAACATAAGTATTAACCTTATACTTTCAAGAGCACGCCAAGGAAGCACTGTAGTTTTACACTCATCGAAAGCGAACTCTAGACTAGCACGAAAAGCAAATTATCCATCCAGGTTTCTCTCTCTCTCTCGCGTGTTTTCACTGGTCGACTCCAAGAAATCAAAGTTGATTTTTGTTGCCGAGGGCGATGAAAAACTCGTCTAAGAGCCAGACTCTCTTTTTCTTGCCGAAGAGAGAGAGAGAGAGAGAGAGAGAGAGAGAGAGAGAGAGAGGCACAGCACAGTCGAGAAAATAAAACGCCGACACAAGAGTCGGCGGCGGCGAGTTACTCAAAAAGTTTGCGCGTACGCGAACTTTATATAACCGCATTGGAAAACAGGAGGGACTAGCTTGTATATAGACGTGGCGTAGAAAGTTGCGCAAACTTGCCGAAGTGGTTGCGGACCTTCTAGACGGCCGTGTGTAGCTCGTGCGACTACGGAAAATATTTTTCGTGAATATGAGCGAGACGAGCTCTATGTACTACGGATTTCGAGGCTTCATCATTTTTTTCTCGCCAACTGACTTTGGGACCTTACTTTGAAATATTGTCGAATCGCTTATGTGACTACTTGACCTGGATTCTGAAATAAAATTATTTTTTCAACAAGCAGGTAATCAGCACCGTAGCGAATTTGCTATACCAGCATTTGAATTTTGTTTTTAAATGATTTTAAATTTTGCTGCGATTACTTGTTATTTGTTTACTTATTTAATTTGTTTATAGTTGCAGCTTTTATCGCTGTGCATGAAAAGTCCATAACGCTGGCGTTATCGATACTTTTCGCCGTTACGCCATTATTTTTAGCTTTATTATTCTCTTAACGAAAGCAATAAAAACTCTGAATGTAACCCCGGGATTTAGAGTTAATTTTTATCGATAGTCATTCTAGCATTCATTAACTTGACATAGCTGAAAAATTATTAAATTTCTATACGAAAGTACGCTCGCAATCAAGAATAACGATAATAGCTCATTTGTCACAGCGAAGTTAGCCTATATTATGCATATTTTAAAAAGTATTTCAAACTGAAAGTATATTTCAAACTTTCGCACCTAATGATATTAAGACTATTACATATATAGAAGTAAATCTTGCATAAAATATATTTTAAAAAAGAATAGAGAACAGAGTGTTTCGTAACTTGAATACATAACCGTTATCACTCACCGCTAGCGTCAACTATACTAACTAATTAATATTTATGCGAAATTTATTTTGAAAATTAATCAATAAGCTTCGTATTAATAAACGATGCATCACATTAAATGCACTCGTTAAATAATTTATTAATAATCGATACCACTATAGTAAATATCATGCCCACAATATAGAGCGGAAAGAGAGAGAGAGAGAGAGAGAGAGAGAGAGAGGCACGTAAGCGCGCAAGTAGAAAACAATTAATCTCATCAGCTTTGAAAAATTAATTAAAATAAACAGTGCACTTATCGCTCGAACAAGAAAGCGCGCTCGCAGTTTACTTCGGAATAAAAAGAGCAAACGGAGTTTATATGAGATACAAATACGATCCGCCTCCTCGTCAGCGTAAAACCTACACGACGCCGTTAAGAGAAAGAGCGAGAGCGAGAGCGAGAGCAAGAGAGAGAGTGAACCAGCAATTTATTAGCGTCGTAAATAGTTGGAAGCGAACTGGTAGTCTCTCTCCTCGATATAATTAAAATAAAAAGCCCCGCGAAATAACGCAGAGCGCGGCGGGCGGCGGTGGCGCATTCACTCCCGAGGGAACTTTAACGACGCGCACTCGCAAACGACAATTATAACGAGCGATATTATTAAAATTATTTCAACCAGCCGCTCTCTGTCCCTTTCTCTTTCCCTCTCCCTGTCTCTCTCTCTCTCTCTCTCTCTCGCCTTCTCGTCGTTCTCTCATTTTCTCGGGACTCCGAGGGCGGCTGAAATTTTAAATGAGTTTGCACACGCGAGATGTCTTGAACACGAAGCGGAGCGTAGCACTGCTAGCCGTTAAATATAGTGCAAGTCACGTTCCGCACACGGAAGCTGCCCGCGTGTAATGTGCCGCTGTATTATTCCCGTACCGACTTCCCCCTCTCGCCCACCCCCTCCTATCGTCTCTTTCTTTCTGCTTCTCTCTCTCTCTGTTTCTTCGGTGATAACGACTTTTCGCGAAATTTCATTAACGATTTTCCTTCTATTTCCCTCTGCTCGCGCTTTCTTTTTTTTTTTGCACTTTCCATTTTTGACAGCTCGGAATTTCCAGAAAGTCGATCGTTAAAATTAATGCAGCCTTCCCGCTTTTTTCTACTCGACGCAATTATTTGATACAACGATATTCTCTTCAGGTCTGTATATAATACTGTCACGGATATTATTCGTTATAGTGAAAAAAGTGTGTTATACCGACGCTGCTGCGCATAATGCGTCCCGACAGCGACGCGAGAAAAAAAAACGCAAGTGCGCGCGCGTGTCGAGGAGGGGGGATGAAAATTTTAATTGAAAACTTCGTATTTACCGTCGATGCGGATTAACGCGCGAAATTTACACGTTAAATAAACGTCGCTCTCCTTTTTCCGTCCGTCCAAATCAATATAGAGATGAAAAATCCTCGGCGAGTTCACTCTCGGGCGCGTTTCATTTACATTTTCGCAACGGCGACGAGGACTCGTCGTCGCGAGTATCGAATCGATCGTGGGAGTAAGGCGCGCAAAAAACTATCGTAAGAAATAAGCGCACTGCAACGTTTGCGAACAATGTCTTCACGCTCGGAAAAACTATATATTCATTACGCGGTGCGCGCGAGGCTATGTTTCAGTGGCGCGCAAGAGATTTAAACTCCGGCCCCGGCAATTAGTCTCTCCGGGTAGCATCTCTCGGCCATTTCGTGCAAGAGGGAAAGAGGAAGAGAGAGAGAGGGAGAGAGAGAGAGAGACAGAGAGGACCGATAGCGCCGCACCAGCAGCCCCGCAGCCGTAGGAATATTATGCTCGCGCGACTTTGCGTGATTTACTCGTCATCCACTCCCGGAGCCATAATTTTTCCGATTTTTCTTCTGCGAAGAGGAAGGAGGTCGAGAGGGAGTTGGAACCCTTGTTTTCAGAGTTTCGACTGACGAATAATTATTGATTCGAGGTGGAATTCAATTTTCGGGAGCTGTTTTCGGAAGTGCCAATGTTTCTTACAGCTGCGAAGGTGCAGGAACTTTGGAACTTTTGAAGTGGAGAGGAAAAAAATTGTTTTCTTAAAATTCAACGGGTATAACTTCGATTTCATGGAAAAGTTTTACACTTCCATAACGTGATAGTCGGCTATCCTCGTATAGATTTTTTAGCCCTTTTTGGATCTGCTAATATATTCACGAGTGCAAAATGCAGAATTCCCTCTAATTAAAAGAAAAAATTTTTTTCCGTATTTTAAAACAGCTTGCTGAGATTCTCCGAAATACGAACTTGATAACATTATTGTTTCTGACATTTGTGTATCTGATAAGTTGAGAAGTTGTTACCCAAACTTTGTGGTCGTTAAAAAAAAGAAACTTTCTAAAATTCCATTGTCTGATCAGCGAAATCATTTAAAGTTTGTTGCACACTTTATTCTGTAACGACAGAAAAATTCCGACTTCGGAACTCTTAATTACGATGTACTTTTTCACGCTTATCCCCTTGTGATTTGACGAGGTCGACGATAAAAGCGGCGGCGGAGGAGAAAGCAAAAAAATAATCTGCGAGACCGCCATTATATAAAACTTTGGAAAGTTGAATTTTTCTCTTTGCGCCTGGAAAATCCGTAATATCGACGATCGAACAAAACTCCGATAACTTATGGGCATCGGATTCTTTGAACTTTGGTTATCACCTTTTGCCACTATTAAATCATCCCTCAATATTAATCTTTTTATTAGAGATTCAGATCGAATCTGAACTGAGTCGATTTAATTTAAGTAATGCATTGCGGTTATTGATTATTGCTATCGCGAAATGAAGAAAGGTATTTTGCTCTACCCGACGTTATTATCAATTTCATTCTTCGAAGTATATTATGTTCCCTTCGTTTTCAACGGTTTTCTCTTATAAAACCTTCAGTTTACCTTCAAACAACTTTAGAAAATATCTGTATCAATATATCTGTTTGTCGATGTATGGCTTTATCTCGGGTATCATAAATTCAATTTTAATCGGCTGAAGCCCATTCTTTTAGTACTTTTCGTTTGAATTTAGAAAACAAAAATAATACTTGTTCGTCGTCCTTGCGAGTTTAGGTTTATCATTGATGTCCATTAAATAAAAAAACAATATGAAATAAACGTAAAAGATTTATTTGTAAAAAAACCTAGATTTAACCGATAAAAAAAAGAAAGAAAAAAAATTAATCGATCGTCTTCACCTTCGAGAACAATCAATCGCTCTCTGCACCTGTCGCGCGCGGGCCACACCGCATCGTGAAGCGTCACGTATATACAGACAAACAAAATCGCTGATAAATCTCCATTTCGCTGTTTGCGCGTCGCGTCGCGAGCATTATATCGCGCCCGCGGCGGGGCAAACAGGCAGACGAGCTTGGCTCTGCCGTATAGTTCCTCAAAAATCGAGCACAAATCAGCCGGGGCTCGGATCGCGGCATTAAAAGCGCGCGCGCGCGCGCTCGCGAGGAAACGTCCAACGATAAGGAATAATCCAGCGCCAACTGCATCAACTCTCCGGCGACGATCATTCTCGGAAAAAGTAGTAATCTGCGATATTTCTCCCGGGTGCTTTTTATCGGGCATAGTCGTGGAGGGTGCGGGGGAAGAAGGGAGGGGGGGGGGGGTGGGAGACATTCGAAAGGATTTCGAGCGAGCGCCGGATAACCGAACACCGGCTGCACATACGCGCGCGCGCGCGGCCTCGTAAATATCGCGCGGATAAGGGCCACCTGCGCTATATAGAGAGGGGAATGAGGAACAGGGGGATGAAGCTCGGAAACAAAGAGAAACAGAGAAAGAGATTAAGATAAAAGAATTTCGTGGGGGGGGGGGGGATGGCGAATGTATATGGAATGCCCTGCTGTGTTTAGAGCTGCGCGAGGCTCTCTTTTGGCCTCGGCAAAAAGGCGCTTATTGCGCGTGTAAGCATTACTCTTTTCAGAACGTTTTCTCTGTCTCTCGCTCCGGTATACCAGGGATGGCTTTGCTGGGAGGTATGCGGGCCCGCCTGTTTATTCGCTCGAGATTATTGCTGCTTTGCCAAATAACGGCTGTCTCCGATTAGAATCTTTTGAATTCGCGCGATAAGAGGGAGAACGTATATAGGGCGTGGTAGTGTGCGCAGGAGAAAGGAAACTGATAACGGCAATTTTCGCGTTAATGCGCGTCGGCTGTATGTATGTATATACATAGCGAGACGGGTGACAGAAAGCTTCGACAGGCGCGGTATAAATATGGCTCGTCCACCGCGTCGTATATTTCAGTGAGCGCGTGAAACGATACTGCTGTATACACGCTGGAAGCTCGTAAAGTTTGCATTTGAGCGCGGCGAGAAGAACGAATGCCTGTTTAACACGGCGACTTTACTGTCGGCGTTCTATCGTATACGTCGCCGAACAGCGTCCGCTTTTGAAATTTTTTTTCTCTGCGAAAATATATATAAGCCCGCGACGATAAAGATGCGTTTGAAATTTAAAGTATATTTTTCGAGTCGAAATCGTGTTTTGTCAGCAGCTTTGATTTCGCAGTGTCGTATGGTTGATAAGAATTATTTAGTTTTTATTTCTTTGTACATTTCAATGCATCCTTTTTTTGCTAGACTTATTTTCAAATTATACTTTTTTATTTACTTCTTTTTCACAGTTTGAGACAATTCGGTTATGTCGAAACGAATACGATTATAAATCTAGCTTTCCTCAATCACTAAACAGGACTTCAATAAATATGAATTGTCGCAGGAACATGTGTTTTCCTAAGTTTATTTTCATTGCTCTCTAGGGTTAGGTGACAGTTAATCCAAGCGGACTTCAAAGTGCAACGTCGACGTTAAAGGGCCAAGGAAAATCTGCCGAAATTCACTCGATAAACGCCGCCGAGCTGGATACACATCGTCTTAATTACCATTTCCATCGCTATGCTATTTCAACTAACTGTCCCGTTGTATAAACTCGTTATCTCACAATTTCTCACAATCTCAAGGAAGAAAATTTAACTAGCTGCTGTCGGGCTAGTCGCTGTAAAAACATCCCGTTCCCATTAACCTCTCACTCTCTCTCTCTCTCTCTCTCTCTCTCTCTCTCTCTCAGTCTCTCGCGAGCGATGCAGTCTTCATCCTCTCCGGGAGAGACGTCAAACTCAAGAAAAACATTCCCGTAACGCCCCGGCGAATCTCCCATTACCGGCAACTTCTTCTCCGCTCTCGGCAGACTACTTTGGCCTGAAAAGAGAGAAGTACGTGCCCTCCCCCCCCTCCCGCGAGATAGTACTCGTCATATTCCGCTCAGACAATTGTGTAATTGATCTTGGATTCCTCGTTAAGGGCGGAATTAAGAGGATTACGCGCTTCATTGCGTTCGACGCCCCGAGCACATATATATATACGAATGGCGGTGAAGGTATTAGCTATACATAGGTATATAACCGAGCGCGGCTCGATCTCGTGAGTCGCAGGAGTCTTCGAAGGAATGAACATCGCGCCCGACGACGACATCCGCGCTTTCATAGTCAAACGAACCGCAGCCGCCTCGTCGAAGACGCTACGCGGAGACGTATTAGCGCTGACGACGCTCCGCTATGAGTCCCAGAGAGAGAGAGATGGAGAGAGAAAAGCGACGCTGACGGGGAGGCGCTAGAGCACAAGTTCGTTATTACGACGAGCACAATGGGGTTACTGCGAGATGACGCTGTAATGCGTCATTGATTTTTCAGCCGCGCTTATTTCGACCGGGGGGGAATTACAAGCGAATAGACATTCGGATGGGCTTGATGAAAATATTGGTGTGTACTTGGCTCTACATTGATATTTCATGATTTTTCATTTATTAAGCTTTTCTCTTGAGGTATAATCGCACACGAAATAGTAAACATTTCGGGGTCGACACGTATGAAAGAATTTCGTGTATTATAAATTACATTATTCAGGATTACATCCAAAATTGAATTAATTTTAAAATTTTACCCCTTGCCGCATAAATTATACGATTCAATTTACACTATCGCATTAAATTAGCATCATTACGTAAGAATCTCATTATATATTTCATCTCATACACGTATATATTAAAAAGTCGAGCACATATCGCATCACAGGCCCATTATAATTTCAAACTTTTTTTCTAAAGATTCCCCCTTAATCATTACTACGTGCTTTGCTCGATATTCCAGTAAAAAAAGAATGCAAAATAAACATTTCGCCGACGAGCCCAACGAGTTTAAACTACAAAAAGCTTCTTACACTATATCTCTCAAGTGCGAATGCCCATTCGACCGAGCGCAACTTTCTAATTAGTCGCTAATTAGGAAAATTAAATAGTTATTTTACGCTCGTTATTTCCCTCTCCTTCCCCTTCTCCCCCCTCCTCCCCAACCCCACTCTCGCTTCGCCTAGCGAAAGCTCGTCGGCTCATCTGCCCGCGGCTGAGCCACTGCCGTCGCTTTCATCTGATCCTCTCTCTCCGCCGACCCTCGTGCGAATCTTAACGAAGTCTCTCTCTCTCTCCCTCTCTCTCTCGTTCTGTTTCCCCTCTAGGGCGTAATGAAAATAAATTTAATTTCCGGGACCTCCCGACGAGCGGCGAAACACTCGGGCGATCTTTACGAATCGATTAAAGCGCGAGTGTGTGCGAGCGCGTGTGTGTGTGTGTCTGTGTGCAGTGTCGGTCGTCGCGTGAAAAATGGCCTTCCATCACGAGAGAATGCGCGAGCTCGCGCGTGTATGCAGGACTCGCGTCGATAAATCATTTGGTAAACTTCATCTTTTCCTGACTCGTGAATCCGATTATGTTCTGCGCGCGCGCGGCGGAAGGGAAAAAAGCCGAGGTGTAGTGGCTTCTCGAGAAAATTATAGATGATATCCACGGGCTTTTATAGGCGGAGTAATGATCTCCGAGTGGGACGCCTGCACTGAGCACTAGTTGCGCTTGAAGCTTTCTTACGAGTTGGAATTCGGGGGGGTTCGACGGAGCGTGTATCATTCTGTGGACGAAAATCACTTGTATACTGTTTCTATTAGGGTGAGTTACGAGCAATTATACGTCCGCTCTGCCGGAAAAGCTGAGTTGACAGACCTGCGATCTCTTGGCGTTGTATTTTGTTTTATTTATCAAAGTCAGTTAATCGTTTCTATTCTAATTCTTGCAATTGCTATAACTCCAGAATTCGAAGCATTGTTCTAAAACACAAAAAATATATAAAATTAGAAATCATGCATCTCGATTCGAGTGTACAGAAGTGGATCGTTGAGTTCGTGCGACCGTATATTTTATACCGCAAGAGACGATAAATGATGTCAAAGTTGTAGTTTTGAGTTTAGATTGTTGCAAAAAATGTTAACCTCCTTAGATACGAAAAAAGTGGAGTAATTACGTCGTATAAAACTTCCACTCCTTTCATCGTTTGAAAAATTCGAATTGTTAATGGATTTTGCTTAAGTGATTAAAGTTCAAAAAAATGTTTATTACTGGCTTTCAAATGACACTGTTTTTAAAGCAAGCTCACATCATTAAATATTTTTACTATCAAATTATAGTCGATTAACAATGCTTAATACCCTAAAATTATTTCATTATTTCACAATTTTAAAGAATAATGTAATCACTCGAGTTTCCCCGTGTCCAAGGTCTAGCAGGTAAATTTATTTTTTAATTAAATTTTTAATTTTAATTAAATTTTTTAAATTTAACTTTCCTTAATAATACCCTGATTATTTGCATGCTAATAGAGCAACATACAACTTTCAAAAGTTGACGAGAACATAATAATGAATAAATAAAATATTCGAATGCATCGGTCGTTACTACGATCACATCTTTACCCAAAAGCAGACGAGTCGAAAAACTGAAAAGACTCGAATCAGCCATGCGCTGGTTGCTCGTGTAACGGGGGATGAAAAACAATGCGCGGAACGAAAAAATATCCCGATAATCCGTGGGCGGAATCGAAAACACGCGCCGCGTAAGGGATATAAAACTTCGGGTGCGAGTAATCCGTTAAATAATGAATGATTCGAGAGGGCTAGAGCCGCTCGGAAACAAAGGCTACATCAGCTCGTGGCGCAATCTTGCGCGACCGCATCAAGCGCACAAAGCTTTCAACGGAAAATTTAAAAAATCCGAACAAAGAGCGCCGGGAGGGAAGGGGAGGGGGGGACAAAACACCCACTCCGTTAAATCCATAAGATGCGCGGCATAAAGCTCTTTGCCGATGAAATCCGATTCCGTATTGACATTAAAATCGTCTGTGTCTCTCGTCGATGACTCTCGCGCGCAGTATTGGTGTATCGCGTCAAAGCGCGATGAAACGAGAAAAATGGAACAACACGGGGTATACGTGTACATACTGCGCATGTATATATGTATATACACGTGTGTGCGGGCGCGCGTACAATGGACTGTGACGCGGAGAGAAAAAAAAATGAGAGAGATATGCGTAAATATGCTCGGCTTCATATTGTATTTCGTTCGAGTGAGCGGATATCGCGGAAATGTAATTTTCGTTACGCCGATCAGCGAATAATCTCGTGCCATTGCGCGCGAGGGCTAATAATGCTTCTTTTTTTTTCATTTGCTATGCGCGGCTGTTTTGTGCGCGCTCGCGCAATCAGAAATGGATATTGATGCGATGAAGAGGGATTTGAGTCTTTTATTGAATTTCTTTCGTACAGAAGCAGTACTGTTATTGACTTAACGGGACATTTTTTTGTCTAATGGAGGCTAAAATTATTTAATCAGCTCTCTTGTGATAAATATAATTCCGCCGGACCTTAATGGAATTGTATTAACTGCAGAAATTTCGTATTGATTTTTTCATGACAAAAATATGCTTATTTTTCTTGTAAAACTAACAAGCTATTTGTTATTATTAGCACACATATAGGGCTACAACAATACCTTACAAATGATAACGTTCTAGTTATACCTATTATTTTTATATGAGATCAGTTAAATCTTTATTGAAAAATTTTTCATACTAACGTTTTAAAAGTGCTGTCAAAAATTAATTCACACCTGCAAAACTATATTATCAACACTGAACTGGCTACAACACTAATCAAAATTAACGATCGTTCGAATGTGGGGTGAGGGGGCGGGGGGATAAAAGGACAAAGAGGTAAAAAATTCTGTCGCCGTTTTTATGCGGCAATGAAAAAATTCTTCAGCGCATACGTAATATCGTAACAGCCCATTTGCAGTTGTAAAAAAAGTAGGATCTCTCAAGTCCTTTGTGTCTTTGTTTCGTCGGGCACTTGTTTTTGCTTGGTGCAAGCCTGCTACTATTACAGTCAGACGTAACTCAGAATTTATAAAATGAGCGGACGTACCGCTCTTGTTCGCGGCGCTGGCGGCCGTCTGCTACGTAAATCAGTGTTACCAGGTCAAAGCAAGTTTTTTTTTCGCGAGCTATAAGATTTTTCACACCGCATTCTACGGTTCGTTAGAACTCCCTGCTGTTCTTTTTCGATCTTGGACAGTTATTATTCTGCCCATAAGATTCATTCCCGTGAAATTTTTGCCGAGCGAAGATCATGATTCAATTTATTTGATTCAATTAATAGATTAATTACTTTCAGTATTTATTTAATCAGAAAATATCGTTAAGTTTGTTCATAAGTTTGGTTACTACAGAATCTCCCTTACTTACATCTGTTTATATAACAAATTTTTTTTTCAACTTCTAAATTAATTATTAATTAATAGTCTTATAGTATATTACGTGCCTAGGGAGGAAAAAACTTGGAGAGTCCATATCTCGTGTATATTGATACCCGAGCCGAAGGCGAGGGTGGCAAACACGAGATATGGGCTGTCCGAATTTACTCCCGTGGTGCGTATACTATTTTTCTTCACACTAGCGCCGAAATTACCAATTTCGCTCCTGGCGCCCGGGAGCGAAAGTGGTACTTTCGGCGCAGTGTGGAGAAAAATGACATTATTTGAAAAGATATTTTATAGTAAATTTGGATGTAGGTGCGGAAGATGGTTTATATTATAAGGTGTCATGCGACGTTTTTTGCGCGCGCGAAGCGAGAGCTTAAAAATCACGTCAATGCCGCGACTTTTAGGTTGAAGTGGCATAAAAAAAAACGTTGAATTCAGTCAAACAGCTTTCGCTTTCTCAGCTGAACTTGCGCTCGTGGCATATAAAAAATCGAATGCGTAAAACTCACCATCCCCTCGTCGCCCTGGCGACGATTTGGAACCTGTCGATGGCGTCCGACTGGCTCTTGAGCTCGCTGTGCTTGTTGCCCCGTACGATATAGTGACAGGCGAACTGCGTCTCGTATTGGTCGAGGATCGTGACGTTGTTGACACTGGCGAGAAGCCTCGTCGATGCCGTTCGCTCCAGGGCGACCCACGAATACGGCCTGACCAGCCAGCCTGGGTACGCGCAGCGCGACGACTCCGATTCTGCGCAAAAAAAGTATTTCCATGCGTGAACGTGAATGTGCGGTTAAGTTGGAAAATTTTCAGGGATTGTGCACATGTTCAGATTTGAGTTGTTTATCAATGCAATTCACGTTTACTTATGCTGTGATTGACATTGAACCAAAAACATCGAATTCACGTCTTGATACTTACGTAATAACGATCTATAAATTATTTGATTTTTGATGACATAATGTTAATATAAACACTAAAAAATAAGTAGTTATAAACAACGAATAGCGAATAACTTTCAATTCAGTCAATCAATGAAAATATTGCCAAATCGAGAATTCACTTTAGTATTACGAATACAGTAAGTAGCGCGTGCCGGCTTCAAAGCGCGCATTCCTCGTTCGATCTTACAGTTGCCGCTGTCGCGTCATTCCGGTCCCGACACACTGTTTGACCCTTCGGTACTCTCGTCCGGCCGTTTCCTCGTACTTTTTTTTTGCGCTTCTCGTTTGTCAATCCGCTGGTTCTCTCCATTCCTCTCGCTCTCTCTCTCGAATCAAGCGGCCGGAACGAATTATCGGGCGATCCGTCGATCCAGTCGGATTAATCGCTTATCGCTGCGCCGCGGATTCCTTGTCCTCGCAGTCCCGCATATAATGAAATTCGTCCTCTCCCCTCCCCCTGCCGCCCATCTCTCTGTCGTCGCAACGAGAGCGAATCGGCCGAGCGCGTAATTCGATAAAGGGGAGAGATGCGTACAGAGAGCCAGTCCACACGTACTGAACACGATATTAAATAATGTGTTAATATTCGAATCTCCCGCGCGTTTTTTGCCAACAAACTGGGCCAATGCGCGCTTTCACGCTCCATTTACATCTGCGTATTTCGGAATCAACTGTATAACTGACGCTCGAGAGAAAAAAAATTGTTTTGCCTGGAAAGAGAGAGAGAGACAGAGCGACGAGGTGCGGGCATTTTTTCGATTCCGAAATCGCATATATAAATACGTGCGCGCGACGCGAGAGAGAGCCATTCGCCGTGTATCCCTGGCGCGTGCGAAACAAAAGCTCGATAAATTAAGCCTAGGACGGCGTTCTCGAGCGTCTGCGCGAAATTCATTCGAAAAAAGGACGAGCGCGCGAGCCGGAAGAAAACAGAGGGAAAACTAAGCGGGCGGATACGTGTCGCGAGCTAAACAAACGGAGCCGCTCAGTCGAGCGCGAGAAGACAGCCCCGGGGAGCGTATATATATATACATAGCGCCGAGGAGTTGTAACGATCACGTCGGGCCGCATCTGTATACGCTTTCTCTCTGTTTGCAGGGTCATTGAGAGCAGATACAGCGAAACGCTCGCCGTGAAAAATTATCCTGCGCGCGGTATAAGCGCTTCGCGACGAGCGTTAAATTTATACGCGCTTCCATATATAGCCGGTCTTTTTCACTTTTGTTTTGTATATCCCGAATGAGAAATGTCGTCGCGCTCACTTGCAGGGAGAGTTTTCAAGCTTCGGAAACAGATCCGGCTGGAATTTTCGAAGCTGAGTTTTGCGACTTGAAAACGGAAGAAAAATAAGCTTCGAGTTTAATCTGGCAAGCTTAATTTGGTAAGAATTCGTTGTAACGAAAAGAGAGTTTCTTTTAAGCGATACAATTTTCTTCGGCTCAAGGTATTATGCGAGGTAATTCGCATGAAAAATTTTAATCGAAAGAAAAATTTTCGCCTTAATTCAGTGCTTAATAAAATTGAATCTTGCCGTGTAAGATAACGATAGAGGACACTGCTTTTTAAAAAAAAATTTTCTAAAATTGGCTGCAGGTCGTAATTAAAGGCCCGACATCAAACAAAATACATTTTTCCATTTTTACGCGCACGTTCCGCTGTTGAACACACGTCCGCTGACTATAAATTTCAATCAAATACGTTTCCCGGATGTTGGAACGTTTCCTTGTTAGTAGCCGCTGCTATTTCCGTAAAAAAGGGTCGTAAAATCGATCGCGAAATGCTTAAAAATAGGTCATACACTTCTCTCTCTCCAAAAACGGAACTCGTACATGCATACCTGACGGATACGTCTGGCGACGACGGCCAGCGAAATCGACTGCTGAAAATATGACGCGCGCCGAGAGAGAGAGAGAGAGAGAGAGAGAGACTTCCCGTCGACCGCGGCGGCTAATCTGCAAAAGTTCGAGCGCAAAGCGTCCGGCCGAGTGGGTTAGCGAAATAGCCTCGGGAAGATGCGCTGAATTCTCGAGAGTGGGTCAATTGAAAAAAAATGAAAAAAAAAAAGAAACGAGCCCGAGCTGCGAGCTACACTTGCCGAGCTTATGGTTCTCGGGCACGCATGCGTTTATGCGCGTGTTTCCTTGTTTTACGGGGGAGAGCGCGGCTAATGTGCCCAGGGGCGCGAGTCGTTCTCCTCTCGCGGAGCGGGGAGGAAGGGGGGGGGGCAAATTATTTTTTAGACCTAGGTAATTGGAATCGAGTGCGCGCGTGAGCCCGTTGGATAAGGGAAATGAACAGTTTTATTGATAAGGCAATTTATGGGTCGGGGAGAAATTCCGACCGCCGCCGTGTATAGTGTAGTGTACATGGATATATATGCATGAAAGTGGTTTGGAAAGCATTTTTTTTCTCTCCCCGACGAGAATCAAGATGGAAAAGCAAAGGAGAAAAGCCGTAGGGTTAATAAAGACGAAAGGGAAAAGCTGCAGCGGCGGAGAAAGTCGACGAGATAAATAGGAAGAGGGGGGGAGAAAGACAGGGAAAGAAGATGTGCGCAGAGGTGTAGGCGAGGCCGATAAAAAGGCAGAGAGAAAGGGAGAGCGGAAGTCTTTAAGCTGCTTAACACTCGAGCCAAATTTATCGCGCGCAACGCCTACGATTTGAAATATGAACAGGCTGTGGCACGTCGGACTTGTAACGTAACTTTCGGCTGAAATATGAATTTTTTTTTTTATCCTCGGCGCACACGCGCGCACACATCGGCCGTAATAGTACCCGCTCCTTCTTCATGTATATATACGGGCCCTGGGAGAAAAGTGAATATTTAAATTTTTCGCCCGCCGCCCCGCGCGAGCAAACCACCTCTTTGCGCTCGGATACAAAACGCCCGCTTTTTTTCTTCTTCCTCTCGTGCCCGAGGATTTGAAAATATTTATTATTTTACTTGAAACGCACTCCCGGGGATTGTAAATAATACCGCGGGAGTAAAGTTTTTAAAGCCCATATTTTAGATAGAATTTTGAAGTTTCGGTGTTCAGTGGTAAAGTAAGTTCATCAACTAGAAACTTCGCCGTGAAACTTTCCTCGCGAGAGAGGGAGGGAGGGAGGGGAGGTAGAACCAGAGAGGAAGAGAAAGTGAGAGAGAGAGAGAGAGAGAGAGAGAGAGAGAGAGAGAGAGAGAGAGAGAGAGAAAGACGCGTAATTTATCCTTTACGTTTCACGACGGAAAAAAGCTTCTAAATAAATTTTCATGAAGCGCCTTGGAACACATCGAAAATTAAGCTCGCGTCGATGTAATTTATCGAGAAATAGCGACGGCGCGGCCGGCCAAGATCGATGCCGATACTTGAGCGGTGCGACGCAGCGGGAGAAGAGGCAAGAGCCGCAGCGGCGTGTCTCCGCAGCGCAAGAATGCCATCCGGCCTGCGCTTCGCCTCATAGTTTACGCGCCGCCGCGACGCCCACGACGATATGCCTTGAGCTACGGCGTGCCGAGTACCGATGGCATGTTCGCCTCGGACGTCTATACTCCGAGCGAAGCTTCGCGATAAGCTTCGACATCGGTGATTTTTATTCGACAAGATACCGGACGAGCGAGCAGAGCTTTCGCTCACCGCGTTGTACACGGTGTGCCCGGAGAATGTATGTACGTGTAAATTTTCAGGAGGGTGGAATAATTTTGAATCGCGGGATACAGAACTTTTAACTTGTTCTTACAGCTATTTGTGATGAATAAAATGAGCGTTTTTTGTGCGCGTGAAAAAGAAAGGAGAATAGAGGGGAGAAGCATACTCCTAGAATTTGGGTTCAATCGTGCGATATGTTGATCTAAAAAATTTTCGATGAAGTCGCACAAAAAATTACAATTATTTAGAACCATGTGGTCAGTGCATAGGAACTTCATGAAGTATTGTCACTTCGCAATTTAATAATATCGTATATGCTCACTCTGCATCATCTTGAGGGTCTTGGCGCCTTCGGTGGCGCTCGTCAGTCCATTGCAGCTGGCGTCGCCGCTTTGCGCGAGGTTCCACGTGCTGTTGCCCGATTTGGCGTAGGCGAAGCAGCGATACCTGCTCTCGTCGTTGACTAGGCCGGTGCCGTTCAATCTGGCCACCAGATACTGCGTACTGCCCTCTTTCCACGTTGCCAGGCATTCCATCTCTATGTCTGCAAGTCGAAGCGAAGTTCTAGTAAAATCAATATGTTGCAATAAAACCAGTTCTTAGCTCTTTAAATATTTCAGTCGAGTCTAGAATGTTCAAGTCACATGAAAGATGGAACCCGCACAAAAATATCCTGACGTACGCAGGATGGGACGCGCAAAAATAGTCAGCGGATATGCAAATTTTAGAATAGATATGCCATTTTCATGAATCAAAGATTCATTAAATGGAAGATGAAAATATTATACTAAGCTAGCTGACCTACTTTCTGCAACTAAATTGATTTAGAAATAATAAAATAGAATTATTGTATAATTCGTTAATGCAATAGCAATGAAGAAACCCAATATCCCCGGCTTACGCTGAAAAGCATCATTTATAATACAAAGAAACGCTTCGCGAACTTTATTTTTAATTAAAATCCTCTAGGAAGCGACCGCTATTTTAATTGCAATTTTCTCAAGACAAGCCATCCCCTCATTACCGAATAGTAAATTCACTTTTTGCCGCAAATCTCGGCTTCATTATCTCCTACTCGCGCGTCGTTGCACAATTAATGAAACGCAATAGCCCTGCACCCCCGTAGAAAAAAAGCCGCATCTACCAAACCTTCACGAGCGTCAATGGAAGTCCCCCACCCCATCCCTCCCCTCTCGCCTCTCGCGCAAGTACGAAACACAAACGGAATTATGCATAGACCGCTATACGCGCAGTCCCAGGCGCGCGCCGGCAAAGAACGAGCCTTCGCGCGAAATCCGGAGCGCGGCTTAATCGGGCCGCTCTCGCTTCGCAAATACGCATCACGGCGCGGCGCGCAGGTGCGCCCTTTCGAGCTTGTCCAAAAAGACGTATATACATACAGCGCACGTGTGTGCGCGCGCGAGGGAGTTATGCGCGCCAGTCCGGAGCCGCTGTAATCCGAGGGCGCGCGATGATAATTGCGCAAAACTGTTTGTCCGGGCCGCTCGCGCGCCGACAAATGGTAATCGACGAGGCCATTAATCATTCATTGTTACAGTGTAGCTGCCGCCACGCTGGCAGGCCTCTATGTACGTACGCGCGCGCGGGCTATCGGTTTATTGACCGTTATGAGAGCCGAGCCGCGCAAGCTCTCCGGGCTCTTCTGTTAATTAACGCTGCGACGCGGAAATGCGTGTATTCTCTTCGGTGCGCGCGCTTATAGTTGTCAGCGCTATGCGCGCGGATCAAAGGAAATTTCGGGAATTTTATTTCGTTTCGCGCGTTTGCTGCGTACAGCTGCTGCTGCAGTGGATCCGGTGATTCATAAAGCCGATTGGTCTCTCGGCGATGGCGCCGAGCGCGAGTCGTAGCTCGTCGACTGTTTCGAAGGGAATAAAAGTATGGAGCTGTTCTAATTGATACTTGTGTTACCGCGTATGGGCCCTTTTGCTATTGTGGATAGATGTGAGGCGTT
This sequence comes from Philotrypesis tridentata, assembly GCA_018906965.1. Classification (NCBI taxonomy): domain Eukaryota; kingdom Metazoa; phylum Arthropoda; class Insecta; order Hymenoptera; family Pteromalidae; genus Philotrypesis; species Philotrypesis tridentata. The sequence continues at coordinate 5,348,395 of JACCIB010000009.1, read as the reverse complement.
GCTCGGACTGGTTTTTTCTAATAACTCGGTGAAGGAGACTGAATCCCTTCAGAGATTAAAAACATCTCTGTAATTTGAAAGCTTGAAACGTGGAAAAATTAGTATTGTATTCTAATCTATATTTGGACTATATCACTGAATTCAGATGCAGATTTATTCTTTTAAATGGTCAACAAAATTCTTTACAGTGAAAAAACTGAATTTTTTTTGTTTACCCATTCCATATTTCACTGCATTTCCATATATAATACTACTGTAAAGAAAGCATAAACATGTTCAGAACAGAAATCTAGAAATAAGTGCAAGCGTTCCGTACGATACGTCCAAATCTGAATTGAATACGGTTAAAATAAATAAAAAGTTTATGATAAAAACATTGTTTACATAATCGAACCTTAATTGCTCAATATTTGAATTCCTCGGATAAGAGGTTCCCGCCTCGTACCCTTAGACAATCATTAGCTATATATAGGCGCGCATTATGACATAATTCAACGGAATTCTCGGGAAAACTTCCACCCAGCGATCCGGGAACTCGAACAATTAAAAGTCCTCCAAAACAATCAAACTTCCAAACGAACCGTCGCGTCACACCGTATACCAGAACTAACATCGCCCTCGACATTCCGCGCGATCCTCCACCCGCGCTATAATGAAAAACAAACATCAGCCGCCCGTCTCCCGCCCGGTGTACTCCCCCCCCCCCCCCCTCATACGAGTCTATATATAGTACATCTGCACACGCGCGTAATACGCGTGTATATATACATATATCTAACGTTCGTGTGTCATACTCACTGAAGCTCTCGGTGCCGCGGACGTCGGCGCAGGCCATGTAGCGCAGCAGCAGCTTCGAGTCCTGGGTACAGGCGTCGGCCTGCGACAGGGGAAACATGCAGGTTTTGCGGTCGTCGCCACGGGTGTAGGTGAACTCGAGCGGTCCAGTGAACGGACAGGACGACGGCGCCGCGTTCGAGCGGAAGAGCGAGAAGAGCTGGCCGTCGCCGACTAGGTGGGCGCAGATGTCCCAGAATTTGCCGACGGTGCAGAACGCTGCGGAGAGCCGGATTATTTATTTCGTCGTTGCCAGCGACGGTTAATTGATTGTCGAGGGGAAAAAAAATCTTTAAACTGTACTGTACTTTTTCCTTTGGATTTACAGAATTTTCGAGTGAGCAGTAAGAAAAAGCAAACTTTTATCGTGTAAATAAATCGTTTTGAATTAGAGTAGACTGAAAAAAAATTCTTTGTACTTTTTAATGGTGGGGGAGCAATTAGAAAAGACCGGGGAAAAGATAACCATTTTGATTTCTGAATAATCATTTTGAATCAAATTATACAGTGGAAATTTAATTAAAAAGGAACATTTTTAAACGAACAAGAATCTTTTCCTTATACTTAGTAAGCAATACTTTCAGTTCTCCCTTGAATCTTATTTCTTGTGGCTCTCAGTTTATAAATTACAGAAATAAAGTCTTACTTTCTTTGTACTGGATGACGTTCGGATGTTTCTCGTGCATCACCAAACACCGCGAACATCTCTCATCCCTGCAATACACAAGACACACCAAATTATTCATTTGAATATACAATTATCACATATAAACATATAGTGTACGCAAATTTTTTTCAAATTTCACAAAGACCGTTTTTCACCCGAAACTAAGCTACTTCTCGCAGCAGTCATTAAGCGAAGCTGAGCTCTTCTGCCTCCTTACTCGCGCGCACCTCCTTCACAATTTTTCTCTCCTCGAGTCCGTCATCAGCGCGCATGCGGAAAATTCGAGCACGTGCCGGCCAAATCCAGCTAATGCCCCGCCGTGCGCGCGGGAGCGGCGTTTCTCTCCCGCCCTCCGACGAGCTCGTCGCCCTTTTTTCCCCCCCGGAATTTCGTGATTTGATTTTCCTTCGATCGACTTTTTTTTCGACTGTCCATTTGCTTGGATTTCTTCCTGATTGACGCTTTTGCGAGCGAAATGAAATATGCGCGCGGGATTTTTCGATTTCAAGGGAGGCTTGCTCGCTTCGGACGTGTGCTTGTAGCGTTTTCACCCGTAATTTTTAATTGTCTTTTTTCTCGCTAGCCGCCGCCAGTCCGATAATCCGTTCTGTCCTGTATCGCGAAACCCAATGCTATCCAAAAAAAAAAAGAAAAAAAAAATGAAAAAATAACGAAAAAATCCGCGACCGGCACCGCGCGTACAGTATGCAGTTGGCAACATCTCTCGGCCGAGATAAAAGAAAAACATTCCGGGGTTTTCTGCCTTTTAGTTTGATTGCTTGCTACAGATATAGTGCGGGCACACGCGCATTTAGCGCCAAGTTTATAATTGCCAGTCGGGAGGGGGAAGGGGAGAAATCTAATTTTTTTCCCCCTCCCATATACTGTTTCGTCTGGAAGTCGCGCAGAGGGCGTCGTTTTTCTTTCGCAGGGTTACGCCGCGCGCGACGTATATATACGGCTGCCGCGGCGAGTTCCGCTAATGGAAATGGCCCTTTATTAATAGTCCAATCGCCATTTAGTCAAGCAGAAGTCCGTCGCCGTCGTGTGCGTCGGTCGCCGAGTTTCACAAGCGGCTGCCTAGTCGTCGTAATGCAAACTGTGACGGGGCGCTTTCTTCCTGGGGGGCTCGAACTCTGTGTGTATGTATATACGTATAGGTGCGATGAAAGTTGTGATGATTGATTTACTGCGGGAGCTGAGTTTCGCAAAAGCCGACGTTCGCTTGAGGTATTGTTTTTGTTCGCAACGAGTCTGTGAATCAAACTCTAATTAACGGCGTAAAAGTAAAAATTTGCGCGTGAATTATTGCTTCTCGCGCGCGGCGCGTGGCATCCGCGCGATCTCGTCTTGCTCCGTCGACGAGAAATTCGAAAATAGCTCGGGAAGCAATCGTTTTAAGAGTATACTCGTGCCATGTGCTCGGCGAACGATCCACTCGTAACAATTGACTTCAAACACAGTGTACTGAGAAAAATTACCTATAACAAAAATTTATGTATGTACATTGCGTTGAGCGTAAATACATTTGACGCTGAATTTTACAAGAGTCGCAATCAATGTTCCCATATTTCGACGAAAATAGCAATAAAATATGGTAAAAAAAATGACTGCAAGTTTATCGTCGAATTTCAATTAAATTTATCTTTGCTGTACACCGCATGTTTTTCAATATCAAATATACCTGTTGTTCATTTATTCACATAACAGAGGTGCTATACAATTGCTTGCAACAACACCCCACGCAGTTGCTCGACGCATTTTTTCGTATACGGCCATTTTTCCGCGTACAAACTCAACTACATGCCTGAATATACCCGACGCACCGGTATAATACGCAAAATCACGGTAATCCCCGATTTCCCTTTATTAATTCGCGGAGTCTCGGTTACGACGTCTCCTCGTCTCGCTGCTTCGGCCAGACAGGCTCTGCCAGACACGGTCTGGGAGGGAAAGGATGAGTGTAAGACTTCGCCGGTAGGCGGAACAAAGGTAAACTTCGACTTAAGCCAAGGAGGTCCGCCTGACTGACGCTAAGTAAGCGAAGAGGCAGGAGTCGTCGTGCTCGTCGCCAAACAGACGACCAGACGCTATAGTTCGCCAAGTTTTAAGTAGCTGCGCGCGATACAGCGTCTGATGGTCCGAGAGGTGTATATCGCGGGGCGAGGTCGAAACTGACGCAGAGTAGGACACGCGCGCATCTCGACGGATGTTGTATATAGTGCATACTTTTGGGTCTTAGTCGTTCCAGATTTTCATGTTTCAGGTGATTTTTCTTTTTTTTTTTTTTTTTGATAAAAATAATCGAAAACTTTATAGCTTGTAAAATAAATCGATCCTGTCTTGAACCTCTTTATGGAGCTTTCATGAAAAAAGCGTCTGGGTTATAGGTTCTCTAAAAACTGACATGACAGCGATTTGTTACTTTGACTAAATTAATGACGATCACTGATACAAATTGTGACTACCGTATAAAGGATGCAGTATATCATAGGTATGAGGAATAACCTCGTAAATCAGAGTTCTCTTAAAGAACCCCATGACTCAGATTTTTTTCTTTAAATTTTTAGTGTCAAGCCTTCTGTGTCAAATTATGCGGTGGAAAATTTTCATAAACTTTATTCAGACAACAGTGGGAAAATCGTTAAATAATTCTCCAGGAATTGCATAATTCAAAATTATTCCAAAATTTTCGTTCTTAAACTGCGAAATTCTTGAAAGTTCTCGCAAAAGACGTTGAGTCACGAAATTATATTCCCTCCTTAAGGAACCACCTGTACAAAGAGTAAATTTTAAAACCCGCATCATCGCGCACAATGCGACGCTTGCTTTCGCCATACTTATGCAAAGCACGAGCACTGCGCAATAAATTTTCCACCTGATTTCTTCCGATAGGCATACAACAATGGATGGGGCGGTGAACTTGGCCATTACTCAGCTCGTTTGCAGAGCAACATTTATGCAGCCCGTTCGTTCTCATCTGTCATTAATAACAGCGAGAGCTCGACGCGCAGTATTGGCGTTGGCTCGCGACCCTATATATCGATCTAATAACCTTCTAATTCAATCCTTGTCTAGGGGTTTACGTCATTCGCCAAGTAATCAATCGTATAATCCCGTCGCTCTCGATGCGCATCTGGAAATCAGTCCCCGTCAAATCCATCCTAGATCTCGAAGCTCCGCTCACTTTTCCCATCTCGTGGTCCAATCGCCACATTTTTACTATAAACTCGAAAGCTGATTAACAGTATATAGCAACTCGCGAGTTGATTCGCCGAGAGGAGATAAAAAAAAGTGTAATCCCATACCGGCAACAGAGCGTTCGCGCAACTTTCGGCCGGATTATATTTTCATAATTCATTCACGAATTGTCGTGGGAGAGAGAGTAACTCGCCCGCGCCTGCGACACTGCTGCGCGAGCGACTCGTACGAGAGGACGAATATGAGATAATAGTCGGGCGAAAAGGGCGTGTCTTATTGTGAATTTAGTTCGCCGAGTTCGCCGAGTAGGTCAGAATTTGATTAAACGTACATGCGCATTAGCGCAAGCCCCGCTGTTTCCTTTTTTCGGAGCGACGGCGCTTTGGGGGGTAGGGACTCGGAAAAATGAATTAATTCCTTTTCATTTTCGGCTCGCGCTGCTGCGCACGGGATTTTAAGTAGTCTACTGTGCGCAGCTCTCTGTACGCGAATTTGCGCTTATATTATGCTTATTCGATATAGACTAAGCCGGATATCTGTCGAATGTACAGTTCTAGATTTCTATATTAAATTTCTATTGTAGGATTAAGTAGATAATAGATTATATTTGCACTTATAATAAATTGTAAAGATAACAGTTATGTTAAGAAAGGACATGATGATATAATGAACGAATTCAATGAAACGTAAGTCAATGAAAGATTTTACAAATTCTTGAGAAAATACCTTATGCATTACATTTCCTTCAAATATTGCCAACTTCACTTGCATTGAACGACTTAAACGGTCATACTTTTAGTACAATTGCTCGTTCATCGAACTCGAGAGAAAAATTTCCTTTCAAAAATATACCCTTACACGCAATTTTATCTTGCGTAGCAAAGCTCAGCGCAATACACATGAATATTATTACTTTGGCTGCAAAGAAAAGCAATATATACGTTATAGGAAGTGCGAGGCTTGTCCCGGGCAAATATTCATCGTCAGTCGTCGTCTCTTCGTCTGGTCTATATCAGGAAATTCGAGAGCAGCGTTCGTGACCAGGCAATTCGACTAGGATAGCGGAGAGAGGTGCATCAGCTTCGAGCTTCTCCGAACTTTTAAGAAAATCAAATTTATCGCGGATCGAGAAACGAGTTCAGAGTTAAGAGGCGGACGACGTGAAACGCGGGGGCAGAAAGAAGAAAAAAAGGCAGTGCCCGCCGCCCCCGTCGGATCAAATTTCAAACGGGACGAGCAGCATAGACTCGCTGTATATAAGTCCATATACAATAACGAATTAAACGTCGTCGCAGTTGATCATCGACGGGCTTCCGTGTGTACGCAGTCGACTCGCGAACCTCCGGAACCGAGAGGCAACGAGCTATATACATGTATACACGAACTCCGGCGCAATCGTCAATTGCTGCGCGAGGAAAGCTGCCGCGCCGGAAAAAAAAAGTCGGGGAAAAGTCGAGCGCTGCAGGAGAAAAATGAGCGTCGTGTATATAGGTTAAGAAGGAAGGGTGAGCGCCGGCAGGAAGGAAAACACCGGACACGCGGGACGTCGAAAGTGCAGCACACAAACGTATACGGACGTAGGGATAGTTGTATATGTATATACGCGCGGAGGCGGCGGCGGCAACGGCAGGGCTCGCTGAAAACCGGTATGCTCGCCGTAGGAAGGACGTAATCTCGTTGACCCAATTTTCCTTGTTATCGTCGGCCAGACTGCCCGCGCGCGTATATGTGTATATATATGTATGTACACATATATATATTGTGTGTGTGTGTGTGTATGTATACGTACATACATATATATAGAGGTATACACACTATCTCTCGCTCTAGCTTAACCCCGAGAATACCTCGTGAAATCTCCCGTTAAATTAAGCAATCCCGCCTGGCTGCCGCTATACTGGCCGTCGGGATATGGTCATCTCTGTACCTTATTACGGGCAACGCCAGCGCCGCTAGTGCAGGGGGGGGGGAGGAGGGGCTGGTATACCGGTCCGGAATATTAACGCTGAAACATTCAGTGTCTATCTGCGCCCGACTAGATTCTGGATACTGCAGTTTCAGACCGGACTCGACTACTGCGCAAGAGAGGCGCCTTTCCCCCCTCCTCCCCCCATCCCCGCACACCTCACCCTCCTCCCCCTAAGTAGTGTTGTAAATGCTTGCGGTGAGTGCGAATTGCTCGGGATGAGAAAAAGGACCTGCCTTGCCGACGATAAAGGGGGATCAGTTACTTGGAAACTGGATAGATTGTTTACAGCGTGTTTTGTAGTTTATATATATACAATATGCGTCGAGAGTAGAAACTGAAGAATAATTTTGTTATCTTTTGAAAAAGCGATGGTTGGATTCTGTGAATCTTTTCGCAAAGAAACACGAATGGATGAATATCGTTTAGAATTATTTTATAAGTTTATAAATTGTTTTGAGATTGACGGCAATATCTATAGAAAAAAGTATTTAGAATTATTATGTGAGTATGACGTTGCAAATTAATCTATTCGTTAATTCCTTATTCATTTCCAAGAATGTATACAGCAATTCGTGAAATGGTGATGATACGAATACTCAAAGATGTGCAATGCATTCAGAGTCGCCATAGTATATGACTAACCTGATTATTAACTAAAAAATCGAGGCGAAACGATTCAGACGCAAAAAATCATCGTCACGTGCCGCATTGAAGAGGTGCTCTCTATACCGAACTCAATATTTTTCAAGCTCTCGCAATTTTTTTCCGCGATCTCGACGTTCGACACAGGTACCGGCTGACTCAAACGTTACACTTCGCATCAATCTAGAGGCCCTCGCTTGACGGCTTCATCGTCGCAGGGGCGTAAAAATAAAGAAGAGCCACGACGACGACGACGACGATCTTCGCGTGTATATATAGCTGGTCGCGTGAGCGCGGCGAACGCAATGATTAATAGTTCAATTTTTTTTTTCAGAGTCGCGCGGCAGAGACGACGAGCGGACTGGAAACGCAAATTTAACATTTTCACCGGGCTTTGTTTGGCGGAAACGATGAGTCTTGAGTTTTTTGCCCGCCGGCAAATGGGCGAAAGAGCGACTGCTTGAAAGATTAATCGTGGCCTGTGCAGCGCAGTCGCCGTAATTAAGTTTGCTTAGACGCGTTAAGATATTGTATACATTATTGAATGATAAGATTGCGCACGTTTGCGCGCAATCGTTTCAATCGTTCTGCGTTAATCAGTGAACAATAGCCAGAGTTATAAATATATATTATAACACAAATATTAATTATGTATTTATATAATTTTGAAACTCAGCAATCCCTTTGTAATTACAAATTCGAATAAGCAAGAATCTCAAAATCTTAACCTATCCGCTCAAAGTTTCGCCAGCGAAAACGATGACAAGCTCGCCTCCCCATACATCACCGCGCGCGACTTTTCTATTTTTCGAAAAGCCGCCCGTTCAGTCCAGCGAAGGCTTCTCTCACCATTTAAAAAAAAAAACCGCCCTCTCAGCAACTTCCGCGCGCAATTAGCCGCGACAACGCGAAAAATCCATCAAAAGCCGACATCTCGAGGATCTCTCGCGACATCGTTTTTCAATCGACCGACACACGGCCGGCCGGCCGGCCGGTCGGGGAGGGAGAAAAAAAAACAGAGCGTCCGCGGCGCGGAGCATTGTTTTCAGTCGAGCGGTGCACTTAGGGGGCGTTTTGCGCCATGTCCTCCTTCACGCGCATGCATGTGTGCGTGGCGTTAACGCCACCGCGGCGCCATAAATCATGCGGGCAGCGCAGAGCAAGGGCTGGCGTGCTCGATGCCTATCTGGCCGTTATGATCAGTCTGCAGCGTGCATAGGTGTGTGGGTGAGCTCATGTACGTGTACGCGTATACGTGTGTGCGTATGTACGTGTGCCCCGGTACCGCACCGACGGCGGGGCAGCTTTATTGACAGGTCTATAATATCCTCGAGACCTGTAGACCGACGGCTTGTGTTATTCGGACGTGCGGATGAGAGGAAGTTCTCTGCGTATACCGGTACACCGGCTTTGGTACGAGTAATTTTTTTTTCGATTTGGGGGGGGCGGGATAGAATAATTTTAATGCATCGTAATTAGACGAGCGCGATTTTTATGCGAGAAAAACGGATTTCGCGTGAAGCAGGAGATTAGTTTCTGGATTTATACGGCTTGGTTCGGTATTATAGATATAAAGATACATCTATAGGAGTATAAAAGATCAAAATATCCATATACGAATGAAAGATCAAATAAAATTTGCAGACTCGATTCAGTTTAATGAAAAGCTTAAGAATCTATTTATCATGATAGATAAGATTCTGAGTATAACGGCATTAAAGTTCCAGTTAATTAGTTTAACCTAAGTTATAGAGCACTGATTTCGTACGAGCAAGTGTTCAAACAAATTTAATTAAAGTCTTTCAGAATTAAATTATTTCAGGCTACCAAAGAGTTTACTTTCATTATTATTTGACATTATATTAATAACTTTACTTATGATCTGTACATTTTTTTCAATTGTTCAACCTGATAAAAAAATGTTTACAGATTAATGCAAGTAGTTTAGTATAGGCTAAAGGCCTTAAGAATCAGGATCCATCTAATTTTTGCAAATAAACATGAAATGCATTTTTGAATCAGGAAAAATTATACGTGTAAATACCAGATCCTGTGTCGAATGATATCTCAGATGCATTTTGTGTCGATATAATTGAAAGTATGACTTACACAGCTGATGGAATCTCAGATTGTAGATAAAAATTTAATTGTAACATTCGGACGAGACAAAGAAGAAAATAAGAAAAAAAATGAAGACGAATTTAGAGTTCTGCCGTTCGAGACGGCAAAGAAAGGTGCGGAGCCGCAAAAAATATGAAGAAAAAGCTTCCGATTAGCGGCACGCATCCGACTTAATAATAGCCTCGTCCCGCCGCCCTGAATATTATTAGCCTTACTGCAACGTCGGTAACGTATTGCGGACGTATATAATATGCAGCGGAGAAATTTGGCGCACCTCGGCGATAAACAGAAATTCGACGCTCGCGAATAAGCGATAAGCATCTGCAACAGCGCCGTATCGTACATTCAGTACGACTTGGAGATTCCGTTCGCGCTCTTTCTCCTTATTACGGGTTTTGTAATTGGGCGAGCCTTGATAGATTTATGTATACAGTTCGGATTTCCAGGTCATAGAGCAAAACTATACTGGCGGGGACGGAAAGCAAAAGTTTTCTTTCGAGAGCACTCGGTAACGGTGTTGCGCCCGCTCTCCCGGCCATTAATCACGAGTATAATCGAACAAGCTCCGAAGGGATCAAGAGCCTTTTGCCTCAGCGCCACCCAGTCCGGCAATTAATTTGATCATTCTGCGGAGCGTCGAAAGCACTCTCGGGCTGCATTTCATCCTCGACTGCATCAGCCGTGAAAGATCCGCTGTTACTGCTACGACTCTCGATTACTAGACTCCGAGCGGCTGTGCGAGTGACGTGCGCGTGTGCGCGAAAAAGTCTTGACGAAATCGAAGTTGAAAGTCGATTGATTCGTTGTGACGAATCGAAAAATGGATTGCGGTTAATGTCTTTAGTTCAGCTTCTTTGATTCTCTTTGATTGGTTTACTTTGTTACTCGATACGTATATTTTGTATCTTTATGTTTATACTTTTATTCGGTAGGTCGTTAGCAGAACGTATATAAAAAAGTAGAAGAGACTAATAACTAAAGGCTAATGGCTCAGCAAACGCTCTTACGCATTTCTTACACCGACTTGACGAACATTTAAAAGATATGCCTTTTCGATATTCGCTGCGCACTGCGACGCGCGCTTTGGGATTATATCGACCGGAATAAAAAAAAAGAAGAGGAAGAAAATCGCCGACGTTGCGGTGCATTTCTGCGTCATTGCGTCGAGAAGAAAGTCTACATAGGTATATACCGCGTACACGATGTATACACGCGATGTATCGGGGACTCTGGCACTTTTCGCGCGCTGCAATATCGCTCGTCTCTGGTGTGGATTTGCCAAGTCGCGACGATGATTCGGAGGAATCGTCGATGGTGTCACTTTCAAGAAGAGAGGCATATACGGGGATGCGCAGCCGCGCGGAAATTTTTCGCCGCGGAGAGCAGTGTGCGCTCTGGTAAAATTCGAGAATGACGCATTGCGAACGTTCGATATATCGTCATTATTTAAAAAAAAAGGATTAAGAGGGTTTTGCAAAGCCGCGAGGTATATACGTATAAGGTAAATCGCGATGCTCATTTCACGACTGCACATTCGGTTTCACGTCTTACGCGCTTCAAGTGCTGAAAATCTAACAATGTAAAATAAAAAATACACGATTCCCGAGGTTGCGCCATTATATTAATCTTTGCCGTTCGATCACCGAGAACATCTCCGCCCCGGCACCGCCGCGTCGAGCACTACAGGCAACCTCGTTTTTGTATTTATTTAAGCGTGAGCGAATTGCTTATGTCAAGTCGAGTATTCGCATTTTAACGAGATCCGAGAGAGAGAGAGAGACGCTACTTGGCGCAGTCATTTTTCTCCTCCCTCTCTCCTCCACCTTCTCCTTCGCTCTCCGTAATTTCTAATGCCCTGGGCGAACTGACGCTCGATCGACAATGCCGCCTTCGACAATTATGCGCCAAATTCGCGCTCCGTCGATTTTCCAGCGTCATTCCAACGCGAGACTTTTGGAGAGAGCATTATTTTTGCGCACTTCCGCCCCTTTCGTCGCCGCGCGAAAAATAAACGAAACGCTCCGCAGCGCCGACAATTATAGGTGTATCCGTCAAAGCTTCGAAGCGCAAGGGAACCGCATCGCTTTGGGAAGCAAAAAAAAAAGTATACGAGGTATATCCAGTTGTCGTATAGGTCGCGTCGTCAGGCAGCTCACGTAACGCGCATAACTCGCTCGTCGTTCGAACGGGGTGGATATTAGTCTGGACTTGCTCTCGGTGGTCTTGCCGCGTGTCTTCTCTTCGCGCGCGGAACCGGACCGATAGCGTCGTGGAAATCTCGTTGCAGCTCGGGGCTTCTTTTGTTTTGGGGTCACTATTTTATTTCTTCTTTTTTTTTTTTAAATACGATGGCTTCGAAGCTTTATTGAATTTGGGCGGGCGTGACGATACTTCGCAATCGGTATTTATATTGTACTTTAGTTATTTATAGCGCTCGGATAAATTGAAAAAGGGGACCGTTTTTCCAATGAGTTATCGCTGGACGTATCCATTTTTTATAAAATTTCTCCGACATATCTCACACCATTTTCACAACATTCTCATGCTTAGGTAATTATAATAGATTTATTATTTGAACAATTTGTAATTCATTCATGTTTGTATGATAAGATTCGTCTCCATAATTAATTTGACCTTGAACTTAAATTTTCTATAACGCATCACGCGACCTTATTTTAGATAAATTTTGATGGAGGTAGCGATACCTCGAGCGATACCTTCTACGTCAAGTTCTCAAGTAAACATAATTGTTAAGCTGATAAAGAGCTTTAACTTTCGATGCGACCGACGGCAAACAATACTTAATATTAGTTTAGCACCAAAATGCATTGTTAAAAAGATCGCGCACTAGCTATACCAACTTCAAAAAGTACTGTCACAATGAAAATTTCGTTAAAATAATTCGTCTATACCACACGACTCTTGTACGAACCGCTGGCTACAAAGAATAATCTCTCAAAACTCCGAGTAAGGCCTGCGGGCGCAAACGCGCGCAAAAAGAGAGATTGGATCTTAATAACCGAAGCAGATAAACGGCCCGGGCCGATAATCAAGCCAATAACAAAGCATTTAGAATCACAAAGGCCACCGCAGCCCGACAGCGGTCCACCGTGGATTCCCTTCGAAGCTCGTCGCGCGCGATTATTAATGCGAGCGGTATACGCAGCGCTTCGTAGAGGGAGGGATAAAATTATTAAACGCCCGGGTCGCACATATATACACGCAGCAATCCTAAACAGGACTACGCGTCCATTATATTACCATGGCTTCAAATTCGAGCCTCGCGATGTATACGCACGCACAGTTCGCGCGTAGAACGACGTAATGCATATCAATCCGATTGCGCGCTGTATATAACGCTCCGCGGTCGAGCGAGAGAGAGAGAGAGAGAGAGAGAGAGGGAGGGAGATTCATTATTTTCGCGCGGACGCGTCCGGGGTAACATTAGCCGTAATTTCGGAGTCTAGTGTATTATATACCGCACTGCCGGCAGCGCGTTGACACAAAGAGTGCTTATACGCGCGGAACATACAAGCCGCGTATAAGTATCTGATTTCGCAGAGGATCGAGGCGTTAGGAGGGGGGAAAGTTCAGTCGAGCGGAGGCATGAATGTACTGTCTGGCAAACGTGGACGGGTCGTTTTAATGCTTCGTAAATGTACGCGTCGTCTGTTAGGTATCATATTAGAATGTATGCGAGTGTCTCGACGCTCCGAAGCTTGCGTCTAGGGGATGAAAATGGAAAATTTTCGAATCGACCTGAACATGCCGCTCGGCTTGTGGGTGGGGAAGTTGGCTGGAGGTGCAGGAAGAGGGGATGACGAATCGGAGTTACGGTCAAATTTTGCAAGACGTTGTGCTATGTACACATGGAATTTCGATGATCCCTCGGAAGGGGACGCCTGTACCGTTATATGCGCTGTCGTTAATACTCCGTAACTGTCCTTCGAGTTGGCGACTCATCGGTAGACTTTCGCACATCACCATATAGTCGAGCCTGGCTCTCGATGCAAGGCGCACTCGAAACTCGCAGTCCGCGTCTATCACAGCCGATAATACCAAATCGAGCGCGCGCGACTTCCGCGGCGGGAAAGTGCGATCGTCGAATCGGCCAGATGGAATCGCTGAGCATACGCAATCCGAGAGTGATGGCGGCCCTGCCGAGGACGATCGCCGCCGCGCTCTGCTCGTTCGCGCTCAGCACAATGTCTTTGATTGAGGGACCGCCGACGACGCTCCTGCAGCCAGCGACGATTGTCGTCCTTCTCTGCGTATACCAGCTACTTAGCAGCGTCGCGCTGATGCTGTCGATAATGGAGCCGGCGATCGAAGACTGGTGGGAGGCAATGCTGATAATCAAGTGTTCGTGGTGGCTGGCAGTCTGCGGTTGATCGAATGAAACATCGAACGACGAGTATCGCGCGCGCGCGTGGCTGTGTGTGTGTGTGTGTGTGTGTGTAAAGACTCTGATTTGCGAGCGATTGCTGTTACGATTTGCGGTGAGGCGAGGAGTTGTTACTTGTGCATCTGGCCAACAAATGAAGTATCTTGAATTCAGTTTACGCGCACGTGTTGTGTTCTCTTCTCGTTAACGTTCCCCTTTTTCCTTCGATTCAAATAGAACTACAATTAAATCCGTCCTCGCCGCCCGCTGACAGCGGCGCAGAATCGAGCGAATACTTTTTCCGCGGCACACTGGATATTAATAACAGCGCCGCAAAATTCTGATAGGACAGAATTACCCCGTCCTCTCTGATGCTCTCGCCGAGCGAGACTTCTCTTATCTACTCAGTTCACGGAACTGGGGTAATATTGCTCGAGCTGCGCGCGGGTCTGGCGAGTCTGTTTGCCATTCGTTCGTGCGTAAACGAGCATCTCCTCGTGTCGGCGAGTACCGTTCCCGTGTATGCTCTCTCTCTCTCTCCCTCACCACGTCTCTTTTCCCACGAGAGAATGCGTCGTCGCGACCGTATCCGCGCTATATATATATGTATATATACATACACGCTTCCTTCTTGCAGCAGTGGACACAGAGTATTGTGTGTACCTAGTAGTAATCGAACGCGCGCGAGACTGCCGTTTCGCAGTTGTGTGGGGCTATACGTGTGTGTTTGTGTTGTTGGGATCAAGCTCGGAATGGGCTGGAGATTATACACACGAGAGACGCTTGCGGATGAATATGTAAGAATAGGAGGACTTTTTCCTAATGCACAATTGCAGTGATACTCGGATAAGTTTGAGAGCAGCATCTTTTTCACTGCGAGTAGGTACGCCAGAGCGTAGAGCCCGAGTACACGCGGAAAATTTACTCGGTTGCAAGTATCCGATAAGGGGATTAGGTTGAAACTTTGCGAGATGGCATTTGATAGCGAAATATGACGTCCTACGCAAGGGTTTTCCGCGTAAAGGTCGGAGTTTTAGATAGAAAATTCTGGGGGTAGAGAATAACTTTTTTAGCTTATCTTCTGGCTGGATTCTGTTCGCAGTGATTTCCGGAAACACGGAAAAAATTTGTAAGTACAAGGCGTATGGAAGAGACAATCAAGGTCGCCGACGAGAGCAGAAGATTTTAATCGAAAAAATGTAAATTTTGCTGGAAACTAGCCGGGGGCCACGGGAAAGCTCGAATTCTCTCAATCAAAACACGCATCGAGAATCGATGAAGCACTTGGTTCGTCAATCCCGCGGATTTTAACGCTCGAAAACTCGTCAGGCACACATATCCGGCCCGTCGTCATTCCTCGCATTCTGCGCATTATCGTCCTCGTATCCCTTTGTCCTCTCCTTTCCTCTCCCTCTCTCACCAGCTCTCGTTCTCTCGCTCATTTCTCTCTCAGTCCGTCGATCCCTTTGTTCAGCAATCCACATATCGGCGGCAGACTGGCGTTTGTTGTGTTTGCGGCCGACGAACTCTCCCTCTCTCTCTCTCTCGCTCTCCCGAAGTAGATCCCGACGGAGAGCCGGTCGACACGCATCTCATATTAGCCGCTTAATTGTCTCTATTTGTCGAGGCGGTAGCTCTGGCCACATAGGCGTGTGTGTAGCTACTGCAGATCGTGACTGAGTAGAGTTTCTGGATCGTTTGTAATACTCGCAATGTGTGCTGTGTGTGTTCACACAAAGGCTTCAGTGCGGATTCAAGTGATAGAGAGGGAGAGAGAGAGAGAGCGGGGGAGGATTTGATAGAAAATCGGTGGAACTCGTTTGGGCGCGCGCTTCGATTTGATGATAGCCACTTTCGCTGATTTTCAAGTGACGCGATCATCGCGTTAGCTGATTCCCAGTCAAAGCATTGCGAATTTAGACTTTGACGGGATGCTGGAATGACTCTGTTTGGTTAAAATGTTCTTCTGGTTTGTTTTTGAATGAGCATAGACAGAGTTCGATACACCGCACTTTGAGAAACTTAGCATTACTTGGATGAAAATGCGTAAATGCGTAGATTATGAACTTGTAATATGTAATTAAATAAGAAAAAATAAATTCAATGATATTCATCCCTTAACAAACACCATTCATTTTATTTTCAATATTATCAAGTAAATTGTAACCAAACAATGCCAGTCATAATGGCTCCGATATCCTCTTAATGATGCAGGAAATCCTCTGCTAACGAGATACAGGAATAGCGATTAAAATATATTACATTTTCTGATTAACAAACGACGGCTTCATCGTGTACTCTAAATAATTATTTCGGTTTTCTTTATGTACGATTCAACAATAATAAGTATGATATTGAATACGCGGATCTGCTTTCTCTGCTTTATTTTTCGCCACATGCTCGCGGCTTTTGAGCAAAACAAAATATTCAAATTTCCGCGGGGGTTTCAGCGTATCTTGACGTTTCACGAGTCAACGATTCAGAAAAAGCGATTCGCGAACGTTGGCTATCCATAGTGGAAGAGAGAAAGGGAAAGATACGCGCCTATACGCGTGTATAAAATCCTTTGTGTACTCGCGAGGAGGAAAACGGATTTCGACCGGTTAAGTTTCCTAAATCAATAATACGGCTGTTCGCGTTTTCATGAAAAATGACGTGCGGTAGCTCTTGCGAATACAATTTTCTTTTTCGAGCTTGAAGAACGAAACTCGACTTTATTTGCACTTCAAAAACAAAAAATTAACCGAAGGGGATTTCAAGGATGTTCCATGTCTTCAGTCGGTGGGGTGAAAAACGAAGCACTCAGTCCCCCCCCCCCTTCCCCCTCTGAACCGCAACCCGGTCTCGCTCTCGTTGCAGAGATCTTTGCGCAGTCTACGAGGTTAACGTCATTTTCTTTAAGTTACACGTTTCAAGCATAGCTTTAGAAGGTTGAAACTAAATATATTGCCGAAATTAGAGCGATAAAAAATATGGAAAAAAATCATTAACTATTTGAATGGTTATAAACATAATTCCTAACATTCTTAAATGTACATTGGAAATTTTGATTCCAGACTTACAGCCCAGGGTGAAAGTCCGCCAATTAATTATTGCTCATATTTAATAATAAAAATCAAATTATAACATTCCTTAAAATGGTTGTTCACCACTATATAATAATCCATCATTTTAAAAAGTTTCGAGTTTTCATTACAGCACCTGGATGAACAAAGTTTGAGTAATGAAAAAAAGAAACCCATTACTCAAACTTTTTTTCATCCGCGTGTTAGACTATAAAGTTGTTTTTTCATCAGCCATATTACGACCGGAAATTCGAATTTGCCATCGACATTCAAACGCTCTCGCACAACGCTATATAGTAAACTCACTTTTTCCATAGTCCAATCGCACTCGTATCAGCGTTAAAAAAACACGGGACTCTCGAAAAAAGCACACCCACGCACGGCAGCGGTGTCCCCGTCGAAAAATGATTTATATGCCTTCCCGAAAACAGCGGAACCCCCGAGCGCGCTCGCACACAGCTAATTAAATCCCGCGGCAAATTCAAAGTACCGCGCGGATACGCTAACGAGCCTCGCGCCCGAAAAAACGCAGACCCGCGCAGCGCATGCTCGGCGCAATCTACTTTGCTATTATTGCGCTCGGGCGCACGACTATTATTGGTTTTGCATTAGCGGGGAGAGTATAATTTCATTCGGATTAAGAACATCGCGGGAAATGCGTTCTCTCGTGATACGGCGCGCGCGCGCGTATATAGAGGCGGAGAGGCGCGCAGACTGTACCGGAGACGCAACTTTTTAATCGAATGAGCGGCGGCGGGCGCGGGAGAAACTTCCGCCAAAGACGACGTCGCGACATTTTCGTAATGATCGCTGATTGAATTTTGTGTACCGAGGGCTCTGTGCGCTCACGCACCCCCCCTCCCCCTTCTTTTCCAGCCCCGCAGGGGGAGAATGAGAGAGAGAGAGGATTTCACAGAGTCGTGGAGCATAGTTTTGCCGAAATTTTGAGGTAATGGAGTGTATTTTGGTGGGTGAAGTTCACGGAGAGCAGGACGTTTTTGTAAGATCTCGAGGGCTTTTGAGCAAATGTTCGTTTCGTTCTTGAGTTAATGTACATGTAAATTGGTATCAAGCTAATGCATTTTAGTTAATGTGAAATCCTTTATTTTTCATGTCCGGTTAATTGATTTTGTCTTAATCATAACTAAGCGACTATTTTTATTTTATTTTTATCAATGTGACATGGTGTTGAAAAGTTGTTTTTTTAATAACATTTGAAATTAACTGAAATTTTGTACATTTTGCCTAATCTTAATTACTTTCATAAAAATGTATAATTATGCAGAGATATGTGCGCAGCTGTTTATTAATTTTATCAAAAATAAATTGTTTTGTTAATACATCCTCAAATAGTTTCAAAGAATTTCGACTCATTTATCAACCGATCCAAAATGAAAATCTGAGCATGAACAAGCTCAAAGAAAACTTATTATATAATACACGAAAATGTCTCTGCCACTTCTCCTTCTGCCCTTTTGTCTAGATATTAGATACTCCCCGCAAACTTCATCCCGTCACATCATCCAAATTAATTTCTACTTCCAACCGCGGCTTGTCACAAAAATGTCAAGCATAACTCCTCAGTCTGCACCGCACACTGACTCCCCTTTCTCCCTCTCTCTTTCTCTTGAAATAGTAACTCTCGCGCACTGCGTAGACCATCTATATACATCTGTACCTATACATACAAGCCTACGCCCAAGGCATCGTTGGCGGCGTCGTCGTCGTCGTCGTTGTCGTAGTAGTAGTCGTAGTCGTCGCAGAGAAGAGATGACGTATTGAATTAGCCAAGTCTCTCGGAATTTCGTTTTGTGTTGTGTCGGAGACTTTCTCCCGCGAGCTCGGGAGAAATTGTTTTATTGCATTTCGCGACGCGGGTTCGTTAGTTTCCCTTTCCGCGCATTGTTTCTGCTCCGAAATTGAAGATGCGCGAAAATTCGAAAAGTCCTTTTTTTTCTCTGTTCGAAAATTTATGGCCGACGAGATGATATACCGTCCGACTAATCCGTTCAATAGCTTGCATATACTCGGGGGCATTAAAACGCATTCGCGCATACGTCGACGGCCGTTGGCACAAAGAGTTCGTAATGCATCATTAATCCGCTGAAATATTGAAGCGGCTCATGAAATCAAATTCATTTCGCTCAGCTACACGCGAAAACACGTATTTTACACGATAATCC
Organism: Philotrypesis tridentata; assembly: GCA_018906965.1. NCBI lineage: Eukaryota > Metazoa > Arthropoda > Insecta > Hymenoptera > Pteromalidae > Philotrypesis > Philotrypesis tridentata. Next base: position 5,329,329 of record JACCIB010000009.1, on the reverse strand, counting down.
CTTGGTCCGTCGGTGAAAAAAAGCTCTATACCCGCCCGGGTTTCAAGTGTAAAATAAATTCCCATAAATACGGGCAGCGACGAATGTCTCGGCTTGTATAGCCGGTAAACGCGAGCAAACGAGGAGAGACGGAAAATGTAGGAATGCAAATGAGGGCGCGGCGCGTGCCCTTTGTCGGCGCGTTAAAAGTATGTACGAAGACGCGTGGCGGGGGGTGGGGGTGGTTATTTAAATATTTAAATCATCTCTCCCGTATACGCGACTGTTGGGAGAAGTTTCGAGAGCAGCGACGTAACTTTCGAAAAAGTCGTATAAAGTATTTCGAAATTCCCCTCGGGAATGGTATAGATGAGCCCGGTACATTCGACGAGGGCTTCCTACGACGAAGACTTTTTAACAGCCCCCGACTAAGAGGAAAATAAGATGTCTTGACGGTCGGTAAACTCGGCGAACAAAGGAAAAATCCAGTCGCGATTGGCTGAGAGGAAAAAAGCCCCTGATGGTATATACACTCTCCTGAAATCGATAGCCCAGTTATTATGCCAGTCTGATGAGCGATTAACCGGTAATCCAGTTCTGCGCCTCGATTTCATTCGAAACGCGCGTGGAAAAAGGCCGAAATTCAGCCGTCCGTGCGCGCGAGAGTAGCGGACGAAAGGGAAAAATAATTAATCGGATAAATGGACGGTATAAGCCCGGCTGTACACCGCTGGACTCCGCTCCTTCGACGCTTAGATTGCAAATTAATGTCTAATATTCCATTCTGGGAAGTAATTTTTTCAATGCGGCGTTCCCGAGCTGTACGTATCTGGATACTCGAGCTGGTAATCAGCGTCAAACTCAAAGGATAGTTGAACAAGCCTCGGAAAGTTTTCCAGCCAGTTTAAGTCATTTCAATGAGCAATATTTTCTTTCTATAGACTTCGCTCATCCGAGCGCGGAAAAGGCCAAGACATTCGAAAAGTAGACTTCTGAGAAAGAGAGAGAGAGAGAGCGAGAGAGAGAAAATTAAAGTTCGCCAAGTTCACGTCAGTCGACTTTGGCCCGCGAACATTAAAAAGAGGCTCGCGCGCGAGCGGAGGCTTTTAAGCACTTTGCGCTGACTTTGCCGTCCTGATGCGAGAGTGAGAAAGAGAGGGAGAGAGAGAGAGAAACGGAAGAGCTACGCGTGTGAGTTAGTAGTGGGAGAGAGAAAGAAAAATATTGAAGGAGAAAGGTCGAAATTGAGATTATGCATTAAATTTGTATATTGTACACTGCACTGAATAATTACTTTAACAGACCGTAATTGTGAACACGAATTTTCGTCCGCAGTCCTATTAACATAATGCGATTAATGTCCCGTTTTAATCATCGAAATTAGTGCGCATAAAATAGGCGGCTGATATAAACTATTATTGTTATGAATTTATTATTGACGCTCGTGTGCATTAGCGTTAATAACTTTGAAATGGAGTATAGCTTTCAAATTGACAACGCGGCCAACGCACACGACGCGACGACCCATTTTGAAAATCCATTAAGAAATAAAACGAGGGAGAAGAGGGAAAAAAAAGTTAGCTTGACATGACGCAGTCTCGTATTTCTCTCGAGCAAAGAAGCAACTCTACAATTTAACCGTTTCCATTCATACCGCCTCAAACCGCCAGTGTGCAGTCGTTTCCATTTTTCCACGTCTTCTTTTCCGGCCGATTCGAATCCAATCAGCGCAGCACTAGTCTGCGGTCCGCTCGATATTATTCATATGCTCCGAACATACTCCCTCTCTCTCTCTCTCTTCCTCTCTCCGCGGATACAGAGGCAATATACGTTTTCGCTCTGTCCATCTCTTTTTCGCTTTTAATCGCTCGACAACGGAAATGACACCGGACGTGCGCCAGCAACGGGATATGCAGTTTTCAGAACAGCGAGTTTCCAAGTTTGAAAGCGAGAACCGCGCGCTGTACAACAACTGGAGTGTATTACTTTGATGTGGAAGGGTGTGTATATTGCCGGTCGGATTTAGCATCTCGACGCGATGGATAAGAGTTAAAGGGACTGAATAACTCTTTTGCCTCTATAATTGAAATATGATCAAAGCGCAGTGTTACATTTAAGATAAATTTTGTTGAAGTTTTTTCTAGCGAAGGCAAGAGTAGCAGAAAGATTCAGTTTGGACTTGAAGCTATTTGTAAATATTCAAATTTTCAATTTTTAGCTTCAATATAGGTTCTGTCAGTCTTCAAATAGATGTAGTACTATCATCAAACTTGGTAAAATAGAATAAATCTTGCTCGTTGTTATTCAAGTCCTGGAAACAGGATAGTCAAGAATTACCACCGCATAAAAATCTATGTATGCTCTTCAAACACAATTTTTCTCGCTGCTTCAGTTTGAAAGGAAATTTAAATTTGCCAGTGTAAAAATAATTTTAAGCTACATTCGCAAATTCTTTCATTGTTCAAATATGCGCTCTCGTCTTCCGTATCGCTTTTAACGACGGTTATATTGTTACGCTTAATGTACGAATGTTCAGCGACGAGCTTACAAGATGTAGAAAGATATGACTGATTGTGAGGCTAATCACGTGCTAGCTGCTCTCCATTACACTAATTAAAACTCGGATCTCTTTCGCTCACTCGAAGCTTTCTGGGCTTGCGATGTATTTCTGTTGCTCCGGCTGTCCGATGTATTTATCTTCCGCATTGCTTCCTTTTTTAATACTCTCGCAAGAACAATGGACGCCGGGTATTTCGAGCTCATTTTATTTTATTCCTTCCCCAATGTCGCTAAGTTTGTATGCGCGCATATTTTCTCGCATTAAACGTTAATGCAACGAATACCATTAATTTTACCACTAAAATTTTATTGCGAAGCATATATACATGTATATTCACGCGCGAACATTAACGTCCATTAGCCTCAACGAAACAGCACGAATAATTAACAACAAAACTCGGGACACAGCTTACATTTACGTCGAGTTTCGAGCTTTGAGCTGAAAGTAGCCCCCCTCCCCCCTGCCCCCGTTCCCTTCCCTTCCCTTCCCCCCGACAACTATGTCAATGCAAACAACTCCAAAGCTCTATTTAAAAGAGCATTTTGAACCGAGAGACCGTAATACCAAGAAATACATTCTCGAGCCGGCATCCAAGCAGATATTCTCTCGAGGATTGCTTATTCGCGGCGCGTCTCTCGCGTTGTATATAGCGCGAGCGCACTAAAGCCCTATATATTTTTCTTCGTTCCATGAATTAATGGAACTTAGCTAGAGGGTATGAATCTCGCCGAGAGGATAACCCGCTCGCGTTTTGCTAATTAACTTCCTTATCCGAGGTCTGGTACTGAATTTTTAGAAGCTTTCACGGATTTGCATGTTGTTCCTACAGAGAAATTAGCGCGAGCGCGCGCGAGGCCAGCGCGATTTCTCCTTTCTTTTTGCTTTTTTGTTTTGCTTCCTCTCCGGCTTCTTTGAAAATTCGCATAACGCGGAAACCGATGAAATACGTCGAGTACAAAGCGAGCCTATAATTCCCGCGTCCTGCCGAGGTCACATACGCGTGCGAGCTTGCAAAAAGCTCGAAAGCAGCTTCCCATATAATTCTCTGTCTCCCCTTAACTTTTTCTCCCCTCCTTCCTTATTTCTCTTCCAGATACTGCGAGCTCAGCTTTCTCTCTCTCTCTTTCTCTCTCTCGCTCTTTCGCTCCACTTGTACAGCCTTTTTTGTGCTGTGCGAATATTTCCCAGACAGTGGCAGGCTATATAATCGCTTATGACCCCCTTCAGTTATCCCCTGCCGTGTTCTCCCGATCGGAGCCGTCGCTGGAAAATGTGTCCCGTTGCAAAGCTGTGCTCGATTATTTCTCATCGCAATTCGTTTCCTGCGAGAGAGCTCTTTGTTTACGCGGCTTTCGCACGAGCTGCGTTTTTTCGCAATTGAATTTATAGAGTACGCGGATATTCGATAGTTTCAATGGTTTTAATCTACGTTTAAAGAGTTTACGAATATTCCGTAGGAACTACATGGCACACAGCCCTGGCGCGCTTTAACGGCCCGAGCGAAAAGGGAAAGCAACGGCAGCTGCAGTGTAGTTTCTCACTGAGAGCAATGACGAATGTCGAGTGGCCTCCGCCAAGTACTTTACGTATAGGGTCGCTAGAGAGTGGAGGCTGACTAGGAGAAAGGCTCTTAACCTTATTTTCTAATTAAATACTTTGAATGTCGGAAAGTCTGCTGGATTCCTGCGAAATTTTTATATCGCGTGTACGTACACTTCGTATTCGTTTCGACTACTGTAAAATAGAAATCTAAGTAAGGTCTTTTACCTTTCAATATTCTCGTTGGATTGGGTCGAAACAGAAGATTTATTTTTAAATTGCAAAGCAATTGTTGAAAAGGCAGTTTTATGAAAAATATGAAAGACAGAAACGTATTTAAAAAAAAATGTCCGATCGCAGATAATAAAGATTTAGGATGACTCATCAGAGAAGGGTGAAGAGTTTTCTGAGAGTAAATTTTCATTGCTATTTTATTCATTTATTTATGTTGATGTAAGTACTTCTATAAAGGAGCTAGAGAAATATAAAGAATAAAGAAAAATTTTATTCAGGCTTATTAGGACGTCGTGAGTACTAATACTACTCGTTAGAGAAAAGTGTAAAAGGATATGGGTATTTTTATTGTTTTTTTCTTCGATTTCATTAAAGCAAATCTTATGAAAAATTTTACGGAAATGACTAGGTTTTTGGTGGTAACATTTATATAGGTGAAACTCAAAAAATAAATTTTTACTGGATTTTAAAATTTTCAAGGGGACAGTTAGATTGTGTGTTTCACTTATAAATGTTATTATATTACTGTCGAATTCTTCGGAAATCATGTGAAGAAAACAATTGGCTTTTTGTTATTAATATCTACCTCTTGTTCAAATATTCTTGCAGTGATAAGGAATTTAGAAATTCAAATTTAAAATTATCATAATTTTTTATTTTTTACGTCAAGAGATCCCATGGGCATTCTGGAAGTTGAGTGAGAAACTGCAAAAAACCATTGCAAAAGTTTTTAAATGTGAGTAAACAGTGTAGTTTTAGTTTGCGGAGAACCGTTTTCACACTTTTGTTGTCGTTTAAATAAGTTTTAAGTTCTAACATTGCTAGTATCACTGGGAAGTCACGATTTAAACTTAGAATACGTACGTACATAATTATTTCGCTGTACTACTGTTACACTACTTCCGTCTCTTTTAAACAAAAAAGATTCTGTAAGCATGAAAAATACGCTATACTTTCTTAGCTTAGCTGCGTGGTGCAACGCAAGGGAAATGTAATTTAAAAAGGCTGACTGTTCTGAAAAGTTCTGAAGCTTTCTTCAATGTATTCAGGTGAGGATTTTTTCTGCAACTACATTATTTGCTCCGATGGTCCTTTCTTTCAATCAACGATTCTATAATTCGAGTAAACCGATCGAAATTAGCGACTTCTCAATTACCAAAAAATTTCATACCTTTTCAAATTTCAAATAAAAAAACGTAGCCGTCCCCCCTACTTCGCGTCTCTATTTTCTAAGTTTCAATTTTTAGATACCAAACAATTCTGCTCGCGCCAAGTCCGCGCACAAATCCCCCAATCATCACCGTGTCCTGGCGCTCAGAAGAGAGCAATATCGTCTTCCGCGTAAATCGACGTTTCCCATATGAATAGGCAATCTTCTTTCAAACAAGGTATACACACGAGCCACTGCTGCACGCATCAGTCGGCGTTGAAACGTAACGCGCGCTTCTCTCGCGAACCTGCGGTGCGCGTGTACACTACACATATAGAAATGCTCCAAACGTATATATTTCGTCTCTCCTCCCGTTAGCCACTACAGTGGCGTCCTCTTAGGGAATTCGAACTTGCGCTTAGCTCGTTAAGCAGTGAGAATACGTTATAAACACGTACATCCGGCCGCCGCGACGACGTATACAGATATGCACACGTACACAAATAGCGAATCTCATAATGCGTCGCTGATAACGCCGGCCAGGGAATCGCGCGCCGCGGAATCCCGAATAGAATTCGCGCTCGAGAATTTATACGAGAAGCACGCGAGAGAGAGAGAGAGAGCTTTCCCCTTTGCGTGAGCTCGCGCGCAACCCGTCCAGCCCCGGCTTCTCTCCCCGAGCTTAATTAATAAAGGCCGACAGGATGAAGGCTGATGCTGACCGTGAGACGCGCGACTGGCCTCCTTCTTTTTCGGGCTTCTTCTATTTTCGCTTATCGCGTGCTGTGCGTTTGCCCGCTTTGTTATACTTTTAGCTGACGCTTGATAACCGAGCTTTTCTCCGTCGGGAGGAAATGTTCCTATGGAGGCCTTGTTCGCGACCATAAGTCACCTTCGTCTCGGAAAATACGCATGGACTCGGCTGGGGAATCGGTGCGCAGCGGATTGTTATTGCACTTTTTTTTAAACGCGCGTAAAATTCAATTTTATACGGATTTCGCGTGCTTTTAAAGTTGCAATTTTACACTCTCTGAATAAAAAAAAAGCAACACAATATATCGCATGCAACGCGGCAGTAAAAATTGAAGGCTTCGCCAGCCCTCGAGCGCGCGGTGATCGGCAACGGGGTTGTAAAATTTTACTCCCTTTGTTGCGTGCAACATTATTATATTTTAAATACTGACGACTTTCAAACTCGTCTAGTGCGCCTCGAGCATTTAAGCCGATTCCCAAAAATTTAAAGCCATTTCCAACGGGGCGCGCGCGCGCGAGGGTATTTTTAATCCACTGTTTCGTCATAGCGATGCCGCCTGCAGTCAAGTCTACACTTGGATCGTTTTTCGACGAATATCCGCGGCAAAATAGAAACAAAAAAAAAAACAACAAAATTGATAACAATTTTTTCGACTCTTCGTTTATCCAGGATTTACGCCGCGGTAGGAAAAAAAACGAAAATATTTCGTACCGCTAACTTTTATTGAACGTACACGGAAACGCGCCCATTTGCAATTTCCGAGCGGAAAACTGCCGAGATGTGATTAAAATTAAAAAAAAAAGAGAGAGCGAGCTAGAGAGAGAAAATTACTCACGTGTCGTAGATGAGAAACATGTCGCCGTTGGCTTCGATGCACTGACCCTTGTTCGATATGCGCGTGCCGTTGATCGCGATCAGGGTGTTCTCGCCCGATTGGAACCAGCTTCCCCTCCACTGCTCCGGAAACTCGCACTGCGGGCCTGGAAAAGAGAGAGAGAAAAAACGAGCGGATGATGCGCACACCTTGTTACTGGCTTCTGCGTGACAACTGCTTCTATTAATTGCGCGCTTCCTCGTTCCGTCCGCGACGCGTTGAACAATATGCGGGATTGCGTTCGAATTGATATAATTTGAATTTCACATCGTCGCGATCAAGAGCTTTGGATCAACTTTTTATGGATTTTTTTTTTTAATGTGAAGTCTTGCATCAGTGGTAATTGAAGTTGTTTTAGTCCGAGAGCATCGGGAGCGGTATATGTAATCTCAATTTTAATGAAAAATTTTTTTGTTACTTTTAGAGTCCGATTAGTCGTTTCGGCGAACAGATGTAATTGACTAATGAAATCGATACAAATCATTTATATTTTAACAATGAGTACAATACAGTTTTGTTATACACTGAAACGAGATGTCAGAGCGAGCGTAAAGGTATTTGATAAAAACTACGGTTAAAAACTGCAACAACAACTAATTATCTTGTCAATTAGACGTCGAGCATCTCTTTCCTTTTGCGCAACGCCGACTTTCTTGGCGTTCTCTAATTAAAAATCTCCCTCCGGAAATACAAGTTTAACAAGCAAAAGTTGCGCGTAACAGGCATAACGTGCGCATGCGTAAAGACGGCCGAATGACTTTCTCTCCCCCCCCCAGATGAAAAAGTAAAATCGCCGCAATTAATAAGCGATCTTTTAACGACCGCGGAGGTTCTTGAGCTTGAAGCAGACAGAAATAAAGGGGCAGAGCCGCTGCGCTCTAGGCGTACAAGATGTAAGAAAAAGTCGGCGGGAAGGGAGGATTCGGCTGGAAAAATATAAGGAGGAGAGAGGTGGTAGCCGCGGTTAAGGCAACACTGGGGAGCAGCCTAAAGCGAAAGAAACCTAGGAACTTTGTTCTTATGGCTTTTCCAAAGTTTTCCGCGCAGCGGGAGGAAAAAACGCTCGGACGAGGGGCGCCGAGAAAAAAGAAAATAAGAGTGAGAGGAGAGAGAGAGAGAGCTTCGCCTTCGGCTTCTGCAGAACTGCTCCGCTGCAACTTGGCTTTAGTATCGCGCGGCGATGAAAAAAAAAAAAAATACATAAGACGCATAGTCTATCCGTGATATAAAAGTGGACGTTTTTCTTTCGCTCAAGCAAATCTTCACTTTTTGATTGATTGTTTCGGAAATTAAGGAAGTTGGCGAGCTTAAAGAAATTAATTAACTCGGAACACTTTTTAATATCCGGCAGTCGAAAGTTAAGTATGGCGGGTTAAGTGAATTAAAATGAGACATAATTGCCCAAGTTGGAAAGAACGTCTCTATCCGGAAAGAACAATAGTCAAGTTAACACGCATTGTACACTTGGTACATGAAATTCCCAGAATTCAGTGAATTTTGGGACAATAGCTTTATACGTCATTTGTTTGCAGATATTATCTATGCGCATAACTGTTACTAATGCACCATAACAGTTAACAATGCGTAATGTACTGGTTCAAAATGCTCATGCATGTACTTTCGATATAAAAGTCTTTATGCAATAACATTAATATTTATGCAACAACACAAATTTTTTATGAAGAATTCGATCATAAATTACTCAGAGAAATTATTTGTAAAGTTCCAGGTTCTGTAATGTGATATCAAAATAGACGTTTGATTGTCCATAAAAAAGTCCTTACACCACCACTGCCCGACATTCCAACGCACCAACCTTTGTAAATCTAAAAAAAACAGCAGTCGTCTCTGTGAAAAGTAGATATATTTCACCGGTGTACATAGCGAAGCGGCATTTTCGGGCCAGCGCTGTTTATTCACATTCAAAGGAAGGAGCCGAGCAAATAGTGTCCGAGCGGGAATTGTCGATGTCGAGCGGACCAGAAAAATCGCCAGCCGGAATCCATTCGATTCTCGTTTCGGCCGCTACTCGGAGATCAAGCCGTGCGATTGACAGTCGCGCCAACACCCTATACACGATCCCTTGTACCGGAGAGACGAAACGCGTCTCTGTCGGTTGCTCCATTTTCGCCCCTTTGTCTCTTCGCTCTCGCTACTTCGGAAATCGTGAGCGTTCAATTAAAACTGGTTAGCCCAAAAGTGTCGCGCGATCGCGGCGTGGTGACGTTACAGTTAGCTTCGAAGTTTTCCGAGAATATTTCTCGAAGCTTTCTGGTATGCATAAACGTGAAGCGAAATTTCGCGTGTATTTAAAAATGAATAAAGCACATAGTGTGTGAGCACTACAATTTCATAAACATTTTGAAGGAAACTAAAGAATCGATCCATTATTTACCTTCGGTTTTTTCATGCGCGTTATACTTTTTCTTGTTTCTGTTTGATTCCCCGGCGTTCTATTATACCGGGAAACTTGGTACTTCTCTGTTTTCCTTTTAGCTTCAGATTTCGTTTCGAGCAGTGCTCTTCGATTTCTCTCGTCCTTCATTTGTTTTTTAAATTTTTCCCCTCTCGCCCTACCCCGGCCGTCATACAAAACCGTCCGTCTCTTTGTCTGCGGTAGTGGCCTCTCTTTCTCTCCCTTTCGCTTTCCCTCCCTCCCTTCCCCCCCCCCTCCCCTCCCTCTCACTCTTCCTGTCTTTCTCTGATTTTCCCATCGTCCAAAAGCTTCTCTCTGTCTCGCTCGAGCGAAATCTCCCAGATAAATCCTTCGCCATCACAACGTGACGTTATCATATAGTCGCTCTCTCGCTCACCGCGAACGAATGGACATATACAAACCATTCAAGAGAAAAAGGCACAACAGCGCTCAGTATAATAAAAAAAAGAGTATCTAGAAACAGAATAGTGATGTATACGGAGAGACGACGGTGTATGAAAACAGAAATGTTACTGATTCATAATAACGTTGACAGTATTTCTGATGTAGAACTCTAAAAAGAGTTTTTTTTTCATATATATGAGCGAAAATGAGATTGATGCTCAGGAAAAAATATGAGCGCTAACAGATCATACTTTTTGGTAATGTGGGTGCAGTTACATCAAAATCTGGTAATTTTTATGCTAAAAATTTGTCTAAAACAAAAATTTTTTTTATAATACGTCATGTAGAAAATAGGTACGTTAAATGAATATTATTTGAAACTTTCTGAGTTCAAACTTGAAGAAAACAAGACATAAAATATCTTTAACATTAATTGAATTGACAATAATTAATTATTAATTTGTCATTTAGAATGGTGTTGTTAGTTCTTGAAAATAAATTACAACGTGAGTATATCGTACGATACCACATTCTTTAAAAAAATATTTAACACGCTTGTAATTATAAACAGTAAAATTTTTAGATAACAGTATAATTTTTGCAACGAGACACCCTGTTCAGCTATATTGCATCCGTTTTGAGGTATTTCATTAAAAAAAATGTCGCAGTTAAGAAGCAAAAATATAATCAGATGCAAAGGCCAGAATTATTATAATGCAGCCACAAAGGAAAAAGCAGTCTGGGAATTATATGCGCGAGCCTGGGCGGGTAAGTATACGCCGCGATTAAGCATTGTTTGCCCGGGAGCATCTTGCGCGCGACTCTAATAAGGCCGCGGAGGGAGAGCAAGGCGAAAGGGTTGAGGAGAAAAATCACGTGCCTCTGATAAGAGACGGGAAGCTACTGCCGAGGTGCTTATTTCGCCTGTCCCGGCGAGTTGCGGCAACTTAATTTTCAAGAGCCTATTAGCCGGAGATAAGATTCGTAAACAAAGGCTTGATGGACGAGATTTGGAAAGCCTCCCCCCACCACCACCACCGCCTCCTTCTCTCCCTCGGAATAATTGGCTCTCGAGATTAGGCAAATTACGCAAATTTTCCCTTCGCTTTCATCGCAAAACCAGATGATTAATTCGAGCAAAAGACCGAATGAATGACACTTCCCCCCTGAAAGAGACGCACCGGCGTAGTTCAGCAGTGCGACGGAAAGAAAACGCCATCGCGTCCGCCCCGAGAAAAGATCCTATCTCTCTCTCTCTCTCTCTCGCTCTCTCTCTATCTCTTTATATAGTATAATTCACGCGGGCAATTAGTCGAAATTGGAGTTGGATCAAAAAGCAAAGTTGCCGACCAGTTTGACAAAAGAAGTATAGCTCGTCGCTGCGTACTCGATGTGTAATTACTAATTAATTACCTTGGCGCAGTTTCGGAATAGAGGGACAGAGGGAAAAAGCTCGCGACGCCTTTTTTTCCCCCGGCCGACGCCGCTTGCTTTCAAAGGTCAAGCGCGCGCGCGCGCTGAAAAGTTTTCTTATTGAGTCTCGCCGTCGCGTCACAAAGAGCGCGCCGCTCCTTGATGAAAATTAATGAAAATTCACCTTCACATTTTCCGTTATTATTATTATCATTATAACAATAATAATATTATTATCATTATAATAATAATTATTATTATTGTTGTTGTTGTTGTTGCTGTTATTGCGTTCTCGCTTCAATTTGTTTGCGATCGATTCGCGTGCTTTAATTTCTTGCACACGTACACTGAGAGAAATGGTATAACAAAAATTACTATATTGTATAACACGGTAGGGATATATTTTCTAATATGAGGATTTTTACTATACACTATAATAATTTTTATTATGTAGTATAGTAAAAATCCTCATATTAGAAGTATATCCCTATACCGTATTAGTAATTTTTGTTATACGATTTCTCTCAATGTATATATGATATAATATTATATATTATTTGACTTTTCGTATTACACAAATATTCGATACGCGATCGAAGTGTATGGCAGTTTTGACGATTTCTCCTAAAAGCCGAATACGCCCGACTGGAGAAACAGGGGAGGACAAGCAGGAAGAGAGAAATAGAAGTGAGATAGAGATAAAGAGAGCGAGAGAGAGAGAGAGAGAGAGTCGTACGTGCCCGGCGAGAACGTGTTGGTCGGGTTGCGCGCCGAGCTCTAAGTTCCAGAAAATACGACCTCCCGCGATAGTCTCTATCTATACGTCTTCTTAGTCTTTGTCCCCCGACTGTACCGTACATACACACACATATATACCTACGGGAACACCATATACTCGTCGAATGGCAAATGTTGTCGACGATATCACTATACACGTTTTCCGCGTATTACGTACGGAATATTATTCGGTGTAGACTTTGCGCTGGGCTATACACGCACGTGGTGACATATTTTTCACGCTGAATTAACTTTTTCAATCCAAATCGACTTCGCGTTATCGATTCCTCCGTACATCCGTCCTATACACGCGTTTTTCCCTCTCGGCCTCGCGCGACGTTCGCGAATATGAGTCGTCGCGCTTTACTCCCTTTATTTGCAGCGGCCAGTGCGGCTGATCTTTACGGCGTATTCCTGCGGTCGTTTCTTCCGCGAGAGAAAGAGAGAGAGGGAGAGAGGCCACACCTCGTGCGGTTACGCCGCTCTTTTATTCTTCCCTCTCTTAGACCTCCTTGCCAAGTTATACAAGCGCTTTTCAAATATAAACAACGTATCTTCTACATCTTTCTCGCGCTTTTTTCTCTCTCTCTCTCTCTCTCTCTCTCTCTCTCTCCCGCGGCTAACTGCAGCGAACTATTAACTCGAGCAAACAGAGAAATGAGCGGAGGCGAGAACGTGGAAATTCAACTGGCGAGCATTTTTGCCCCGGCGAGCGCGGGGGGCCGAGTGGAGAAATATTTGAACAGAGATGCTCTTCTCGGCAAAAATATTACTCGCAAAGCAAACGTTTACATGGCTCTCGAAGTGCGCATTCAACGCTTCGACGAGCGAGCGCCGGAAGAGCGATAGGAACAAAAAGCGAAATCGCTAACGGAAAACATGCAAACTACCCTCTCTATCTCCCGATCGGAAACTTATTCCAGCGCTCACGCACCTGCTCGACGAAAAGGTTAACCCCCCTCCCAATAAACTAGTTCCTCCGCTGCTGTACGTACAGACGTGCGCTCGACTACTTTATACTTCCGTGCGCGCGCCGGGCGCGCGGATAAAAGTCAAGAAAACGAAGCGTCGTTAGAGCGTCTGTATTACAGTTGAAGAGCGTCACGAAGTCTCTCGGGTAGAAATTGAAATGATGCAGCCGGGGGGGGGGGGGGGCATTGGCAACTTTGTGTAACGCGAGCTATATGTATACAGCTGGAATTTCATGGCAATGTAATTTGAGAGGAAGGAAGCATTCGCTCGCGCAGTGTGACTCGTCGTCGAGTCGCTCGAGTGCGTATAACGTATACGCAAAAGTCGCTATTGATGGGTCCAAGTTTGTCAGCCCGTTACAAGAGTTGGAGGGGAAAGTTTCTTGTTACCCGTCACTATTGCGCGCGAGTTGGCTGTGCACAGTCCAACTGTGGCGCACGGCATAAAGATGCATAAACGGGAGGAAATCGTTTTGTACGCTCTTTCCGTATTTTTTATCAGATTTGAATACTCATGCTGGGAATGGCTTATTTATCTAGAAACTGCTTTAATTTCAAGTTAACGTTATTGGACACATATGGACATATTAATACATTGTACATGAATAACTATGGAGAAGTACAATGGACTTAACGACATACCGGTGAATTACAGAAATAAAAAATGTTGTGATTACCACAATTAATAAAATAATCTCCCTCCTTTCTACTTGCGAAAACTTATTTCTAACCTCAAAAAGTAAATATCGTCGAGAAACGAGAAAAAAAGAACTCGCGAACAGAGTCCAAAATCGTTAGCGAAGTAAAAGCAAGACGAGGCAAAGCGCGAAGATGGACAACAAACTGTCAAGACAATATATACGTATTATCCAGACAGGAAGAACGCGCTTGGCAAAGTGCAGCTCGGCTGCGCGTAGCGTCGGGGAAACTCTGGTTTCATATAGAGGCAGAGGCGCTGCCTGTAACCGGCAATAGAAATTTAAATTGTTCATTTACATTGAACGCCGCCACGAGCGTGTGTACATCTCCCTTTCTCTCTTGTGCGAAAGAGAGAGGGAGAGAGAGAGAGAAAGAGAGGAGGCGGAGGAGGAACTTTATCGCTTCGATAGACTTTTAATGGTCTGCACGAATAAAAAAGGCTGCAGCGCAGCGGCATCGAGGCCCCGTTAGCTTTTAATTAAGTGCCGCATCGATGTTGCGGGATCGACGGCCTCTCCTCTCTCTCCTCCTCCCTTTTCTCTTTATTGTTTTTTTTTTTCGCCGACGAGTAGAATATAGCCCAGCTGTGAATCAGACCTGCTATTCTTTTTTTCTCTCTCTCTCGTTCTCCTACGAATCGCGGATTACATCTCGCATGAATTAGTTTAGCGATGCCATGAATGAAAAATAAATTAAATGGAAATCGCACGCGCGGTTATCGCGAGCGCGCGAACCCTCGTTCGAGGGCCGAGAAACAAAGGTGTACGCGCGAGAGGCTATACGGCTTGAAACGTCAATCAAGCCAGCTGCGCGTCGCCGAATAAATGGAAGCAAAAGATTCGTAATCAAGCGGGCGCTGCAGCGACAAAATAAAATTCGGAGAGAGAGAGATAGAGAATATTTCCGGGAGTTAAATTGAAAAATAAATATGTTATACTGCAGCGGCGGGGGCGGGCTGGAACTAATTTCTGCCTTGTCGGAAGGGAGATTGTCACTTCGTCCGTCTTCCCACTCGACAGTTCGTTTGACCGATTAAAATAATCTATCATCAATGACAGGCGCTTCGGCGTCGTTTAAGCCCTTCCCTCCCCTCCCTCCCCCCCTATCGCACCGGCGATATTCCCAGATTTTCCATACCCAAGTTCCAAGTTGATTTTTCGTTCGAGCGCGATAATCTCGCGCGGGCGACCGATATTCTTCGGAAAAAATCGACTTCCTCTTCGAATTCAATTACTCGTCCGCAGCGCGCTCCGAGGGTCCAATCCTCCGCGCGGCGATCTGTCGCGCATCGAACGGGCCGAGTTAATTGATCGGTCGCGTATATAGCTATATACACACCTCTATCGCGGCGCGAGCTTTCTCGATCCATATCGCAGTTTCTCTTTCTTTCTTTCTTTCTCTCTCTCTGCGTGCTTCTCTCTCTCTTTCACTCTTCCTCTGCCTATATCCTGCGGTGACGAGCGCTGATGGGTTCGAAGGTATATATATATATACACGTTCGTTTCGAAAGAGCGAATGGAACTCGTCGCGCCGGCCGCGCGTCTGCGTTTTATTTCTTTCCGCCGTTGGTTAAGCTCGAGAGCGGCGAAACGTCAATTTTGATACTGGTTTTTTTTGCTTAATTTTCTTTCAAGGACGCATTAGAGTCGAGTGCGCGACTGCTTCGATAGCTGTAAAATATACGCGGTGGACGTTACACTTTTAAACTTGTATCGACAATGCCTCTGCCGATGACACTCGAGGGGTTTGCTTTTTTCCGGCTTTTTTTCAAAGTTTTTTTAATTGTGGTCTCGTTATTTACCCGCAAAGAGCTTCGCGAATAATTGTTTGTCAATATAAAATGTCACGTCCACGTACAGGGCTTTATTCCCATCGATACGTATAATTTAATATTGCATTAAAAAACAAAATAATCGCCGATCAAACGAAACCGACGCGGTACTCGAGAGCGCGCAAACAGCCATTCGCAGAAAAGTTCGAGGGAAGAGTACACACACACATACATACACACACGTATACACAGTCGCGCGTAGGCGCGCCTTTGCGGACGTTCCGCACGTCCGGGGTGGAAAATACAAAAAAGACTGTATACGAGGCGGAGCCGCGTAGGGTTAATTGCCACAAAACCAAGAGCAAAAAAAAAACGTATATCCCCGCTCGCGCAATGGCACAGAGAGATAGGAGCACAGCGGCAGTTCATTTCGCGGGTGCAAACAATTTGTTTTTTGCCGCGTGCTCGCGCGCGCAAAAAAAAGACGAGAAATTAAATAAAAAACAAAGGAGCCGCCCCCCGCATTTGAAGTAATCCCGATGCCGAGGCTCTCTCTCTCTCTCTCTCTCTCTCTCTCTCTCTCTCTCTGCTCCATAACGCTACGTCGATCAAAGCCGCGCGCGCGCACGAAAAATAAATTACGCTGCGCGCACAAGCGGCCAAAAGAATTTTCAATTTTAAGGTTCGCGCGTAGCGCCCGCGTATGAATTTACATTCTTTTCGGGGCTGAAGTGAAAACGTGAATTGAGGGGATTTTCGTTTTGACCGCGCACACTGAGGATGAGGCGGCTCTCGGGCCGCAGAATATGGAATGGTCATTACAGAGAAAATTGCACCGGCGCAGCCTCAATTAAGGCGGCTAACTCGTCTTTACTTTGGATTTGAAAAAAAAAAGTTAATAATGGAAATACTTGTTGAAAACTCCTTGAAAAAGAAATGTAGTTCATAGGAAAAATTCTGATTGAATAGCTTTCTCATCGACCGTACAGAGGAAATCTGTGGACCAATTTAACTGAAATTTTGAACGCCGGATACGGAATTTTTACAAGATGCATTACTTATTTATTTATCTGCAAATTTAAGCATATTTAATTCACCTATTACTTTGAAATCTCATAACGATCGTAATCATAATTTTAACAATTATTGAAGCAGACTTTGATGGAATTCGAAGGAATTTCAAGAGTATTTAAATCCCTGAAATCGAAGGCGATTTTATCAACCAGTATAATAGCTTGCACTTTTCAAGCCGAAGGGGACAAAAAAACTCGGATGCACGCAAGTCCTGAAACAAACGCAATAATTAAGCCAAAAACTAAGGGAGAGAGAGAGGGACGATATAAAAAAAGTTGAGGGCGATCGCAATCGAGCAATATCCTCACGTCTCTCTCTCGCCGTTTCTCTCTTTCGCAGCGCTGCAGCAGCGGCGCAAAGCTTACCGCTATGTGTAACGGCCGCCGCGGGCGGAACAAACTGTGCGCGGGAGACATATAAGAGAGGCACGAAAAAAATATTTCAATCCATTTGCGGAGAACGAGCGCGCGTCGCACTCTGACATTTAATTAAGCGGGGCTTGAGAGACCGCGTTTTGTATATCATCGGGAGTTCAGTGTGCCGCGTCCCTTCGCGATGATTCTCTCGTTTCCGCCGGCCCTTTATGCGCGCAACTCGCTAAAGTGGCGGCCGGCGAGGGGCGAAGGGCCAGACGAGGAGGAAAAAGGATTAATAAATGCGGAATCGCGGAGATTTACGAGGAAAGTTGCGCGTACACGAGCGAGGGGCAGGCCGATCGTGAATTTATGGAGATTCGGTTGGCTCTTTGATGTGGACGAGCTGAGATGGTGTATTATCGACGCTTTGCGATATCGATGCTTTGGCGCCTGCGAGGATTATTTATTAGTAGAGAAATCAGTGCATTATGGTCGTATTGATAAAAAGAATGGATACGGGCTGTTATAGGCAATCAATACATTTTCTAATCGGTTAGCTTATTTCGCTAAACTAAATCATCAAGCTGATTAGCATGTATGTAAAATATATGATCGTTACACTTTCTTGAGAACACCACCATAACTTTTGTTCTTAAAAAAAAATACTCACATTGTAAATAAATGTCGCAGTTATATTCGCAGCAACTTTTACTCAAAGTAATCCCTCATGAATTTTATCATAAACAAACGAACGCTCTTGAAGCGGTGAAAAAATTTGTTATTGCCACCAAAAACTACGTTCTCAGAACGAAATTCCCGCAGCACATAATAAAATATCCTCTGACGCGCGTTTCCTCCCTTCGAGGCAAAAAAAGGAAACCTATATAAACCAATCGTACACCTGCTGGAACGGCACTCGTTTTTCTCGCGGCGCCTCGGTCATTTCGCCGGAGCTCGCAAGCTTCCTTCCCGTTATACCTCGCGCGCGCAACTCTTTTCATCCTCGCACGCCTCGATTCTATGCTCCGATCGCGCCCGCAGCTTTCACCTCGGCTTCCCATTCGTTCCGCAGGAAATTAAATACAGAGGCGACGCGCAGTTCCAGGCCAGTCAACAGTACAGCCGAAAGGAAACCACACCTACTGCACCTACTTGTTGAGGTGAAGATATATAGGATCGGCGCCCGCGCGCTTCGATCAACGTGTATTTACAGTCGAATGTGCTTGGCAGGTTAAACAGGAAGATTGCCGGCTAATTCCAGATTTCTTTTCTTCGGTTTGGGGCTTAGGCTGCTTTTGCGTGTCTTAGCTTGAGAGAAAGGAAAATGTATCGATACGTTATAGTGCGCCGAGCTATCAGATTTTATATTTCGCAACCCAAGATTATTTAACAGTAAGAATTCTCCATTCTGAGATTACCTCCGTAGCAATAAGTAATTATCAATTTATTATGATTGATTACCAATAGCCAATTGTAACCAAAAAATGAGAATCGCGTCTTGAGACCAGGTCAAAATCGGTAAGCTCCGACAGCCACTTAACGCTCCGCTTGGTCGTCTGCGGTGCGCGGTAACTTTTCGTTTTTCGCCTTTTATTTTTTTAATCGCTTACTCCTCGTCAAGCAGACTAGTTTTCAATATTCCATAATAAAGGGGGCAAATATTAAATTGAAGGAGTAGCAAAGGAAATTTAACGGCACCGCAAGCATCTGACGGACAGAACAAAGCTCTAGCCTCCGGCAAGAAAGGGGGCCAGTAGCAGCGGCAGCGGCCGCGGCAGGATATAAAGAAGCTCGAAAAACGAAGTTGCGTCCTAACTTGATACGCGCTAGCTACACCTGCCAAGAGAGAGAGAGAGAGAGAGAGAGAGAGAGAGAGAGAGAGAGAGAGAGAGAGAAGGAAGAAAGTCGGGAGACCGAAAGATGGCGAAAAGTAGCAGAAAGAAGGGGAGGCGGACTGTACGGCGGCGGCGGCTGAGCAAGCGTCGAAAGACGGCGGAAATTTGCTGATATTGAAAATACCGTCGCATATACCTCGGCGCTCGCTGCAGACGTGGCCCAAGCTCCGCCTTACAATTCGCCTCCCCCCCGTATCTTTTGAACTGCCTCGCCGTCGATGCATACCGAATGCGTATACCTGAAAGGTGGAGGCTGGTGGAGGGGGGCAAAGGCGCCAGACAAGTTTCGTATACGCGCCTGGGACTTGCATAAACTAGAGCACAGAGCGACTCCCCCCCCTCGCGCTGCCTCTCGTCGATACACGTATCGGGACACGAGGCGATGAAAAACAGACCGAATATAGGTAATATCGAGCGAGGTGTATGAGGTAAGTTTTACTCTCCGGGCTCATACGCGCAGCCTATAATGTATCGGCGAGCTATTGTCGATGCCGCTCGGCGCAGCGGCTTATGAAAATTTCAAGGGGAAACTTTTCGCGGAGACTTTGTCATGGATATTGCGACTGATTACTCGGCCGCGGGATCTCCATGCGCGTGCTTGATTGCAATAATCGCGCTGCTCGCGAGCGTGTGATTAGTCAAGTGCGCGTGTGATTATGCAAATGATTGCGCGGTGTGCACACGGCTTCATTACGTAAACATGATCTATCAACATCGTTGAATCTGCCTCGTCTTGGACACAATGCTTGCGTGTGAAAACGATTCTTTTTGTTTGACGACCTTTCGATTGTACATACAGTATGCAGATCGGTTCAAATAATTTTTCAAGAAAATTATTCTGAAATCAGTATGTATTCTGCTCGAAATGTTATTCCATATTGATAGTTATTCGGGCATAAAATAATACATATTGTATACACAACGTCGCTGCTATTATTATCTCCAATTAAATTGTGCACCGCGACAATACATGCAATAATTCTGTATTCCGAGTTTCATCGTGCATATATACAATTGAAAATTCAGCCCTCGAAAAAGTCAAAAGCCGCGTATCTCCGCGATCGTAGCAGACACGCGGGGGGGGGGGGGGGAGGCACACAGGAAATTCACTTATGCCTTCTCAACGGCGCGGAACCATAAAGATAAAAACACAGCCGTAAATTATGGAGCGCACGCAGCGGCGAGACAGGCGAAAATCCCGAATAAGTAACGCCTAGGCGAAAATCCCGAGGAGGGAAGATCGGAGACGAGAACATGCCCCGTTGTAACATTCGCTGTAGCGAAGAGCTGCCTCCGCAGCAGTGCTTAATAGTTAATCGGCGACTTGATGCACTACACGGTGAAACTCTTCCGGCGAATTGCCTCCATTATTTCCGCTGGGCGCCCCGGAGAAACTCCCTGCCCTTTCTCTCTCTCTCGCTCTCGCTCTGTGTACATTTATAGCGTACATATCGCGTCTCGCGAGAATTTCTGAGCGAGACGCGTTATTTTTCACGACCATCCCCCCCGATGTCGAATCGTAGAATCGAGATACGCGCGCGCGGCGCGAAATTGAAAATGATTTAGAACGATTGCGCATTGCGTTGTTTCTTCATTTCCATACAAATGCGCGCAGGCTACGGCAGCGTTTCTTCACCGTATGCAAAATGTATAAGCGCAGCGCTGCTGCAATAAACGAGACTTACTAGATCAGGCTCGTGTAAGTTAAAGCTGGAATTTTTGCTTGTTCCAGAGAGAAAGCCGTAGTCGTAAAGGTTTCGAATGCTTCGAACGTAGAACTTAATTTGCTTCCTTCCCAAATTCGTTGACTTTTAAGCGATTATAAGGCATACGACGTGTGAGATTACATTTTGAAATCGAATAAATGGTTTTAATGACGTATTTCGATAATATAACGATATTACGAGAATGTATTTTTTCAAAACTAATTCTAAGGTTTAATTTACAGATAAAGATAGATGTATACAAAAATTAGTAAAGTTATTTTTACCGTCAGAGTGTGTATTTACGTACTAACGTATTTTAAATAAACTTTTAATGATTAATTTACTTAAACTGAGTACTAAGCTAAGAATACATGAAAAATTGAAAACCCCCTTCTCATATGCATTTCCCGTTTGTTCGAGCTTTTATTTACTTTTTTCGCGTATTTGTGTGATTAAAATTTAAAATAACGACAATAATCTACAACACTCAAACTACTGTATCCGAGCTACAATTCAAAGCACATACAGAGAATCATTGGGAATAAAATACATAAGTCTCGCACGAGTCCGAATTCACGTTGTCGATTATGCAGAGATTGGCAGAGAAAGAGAGAGAGAGAGTGTAGTGCTCTCTCACATATGCAAAGTCGTATCGAATTCTGGCATCGGTAAAATTGCGCGAATTCCGCTGCGCGAATTCCGGGGAGAAATGTACGGGATATTTGCTTTCCATAATACTTTGAAAAATGCTTTATGCCGCGGATTACGTGAGATTGATACGCAGTAATTTCAGGATTTCTGATATTTCTCACGAATTTTATTGCCCGCATCGGCTTACAAAATTTATCTGAGAGGAATTCTCGTCGTGCTTTCACGCGCTCGCGCACATGCGTTTTACACTGCACTTTATCCATTTATTCGTTCACATTTCGGTAATCGTCGTCCTTCAAATAGTGTCTTTCGCGAAGTCGAGACGTAAGAACTCGGCGGATTCGCCCGAACGCAATCCTCGTTGGCGTTTGCCCATCGCAGGAGGAGCAGCAAATTAGGCAGGAGCAGACACGCGAAAGCCATTTCGGATTTGAAATAACTGCACTTTTCACAATTCTCTCTCCGCCTCGCTCCCCCTCCCGTCGAGGCATATTTTATTTATGCGCACGCAAGGCCCGGATTACGGGCGGGAGCTTATTTTTGCGAGCCGCGTTTGATGAAAAGGAAACACAGCACGCGCGAGAGTTGCTGCCTTCGAGTTCGCCGGATTTTTCGCCGTACGAGCGAGAGATAGAGGAATAGGGAGGCGAGAGAGCCTCTGTGAAAGAGGCCGAGAGATTTCATGCTAAAGTTTTTGATGATGCGCGCGTATACGTTTTTAAAGAAATTTTCGACTCGACCGGCGAAGGGGAGAGAAAGGGAGATATCAAGTAAAAGCCAAAGGCTTTGCCTCTTTTTCTCCGAGCGGGAAAATAAAGTAGGTCGCACAATAAAGCGCAGACGGTAGATTCGGAAAGTATATGTAGAGTCGTTCGAAGGTATAGGGGCGAGGGGGAGGGGGGGGGGGGATGAGCTAAAACGAGAGACGCGGGCGAGAGTTACGCTTCGAATTTAGGAAGCGTTGGCGGGAAAATCAAATTTCCGACAGGTTTCCCAAGCGTGCGCAAATTACTGCCGCCGGATCATCGTCGGGGAGAAAATCGTCGAGGCGCCTCAGCCGCCACAAAATCCCGAGAGTTACGACTTTGAAGTGTCGAGCGGGCTTACATTCCCGCGACGTCGCGGAGCCGCGAGAAACAGCAGGGACGATTATCCGATTGCTTAGCTGTCGATAGCTCTCGAGACTTAGTTTCACGGCTTGCGCTTTGCCGTAGTCGGTGAAAAAAAAAACAAAGTTTTCTTTTCTCTTCTCACCTCCCCCCGATTCGATAATACACAGGATTCAAATTACTCGCCGCCCCTGCCTACGCGTAATACGAGCGCATCCAGCGCACGAACGTTTTCCCCGGCTTTCGAGTCGAAGGAATATTAAAATTTTCGCCACGGCGCGAGTGAGCGCACAAGCTCGGGGACGATAAAATCCGGATGGCGCTCCTTTCTTTTCTCTCTTTTTTTTTATCATCTCTCCTCGGCGCGCGCTTCCGCGAGCTCTTCGAAAAAGAGCGAGCTCAAAATTTCCTTGCTTACGTTTTATAGATAAAATACAAGACGTGACGTGTAGGCGATCGTATAGTGAGTTGGGAAAACAATAAAAGCACAAGGTGCGCGGCGGCGGCGGCGGCGGAGACGTAGCGGGAGAAGAGACAACAAAGAGCGCGTGCGTGCGTCGATCAGGTGCAAAGTCCCCGGAGACCGCCGCCGCCGCCGACAAAGACAAAGACGGGGTCGTCTTCTTTCCTCCACTCTCGGCGAATCGAAATCTCGGCGGACCGCGTCGAGGCACGCTTTCCATTCCTTCTGTGTCTCGCGGCACTTCAACTGCTATATACGTACGCCGCAAGCTCCGGGGATTTCCTCGCTCTTTTTGTCGATAAACATTTCTTCGTTTTTTTCTGCCCCCCCCCCCTCCCCTGCATTTTTATCGAGTTTTATAATACGTCCTGCGCGCGCTGCGCTGCCGAGCTTTGATCCCCCGTCGCGCGATGAATTCAAAATTGCTTTCTCCTCCGCGAAGAATCTCGCCTCGCGCTGCGAGCTGGAGAACGTCTTCGCTGGCCGTCGACTGTACTCGAGAGGGTGTAGAGGAGCGATTTATCCGGTACGGTTTGATACCCCGCACACACGTGGGCTTGAAACAACACATATGGTACCTACTTCACTTCGCTTAAGTATGTAATTTTTATATTAAATTTGTTTGAGAAAAAGTTAACTTGCAACTTTATTGTGTGCGCGTCAAAAATAAATTTATAAAATCTCATCTCGTTGTTATAAAATAGTTAGAAAATCTTGCTGCAGAGAGTAAGAGATATTGTTATAGAGATTATTATTAAATAACTATTTTAGTTCTTGAAAACGTTAATAAAACCGCAAGTTTATAACAATAGTCTAAAGATAGTACTGCGAAACTTTATTTCTACTCCAAAACTGTTAAAACTCGTAATCAACCATATCAGATGCAAATAACCAAACGTATACGACCAAGCAGCAACATTTCTTTTAAAATTCGGATTTTCATCGGTACTCGTGGATAACCGGTAGCCAGCAACTCATTTCCTCGGCAACCCCCTCCGCATCAAAGTGACACCGGGGCCCCCGGTGCATCCGTGCACCTTCTTGTTTTGCAAGCCCGCGCTGTTTGCCGTCGCAGTCGCGAGGCCTTTCGTCTTTCCCCGCTTGTTTTTTTCCGCTCGAAGAGCTCGCTCTCGCCGGCGCTGTCTTCATTATGCTCGCCAAGCGCTAATACACTTGAACGTAATGAAAACTGCGCGCCACTGGTCCACTTTCGCTTGGGTGCTCGCGCGCGCGCGCGAGCCCTTCTTTGTCGCCTTTTTGCGCGGGCGGGACAACGACGACGACGACGACGACGACGACGACGACGACGGCATTGGCGTTATATATAAGGGGGCTCGCGCTCCTTATTCTTACCGAGCTTGCAGCCGAGGCGAAAGTAATGATAAAGTGATTATTAAGTTTTGAAAGTGCGCCGGTCGAGAGTTCGGTTTGATTTTTAGCGGCGAGAGGGTGGGAGGAGTGATTGAGCGGTGCTATCGGTCAAGGGTAGTTTCTAATTTTTCGAAATTCTAATATATTTTTGAGCGGACGTTGAAGTGGAATTGATGGATTGCGTAGTTTACATTTAAAATTGTTGTCTAAAGTTTAAGATCTATCAACATTCTTTATTGCAAGCAGAATCGTTATTAAGAAATCACTTAACTTTTGGACTGTCTTTTGAGATTTTTTATTCTGAACAATGGTTATGTTTTCGTTTTGATGTTAGGATATTATACCTGCCATATGTAAATAGAGATTAATCTTTTGTTTATGTTGCGAATAAAGCATTGCATACTCTGCAAACCTTTATCAATTAATCTTATACAATATGATCACTGAGAAGTCTTGAAATAAGCTTTTATGGTGAACAAAAAATCGGAATCTGTTTCATACTTCACGAAAGAAACGTGAACATGTATCGAAAATCCATGTTTAGCCAATAAATCATGGGCTTACTCGTTGTGAAGTAAACTTTCTTATGGTGTAAAAAGATAGGAATCCTTTGTATATTTTACAAAATAAATACAATCATGCGTAGAAAATCGAGATTAAACCGACAACCAACCGCCGTAAGCTTCCTTATGGCACAAAAAACTGGGATCTTTTTCATATTTTACGAATGAATAATCAATACGTTTTGTAATCGTTGCGATGTATCTTTCGTATTACCTATTAAAAATTTCGAAATTAAAAACAAAAATTTTCATCGGAACTAACGTTACAGACTTCAGGTACATGGTAAGACTGATGTATGAAAACTATTTGGATAAGGCATCTACAAAAGATTTTCTTTTTAAATTCCCATACTTTCATTTACTCTGTTTTTGTTTTGCTCTCAATCAATCCATCACTTGCAGAACAAAACATGCGAGAGCATGAAAAATCATGCTACTCCAGCTGCCACGGATAAGAAAATGCGATCACAGAAGGAAGAGGGAGACTCTCAATGAATAGCCGCAATGTTGGAACTATGCGCAAGTGCTCATAAGAAAGTTGGCCGAGAAAAGGAAGACACGAAAGCGAGTAAAATTATTTATACCCGCATAAAAGAAACATTTAAACACCCCAGGCCCTCCGCTCGCGGCTAACGTCCGGAAGATGTTTTGATTAATGAATGAAATTCCACGGGAAGAGAGATGAAGAAAAAGAGAGCCAGAAGAAGGGGAGTAAGAGAGAGAGAGAGAAATTCCTTTTTCCCCAAGTGGAATGCTCTTATGGCTCGCTCTCGAGGATCGGAGTAAATCGGGGGGAGTTGAACTCTTTCGTGCTCTGTCTCCTTTCCTCTTTCGTCGGGCGAGGTATAGGACGACCTCTCCGCTGCTCGCGAGAAAGATAGAAGGAGCAAGAGAAAGAGAGATAGGAAGGGGAGAAAGGACATTGAGAATGAATAAGACAAAGTGAGAGACGGAGGAAGATGGATAGAGATGGAAATAGAGTGGAATGGATGGATGTAGGAGTGAGGAGATGCTGAACCGACGTGGAGATTGAAGTGACGAGAGAGAGAGAGAGAGAGAGAGAGAGAGAGAGAGAGAGAGAGAGAGAGAGAAAGCGCGAGATCGATCGATAAAAGTATATCATGTTTGCATGAGTATAAGCATGTTGTAGTCCACACTTCTTTTCTCACCTTGATAAAAAAGAAAAATCGGATACGGAATAGTCGCGCTGGTAAGAATTGACTGTTCAAAATAGAAGAAATTGCTTAAAATTATACTCTATGTATAAAACCTGTATTAGCTGTCGATTTTATGTAACAGAAATATAAGTTAAAGGAGTATGTTTTTGTAAGAACATTGATAGGTCAATGCTTCAGTGGCTCGGGTTTCACTTCTAATAAGAAAAATCTATTCTAAAGGATTATTATGATATCTATCCTAATGTTCTGTATAGGTTTTACTCAATAACTAGATAGTGTGACTGCATTTAATAACTTAAAATGAAAAGGTTCAGAAACGAGTTATCCTGCCTGAGAAGTAACACAGAAGGAAAGCGTTTTGTTAAAAAAAGTTTTAAAAACAAAGCTCGAAGCTATTACAGCAATACTCGCAATTGCGAAAATGCAAATTAGTTTAATTAACTATGCTAACAGCGGATTCATAATTGCGGTCAGCAGGTTCGAGTCAGCTTATATACAACGAAGAGTTTACGTCGCAGGCTATAATTCAGCGATTCTCGAGGCGCTGGAAAAAGCGTCTGCGCGACGACGACGGCGACAACGGGGCGTTTTTGCGACTGATGCAAGCGCAGAGGAGGAGCACGAAACATTAATATTCCGATTACCATGCAGTCGAGATTTAACGCCTCGTAAGGTCCTTGTTGCTTGGTACACGCCGTTTAATGTTTTGCCGCGCGAAGCGAACGCGCGCGTACATTTCAACGGGAATGTATACTTTCGCCGGAAAATAAAAACGCTTCGGTACCATCCATGAAATATTTTGCAGCTGCAGCGCGATAGCCGTTACGCTTTTAGCTCTCCCCCAACAGCGCATTATCGCGGGGAAAACCCGATATAAATCTCGCGAGCGAATCTCGAAAATAGCGGCGGGAAAAAAATTCGCGAAAAATCGCCGCGCACTTTGGAAAAAGCCCTGGTTCATCTTCGCCAAAATTTTTTCTTCGTCCCAGCTGCGTCTCTCTCTCTCTCTCCCTCTCTCTCTCTCTCTCTTATCCAGAAGTTCGCTTAATGTTCGTTCCGATCGCGAAATTCCACTTTATGGTGGGACGTCCGCGCAAGCGCTTATCCTGAGAGAGTCTCCGATGGCTCTCGGCCAAAAAATCCTTCCGTACCAGCGTAATGTGAGCCGAATTTATCGTATGGGGGCGCAAGCGCAAAAGCTAAGAGTCCCGAAAGGCTGGACTGAAAGAGAAAACGACGAGTGCGTGGTGCTGCTCTCCGTTATGACGAAGTCGATTACTGCTCAACTTCCACGTCTGACTATTCATTGACACAAATCACTGAATATTCATTTTGATCTTAATAGTCATGCAATCATCGCAAATGAAATTGAATGGGATCGATATACGTTATATTAAAATCGAATTTACTCGTCGCTTGAATAATATCTGGCGAGAAATTATAAATAAGACACGCCTCGTGTTGAAATCATGATGAGGACACACTGTACCGCTGATTCATAAATATAATTAGACAATTTGTACAATTAAAATCTTGTGCGACACCACAACCCAAAGTTTTTATTCGCAATAACGATCAGTAAACTTTACAATCTCTGAAAATGTTTGGAGTTCGATAGGCGATAAAGTATAATTTTTTTCTGATACTAAGATGATCTATATACTAATGATTTTTACTCGGAATTCTGCAATTTAATTAAAAAAAAATTTTCCTCGACGATTTCAGCTACATAAATTATTTCGTAATACATAGAAGCAAAAGTCCCGAGAACTCCCGTCAAGATCGATATCTCGAGCAACCCTCTCTCGATCAGCCGATCGAGATTCCCAAGTGACTCTCTCGTCTCAATATCGCTTCGACTCCTATATCCCGGCTTCGAGACGAGATGCTATCTGAACGGCTCTAATCGCCAACGAATCACTGAAAAATCCATTAGCGTCGCGCAAAACGATCAGAGTCGCGAGTCCAGCGCTCAAGCCATTATTTACGGCGTCCCAGCGAGCTTTTTACAACCGAGAGCATTGATATTCGTATATATAGCGGTCGCGAGACACGAATTTTATTTCGCCTCGGAAACTCGACGCGGCGATGCATCGCTATATATATACCTCGCCCCCCCCCCCTCGTATCCCCGCGTGTACTTATTAGCATGTCACAAGTAAAAGCCCGTGGCAATATCAGGGCAGCGAGTCTCCCTCCGCAGCCGTGGCATAAATCAAAACGTCGTTAGTCGTCGGCGGCCGCACGCGATTTAGATTGCAATTAAGCTTTTTGCCTTGTGCTACGCTGCTTTTTTTATATACGCGCGTCGATTCGTATAATTGCGCGGCGCAGCCTCGTAAAAATTTCCGTCACGCGTCATTACCCATCGATGTGACACGCACTGCGCCTTATCGAGCGATCTTAAAATGCCTTCCACATTTAGCCTGGATTCGCGCGAACGCTGAATTTTCACGTTGGGAAACGAGCCGCGGGCTCGTCGAAATTGTTTCTTGGCCGCGCGATGGCGGTATCCAACGCATTCGGTGCGCGAAAAAACAAACGGATTGAAAATTAGTTTGCGTGGAACGAAGTTGCGCTCGGTTCGTTTGCGCGGCCGCGCAATCGTAAAGTATTCTCTTTTGTACACTCGGTGAACTTTATCGTCTCTGTTTCGAATTTATTGTAGCCGGGAATTTCTCGCTGGCGCGCGCGCGCGTCGTTACGCAAAAAATTAATTATCCGACTTTTAATACGCGTTTTTAGTTTTAGCGTTCATTATTTATTAATCCGTACAGCCGATTGGCCTCTTAAATTTCGTGCGTATAATTTTTCGGATCGCCGCACCTACGCGCACGAGCCTTTAATTATTTTCTACCGAACGCGATACCTCAGCTACACGCAAATAGCAAACGCGTTCCACCAACAACTTCGCACTTTTTATCGCGCGCGTATATATACCAGCGCAGAGATTCTCAAAATTATTCAGAGAGCAGTCAATAATCCCTTCGACGTTTCCCGCGATGAATTCCGCACTTACAAGTACGTTTCCTGCGCTGACCCTTCCAGTAAAAAAAAAGAGAGAGAACGAAGAAGTTCTCGCTATAAATAAGCGAGAGCCTGACTTTTGCGCGCAAATCCGTCGATATGACTCGACGGCCAAGCGCAGCTTACTCCCGACGGGCGGTAAATATTCGAGGAGCGACTTTACTTCTGGATTTTCGAGCTTCGCACACGCGGCCCGTGTAATTTTAATTCGCCGCGCGAGCGCATTCGGGATAAATGCGTAAGTCCCGATTCAACATTGATGCGCGCGAGAGGTGGTTCGCAAGCGCAGGTGTGTAATACCATTTGCATGTGCGGCCGCTCCGGAATTCGCGCACGATTTGCCGCACATGTATATACGGTTTAGATCGCGTCAATGATGAAACAGCGGTATGTGCTTTACTTTTGCGGTTGTGTACAAAGGCAGAGGCGAGTCTGCGCTGATGCGAATTTCGGTTGAATTTTTTACTGTACTCTGCGTACAGCGTATATACACATACGCTTATACCCGCGGCGCACTTCGGCCTTTTGGAATAGGATAATAAAATAAGCATGGCCTCGTAAAATTCCGAGCCGGCCGACAGTTATCAACTTCATGAAAAAATATCGGATTCCGGGGATGACGGAGTGGCCCGCCGGCAATAAATTAAAAAATTTGGTCATGAGAAACGGCTTTCCGACTCTTTGACAAGTATATCATGACATATTTCATTTCCAGGCGAGTTCGAAGCGCGCAAGCCGCCGTTTCTGAAAAGCAGTTTTTTTTCCTTTCGCCCGCGGAAAAAATGCGCTCGCGCAATACGCTGCGGCCGTTTCGCCTGTTTTGTATTTATTAGTTAAAAAAAAAAACCGCTGCTAAATGATCTGAGTGGCGAGTATTACTGAGGTAATACACTAGTTGAACTGAAAATAGTGATGAAAGAAAGTGTTTTGCTTTATTATTTGCTTCATTTTGAATGTTTGCGCTGAGCTAAAAATTAAACAAATCAATTAAAAAAAACATTTTCTCAAAATTGTTATATCATTAAAAGATCCTAAAACCGTCCAATTGCATCCGAAGCTTGATAAATTCCAAGACAAGTCTACCATGCATGTCCACCTCGCTCAACCAGTCCGCTCGAGAACTAGAGCACAGAGATAAAAAAATTGGTTTCGCGCATGCATAAATTTCTCTTCGAGAAATCGGAACGCCGTATCTACCCCGGTACACTTTATTTTCCAATTATAATTCAAGGCATAAGTACAAGACGAGATACGTGAGCTGAGTCGATAAAAAAGAAGAAAAAAAAATCCGAGATTCGTTTATCAAGAGTAAACCGAGCCTGTCGAAGTTTCCCAGAGGTCGGCCCGATTGGCGGCTGGTGGACGCGCTGTATTAATCAGCGGGAGCAAATTAATTGGATGTATCGCCGGGCGAGTGGCGTGCCGATGACACGTTTTGTGGCCTGACGGGACTCGTCGCTTCCACGCGGAGCCCGCCTCGCTTTTGTCGATACGTCGCTCCCGGAGCTTCGCCTAATTTACGGCGCACTATTTTTCCAAGCCGATATCCTTCGACGGATGACGAAGGAGCCGCAGGTTAAGTTTGAAAGAAAAAAAGCGGAATACAGAAGCGCGGGTTCGATTGCTCGATACTTGTGATGCGCGAGTGTCGTTGAGTTTTCGTATTCGCTGTTCACATCGTATTCCTAACGATTTCTCATATTTCTCAATTGTTACTTTTTCACGTTGTAGTCACAAACACTAATTCAATTAATTAATCATGCTATTTGTAAAAGTTGCGTCATAATAATCAAAATTTAAATCGAATTAAAATTGTTAAATTAGAGAATGCATACGATATCTCCTCACTTTTCAGGACAGTGTAATTCACTATCCAGCTAAATCAATCAGTATCGACAAATCGTATTTCTGAAAATAATTTTTAACCTCGGATTTTTTGCTTTCAATTTACCTTACAAAAATTTCGTATAAACAAAAATATGAAAACTACTTAAAATCAGAAAGTAGAGGGGGAGATCACTCGCGAGTTCGGTCCGTGGCATCATAACCGCGCGTCAGACAATAAATCACATTGAAATCAGTGAGAGGGAGAGCTGGCGCTGCACACTCGTGGAAGATAGCTGCGGAAAAGAAAAGAGTATACCTAGCACTGCTCGCGGAAAAATGTACGAACAACAGAGAAGCCGAAGAAGCGAGCGCGCAGGATGTGGCAGGCAACGAGTGAAAGGGAGTACATAAAGCAGAGAGAGAGAGAAGGAGAAAAAAGCCTTGACTGCATAACTAGGAGGAGAGAAGCGCCTCTCTCGCACTTTCTTCACTCGTGTTTCCCCGAGACTCCATTCCAGAGGCGGCCTCTTCATATTTCCCCATAAAAATTCACTTATTCCCGGCCCCATTATTTCTACCCTCGTTTGTCCGTCATCCCTCCCGTCCTCCCCCCATTCTCTATCTCTCTGCCTCGCTCTCTCTCTCTCTCTCTCTCTCTTCTCTCCCTTGTGCTCGGCGTGAAAATTATCTCCAGGAGAACGCCGGCTGATTCCGATTAAAATGAATGTCAACGGCCCTGCAGCGGTCACATTATGGTTTATCATCGGCAGCGCTATAGCGCAGCTCGCCCACGACCTACATCGAGAGAGAGAGAGAGAGAGAGAGAGAGAGAGAGAGAGAGAGAAGCCGACACTGCTGCAGGTGTGGTATAGATATTTGTTTCGAGCTCGTACATTGCGGAGAACTCTTTTAAAGTGGGAAATTCATCGCCGAGGTTGTGTGCTTCGAATTTTTCCGAGATTTTTTCATGGCCGGAAAATTAGCGGCGCTGCGCAGCTGTGAAAATCGTTTCTTTTTTCTATTCTGCTTCGCCGGGTCGTTGTTTCAATTTTATCATCACAAAAATTATTAATGTCAACGAGATTTTAGAGCTCGTTAATTAGACCCGTGCATTGCGCGTTGACCCAGATAAGAAAGGTGTACGTATATATATAAATATATATACGTTGAGAGTCGGCAATTAAAACGTATAAATTATTATCTCGAAGGGTGCCCGGCTCGAGAGCGCAATCAATAGATTCTTGTCTCTCTTCCTCTCTCTTCTCTCGTTTCTCTCGTTTCTCTCGTTTCTCTCTCTCTCTCTTTCGAGTACTCATATATATGATCAATTCTCCTAGAAAGTGCACTTTTTGGGGGTCCAGAAATCGAAAATTTTTTTAAAGGCTTTCTTCTGTAATCCGAAAGATAGTCAAAAGTACAGAGGAACATGGGAAAAGTTTCTAGTAACCATATTTCTGAGTTATTTTTACGTTTTTTGAGAAAACAAAATTTCAAATTACACTACAATAAAGTACAACAAAAGATCTTTAATTTAAATAAATTCGCCCTGATTCGATACTCTGATTAAAAGTTCTGTCCGTTAAAAAAAATAATAACAAAAATCGGAATAGCCCATTTTCTTTTTTTCTCCATATACCTCCCCGTATTAAATTCTTATGTTCCATGTTTCCTATGTTTCTCTACATTTTTTACTATCTTTCAGCTTACAGAAGAAAGTCTGATCGGTCCGAAACCTCTAGCTTTAAAAAAAAAATTTTTTATTTCTGGACCCCTGAAAAGTGCATTTTTCTATAGGAGAATTGGTCATATGCGTAAAACAATTGGTGAGAAATTCTTCGCTACCAATAGTTTCAATAACCAGAGAGAGAGAGAGAGAGAGAGAGAGAGAGAGAGAGAGAGAGAAAAGAGGGGGAGGAGAAAGTAGCGATGCAGGAAAAAAGTAATTGGTCACTGGCTCGAGGCTTGAAAGTATATGATATCTCGACTACAGGATGAAAATGAAATAAAAAGCTACAAGTGACGAGTTAAGTGGAACGAACGGATTTCCGTCAGACGTGTCGTCGCGTGGTTCGCCGACGCAACGAGCATTGAATAATTGTAGCTACATTGCCAGAACTGAAAAATAATTAAGGCGATGTAAATTGCGATGTAACATTCTCAGTTTTAATTGAGAAAGAAATCCGTCGAGTGTGTAACCTAGATCCTGAGTATTATTAGAAAAGCTTATAGATTGAAATCTGAAAAATAAACGCGAACGCGCTATGAAGCGCAAATTCTCATTATTTTATACGTATTTCCAGAAGCCAATTTTAGCTCGAGCAACTCCGATCGAGTTTTAACAAGTCCGTATCGCTTATCGTTAACCGAGTTGATTTTTGTTCCGATCCTCGTGCGTATCTCATTTAATAGGTTCGAGTTTTCAACCTCGATAAACCTGTTAAAAGGCGACAAGAGCAAAAGCATATACATAGATATACGTGTATATCTATCTCTAAAAAGCGCCTCGCTCCGATAACAAAGGCGTTTCTCGAAATCCACGGGACGCAACAATGCCTCGAAACTTTAGCGTTAATTACATTCAAGTTATATACCTGACGATAAATTCATTACGAACGTTAATGCTGTTATCATGTTACCGGTTTCGCTTCCTCTCCCCCCCCCCTTTCCCTGCCCCTCTCTTTTTCCCTCATTCAAGCCTCTTCCTTCGCCTTGAATTTCTCCGTTTCCCGCTCCTGGCTTTCCGGGTAAGTTACCGCGCGGACTCGGCTCCGCTCATGTATTCATTATATCGCGCGAGTGCTCTAAATATCCCGACTACCGCTGCGCGCTGCAGCCGAATACGAAAGCGGAAGCCGGTATAATCTGGAGAAGATGACGAGGAATTCCCGGCTTTATCTCGGCTAAGATCGTTCGATTGCTGCGAGAGGAGATATATATATACGTATAATTGCCTCCGCGTTTCTAGACTCTCTCTTTCTCTCGCTCCGGAAATTCGCTAACGGCTTGAGCCAACTAAGGGGGGGGGGGATAGGGGGGAAGAGGAGCGGAGAAAAAAAAGTTTCGAAAGAAGAGAGAAGAGTGACTAGCGGCGGGAGAGGAGCAGGAGAAATGAGAGTGAAGAACGTAAGGGAAACTGGATAGTGGGAGAAAGAGAGAAAGTTTCCGCGAAGTCGAGACAAAGGATGGTGGGTACTATTTCGGATCATCTCGAAGTAATATATTTAAATTTTTTCTGTTAGCCGCATTCTTTTCCGAGCGTTCTTTTGCAAGGGGACTTAAAGTCCATTGAATAAAATAAATAAAAATTGATCATTTACTATCTGCTTATTACTCTTCATGGATGACAATACTTCGTGAAGAGAACTATGTTTTATGAACTGAAATTCATGCGTGAACATAGATTTTTATAATATTTTTATGCATAATTGCTTTCGCATATCTTCGCGAAATTTTGAATAAAAGATTCTATGCCTCAATGAACAATAAGGAATTTAACTAAAGATTATGAAGTATCATTTTAACTCATTCAATCAGCGATCAGCCTCGCGAACATTCATGGGATCGTTCTCTTCCTGAAAAGAAAGCGAGTTTGAAAAAAAGAAATTAATTTTCCGAGCAGATACGAAAAAGAAAGAAGACAAGCGAGCTCTTGCCGATGACTGAGATAGAGCGTGGCAAAAAGAGCCGTGTCGCTCGGGCTAAAAAGAGGAACTAGTCGGCTGCGGCACTTGGAAAAGGCCGCGGATCTCTTCTAGTGTAGGGCAGAGTCGGAGCGCTGCAACTGATGGGAGATAAAAAAGCGCCTAATGAATATTTCAGCGACGTCGGCGACTTTCACCGCGACGCGCCCTACGCATTTCCGCGACGAGCTATATACTCATCAATGTCCTACAGATATTAAAAATGTTTTTACCACGACTCTCGCTCGTAGGTATACATTCATGTCTGCAGAAGACGATGGCTCGACGCGATTCGAAAAAACAATGTGCACAAGAGCTCGTGAAGCTCAGTCGCCGAGTTTCTTCGTATTTTCATTTTCGATCCGCGGCTTTGTATACCTTGGCGCTCGAGGAAACGCTCAGGACGATCACAAAGCCGAGGTGTAAAAGTTGAACGGCCGCGTAAGCGATCGATGAAAAGGCCCGGGCGACTCTGCGATCCTCCCGTGTACAGCTTCAAAGTGGACTTTGCAAACGCTGATCCCGAAAAGTTATCCCGAGCGCGGTGCCAAGTGAAATTCGCGCGCGCGACGCGACGCTCGTCTATGAATATTGAAAAAAGTCGGCCTGATGAGCTTGCGGACACGGCTCTGCGGAGCCGTGAAAGAAGTGCTGGGTGGCCTAGGTGCAGTTTAGGCTCGAAAGTTCATCCGTACAAAGTGTCGCGGGTTCGCTGAATATTCTTTTGATCGCGCGAGCGCGTAATGAGTGAATTCTTTTTCGCCGAAATTGTGGCTACTTTTCGCTTATGACGCTGAGAAATCGGTGTAGTGAGGGAAATGAATTTCACTGCTTTGTACGTGCCTGAATAAGGATCAGGTTAAAAATAAAATGTATAATGATAAATTTTCATTATTGTTTTGAAAATTCTTTAAAACTATTAATTTTTGCTTCTATAAAAAATATTGCGGATTGAATAATTTATGTATATTTGTTTTCTTGTTCGTTTGCTTGTATAGGTTTATTTCGTTACTCTTAATTATTTCAAGGAACAGTTAACAAAATTCACCGTATTCAAAACGATCGTCATCATACTTCGCGAATTTAATAAATTATTATTTTGCATTACTTATCGAATTTCATTTATATGTATATCTATTATATTCCTTTATAATGCTGATTTGTATGATATCATCAAAGTTGATTAAAATAATAACGGCCGTCTCTCATTGAATTTATCTTCGAAAACTCGCGCGCGCGCGTTATTGTGAAAGTTGAATTCAATTACAGAATTCGATACGCGGTTTAATTAAAAAAGAAAACACGAATAAATTAAATTACAGTGAAAAATGTGTCTTTCAAACGATAACGGCTATGATACACATACACAGCACGAAAAAGCTGCAGCTGCAGTTCAAGCCCCACTAAATACATTTCGGAGCGAAAGCTCACAGAGCAGTATATACACATCACCGAGTCTGCGCTCGACACCAAACGTGTAGCATATAATCTATGTGCATACAGGCGAAACGAAGGATCGGACGATGGAAAACGCAGCGTCGGCGGAGAAGCTTGCAGCACATCGCGGCCTCATTAATAAACTGCTCGCTCATTCTTGACGGATTGCAAACACAATTAAAGACCTCGTTATCGCCGCCCGAAGACGAAAGGGAGAGCCTCGCGTGTCCGTGCAATCATCCCGCCGCAGTATAACGTAAGTCGGCCGCGCGCCGAGCGAAAAGAGAAAGACGCAAGTATATCGGCTTCCCGATTAGCGGCAGCCGACGACGGGAGTGTCCGCGATCCGCGATATCTGCCTTGTTTGCTTAATGAACCGTGACTGATAAAGCGCATTGTTTATCATAATTGCATGGCGCGTCGTCGATTATTTATGTTTGGGAAATTCAGGATTTTATCGCTTTGCGGATGTATAGTAAAAATTAGAGATTTAGTTGTATTCGTTGAGGGAATATAAATGTTTGTTAAATAGGATAAGTACCACTCAAAATTAACGCATACTTCAAATGCGAATTGGAAGCAGAATTTAAATGTCTATGATTGTACGTTTAATTATACTAATTGTATTATTATACTGACAGAAGCTATCCCATTGCATCAGAATAATTATCAAAATGAAATTCCTGTGAAATGTAATGTGTATGTTAAATTATAAATCTTGATGAAATATAATTACCTACACAGTAACAAATGTCAAGTATGTAGGTATGTGCATAGTTAATTCTGTGTCCACGAAGTTGCGTTCTGGACCGAAATAGCCGTAATAATAAATTATCATAAATTATATTTACCATAAAACATTTTGCCTTTTCAAAATCAATCGGAATTTATTTACCTGAAAATATATTGCTATCTCAAAACTATTTTTTTTTTGTCAAGGTATGCAAGTTTATTTCTGTCAGAGATTGCGAACAACACACTTGCTCCTAGAGGTTGTCTATATCATAAATTCTGGATTTTACCCTAACTCAGCTGTAAAAGGATCAAAAGCATGTAAACGTGTCTTTCCTTTTTTTTATAGATACTTTCAAAATTTCGAAAGTCATGAATTCGATTATTGTTTCTATAGCTTGTCTATAAAAGTATTCAAATATCAATATCTGAATTTCATCTGAATTCACCCCTAAAATGGTTCAAAACATGTCATTTTGAACTTGTACTGATGTCTCAAAAATTTCAGAAACCTTATAAATTCGATATTTATTCCTTGACAATGAATCCTTAAGAATTTTCTGTAATTGTAAGTCCCCGATACATAAGCAAATAAGATAAACGAAATATCACTGTAACTAAAAAAATTTAACATCTAATGGACACCACGTAGTGATCGTTTTTGCATAGACAGTAACAAAAAAATCAAATAATTCACCATCTCAGAATATACCACACTCCACTCTAGCAAATCAAATGCACGCCCTGCCCATAAAAGCAATCCCTTGTCCCTCTGGCCTTCGCATCAGCAAACTGCGAACCTACAACAGTAGCGGTGCTTCAGAATTGCCAGGATAAGTCGCGGCACGCTTTGCCGACCGGCAAGAACAAGAAGACACGGGCTGCAGTGGAACACAAAAAAAGAGACAGGAAATAGGGGCGATGAGAGAACGGAGAAGCATCCGGGCAATTTCGACGGTAAGAAACATGAAGGGGGGAGGGAGAGAGTCGAGAGAGAACGTCGGCGTAGGACTGCATAATGAGATTCCACGCATCCTGCTACTGCGGGACCGAATAAGCCGAGAATCCAAAGTCGCGATAGAGATTTTAGTGGGGCTCTTGCGAGAGATAATGAAAGTCAGTTGCAGTTTCTTCTCTCACTTTTGTTTCCCGTGCTTTCTTTTCATAGAGTCGTAATTGATTTTTTTTTTGCTTACTCACTGCATATATACTCATGGAAGATTGTCATTGATGCTGAAACTTACCTGTAAACAAAAAAGAAATACGCAACGTGAGTACGGACGTCATACGCGTTACCGAGCAATTTCTGAAAATCGCGTTTAATCAATTCACCGAGCAACTTATTTAGAGCAGAAATCTTGAGAGTGTACACCGCTCGAAAAGCTACGATTTTTAATTCAGCTGAAAAGAAGGATAACCCAGGACGGCACAATCTGCGATTCATATTAGAAGCTGTACGGAGCTCGGCTGAAGCGGCTTGTATAAGACGCCTCTCTCTCTCTCACTCGACTCCGGCTAGAGCATAAACAGGATAAGACCCGCGGAAGCTTTCGTCGCAAAGAAAAAATATGGAAAATCAAGGTCTCTTTCTTCCCGACACCTAGTGAGCGTTTCCATTATGCCGCTGGTACATCCTACACCCCGGCGTTACCTCTTATTTATTCAGACGCCGTCGCGATTCAATCTTAACGAGTCCGCATCAGCGCCGCGCCAGACGCGCGAGCTTTATCGACCCCAAATCCGATTTACGCGTCGTTGACGTTTTCAAGGAGCGATTGTCGAATGGTTGCAAAATTTCAAATCGACTTCCACTCCGTCCCCTATAGCCAACTCCGCGCTAGTCGGCGAACGAGGAGGGAAAGAGGGTGGAAAAAATGGTTTATACACTTCTTCCGCAATATATAACCTGCAGCTCCTCGGCGATTCCGTGCTCGGCGCTCGTACGAGGCGTCTTTCTTCCTCTGCCTCTCCCATTATTTTTCTGGCGCTCGCGTGGCACTCGGTGCAGCCTGGGACGCGGCTCACTCGCACCGGAGTGTCTCGCGTGTCGCGCGACGGCTCTAATTGAGAGTTCGGGACGCGCCTCCTCGCTTTCCGCATCGGGAAAATTATTCAATTGCAGGGAATGGATTTGGACTGCGGGCGATGATAGCGGGATTATATGGAGGCGCTGCGCGCGGTGCTGCTGGTTTGTTATTTGTTTTTCTGGGGCTACTCGAGCGAGAGGGTTGGCTATTTAGACCGTGAGTTCGGAATTTATCGGTTTGTACGTCCTTGTTTTCTGATTTGATGTAATCAACGGGGATTCGCGGAAAAATACACGGTGCGTCACGAAACTCGGAAGGAAATTAGGTGCAGAATGTGTGATATATCGTGTTATTTTTTTTATTTGCGATTTAAAATAGAAGTGTTTTGCGAAGTTGTAGAAATAGTAAAGTTCGAATTACGTATCCAAGAAAACACTGAGAACAACCAGTCGAAAATGTAACAAAATAAGAACTTTGATTTCATTAATTTTGTGTATTCAAAATTTTGTAGTCGATAAATGTCCAAAAAGGACGTATATGTAACAATCCTGCAAGTACTCGAATCGAAATTCAAAACTAAGTAATAGCAAATTACGTAAATATCATTGTTATGTCATCTGACCAATTATCTATCAATAGTAAATCCAACAACTTGCCATCAAATCGGTTCAAAGGCATAAATTTTGATGTAAATACTTGACTGAAATTTATGATTCAAAAACACGGTTATAAGCTTGTCAAAAATGTATTTTCGAAACTTTTTCACCGATCCATTACAAAGACGGTTTTATCAGTAAAAGTTATTAATCAAATATCTTTCCGACTGATCAAACGGAACAATCGAATTACGCGAAGAGTTAAATCTCTTTTCAAACGCCGCAACTTCGACATTTTCAGGCCATCACTTTATTCGCCACGAAAACAAACTGCAACTGCCACGATTCAACAAAAAGATGGGGATAGGATGCGACAGTCGCCGTCGTCATCGTCGTAGCAAAGGGCTGAGAAATATGAAAATTGCTGGCTGCTCGTCCCCGAAAAACGGATGTGCACGCGGCATTATGTTTTCTCGAGCGAGAATTATTCAAAGGAGAAAGAGACGAATCTTTGTTCATCCTTTGGGCTCAAAGGGGAGGAGAGCAACGAGAGCCTCGGAAAATGAAGGTGCAGATTCGAGAAACATAAAAGAGTTTTTGGCTCTGTTCTCCTCGTAATTTTCGAAGCGCGGCAGAGTGGGGACGTCTGTTGTTAAATCATTTGCGACACACAGCTGAGAAAGCGACAATTTTTGCTGTGCACCGATGCGCTCATTCGTGCACTGTGATTTTTCGTAATTTTTTTTTTTCGTATTATACGATCATTCTGTAAAAGCGTATTGATTCGTTGTAAATCGAATATGTAAATGTCTCGTAACACATCGGGTACTTACGTAATTGAAATCATTGCAATTCATTAATGAGGTATACTTCGCGATATTTGAAAGATATTAATAATCCATTGATTTTCACGTAAATGCTAAGTAGGTACATTATATCGAAACCTATAACGTTATGCGGTCGTTGCAGAACTTGCTCGATAAACGTTTACATTTATTGCAGAGGATATCACTAATGCTGCACAACTCGGTCAAGATCTACTTTAACAACCCAATAGTCTTTCAATCCTCGTATCCAACTAAATTGTCCCTTATTAACTTCGTTACACGCTGGCAAGTTTTTAAACTTTCTAAAGAACTCTGCGTGAAAATACCACATGTAAAAACGCTGCTATATCGAAACGACACGAGACCGCGCGGCAACCGGCGATTTTTTTGCATTTTAATTCACGCTCTCGCCGCGCCGAGAACAGCCCTAAACAATAGGCGAGAAAACAGCTTAATTACTCCTTTACATGCTTCTCGCCGATAAGCCGGCTTTTCATACGAAACGCCAGCTGAAACTGAAGTATTAATGGCGCGCGCGCGTGTAAAAACACGAAAATCAAAGCCGGCCCCCGAAATAAAGCTCTTAAGTCAGAGCGAGCTTGCGCGTCGCCAGGCCTCATTTGCGCGAGGAACACTGGCCAAAGCCGGCGTTGGACCCATTTAATATTGAAACTTCCGTAGCAGCCTTCCCCATCCCCCCCCCCCCCTCGGAGCACTCAGGCTTCTCGGCGCGAAGCTGTCGCGCTTTATCTCTGGTCATCGTTAATGGCCACTTCGTCGTCGACCTCCTCCTCCACCTACTCCCATAGAGATTATTCCAACGAGAGGAAGAGAGAGAGAGAGAGAGAGAGAGAGAGAAAGAGAGAGAGAGAGAGAGAGGCGGCCATTACCGAGCGGCCTCTTCGCCGTTTTACATCCGGCTTAGACTCGCGCGGGGGCAGGGAAGTTCCGAGTCGGAAATTGAATCGGATGAAAGATTCCTGAAGTTAATGCTCCCGAGCTCTCCCGCGTGTTATATCGACATTG
The DNA here is from genome assembly GCA_018906965.1 of Philotrypesis tridentata. Taxonomy (NCBI): domain Eukaryota; kingdom Metazoa; phylum Arthropoda; class Insecta; order Hymenoptera; family Pteromalidae; genus Philotrypesis; species Philotrypesis tridentata. The sequence goes on along the minus strand of JACCIB010000009.1, from coordinate 5,288,242 downwards.
GCTGTCGACTATAAGAAGAACTTGCCGAGTTGCCCAGAAGCGATCGATCTGCACTTGTGTACGAGTACATGTACGTTGCGCCCGAGTGTGCGGCTATGTGTGCGCGTAAGAATGAGAGAAAAGGGGGGGGGGGTGGGAGTCGAGCGACGTGCGAGGTTTAACGGATGAGATGGATCATGGTTTTGAATTCAGAGGCTTCGAGAGAAATGGTCGGCTGAAAGTTGATATACGCCGCGGAGATTAAGAAAGTTGCTCTCGCTCCCGTCGGCTCCGAATGGAGCGAGCGAGCGCGTCGAGCGTTACTTTAGCCGCGAGATTTTCGTCTTTGCAGCCGACGATCGACGAACTTGGTTGCATTTTGGCGCCTTTATGCGCGCGCAACGTCAACAGTGCTCCTCGGGAATCGAAGGGAAGTCGACTTGAATACGAAGCCGCGGGGGAAAAAAAAATGAGATTTTCCTCGGTGTAACGTTGTATTCCTCCTCTCGTTATTCAAATGAATTCGAGCTTGCGCTTTAAGTGATTTTCTTTTACGTCAAGTATCGCACAAAAGAATATGGATACATCTCAAAAGATGGATAGTGATGTCATTCCGCATGCAGCTGCGCAAGGATTTATCGCGGGGATCAATCCTTGCGAGAAATACCGTCCGCACACTGCTGTATCCTTTTGTAACGAAAAAAGAGAGAAGAGAAAGATCCCGCGCGCTTTAACTGATATTTTTTTTAGCTCAAATTTTTCTCCTTTTCATAACAAATGAATATGGGACGGCGGGATGGGAACTGTTTTTATCAAAGCGAGCGCGGCTCATCATAATAAATTTCATGTAGCAACGGCTCCGGGCCGCGCACAATACGCTCGTCAAAAATATTATTCCACTAGGCCGCTATTTTCCCGTGCTCTCTAAAATATTAAAATTATTTCGATGTTCAGGGTGAGAAGAGAGCGAGAGAGAGAGAAAGAGAGACTTCTCGAAGTGGAACACTTGTCATTCCGGTCTCGGTCCAAACCCGTGGCTCCGCCGCTCTCGGCCGACGCTCGCAAGTGAGAAGCCTTTAATTATTCATAAGGAAGTATCCGTCTTCGTTGCGCCACCGCGCACTTCAGCGCCGCAGGAGAAAAAAACGAGACAGAAAATAGCAGAGACAAAAAGACGAGGAAGAGGAATAAGAAAACGAAGGGGGAAAAACGCGCGAGAGGAAGGAGCGCGCGCGCGCGCGGCTGAATCGTGGAAAAAAACCACTCAAGAAAATAAGGAACGAAAAATAAGGAGCCGCGCGCGCGCGAGAAATTGTAAATTACGGCCGGCCCGTATAAATTGGCTATTGTGATGTATCTTCGAGGGCGGGATGGGTGATGCGGGCAAGGTCGCATTCTTATGCATACTTATACCGGCGAAATGAAAAGACACTGGAGTTCACTTATTTTGTCGATTGGATATCTTAAATGTTTTGTTATCGTTACGTTGAAATATGTCTTACCGGCTCTAAATCTCTGATGTTAAAACATTTTCAGAATTTATAATAATACGAAAATACCTTTACTTACACACTTTTATCTAATACAATAACTGTGACGATATCGATATAACAAGTGAGCCACGAATACAAGACTAGAAAATAATTTAGGAGTAAACTCGCGCGGCTCTGAAAAACAGCTCGAAATAAATGTTTATAGCATGCAACGATAACAGCGCGCGCTCGCGCCTCTCCTTCCCGCCTCATGACGACCAGCCGGCGCATCTCACTCCCGCGCGGTTAGCTATAGCCACGTGCACCTGCACACCAGCAGAAATAGACGAAAGCCGGCGGTTTGCGCGCAAATTGGATGTTATCTCTCGGCAGCTGGGGACAGCCTCTCTCTCTCTCTTTCGCCTTCAGCCGAAATGAGAACTTCGCCCGCCGCAGGATTTGAAAAGCCGATTCGAAATGGAAAAGAAAGGCAAACGCAATTATGCGCGATTATGCGCGCTCGCACGGGCTATTTCGAAAATTCCCGCGCGTTGAGAACGCGCTGTCGTCAGACGCGTTCGGCAACGAGTCAACCTCCGCAGCATTGCATTGTATTGCAAATGTTTTTCCGGGACAAAGCGGCAAAATCACAGTTACGCACACTTTTCCAGTCGCGCGGCTGTCCGCCGGCTAAATACCGGTATTCTCATGGATATACGAAAAATTTGTATGCAGCTACGCGGGCATTTTCGAAATTCCACAGGCGCGCGCGCCCCGCAGCTCGACATTTAAAGCAAGTATATACGGCCAGTTTTGTGCCAGACGCGACGAAATACGGAGGGACAGAGAGCCGGCTTATTTTGCGCGAATTGCCGTAAAAAGAAGGCTAACGCGCGAATAGAGTGCATTACAGGCGCTGTAATGAGTATATGCTGGTATAAGCTGCGTCGACTCGACTGCCTTGTAACTTTTGCTTTTTAGCGCTGACTTTTACAACCCTTTCGCTTTCGACGCGCGCCGTGATTTTGAACATTGTGCGCAAAACCATTCTTTTTATCCTTTGCGTAAAAAGTAATGTTATTATTATAATTAAAGCAATAAAGAAACGCTGAGAAAAGTCACGCACCCGTATATACATAGTCTGTATAAATGGTGATCGATTGTTGCTATTTTCGTACTACAGCTAAAACTGTAAATACTTTGAAAACACACATTCTTGAGCTTGCAACACTTGGGCTGTAAGCTCATAGCACCACAAGAAATAGCTTACCAGATAAATATTCGATAAATGTGGATTTAGACAATGAGATACTATGAAAGTAGTAGACACAATAAGTGCGCGAATCAGGTGATTTATTCAAGGTTCATTGATATGCTCACTACGATTGAATGTCAAATTGCACCCGTGAAAGAATATACCTTTACGCACTTTTCATATAATGCACAATGTTTAAGCTGCACTTGCAATTGTTCGCAATGGAGCTTACGGTGTAGATTCTAATCCACGCGAAAGGGGGGGAGACACAATAAAAGTATAATAAACCCACAGAAATATAGCTGCAGTGCTTTTGCGAATAGAAACTCTCTGCTCGCGGCGCATAAAAGCCGCCGCGAAACGCGATATTTACGCTCTTGGGGATGTATACATGAAGAGAGCGAGAGAGAGAGAGAGAGAGAGAGAGAGAGAGAAAGAGAAAAAAGGCAAGGAAAATTACCTGATCAGAGCCCGGCATACAAGTAATCAAATTTTGCGTCCTCGACATCGAGCACAAAGCGCAGGCAGACAGACGTCGAGAAAAAAGAGGTGGTGGTGGGGGTGGTTGGGGTAAGGGGGGAGGGGAGAAGAACTAGAGTGAACGAGAGAGAAAAAAAAATACACGCTATATACGGGAGGGAGAGAAGAACAGCACGAACGAAACGCAATACTCGGTTACTCGTGGAAATGGAGAAAAATCTACCAGTCCATTGTATATGCACACGCGAGCTCGGAATGAAAATGTGGAAAAGCGTCGGCGCTGCTGCTGCCCCCTGCTCTTGCATATACACGCGCGCATAGACACACGTATACGAGCGCGTGGAGCACGCGCGTATACACAGCGAAATGGGAAATAAGCACGAGGTGGAGGAGGATGAAGAAAAAACACGCGATGGGCTCCTTTTGTGCGCGGCATCCATTTTCCGCGCTGAATTCACTTATTAAAAATGTTGCTAATGTCGCGGCTCACTCTCTGACAGTTGAGTGTGTCTACAAAGAATATAGCGCGAATATATAGGAGTTTCGTCCGTGCAGCAGCGAAACTTTTTTCCGCCTCAAGTGCGCCGGCGGGCCGGGGCGGGACGGAAATGAATTTTCGAAATGTACTCGAAGAGAAAACGTCGGGGAGTCGCGCAGGAATTTATAATTGGATATTTCTTCAAAGAGAGGCAAAAGATCCCTCGGAACGAGGCAATTTCTCGCGTTTACCATATACGAGAGCTGAGAGATAGAGAGAGAGATAGACTGTCGTTTGAGAAAGTAAATTGTGAGTATTCTGATATACCCCCGCAACGCATCCGATTGTCCGCAGCTCGCGCAGGTATACTCGGGGACGCGAAATACGAGCGATTCGTCAAGGCTGCGAGAGAAGCGATAACGAGACTCGAAGGGATTGCTCTGGATTTAACTTGGGAATTGTAAACTTTTGAAAATTATTTCATATCGAGCGTCGGATGACAAGTCAACATTTGAATTCGTGTATAAATAAAAACTGCAGCTCGCCGATAAGCAATTATTGATTCCCAATATTTCAATAATACACTCGTGCGCGAAAACTCCTCGATTTCACGGATAATCACCCGGCAGCTCATAAAACTTCCTCCAATCCGCGCTTTCGTATCTTCTTTTCCATTAATACACAACGCGTCTCGCCATATTCCTATCGCAGAATCTCTCGCCCCGACTCTCCCCGTCTCTTTCCGAAATTCAAATGCTCCCAGCCTCTCGCTTGTTCATTTCTCGCAGTAGGCGCCGTATACACACACGCATGCACGTGTATGTATATGTATATGCACAGAGATCGACGAGGAGGGCGCGAGTCCCGCGACGTATCAGTAAGGGAAATTGAGAGTTATCAAGATGTTTATATGCTTCGCCACAAAGACGGCTGCGCATCGAATGTTTATCCTCTTTGCGAAGGATGCGTTCCCGGGGTAAAAGCTTGAATATACACGCCTATACGTGCGCGAGTATGTATACGTTATATATATATACATACGTACAAGTCTGGGCGCGCGAGAGCCGTGTGCAAAAGAGCATGTTTGCGTGTACGTGTGTAAACAGGAGGAGGCTGTAGTCGAGTGAACGTAATGTGTTGATACAGCGTTCAAATTAATATTGCTGCCTTGGTCTGAATAAATACTGCAGCGGCGTGTGCGTTTTGTCTCTGCACGTGCGTATTACACGTATTACGTGTACACACGCGCAATACATAAAATCAGCCGACGCAGCCCCCCCTCTTTTTTTTTCACGACAAAGCGAATAATTTCCGAGTACGCATAGTACCTCGCATTCCGCGAGCGCCCTCCCGATGAAAATTAATAGTGGGAATAATATTTCACGCGCGATTCGGAGAGCCGCGCTGATGCATCGCGTTCTCCTGCAGCGCGCGGTCCCCCAGCAAGAAAAATGAAAAATCGACCGGCTGCATTCTTCGTGATGGGAGCTTCCGAAGGGAATAAGTATATATCTGGGCCAATCGAAGCGGGAGCCGCGTGTCGCCCGCAGTATGCGCTATACGCCTTATCCGGCATGAAACATCGGCGCGCGCCCCATTAATTCAGGCTTCGCGCTGCGGAGGCAGCGATTCCTCATTACGTCAGCGGAAACCCCCTTCTAAGGAGGCCAGTATAGCGCAGCGAGATTCGCCGAGTGGTCCTTAATTTAGCAATTTACGCGGCCCTTTATCTCACTCTCTCGCTCTATCTCCTTGTCGCGGTATACGTGTAGAGAGAGAAAGAGAGAGCGAGAGAGAGAGAGAGAGAGAAAGGAGGTCTTGAGAGAACAGCCGAGTTGACACGAGACGCGACGGCCGCGGTGGGGGTGGATGTAATGGTTTCTAACTGCCGACGTAGGCTACGGCTAAATTATTAACGGAAGACCTTTCGAAAGCGTCCTCGCTTTTCATTGCGGATGTAATGTTTTCTTTAGCTTTCGCTTAACTTTTCATTTCGTTTGATATACTGCGGCAAGAGAATGATATTCTGGAGGCGAAAGGAATGATTTTTTTTTTTTTTTTTGATTCGAAGGAAAGTTGATTTCGAATGAAGAAACGATTTTGGAAACGTTTCGAAAGCTGATTTGCTTGGTTTTTTCGTCTTGAGTTTCCGTTTCGCCCTCACTGCGACAAAGTTCAATTACTAAGAAAACATATTTTTCGATCCGTATGCAACCTAGAAGATGATAGATTTTTAAGAAAAAATTTAAATAGACTATTGATCATAAATATAAGGGAATCATAAATATAATAAAATGCAGAGGAACAGTCTTCTCATTAGCATTTATGCAATAGATTTCTTCGGAGGCTAATAAATAAAGGATTGTAGATCGATCAATTCATTAATAAATCTGATATACAATAGTGTTCTTGAATAAAAAAATGTACGGTTTGTAATACTGTAAAATAACCTTTTTAAATTTCTAAAATGTTTAAAGTGAGAGTTTAAAGCATGAAAACTTTATTCTGTAATTACTCTACTTTTATATCTACGTCCAAAAGGATCATTTTGAAAATTCATACTCTTGAGCATTCTTTAAATGGTTCATAAATTTTTCTTTGCGAAAACTGAGTCAAGACACTCGCAACATCCTCCTTTTTTAACCAATCTCTTCTCTTCTTTTACGTCGAAAGATTTCCTTTGGGAAAAAGGATCGTACATGAATCATTATTTCATTTTACCTCAAAATCTTTTTTCGTCAAATCCGCGGCTCTTTCACTTTACAGATCGGGAGCTTTCCATTACTAAATGTAAACGCGTTAGTTTTATCCGAACGAAAAATCAGGATTTACAAAGCCTTTCGATCCTTTCGATCCAAGTTTTCAAAATAACGAATTAGAAGTGGGACATCCACTAAATAATTCCAGCTTCAAGGGCTGTCATTCCCATCATGTTTTTTGCAATTTATTCCAGCACTTTTAAACATTCTGCTTTTTTCACTTTTAGCATCCGTATGGTACAGTGCATACACGAAAGTGAATTTTTTTTCCCTCTCCCTCCCTCCCTCCCTCTCGCTGCATATACGTATATCTCTCTCTCTCTCTCTTTACGGACACGCCCCTTTGAAGTATATTTTAGCAGTCTAAATCGCTATATTATACCGACAAAATACTCAAAGCCATCGAGCTCCGTTTATTCAACGTAAAATGCACTTTTTGCGCTCCCGGCCCCGGAGAGTTTATGAATATTGATGATGCATCTTCAATGAAGCTCGTCTCGCTGCGCTGCAGCGCACACAGAGCGCCGAGCCGCTCTGCGCGCCGGCGTCCAAAAATACATTTTAGCACGCTCTAAACAGCGTCGAGACGCTTTTGAGCTTTCGATTCTAAATAAAAAATATATAGAGCGAGTGTGTGCGCGACGCGTGGGATGAGAATAACAATTGGCCCGGGAAAATTGAAATCCGCACCGGCCGAAACCGAGGCTTGTTCGGCTCTTTCGAAATTAGAAAATAATCGCTGGGCGGAGTAGCGCGTCGCGACGAGAGAAAATATTTTCGAACGCGCGCGCGCTCTGAAAAAGAGCTACGGGCGAAGCCAGAGGACAGCTGCGAAATCAAAGAGTCTTTCTCTCTCTCTGCGGCAAACGAAACTCCGAGGCATTATTCAATTTGAAAAAAGCCTCGGAAATCAGGAGACGAGAAGAAAAAACCCACGAGAGAGCGGAGCTGCGAGAAGACGCGCAGACGGCGCGTGTCTACGTGTATACCTATATACCGCAGCGCTGAGAATCCTGCAACTCGCGCAGACAGAAGGAAACGAGGTTAAAGCGTGGCGTAGCGCATTTTTCGTCCTCCGGCCTTGAAAGATGCATTGGCGCTGACGTCTACACACACTTTGCCGGACTGAAAATTATTTTTGTCTCCGAATCCCCCGACAGATAATACCCCACAGCGAAAGACGCTTTTATATGCTGGTACTTCTCGTTTGAAAAATTCGCCTACTACTGCGTTACACCGCACGACTCCGCGCAGCTGGAAAAAGTCGTTAAACTCGAAGTAAACAATATCGTCGAGGAGAGCGAAGACTGGAAAAACATTCCCGTACGAGGGAGTTGAAGCAAAGGGAGGGGTCGAGAGGGGGGGGGGGAGACGGCGGCGTAGAAAAAGCGCGCAATAAAAATCTAACGGCACTTCCACCTTATTATAATAGCACTAAAACGCGCGTGAGGTTGCTCTCACGGATATCCCCATGCGAAAAAGTCCGGAAACCAGCAAGCCACATCCCTCAAAGTCTTTCCACCTTTCCGGCTCGCTTTTTCCATTCTCGCTTATACGACGCCGCCGCCATAAAGCGGACGCCCGAGCATTGCTCCCATATGCCATGTAGACAGACGCACGTACCTGTATACGCACGCAGACACGCGGGGGTGGAGAGATAAGAGAGAGAGCGCATACAAGAGAGGGGGACAGGTGCGAGCGCGCAAAAATGCCATCGCGGTTATTGCTCGGCGCGACGCGAAATTTGGGGATTACCCGAGCGAGCTGCTCTGATAAATATGTAGAGCGTCGGCGCGGGGGAGATAATGAATATTCAGGGAGGGGGCGGGATGCAAGAAATATTTCGAAGCCGGGCGCGTGTGTGGCCGGGGCCGTTTCTTTTGACTTTGCGCGCGCGCGTGAATATACATTTCTTTTTTCGCGGGGGCGTAAGCGGTTATTAAGGCTCCGGCGCGCCGGGGAAATTCATTGTTTGCGAGAGACGATGAGGGATATCGGGTGATTTTCTTTTTGAAGCTCCGCGCGCGAGAGGAGCTCTTTCATCGCCGGCCGAGGATTTTTCACGCCCGGTGATTTAGCCGCGGCGCTGTGCAGCGCTGACGTTCGCTTAGGACGAAAAAAAGAAAAGCTTCGCGGTCGAGGAGCTGCGAGCACTCGCGCGATTAATCGCGTGTACGAGGGACGGGGGGGGGGGCGCAGTCATCGAGCGTTCGGTGCATAATTTAGCTGATAAACACACTTCGTAATTTGTATGGTAAGTTTAGTATCGCAAGAAGAGTTAGTGTTAATTAAGTTAAGCCATTTTCCTTGTCGAAAGTTAATTTCGGAGTCTTGGCGTAAATTTCGCAGGTGAGCTTCAGTCAGCTTAACAATTTATTTACACAGTAGCTTAGCCCTTTCTCGGTTGATTCATATTTCGCAGAGTTTATAATTTTTTATTCGCACTATAAGAACGGATTTTAAAGTACTTTATTCTGTTTCACTTATAGCAGCAAGCATTTTGCTGCGATAAACTTTTTTGATTTTTCTGGTTAAATAAGCGTGGAAAAGCTCGAATTGACATAAAAAGACAGGAGCTGTGTGCAATAAAAGCGAAGGAAAAAACCTATAGGAGATCATCATAAAAAGGAGTCGTAAAATTCATGCATCAATTTTCACAAGCACCAAATTTCACTTCTGCAGATGCTAGCTCATACGGCAAACAATATCCATTTTCCAATTTTGATTTTTCCCTAAGAATTTAAGGACACATCCAAGAAGTAATTTCACCGCAATCCTCAAAATATATACGCCCGACACAACCAGGGGATACTGCACGTTGAACGGCTTTCCTCTCTTACATCTTGTACAAAACCCACACGTTCGAGTCGGGCCACGCATCAGCGGCTACGGATAAGGAAATTTATTCATTTACCGCGAACGTCAAGGAAATCCCGGGACAGCGCCATTTGTCTTGATACCGCGCTATGCGCACGCTGGGAATACATCCGAAAAATTTGCAGCGCCAAATCCACTACGTTTAGAGTACAACGGATGGTCCGTCGCGACTCTAATTTTCAAAGCTCCTCTCTCTCTCTCTCTTCCTCTCTCGGTTTACTCTCGGATCAGGGAAAACCACGGCGGACGATTAATGTAACGGGCGCCAGCAAGTCGTAGGAAAGAGAGAGAGAGAGAGAGAGATAGAAAAGTCGCTATGCAGTCGTGACGTGACAAAAATCCCTTCGGAAATCCTTTCGCGGAAATTGCGACAATCCCGGAGCCCAGACACGCAAAGACCTCACGTACGCCAGATTTCGAGTGCTCTCTCTTTCTCTGTCTCTCTCTCTCTCTCTCTCTCTCTCTCTCTCTCTCTCTCTTCCGCGGAAGAGAAGAGGAGGAATGCCGAGGAATAATGCACGCGAAAAACAGACGAGATAAAGAATATAAGGAACGGCATGCGAGCCCGCTCCGCTGTGTCGAATAATGCAATACATATTTATATATTTGTTCGGAGCGAGGTGAGGGCGGGGGGGATGTTGCCTTCTGCTATGACTGACCCAGTTCCAGAGCCCTCCTCTACCTGAGGCTCCTCGTCTTGGAAATTGCATGCGAAATGTGCTTCTCTCTCTCCCCCGATCTACTTGTTATGTCTGTACAAGCCTTTTTCTCTCCTTCTCTTTGTAGCCGAGTTTTTCACTCTCTTTTGTCTCTCGTGAAACTTGCTAAACGATGCGGGACGCTGTCGTCGCCGCGGCGACGTCCCACTACCCCCCCCTCACTGTATCGTATTTCAAAGTGGTATAAGTTTTTCAATTTTTGAGCTTTTTCAGAGGGAGCGAGAGAGAGAGAGAGAGATGCTTTCGCCAGTTTTACTTTATGCGGGGATTTCGTGCAGCCGAGTGGATGGTAACTATTTTCATTTGCTTGAAATTCAAGTTCTGGAAATTCGAAGCTGGGGCTATATGCACGTATATTCCGTTCCATTAAAGTAGAGTCGTCGCTTATTTTGCGATGTAGCTCTCGCGACTATCCGTGCGCTCGCCTTATGCTACGCGCGGCCGGTGTACCTTGCTTTCGACGAAAAAAAAAGAGCCGGCTCCCCGGGGTATTGCGAGAGAGCACTTAATATCATTTGCCATAGCTCATTTCGCAGAAAGCCTACTCTCCTCTAATCAGGCCTGTGTTCATTATAGCTCGATGGAAATCGGGTAGATGCCATTATTGCCGGGCTGTGGGCCTTCGACGAAGCCCGTAGTACGACCCCCATTGATCAGACTATGGCGCGAGTAAAAATTTTTTTCTCGAATCTTCTCTGCGCGGGAATAGAAACGAAAGATAGCTGTACACACCCCGTTTTTAAATATTTGATTTCCATGCTAATAAATTTCCGTCGGAAGCTTGATTTCGTTTTGCCATTGTCGTCGTCGTCGTCGTCGTGTACACGCGACAGGAGAGTAGCCGCGGTATAAATCAGCGTAGCAGTAGAAAAATACACATTTCATCGCCGCGTCGTCAGGAATTCAATATAAATGCTCACCTCGCCCCCCGTGTTTTTCCGCGGCGCTATTTATTATTCGTTTCTTCGCATCTTCCGCTTTTCGCGCAGCCGCTTTTTTTCTCTCTCGATCCTCTCTCGCAACGCCCGGCTTTATTCGCGAAATCATTTTTCAAGTCATTTCAGGGGCCGCGGAATATCCGGAATAAGGTCCTAGATTCAATTTTGCAGAATAACATTGCAAACTCTTTCGCGGCCCAGCATACATCGCTCGAGCGCATGAATAACAAATTCGCAACGCACCCGCGAGCTTCTCCTCAAATTCAAAATCCTCGAGCATAAATAAAACCTAAACAATCTTGGTTTTCAACTCTACCTTCCTCGCCCCCCCCCCTCACCCCGACTCATAAATAATCTCTCGGAATGCGGCAATCCTTCGAGTACTGTTCTCAAGCGATTCCACTTCCAGCAGCTCTTTGTCTATTTTATCCGTCTCTGCAGTCTCGTACGACAATACGTACACTTACACGAATAACACGTCTACTATCTTCGATCTTTACGAAATCACGCGGAATAATCCCAATTACACGCCCGCGTGTACACTTTATACTCGTATGTGCGCAGAGCAAATTTCGCGCGGCGCCCTGTACTTTCGACGCCGAATGTCAATAGACGGAAAACAGAGAGAAAGAGAGAGGGAGAGAGAAGTCTTGCAGAGCGATATATCTATATACGTGTCGAGAGATAGAGCTAGTAAAGTACGCCTGCGAGAAAACTGCGGAGAAAATCAGCGGTTTTGGCGCGTACCGATTGTTCAGCTACGTTTGCCTTCGTCGAAGAAGTTTGTTGTTTGCTCTGTACTTCTCTGGGCTGAAGCTTCTGCCAAAATAAAAGAAGAATTTTGCGCGCTCCCGAAGCTGTGCTTCTGTATTCACATACCTTGGTAGAAAATCACTTCTAATTAACGGTATGCATCGATAATTATTGGCTAATTTATTGGTGTGACGCAGGCGCTCTCGCTGATAATCAATATTAAAAGTGCACATGTTCTGCTACTAATAATACAATATTTTACGTCTTAAGGTCTAGTCTGACTACACACTGATCGTTCTACAGTCGTTAAACTTTAAGAGATTCATTGTTATTCAAGTTTCCATTATTACTTAACAATCGAGTAAACCTAAAAAATATTTGTCACTCATGCAATTTACAGTATCAGAAAGGGAACTCAGTAAAATACTAAAATATTCACGCTGAGTGCAATGGACGATTATTTCACTTCTGTCGCTCGTCCGCTCTGTGTACACATCCCGAGCAAACAACGAACGAAAATATTGCATCTCATTTAATCGGTTGGGCAGTGGCGCCGCGGAAAACTCATGAACTAATCGATCGCTTCCCATTTAATGGCGTGGAATAAGCGACGCCGTATCGACGACACTGCGCAAAGTGCGAACAAGGCATAAGTCTGACGCAACGTTGACTTCTACCATTCGATACAGTAAAAATTTCGTGCGCAATTTCAAAAACAAAACTATTCGCTCGGCACAAGCCTGTACTGTCTGCAGCAACAGCAAAACCTCCCTCCCACCCTAGAAAAAAAACTGTATACGGCGAGTACGCGCATCGATTGCAAACGCGGACGTATACGTATATATGTACACATAGACGTCGAGTTTGCAGCGCTGGACCTTAACCGCGTGGCCGAAACTAAAGCCCAGGCTCGATGCGAAAAAAGGACTGCAGCGGCGCCGAGTACAACTAGCTGAAACAGCAACACTCGGGCTGCCGGCGGAAAAAAAGAGCCTTTCTCCCGGCATAGCCTCCCTTGGGTGCGCGCTCTACCCTCTAACCGGGTTACCTAACAGAATTAGCGCCTCCGCCTAATTTCTCGGGCGCCGAAACCCCGGCCAAATGGTGTAATTCAGTATTAATAGGCAAATACAAAGCGTCGCTGGCAGAGGCCTGTGAGTTCGTATGCGTGTGTGTCTGTGTGAGAGAGAGAGAGTGCATTCCAGACGGGGTGTTAGAGGCGCGGAAGCTCAATAGAACGCGGGCCGAGTGCGATATGGATGTGAGAGACGCTCCGCACGTGAATATTCAAGTCGATCTAATCGGAGCACTGCATAGCTCGGCTGTGTATGCAGTTTGAGATCAAGAGATTTGCAAGAGGATCGTATATATGGTCTGTCCAAGTTCGTCAAAAAAATGAAAAAAAGGGGTATACTTGAAAATTCTGTTTGTCCGCGCTGTTTGATTCTGATTTGAATAATTAGAAAATTTTCGTACTCAAAAAACTCCATTTTTCAATTCACATACAACTATACGGATTGATGGTTCACCCCCATCTTGACATCAGTGAAAACGTCGCTCAAGTTTCTAATAACAACACCTCCGAATCTGCGAAGAAAGGACCGATAACACTGGAGTAACAGGCCTCGGACGTGATGTACACGTACTCACGTGCGTTGCGACCACACGAGCTATTCGCAGCCTCTTGTTTAGGCCTCTCGACCTACGCCCTCCGTCTTCCTCGAATATCAAAGGAGAGGGCGTGAGGAGAGCGAGCGAGCTGTAATCGCGTGTCCACGCGGCCGAGGGAATTCCCGCAGCGATCCGAGAGAAATAAACGCCACCGCATCCCCAGCAGTTGATGGGCGTTATTTTTGTCCAGCCTACTGCAACGGACTTATTATGCGTAAACAGCATATTTTTGTTTTCCCGCGAAAAGAGAGATGAGAGAGAGAGAGAGAGAGAGAAAAAATTGGGTCACACCGCGGCTCTCTCTTGTTTTCGAACGTGTATACGCGCTCGCGGAAATATGCGCGATAGCCGTTTCGCCGCTGCACACAGCGCGCGCGCGCTATTTCTCTTTCCCGCGCGACGTCGAATTGTAATTTGTGCGTTAACGCGCGAAAGCACGGAATAATAAACACTATTATTCCGAATTCAGAATCGAGCTGGACATTTTGAGTGCGCGCATTATTAAAACAATCGAATTATACCACCTCCCCCCCCCCCCGCCGCCGCGCGGACGGTGCGCGCGTCGGATAAATTATTAACGAATCACGCGTATATTTTCAACGCTTAAATCACGTATTTACAAGCGATAATCAATTAATTCTTAACGTCAAATCTACATTCATCGCCGCTTGGATCGCGCGATTTATTGCAGCGCTATAACACGGGCGAATCGGGCGTGCATTAGCGCTTGAATTAACGAGCGAGTGCACCCCCCCGATTTTGCGAAATCTGAGAATCATTCGAGTTTATTATATTCACTGGTGTATGTATATTGCGTAGCTTGCGGCGACGGGTAACGGTGAAGGAGAGCTGAAATAAAAAAAATTCTCGCGCATACCGTCCGGTCGAATATATGTTAATGCGATTGTAACCGAACTATACCGGTGGGCATATACGGGGGAGGCTCAATATTTAGACAACTCGCTACACATTCGAACAGAACATTTGAATTATACTAACATAACTCGCGTAGTGGTCGGGTCACGATTTTGGGAAACTAGACGTTGCAATAAATTATGAATTCAAATTACGCGGCTCTATACTGAAAAGGACGAATGCGCGCTATGTGTTCGAAATCGACATGACTCATATGTGACGTTTTTCATTAGTCACGTGAGTTGAATATCTTGTTACCCGTTAGTTTCGTGTGTATACCACAAAAGCCTGAAAGTTATACGAGCTGAGTGATAAGTGCTTTGAAAATGCGAAACATTTTCTGTACAAATATTTGGTAGTATAAGAAATCTAAAGAGATTTTAAGACCACTAAGCAGTGCGCTTAATTTCGTCATAGAAGTTCATTTACAGTAAAAAGAATCGCTGAAATAGTATTTCAGTTCAATTTTCTGAAATTGTACTATTGTTTACTTTAACTATATCTCCAATTCTCGAGTGAATATACACGTAATATAGGCCAAGCAATACGATATTCTAAACGCGCTTCATAATTTATAACGTGCGTGTAATAGATTACAAAGAATAGAATAACAGTGTTGACTATACCTCGTGATTTAAAAGTATTATTTCTCTCACCCTCTCCTAACCCTTAGAATTATACAACTTTTTCAAAATATGGATTATGATTTTTCAACTCACAATTTGTAAAGGAGAATATTTCTACAGACTTTTCACAAATTTACAGAAAACACCTTCAAGGAAGCTTTACTTTTGAAACTAAAAAAGAAACATTACTTACAATTCCAGCGAAACCCGTGACCCAAAATACTGTGGGCTCACTGCTCCATTACAAAGAGTATCGGATCAATGTCGAAGCCACCCACAGCCCTGCTCGAACAATCCGAAAATTCCAAGCTTCCTCTCTCTCTGCTCTGCTCTGCGGCAAATGCAACTCGCAAGACCAGTAAATTATATACGTTTCGGCGAAGCCTCGCCCGGAGCTTCGCTTCTGTTCCGCTGTTTATTGTTAATTAATTTTCGGCGATATTTAAATTCGCTAGAGGCCACCGCCGCGCGGAGCCTTTGTCATTTCGTGTTCGGCCATCGCGGCGCTATACGCGCAGCGGTCGTCGGCACGCCGCGCCCGGGCTTTGCGCTGCAGGTTATTTGCCGAGCGGCTAATGAGCAGTGAAATGTTTATGGACAGCAGCAGTCGGAGCAGTTTCTCTGGGGGCCGATAATGGAATTGAAAATTCGGCCAACCGAATCTTTTTATTAGCGCGGCGGGGGGTCCAGTGATTTCGCGTGCAACAAATGCATCGGGAGTATATATATATATATACATATCGAGAAAGCTCGGGCTTCATTTATCAACGAATTCAGGTCGATCGACGTGTACACGTGTATATATGTAGAGGTTAAAAATTTCTCGATTCAATTACACTTTCTGCCGAGCGAGTATATAGGCGAGTGAGAGAGAGAGTAAGCGAGTCCCGTGTCGCGCTAATTAAAATATGAAACAAAAGCCGGTCGTTTCGCATGGCTGCTTGCTAGTATACGCGGAGACGAGCGAAAAAAGGGTGCGGAATCAGTGCAGCGCGCAGAGCGGGGGATTAAATCCATATCATCTTGCAGCTCTCGCGATCTTTCTCGATTTTCCTCGCTCGACACGACTCGTTGGACAGAG
This sequence comes from Philotrypesis tridentata, assembly GCA_018906965.1. NCBI lineage: Eukaryota > Metazoa > Arthropoda > Insecta > Hymenoptera > Pteromalidae > Philotrypesis > Philotrypesis tridentata. The sequence goes on along the minus strand of JACCIB010000009.1, from coordinate 5,272,239 downwards.
ACTCGTCCCCCAACCCCCCATCACCCCCCCCTCTCGCAAAACTCAGTAGCTCGAGAGTAGAATCCACTTTAACGGTCCTTACTAATTACCGGGGGGTCGTACGCTCGTTTGCTTTAACTTTGATTAACTTCCTCCTCTCGAGCTGCCCTCGATGCCTCCGCGACGTCAGACGTCGACATTTCGACTGGTTTAAATTCTCGGTGAAACGAGCGCGAAACACTCAGGCAAATCGTTCTAATGCTTTCTCTCTCCCCCCTCCCCCTCCTTCTCCACTTCTTCCTCTGCATCGATACAATTTCGATTACACGACTTGTGCAATTGAGAGAGAGAGAAAAACGAGGGGGAGGGGGGAGGGGGGGAGAGCGAGGGAAACGGACATTTCTTCAGAATTTTTACGAGCATTTCAGTGAACAGGACGTGGGGCGTAGTTCTCGGGCTTGATGGGCTGGGAAATTAAGTTGGAGTTCTTCGGTTTCTGACCAATTTTTTAAAAATCCTCTATTTCAAGAAATTTACTTTAAAATACATTTTTTATTTTTTGCAATGGTCGTAAGTACTAAAATCGTTCTTCTACAGTTGATTTACTAAAAATACATATTCTGATAAAGCTAACAAAGTTTTGAGTCCTTTTTAATTTGCGCTTCATATAATATTAGTCAATAATCTGCAATCAATAAAAAATTTTTAAAAATGGAAACCTTTTCAAAAATTGATAAAAATCAATTGAACTTGCACCTCCAGTACCAATTCGGTCTTAAAGTAACGTTTCCGAAGTTTTCCAACCTTCGTCAAATTTTTTAATTACCGGTCACAAGGTAGCGTACAATTTTGTTCTTACGTGTTACACACCGGTCGAGAGTCAAAGACCACCGTCGAATTCCACCGCAACGCAACTCGCCTAACGATTTCGAAATTCCACTTTTTGAAAGCCGCGAATTTTTCAATTATATAGAAAAGCCGAATGCGCAGCGCCTATACATCGCGTGTCAAAGCAAAACGAGCTGGCTTTCAAACGCGCCGATGTTTCTATGAGTCTGAAAGCAGCCGGGCGGCCGCACAATGAGATTAACTGAAACGCGCGGCGAAAAAAGAAGGCAGCAGACGCGCCGCGCTGCAGATGGGAGAACGCGCCCGACCAAAGGGAAGAGGAAGTGCTTTTTACGGCTGTGCTCTCAAGACGGGCGTACGTGTGGGAGAGAAAAATCTATCTGGCGAAAGGGATGTATATCTCTGATGCGTATACTAGAAAATGCTGAGAGAAAGAGTGAGGAGGGAGAGAGGGAGAGAAGCTTTTCTCCCGAGTTTAGGAATAACTCGTGGAATTCCAACATTTTACGTTGGCGAACGTGCTCGTTAAGTGGGCTCATTTTTATTCGACAGTTACAGTTCAACTTAGAACTACATTTGTAGTCTGCGTGTATTCGAATTCGCAGATATTGTTTTCATTTTGTATAATCATGTCTTGAATTAATGTAGTTACAATAATTTTGTGAATTTGGAATGTAAATATACTACCAAGATATAAATATGAAATACTAGGGCTTAAAGGATCGTACTTTTTTTTTCATTCATGTGTAACAAAAAAATAAGAAAATAATAGTCAAAAAATGAACATTGAAGAAGCTTTTGAAAATGTGCATGAACTAAAAAAATTTAAAAGAAAATATCTCGATATTTTTAAGACAGTTATGAGCTCGAACTATATATCCAAGAAATACAAAAGAATACACACAAAACAGTCGATAGAGATCTTGAGCACGACATGGGATTACGGAAAGTGAATCGAGTTACGTTCAGTTTATCTGCGTACCGGCCGATAAATAATTGCTATTTATTGTCGCGCGACAGGCGAATTTCTCGAGGGACATACCTAATTGATGACGATTAATCCGATTATTCCCATTCTGAACCGACATCGCCGCCGCTGCCTCGAAAACCTATACGGGATTTCCCGGCTCCGCTGTAGACTGGATTTCGCGGACGGTTCAATAGCGAGAACAAGAGTCGAGCATTATTGGAAAAATAATTGCACTGTACTTGTGGACCCTTTGACGTTTTGACAAATACCAGCGTATATATAGATAGCGATGACAATTGTCGTTATAGGGCAGAGCTAAATTTGAAAATTTCGGAAGAGTAAATGGAAAGAGAATGTGCTTTGTTATTTTAGGTTCTATTTGCAGCAAATAAAGTTTGGAATTCATAGTCGATATTTGCACTCATACTTCGATTCTTACTGAAAGTCACATACCAGACGTAAAAATCCGTTTTTACAATTTGAGCCTGAGTATGAGTATGAGCGTTGACTATGAATTTCTGCCGTAGTTTTCGAAGTATATACCTTCAAATTTCGCTGAAAAAGAAATAAGCTGCTAAACTGTATAAGCTTTTATGGATATTTTTTGAAATACCCGTTACTCCAATATCATTTCTTCAAATCAGTTCAAAACTACTATTATTATAGGTTACTAATACAATCTTTCAATTTCAGAAAGCTTCCAGTTTCCAGCTCATCTGACTCTATCAATTTTCTCATCAGCAGTTCTCTCACGCTCGAAGCCCCCTGTATATATACCTAGAAAATATACCAAAGCTCGTTGCTTTTTCCATCTAAACCGTAATCCCTTAATTCTCGAAACGACCTCGGTAACGTCCTAAAACACGCTCATGATACGCAACGATCGCATTGTCAACACGCGATTCCCCGCCTGATGATCGAAAAGCCAAAACGACTGCGCGACTCGTCCCCGTATGCCCCCCGCACCTTCGCACCGAGGAACAACGCGACATTCGCGCAGCACATCCGCGAAAGCGCAGCGGCATCGGCGGCGACTCGTTCGAGCGCGAGGGACTGCCTCGTATCCCGAACAACAAAAACGAGAGCGCGCGATATAAACCGTATCGCACATATATATATATATATATACGCGCGCAGCGCAGCAGCCGCCGCCGCTCCATCGAGCCGAGATTTTATCCGCGCGGCAGTGGCTGCCGCTGCATCCGGGCTTAATGCCGCGTTAATATCCGAAATAACAACGGCGCGCAACGTCTCGTATTCAGATTCAGGCGCGCATATAGGACGAGCGGCGCGATGAAGCGGCGCTAAATCCAAGATTTATCGGCAGGGAGAGCTGCTCGCTGCGCTTTTTTTTTACGAACCCGTTATTTTTGCCCGGCAGCTCTAGCAGCACTGGCGGATAACTCGGTTCTTTTTTTTTTCCAACTTTTTTACCGAGCGCTCGAGCCGAAAAAATCGTTCTCTTTTTGGAATCCCCACGCGAGAGAGAGACAGCGCGCATTAAGTATATCCGGGGGCTCCGAACCTCGCGGGAATTCGTTGGAACACACGCCGCGGATGCCGGTATGCCCGTGCGCATGGACGTATAAAAATTGACGAGTCGTCAAGTGCGTGTTTTGCCGGTCGCTTCTTCTTTTACTTTTTTTGCAAATCACTTTCTCTCTCCCACCGTCGCTCGCTCCGTGTTCGCGACCCGTTTTGCTTAGCTCGGCCCCGCGCGAGAGCTTTTATTATAGAGGATATTTCCATTTCGATACAGGAATTGAGGGAAATGATTTTTTGCAGCCGCGGAAAGACGGACATACCGCGGGCTACATCGGTTTCGCGGAATTTTTTGCCGGCTCGTGTTCCCGGAAAAATATAAATACGAGAAAAGATTTGAGGTAGCTCGGGTCGGAAAAAAATATCCTGTTATTGCGGGAAATTCGCGCTTTACCTCGGATGTACGCACAGAGGGGTGATCGATGGGTTCTAATCAAAGATTTTGGAAGGCACGCGAGGGAAAAATTCGAATAACGTAGTTTTTCCGCGTAAAGTTTGCAAAGCGTAGTAATAGTACGTTATATTAAAACTTTTCTTTTCAATGTTTCTCATCAATATGAAAAGTATAAATATATGTAAGTTGTTTTTGTAAAAATTAGTACTGTGTCATGTGTGAAAGAAAGTATCGTAGAAACTGAAAAAAACTATACGTCAATTTTACACATCGACACCTTTGCAAGTTTCACAAAAAAAACTACACAACTTCTGTACTCGATATTTTTCTCCGTGCACCGTTGGAGCTACGGACGGAGGAGGCGGCGCTGCCGTGAATAAAAATGCATGACTGCGCGAAGAATCACAATAACAATAGCAATTCTTAATAACTAGTCGGAATGATGTTCCTCCTTATTTCTGGAAAACAGTTTCCTCCAGCGAACGTATCCATCTATCTTCGTCTGTTTCAGCATTAGTTTGTATCTCCGCAGCACCGGCTCGCGCCAGTTTGAGAGTGAGAGCGAGTGAGAGAGAGAGAGAGAGAGAGAGAGAGAGAGAGAGAACAATCGGCCTGGCGCGCAAGCGATTCCTACAATTCCAATGGGGGAAGCCACGAAACTCTGACGGCGAAACTCGAGGAGAACTCGAGACTCTCTCTCTCTCTCTCTCCTCTCGACTAGTCTACTCCTCTGCTGTTTCGCTTTCCCTGTACCTCTTGGACTAGACATTGCGCGGCAGCAGGAGCCAACTTTGCGCATTTATCGCTTTTTAATTTCTTGCTCGAGCGAGAACACGGGGAGAGGCGAGAGCAGAGCCTCCGATAGGAGATGCTTTTTAGTGGACGTCATTTACCGTACATTTTTTTCTTTTCGGGGCAGAGAGGGAGAGATGCTAATTACCGCCTGTGCGAGAGTATTCGTGAAATATATACGGTAATTGGTTTGAGAACAATTTTGCAAATACTGACACTTGCCGGTGAAGGTATAACGATTGTTGGAGCAGTGACATAAATATCGCGGATCTGCGAGGAACGACAGGAGTAAAAGTGTTAACCCGATTCGGAACTTGATTAATGCATTAACAAATTTGTGCGGCAGAAATACGACGAGGTGTTTTAAATAACCAGAAGAGGAGTAAAATAATAAGGACGATAGTCATTTGCAATGGACAGTTTAATTGACGTTGAAGACTTCTAATATAGGCTTTTACCGCGGACTGGAGCTTTACGAGGATGTACCATTTTTATTTTTAAATGCGAAACGCGGAGGCTTATTCTTTCTTGTTAAAGAAAGAATTTTTAAAAATATTTACGGACACTTTTAGCGAATTGAAGATGAAATCTATTCGCTAAAAGCGCGATCCCAGCTTTTTCCAGACCTTTGTTCCACGTCCGCATTCAAATCAATTGCAGAGCTTTTTTTTATTTTTTCGCCTCAAAAAGGAAAAACAGACGCACGAAAAACAAAAGAAAAAAAATCACGTTCCCCGCGTCTCGTTCGATCGGAGCCAGCAAAAGGTGTGTCTCTCATTTCGCGAAAACAAGCCGAGAGCGCGAGTCGCGCCAGATTTCCTTGACTGCGTCCACCTATACAGTAGGAGAGAGGCAAAGACGGCGAGAAAGAGGACGAAGAGGAAGGTCCGCTAACGAAGAGGAATTGAGAGGATTGCGGTGGCTCGGAAATCTCGAGGCCAGTAGTTCTCTCTCTCTCCCTCTCTCTCCTCGGCTTGTCAAAGTACCTAATAGCGTGACGCTGGGGATCGCCTAATTTCTTTTTATAACTTTCAAGACGATTGCCGCCGCAGAGCCACTTGGACGCAAGCTCGTTCGCCAGACCGTTGTTAATGTGTTTTTAAATCGACGCGCTTCGCCGGCTCTCTCTCTCTCTCTCTCTCTCTCTCTCACTCTCTCTCGTGACCGTCTAAAATAATTCGCGGGCGCGAGTTAATTGATGCCGATGAATCGGAGATTGCGCTCGGCGAGAGGGAGATACAATGAGTCGATCGGCGAATATTACGTTCTCGCATGGCTAGACGCTATTGTGCATTGGAGTTTTTGAGGTCTGATTGACGAGCTAGTTTTAAGGATCACGAGGAAGTATCCGTCTCGAAACTACGAAAGCAGAATTTTCTCACGCTGAGAAAATAGGTTCATTAATTTTTACTATACCGTCGAGTTACACGGCCATATAGTGTAAAAACTAAAAATATTCCGAGATTTTCAATAAAATTTACTAGAGTTCTAATACTTACTAGACTAACACGTAAATTTTACCTTTCAGTATAGTCATTTTTACTCGAAAGTGTAGTATTTTTTATAGTCTGTATTGTAATCTTTCATAGAACTGCGTATGAGCAATTTCTTTCCAAGTTCGCGAAAATTCATTCAAATCGCTTATTAGCGTCGATATTTCTTTAAGTTTTCCTAAAATCCGAACAAAACAGACTCCAGCGACGACGATCTCATACCTCAAAGAAATTTCCAGCTAACGCAGCTTTTACACGCGCATAATTAGGGCTTGACGCGCGTACGTACACACACGTCGGAACGCAGAGTTTCACGAAGCGAGTATTACAATTGCGGATTCCTTAATCACGTCGGGCTTTTGAAGCCCGGGCATCGCAGCGTAACGTAGGGCGCGCGTCACGCCATCGCAAATCTCTGTCTCGCAGCTCGTCTTTTGTGACGTCGGCACCGGAAGCGCGCAAGGCTAACTCCTGCATCCCGTTCCGGAAATGGATTAGTCGCGAGAGCCTGCGTTGAGGAACATCGGGCGTTACGGAACTTATATGCTCACTGAATATAATTATAGCGAGAGGGCGTTTATTTGTTAAGCGTTTGTTGTATATCGCAATTGCGGCTCTGTATACTCACTCGAATCCGGTGCCCCGAAAATGCACGAATGCGGCAGCAGGAAGCACGTCAGCATCAGTGGCCACTTCATCTTTGATCTGTAAGCATGTATCGATCGACTGGATTAGTATATGTTTATTTAATACATTTCTTTTGTTGATGGTTAACGATGACGCGCATAATTTGTTTTCGTTACTCCAAGAGAAACCAACGATCTTATCGAATTTTCACTCGAGCTTGTCGCTCGTCTGTCAACGTTCATTTCAATGATAATATCGTTTAAAAAAAAAATGCGTTAATCACATCGAGCCACATTATTTCCTCCGCTGCAAAAGTAAATTAATTGAATCGTCAACTGGCCGAGCGAGCCAACTTTCTTTTTCCCCGCATTTTCATTCGCTATAACGCAATGAAAATCAAGATCCGTAACAGACTAATCAGATCAACGTTCTATCAAGCTATACCTCAATCTGGACACGTAACACGCAGGGCCGTAAGCTCGAACGGCTATATACGTATACAGCAGTGTGTGCAACTCAGCAACAACTGCAAAACAAAGGTGGGGTAGGGGGGAGGGTGAATAAAGGTATAATAAACGACGCCAAGTTGCGAAGGAGAGAAAAATCAAATCAGCCGCGAACGTGTGTATACTGCATTGGCTCATCGTCGCTCTCCTCGCCCGATCATTAATCGAATCGTGACGAGAATATCCCGACCACGTATACACACTGCGCCTCCGGCAACCGAGCGCTCCTCGAAGTGTATATACCTTCATCGCGAGTATTTTTCTTTTCGTTTGTTCTGCCGTCTAATAGCACACATTTATCGACTGTAAGATTCGATATACGAACCGGTCGTACACCGTACACCTTATACCCCTTACGTTCCACTGCGAATATTGCCACAGTAAAATTGATCATTCGATTCCTAGCTCAAACGAACTTATATACCTATCTATTACTCCGTCTATCCCGCTCGCGCGTCCGTCCGCTGTAAGCCGTCATCCAGACTCTCCGGTATAACACGGAGCCGACGTCTGCTCTCCCTCTCTCTCTCGCTGGATCGTTCTCTTTCATGCTAGAAGCTAATATCCGCAGCGTCGGCGGCGGTGGCGCGAGCGCGCGCTCGAGAGAACTTTATTTTTCTTTATTAACCCCGGAAGCGAGACTCGCAACAATGGCGCTTCTCTAGCTTTTCGCCGGAGCTCACCGTGGCGCTATATCCACGGCCAGTGTCTCTCCCGGGCTTTTTTTTTCTCTTAGTCGCATTCGTTTTAATTAGAGAGTTAAGCGCGCCCCTTTTTTTCGGGGATTACTTTTCAAAAATTTTCAGAGACACGCGCTTAGTGCGCTCGCGCACGCGTGATATTGTATACGGAAGGGAGGGGTGAGGGGGGTGAAAATAGCCCGATTTCACGTAGTACCGAGAAAATCTCCGGCCGGCGAAAGGCGATTTTCACTTTGTTGCAAAATTACGTAGCAAGAGGATTTCTTGTTTCGTACAAGGGTCAAAATAGTTCTTGTATATACGCCAAAAAGTTAGTTTCTCTTCCACGCCGTTTCCCTCCGTCATCAAGAGACATCCCCCCCCCCCCGCCCTCCTCCCTCGGCGCAAAAATTGAGATGAAATTCCTTCTACGTCAAACAGATTTCTCTCTCCCCAGCGAATTGTTTTCCTCGTACCAAACGCGCCAAGATGCGACTTCCACGAGTTACATTTCGCGTCCGCGGCAATCTCTCTCTCTCTCTCTCTCTCTCTCTCTCTCCGGCAAATAAGAGAGTGCAGCGCGGATTCCCCGTCGTCCCGAGAGCGCAGTATGGACCGAAGGAGTCAAGATAACCAGATGAACTCCCTCTCTCTCGTCCCGCGGCAATTCACCTCCGCAGCCCTTGATTCTCCCGGTATTCCCCATCACGAACTCTGCATACCTATACGTCCTCACCTCGAGCTCGTCGCACCGAGCTTGTCCTCGCTCATTTGGTCTAAAAAGCCCCCCGCCCCCTCCCCCGATCCCACCACCGTTTCGACCCGAGAATCTTCGTTCGGTCCTGCGGCGCTGTCTGGTCTCGAGCGCAGAGAGAGAGAGAGAGCCCACATGTGTATATGACACGACGGCGGCGACGGCGGCTGCACATACGCGCGACGACTGTCGACGCGAGAGCCATCCCCGCGCCTGTTCGTGCGTATACGGCTGTTTGTGCACACGTACGAACTCAAATATTTAGCCAGGTGCGCATTTGGGCGGTGATGCATACCGCAATAATATGCTCGTGGCACACGCCATGGATATGTTTGCGGTTTTGGGGGGAGGGGGGGGGCCTGTTGACTGTTTTCAATTCGTTGTCATACCGCGAACGAGAGAGAAAGACGGTCTCATCGTCGCGGCGTAGCAACGGCTTCCGAGCAGCGCGACGCGTTTGCTCTGTCACGCGCAAAAATAAGATCAGCGGGCTCGGGAGAGTTCCAGGCGCGATTGTTCGCGATACATCCGATTAAGCGATTCGGACGCTGGGAAACGTCGCTGTACAATAGGCGCCGGTCCATAGATTGCCAGGCGCGAGGCACACCCTCTTCGCAAATGCGTATAAGCGCGCCGCGCATTTGCATACGCGATATACACATTCATACGCGGCGCGCATAGGAGAAGTAGGTGGACGAGGTGGAGGAGGAGGAGGAGGAGAGGGTATTAGAGCCGAGCGGGGCGGCCAATGTGACCGCATGCCACTGCTGCTGCGGCGCATACGCCAGCGGTGTACACGCGCTAACGGCCTCTGGAACAGTTGCGGACGTTCTTAATTAGGAAAAAATGGCATTAGAGTCCGCTTTCTCTCCCCCCCCCCTTCCCCCGCTGCTGCAGTTGTAGCCCGGTGTAGTCGCCGTTTTTTGCCGCCCCATTGCCCGGCGGCCGCGCGCCGTGTGCCAGTCGTTTCCTTCTTATACGGTCTCGGCTCTTTTTACGTCCGAGCGCGGTGTATCCTTTCGCTTGAAAATAAATAGCGGGGTTTGCGATACAGCGCTGCTACGCTCGCGCACTAATTGTTGCGAGGATTTAGCCGGGTTGCTCGATTTGTCAATGGCCGCGCGCGTCGCCCCGGATTAATACGCGATAGAAATATTGTACGTCGCCCCGGACGTACACAGTGTACACAGCAGAGCGCGAGGAACAGCGTTTCTGCAAATCGAACGATAATCGAAATAATATTAATCAGAAAACTCGCTGGCCGCAGCCGCGTAGAGCCGACTCTCCCGCGTAATTTATCATTTTCCACCTGCGCCGGGCGTAAATTAGTTAGAGAAGTAAAAAGAGCATCCGCGCGAAAATTCCAAAACTAAGTTAACAAGCCGTGGCTTCCTGCCTCTTTTTTCGCCCACCACCACCACCAGCAGCAGCAGCAGCAGCAGCGTATCTTCATCAGCGGCGCGTCCGGGGAAGTACTTATAGCAAAGTTAAAATTTCATACGCGGCAACGGCGGCGGCGCTTAATTATGACGCTCGCCGCTGCTGACCCGCCGCGCGGCAGCGTCATTCGCGGGAACGTCATTCCCCCCCGAAATTACGAGGAAGGGCTTGGTCCTACTGTGTTCTTTAACGTTCATGAGCAGGGAAAATATGCACCGCTGCGAGCATAATGCGAGAGAGAGAGTGAGCGCCAGAGTAAAATGAATTATCGCCGCTGCTATACACTGGCGGGTGCCCGGCCAAAAGGAGCCGCTGTTTGCGGCTGTAATAGACTGTCGAGAGTCAGGTGCCTGAGAGACGCTATGTATACGTGTATGTGCCAACATCGGCCGCGTGTTGCAGCTCTCTCTCGCGTCGCTTTTCTTCTTTTTCCTTCTGGACGACGAGAGAGACGGAGAGAGAGAGAGATGCTTCGGCGTAAAAACGTACTGTTATCACAGTCGTGCGCTCCGCGCCGTCGACTTTTCCTCCCCAACCCTCCCCTCCCCCCTTTTTTTTAATCCCACACTTGCGCGCACACTCTCGCTGGAATTGCCGCGCTTATTGAGAGGACTTGAGAGTAATGCATACGTAGATCTCTGCGCAATTCTGACAAACTGCTGCCGCTGCGCGCGGCGCGATTCGAATATAAAAACGAAATCTCCTGCCGGCCGCGCGCGCGCGCGCGCGCGCATTCGAGCGGATTTAATTATTTGACTTGGTCGCTGTATAGTCGTATACTCGTTTAATCGAATAATCAAGCGAATTCTCGGCGAACCTGATTATTTCGAAAGTCTCGAATGGTTATAAGGTGAAAATAGCGCGGTGTCAATAGACGTTGGAGAGGTCGTATGGAAAGCAATTAATAACGGAAATCCTTCATCACGCTCGGCGACTTTATACGCTCGCCAGTGGCGACAACGTCGATAAACTCATATCTCCGCAAATAGACTTCCTTGATTTAGTTAGGTCGGCCGGGAGAGCGATTCGACATCTATATACAGATGTGTGTATACATATACGTGTAGATACAGGCGTCGCCTTGCAGCATCCCTACTATCTCTATATATATGTGTGTGTATATATATACCGAGTGTGTGTTGGGTGCGTTAAGCGCGTATGTAAGCCGGGGATTGGAAGAGCATCGAGCGTGCGCGGCCCGCATTTCGGATACCAATTTCATGCGTTGATCATACGTTTACCGATAATTTCGTGCCGGCGCGCGCGCGTCGACCGGTTTGCATCGGGAGGGGCTTGGAAAAGCCCTCGCGGGGAATGGGCTTCTTCGTCAACGTCTTCGGTCTCTCCTGTCGATTCTCGACGTTGGCGTATGCTAATCCGACATGCCAACGCGGTATATCGATGCGAGCTGACTTCGTACGCGCTGTACAGGATATATTGCAGAAATTATGCTGATTTGTAGATTCAAGTAAATGATTTGTCTACATCTTGAACGACTATCACCGAGTAAGATCTGGGTAAATGCGGCTAGTCGCTCCGCTACCTCCCCCAAAACGTGATCTTCCACTTTTACAAGCAACGGCTCCGATTACAGTTGCAAATTGGAAGACGAGCGCGTATATGCTCGGAGCATCAAGTTAAGTAAATAATGTTTGCGCAAATATTGCATTTGCTTCTGGCCTGGACCTTGAATCCCCAGCCGCTCAATAAATCTAACTACTATGTTTGCGCGTGTTATCAATGTTGCGAGGAAGGCGTATCCACAAAACATGCATATAGCCCAGCCAGTGAAGTTAGAACTGCATTTACCCGGGCAACGTGTGTATAACGCGTGTATAAGTTCCTCTGAGAGTACAGTTATTTTGCTGCACGTTGAGAGGATGATGGACACTTGCCATAATCCTTAATCATCCACCACGTATTGCCGATTTACCATTACTCATCTAGCAGCAGCGGCGGCGGCAGCAGTAACGTCGGAAACAACGGCAATCAAAAACTTGCGGGGACGACGGTGGCAATCCCCGTGCCCCCCCCCCCTCTCACTCTCTCTATCTCCAAACAAGTGCAATGAAGAAACTTTCCTCCAACTATCATCTATACTCCATACACGATTACAATTCACATCGCATAGCTGAGCCCCGAAAGCTACAGCGCATTCTCGGCTTCGCCACTTTACAGACACACGCGTAGCGCACATACAGAGCAGCCGCAGCGGCAGCTCGAATCTCTCTCTCTCTCTCGAGTCTCACCGGCAGGCTGATCGATCTAGGAGTGACCGCACGTCCCGAGGATTTCGCCGAGCGCGCGCGCAGCTGGCAACTATATAAGACGCGCAGTCCCACCCTCTATATCTCTCGCTCGCTCACGGCTGCGGAGCAAGATTCGATAGCCATCCGATGGCTTATATGCGGGACGTCTGCGAATAATGGACACTAGGTATCGCGCGCTGTGCGCCGAGCGAGAGAGAGAGAGAGGGAGAGAATTCGCGCGCGCATATCCGCGTCGACATTACCAGCAGATGTCTGGCGATGCAAATGCGAAGGATTAATCCGCATAGCTCGTCTCTGTCTCTCTCTCTCTCTCTCGGCCTCGCCTATACCAGGAGGACACAGAGAGGACACGAGAGAGAGAGAGAAGCCGCGTTGGTTTGAGCGAGCTTCTTGCGGAATGCGGAGTAGGCGATTAAAGCCCGGCCTTAACGATCGCACTCGGCCCAGGCCACCCCCGCACACTGCAGGCGGGATAAACAGATGAATGTTAAAAGCCAGCCGACTGTCTACGACAGAGCTCTATGTATGGATTTCGACGCCGCGAGGAATGCTCTCGATATACCTTGCTTCTTATTGCGCTGCTGCTGCTGCTGCTGCTGCCGCTGTCGGTTTAGCAGAGCTGCTAATCTGGGTCGTGCGGGGGGGGGGGGGGTGTGGTGCAGCCCGAGCAGTGATGTTGCGAAATATGGCTCTCCCCCTCCCTCCTACACCCCCCTCGCCCTATACGATATTATACAGAGTCGGAGCTGTACATGCGGTGCATCATGCAGTCAATTTATCCCGACGCCCGCTGCTGCGCGCGTTGCGTGCGTGAGGGATGACTTTCAGATATATATATATATATATATGCATCATGTGCGAGATGTAGGTTACAACCTGTTTTGCTCTTTATACGTAATACTTTGGCAATACGCTGTGTAGCCACCCTTGCGTTAGTTGCGCCCCCTCCGATGGCTTTAAGAGCCAAGTTGCTCTCAGGAGCGCGACACGAGACGCTGATCAGCATGAAAAGTGCGGCTAACAACTATTTGCCGGCTGTTGATATCAATATGTATGCCCAGGAACGCCTCGAGCGACCTCCAGTCATATATATCCGAGCAAGTTGGGCCGACGATGGGCACCGCATGTACATATATCCGCCGCCGCGTATATTAGCATATTTTCAGGGGAAATCAATTTCGGGGGAAGGGGGGGGGGGTGGAATACCCTCTCTCTCTACCTCTATCTCTGGCTTGGGGCTCTGGCTAATAACCGATAATGGTCGTGAATGGGTGATAGCACGAGCTAATTGCATTGTGAAAGTGACTCCTAGAGCGCTGGTCAAAGTGATTGGCAGCGAGCGAGCGCCTCGATCAAAGGGTCAAGTATTAACATGAGGCTCGCGTCAATGCGTCTTAGAGCAGCTGACTGGCTTAAATCGGGTTATTGACGGACGCTGCGGAAGACGTTCGGCTTACACGTATACGCCAAGTACATAACCCGATATATGCGGCGATTGAATTACAGAGACTACGGATCGATACATCTTTGACGACCGTCATAAACACGCGTCGCGCCCGGCCCTGATAGGAGCGTTAATGATTTATCGGCAAAGTGTTGCTTGATTTTCGCAAGTTTCGCGAGGGTCGCAGGGTATATACGTTATTATAATACGTGTTGCGCTGGTTTACGTAAAGATTCTGCAGTAAGAGGAACGAGTTCAAATACTTGCAATACGACTCGAGTACATCGATTTTGTCAACTCGAACGGAGCTCGCTCGGCAGCTAAGAGAAACGCATCCCGTTCGCGTCCAGCAGCCGAAATGACAAACCCGAATATCCACAGGCCAATGCTTTCTTCGACAATATAGTTTCCCGCGTACACGTCTGACAAGTATGCTTTTCATTATATATATATACACGATCCAGAGACGACGATGCAGTTTTACCTTCGCTCTGCTGATCGAGGCAATCAATTGTTCGCGTATAGCACGCAATAAGCATCTTTGCATCGAGCGGCCGTGTATCCAGGGTCGTCGAAGAAAAATATCAGTAGCGAGAGCTCTGGAATTCTACGCTTTTGTTGTCCCGCTGTTTTTTTTTCTTGCGCAGCTTCGTGCGCTCTATGCGAACAGACGACAAAATTGAAGACGCGGAAGAATGGGTCACTTTTATTATGACCGTATTCTATGTCGTGCACGGCGTTTGAGAAAATAACAAAGTTTTATTGTTATTGATTAGCGAGAAATATACTTGATATAAAGGTATGAGTATTCGTGCGTTTGAAATACAGCATCTAATGCACTAAAGTGGCCTGGATTGTACTTCTAGAGACTCTAATACTGTCTATTATTGGATCACTCTAATTTGGACATTGTATAAAATATGTGAGTAATATAATCTCACACATCTGGATATAGTACTATCTAAAAAGAGAACTTGAAAACTGGTCTGTCAAGACAAGTTAAAACCTGATCTGCAGCAAATGATATTATCGTAATCGAGTAATTAGATAAAAATATCCACAGTGTACAATATTTATTTAGTCTAAATCGTATCATTTTCCAATTATCTTTCAACTCCACTCAGCGCGCATGCACCGCCGTAAAAACCAGCCTCGAATCGCTATATCCTCATTGCAGCCGCGAACAATAATTTTCGCTCAAAGCCGAGAAAACAATTAAACTTGGACCCAAGATGTCGCGAGTCCCCGTAGCTCTCGGTATAATAAGCAAACGCTCGCTCGGTCGCCTCGAACGAAGACCCCCCCCCCCCGCTCGCTTCAACGAAATCTTCTCTTTGAGAGACTGCGCGCAAGCCACCTCTCGCTGCGGTGCAGTGTTCCAATCCAGAGACACACCGCCAGCACCACGGAGAGAGATTTCTAATTAGCGGCACTTAACGACCAAAGAACTTTGGCCGCGAATCAGAATTCAGCGGTAGCCGAACAGTCGGCATTCCCCCAAGACGCGAAACACACAACGGATGGACCGATCTTTGATGCTGCGTGCACCGCGCGGCTCTATTCACTTCCCAATTACCACTGGCCCTTTCTCTCTCTCTCTCTCTCTTCTCGAGCGGCTGAGACTATGCGCCGCTGTGCAATGCCGGCAGTTCTGCGATAGCGGACCGCAGCTCGTTTGATGAACAACTTCTCGGCGGTGGCTGCACGCAGGAATTTCCCGCCCCCCCCCCCCCATCCCATCGCGGAGATGCAGCTTGTTATCGCTGAAAATATCGCGGATTTCCGCCGAGGCGAGCGAGCGGTTTTCATTCTGTTGTGTTAGACGGGTAAATAAGGTTCGGGAGGCTTATGGACTCGAGGAATCGATCGGAATTTAGAGCATCGTTGCGGCTCGCGCGGACTGATCGCGACGGAGAGCCGCAGCGACCCGAAGCACGGAAATAATTAACCGGCTCTGCAAGCGGCGACGCGAGCGGCGAGTGTCCGGTTTATATATACACAATAATTTTTTTTTTCTTCTTCCCTTTTTTCTGCAAAATTTAACACCGCCGCTGGGGCGCTAAAATAAAGTTTTATTGCTCTCCTGCAGCCATAAAGTGTTTTACATGCAATTTTAGAGCCCTACGGCTATACGAAGACATTCGTTTCTCTCTGTCGGTCGCTCGGAACGATCCGACCTGACTTTTTCACCCTCTCTCTCTCTCTCTTTCTCTCTCCTTCCCTTTCGAAACATTGGATTTACGAGTGTCGCCGAGAGTGTCTTCACCTTCCGGGCCGAGGTGATTACTGCCGAGTTCGCGTCGAAAATTCACGTCGCGAAGACTCGTAAATTTTTGCCTACTCGGATGATCGTCTCTCGCCCCCTCGCATTGTGCGACTCTTCCTACATCGAACGGCCGGTCGTTCGGCTTTGTCCATGATAAATCTATTTGCCGGCGCGTCTCTCGCTGTAGACGATGTCGCTTCGATGCGCAGAGCGTCGAGTACATTCGCGCGAGTACAATATTTTTCGAGCAGAATTAAGTTGCAGTGCGTCCAAGAGGTATAGGAGTCGATACTCCACAGACGCATTGAAAAGCGCTTCGAGCAACTATCTACGGTATGAAATGCAAAATCCGGGACAGTATCCCACGGCCGAGTATACGAATGAGAAATGGAAATTCAGCGATCGTCGCGTCGCGCGTTTAAGAAACAGATCTCGTATATAGCTCGCAGCTGCGAAGTACAATACCCTCTCCGATCTCGTACTATCGTCAATGAGCCCGTAAAATCGGGACGCGCTCCAGAAATCCTTGGGCGGAGCGCATAAAGCACGCGCAGCTCTGCGCGTGCCAGGGAAAGAGGGAATCCGTCGTCCGCTCGGCGAGATACACGCGCGGATTCCGGCCATTAAAAGCCGGCCGCGCGATATCGCGGACAGCAGCAGCGCGCGCGCGGCAATCTGCAATGCGCGTGATAAACGATCCCCGATGCCCATTATGCGGTAGATTTGAACGGCTGCAGCGAGCGCTTGTTTCGCCCAGTTCCTCCCTAATCCGAGGCTCGCGTCGCTCGCGCGCGAGTCGCCCCCCCCCCCCCCGTGTGTATACATATATACGTATATACGTATACGGAACGTAAACACACACTATAGCGCGCGCATAGGAGCATCGGGAGAGGGAGTGACGAGTAATAGTTCTGTCGTACATTGTTGTGGAGATAAGGGCCCCGGGGGTGATTTATCATTGCCGGAGGCGGCCTGCGGCGCGCCGAGCTATTGTAATAAACTAAATCGCCATTGATGTAATTGCAGTCGACGGGACGAAGGATGCGGAATAATTTTCTGAGCCCGCGCCGGCCTCCGCGCTCCGCGTATACAACTGGCGGACTCCGAGCGGACGGTTAAATAACTGATTAAGGTGTCGTAGCGGGGAGTTTGACGGGGCTTAATCGAACGTACGAGCTGCGTCGGTATTTTAGACGGGGATTGGGAGACGCGTGTACTCGATTTACGATCGCTGGATCAGATTCGTTGTAGGTTGACGCGCGAATCGGTAAGAGGAGAATTTGTTTTTTTTTATGATGCGAGGAACACTGATAAAATTAAATTCAACGTGGCTCTTGATATAGTGAAATCGTCTGCAATGCAATGGAATACTTTCAAAGTAATATTTCATTTTCTTTAGCGTACGTCCGTGGCGATATTGCAGATTATTTTTGACACTGCTTCAGAGGGTATTTTCGCGGGTGATACATCGAATAAACGTGAAAAAGTAATGAAACAAGAATATCAGTGTCATAACTAAAAACCGAGAATAACACGTTCAAAGCGGATTGAAATGCGAAAACATTTGATACGCGCAAGGCGGAAAAGCCGCCAGACTTTCCCTCGAGGATGAAAAATTACGCGGCGGTGCAGGAATGTTTGCGAAGGGGAAAAATTATGGCTATTTTCATTTTTAGATTTCTATTTGTTTTGCAACTTGCTCGCTCGAAAACATTATATTTTTCCTTGAGAGTTATCGAAAACCATATTGTACAGGTTTTCGACTGGAAAAAAACAGGCGTGCGACGACAAATATGGATTATTATTAAAAAAGACGTTTGGCAGAAATTTAACTCTTGCATTCTCGCGTCTGACGGATATAAATGTAGCGCTAGATGAATAGAGCAGTTGAACATAGACGACGTGCTATTTATCATTACGAGGAGGAGGCACATTAATTCGGTTTAGACAATCTCTATCCAGACACTCCTGTATCAAACAATGTGCACTTGAAACATACACAACTGCCTGCCTCCCATTCACAGAATCGTATACAAATAATCCTCGAATGACAGTTAATTTGCACTAAATCTAACGTCGCATCCACGCCTCAGTTTTTTGCTTCATTAATAAGAATGACGCGATTTTCCACGATCGCTCCCGCGAACGACGAGCAATACAACCAATTAACAGCGTCGCGGACGCGCACAATACTGCGCGTAATTTAATTTCTCTTCGCGCGCAAGCACATTTTTATGCATCGCAGACGCGAATAATCCCGTCAAACCGGAGTGACACTTGTATCTTAATTCAATCATATTTTAATTTCAAATCAGTTCCAGCCCCATCGGAGAGGCATAAATTTTTCACTCGAGCTTGCTATATTCCCCGCGCCGATCGATTTCCTATTTAACTGACGAACCTATACATCGCCTTAATTAAGAAAGTGCAAGCCGGGTGTGAGAGAGAAAGAGAGACACGGAAAAAGGCCGGGGAGCGAAGCGCCCCCTAGCGTCAATTACAATCCCGTACGCTGCGAAATGAAGGTTGGCACAAAGGGAAAAACGCGACGAGGCCGCAGAGCGAGAAAGAGCAGAGCCGCGCTCCAAGACGAAGTCGCTAGAAAAAGCCGAGTATTTGTTTCGGAAAGGCTGGTACTTATCAAAGCGAAGAGAGATAGAGAGATCTACGCGCGCACGACACACCTCTCGCTGTGCACATCGTATCCCCGATGAAAATGTCGAGAGATCGATACACGAAATTGGATGTACGACAATTACACAGCGTGTCCCGGGAGATGAAAAAGTTCTCCCTAATAAAGTCCCCCTCCGAAATATCGGGGACGGGAAAGCCGCAGCGGCTGAAAAGAGAAAAAGGAGTCTCGCAGGAGCAAATACAAAGGGGGGGGGGGGAGGGGCTGCGGAGCAAGAGAAATAAACGCTCGTGCGCGGCTATATACGCGCGGTGTATAACGTTCATATCGTCAGGCCGGATCGGTTGATCCAATTTGACTATCCGTGTGCGGCGGGCGCGCGTACGCCAAGTCGCCGGGACTTTAATGATGGTAAATTGAGGCGTCGCCGTAGGGAGTGTGCGGTCGCGGGAAAATCAATTTCTTACAATTTCGTACTAAGGTAAATTTAGCGTCGACTTCCCGCAGCTCTTTCTTTCTCCCTCTCTCTCTCTCTCTCTCTCTCCCGCATCTTTTTCCTCCGATCCCCTTGCTCTCGTCTTTTTCCCTTCTTTCTCTCTTCTCTCTCTCTCTCTCTCTCTCTCTCTCTCTCTCTCTCTCTCTCTCTCTCTCTCTTCATCTGTACACTCCGCGGGAGGACAGAGCAGTCGGTTAGAGGGGGGAGGGGGCAAATTAAATGTTAATTACGGGCTACACGGTGAAAAACGAGCGGGGATTTCGCGAATGGGATTACGCCGCGCGGAGCGAGGCTTCGCCGTACGGAGATCGACAATTTTCAACTGACGCGTATCTATCAGAGCGAATTCAGCGCTCTGTAACGATTATTAGACGAAGCTCGAGAAAACAAGCTGAAATGCTACTTGGCGAAAGTAGCCGCGGCCTCGGTTTTGAAAAGCCTCGAGCTCGGCCCCCTCTCGCGCTACACTTATTATTCCAGTCCCTCTCGTGTATAATACTCGTCGTCGTCGCGCAGATCTCGAGGAGTAACTGGAGCGGCACGGCTTCTTGTAATTGTACGCACATGTTTAATGCAGGCTCGTTCGGCATGCGCCGCGTATATACTTTGAATTAATGCCTGCGCGCGTCAGAGACTACACACACACACACACACATATATATACTCGCGTTAGCGAGATAATGGCTATACGGAGCTGTGTGTACGGCGCGATGTAGGGGCTTGCGCGTGCGTGTGTGTACATAGAGAATTTCTCTCTCTCTCTCTCGGTTGCGCGAGAAACGAATTTAAAGTCGAGGCGTTGCAGAAGCGGGTAATGCCACGAGTCGAGAGGGTGTCGGCTGCGCTTTGTGCCCCAGCCCGCGATGGAATTGTTTGCTCGCTTTTTTCTTCTGCAGCGCTCTCCACACTTCTCTCCCGGTCCCCTTTCCCTCTCTCTCTCTCTCTCTCCCTTTCTCTCTCTCTCTCTCTCTCTCTCTCTCTCTCTCTCTCTCTCTGGAGCAAACGTTTTAATTTCATTCAGTCCGCTTGATTCAGAACACATAAAGGAGGCTTTGACGACGCGCCGTGGAGAGGCGGCGCTTTCACTGCTCTGAAAAGTGCGACAACTTTTCACGCTGAATCGCAGCGAGAGAGAGAGAGAGAGAGAGAGAGAGAGAGAGAGAGAGAGAGAGGGAGAGAGGACGCGCGGGAGAGTCTTGCAGCCGCCGCGGCTACAAATTAATTAAGCAATCGCGACTTTTTCCATTCGACGGGAAACATTGCTCGCATCAAAGTAATAAAGGCCTTCTTCTCCACACGTTCGCGCGGGGAAGGCTGCAGCAGCAGCAGCAGCTAGTCCGACGTCGCGGAGTTGTCTGCCTCGGTCAGGATCACTTCCGTCTTTCGCCCTTTCAGCGAGAGCGTCGCCTATGGCAACCGCAAGGAAGCAACCCTCACCTTCCCTTTCTCTCTCTCTCTCTCTCTCTCTCTCTCTCTCTCTCTCTCTCTCTCTCTCTCTCTCTTTCAAACGACACGCAAACTCTCCCTCTCCTTATATATACCGCTGCAGAGTCCCGTCTTACTCTCTACGTATATATACACACGTACATTTCAAGGTGTGTATACACGATAGTACTACCGCTGCTATACCCGCTGGCTTTCTCTTTTCGGCTATTTCACTTCAAATCGACCGTATTTTACAGAGCGCTCTCTGTTCAATTTCGTAACGCCAAGGCGCAGGGGGGAGGGGGGAAGACGGGAAGCGGACTGATCGCATGCTTCTGATTAGATTTGTTTGCGCTCGGGGGGTCAAGTGCGGTGTAATCGAATTTTTGAAATGTCAATTATTTGTCCGAAGGTCGGGCTTCCTGCGCAGCTTCAAGAACAAGGCATGTAAGGCAGCTGATGCGATGCTCGAGAAAAATCAACTGGTTGTGCATTTGCAGATGTATTATACTCAGAAATGTGGGCATTGCACTCATTGCATTGACAAATATATGACGAATTCTCCTAAAAAGTTGCACTTTTCGAGGATCCAGAAGTGGAAAAATGTTGTTTAAAGTTAGAGGTTTCGGACCGATGGGATTTTCGGCTTTAAGCCGAAAAATAGTCAAACATGCAGAGAAACATGAGAAAAGTTGGTCGGAACCATATTTCTGAGCCATTTTACGTTTTTTTTTTTACAAAATATTAATGCGTTAAAATACTGGAATAATAACAACTACAAATGTTACCGAGGCACAAATAAAATTTCAAATTGCACTACAATAAAGTACAACAAAAGAGCATCAATTTAAAAACAAAAATTTTTCCATTTCTGAACCCCTGAAAAGTGCAAATTTTTAGGAGAATTCGACATATATTTATACTGGTGATATACAGAGGGAGCTAATCTCATTAGGAGCAAACACTTTATTTGCAGCACTAAATGAATGAAGCTTAAATATACTCCCCTTTATCACTCGTACACCAACATTAATGCTAATAAAGCTTTGCAATGAAATAAATTATGTTTACGCGTACATACATCCATATACACACGCTCGTTTCGACAGTGTTGCAGACTAATTATCGAAAGTGTGCCACAACAAAGCTATGGGTCTCATTAAATTCAATTTCCGACGAGCTTTATTCATCAGCTTGAAACGAGATCATTTTGTATATTGGATCGCAGCGTGGCATCGTCACCTCGGCGAAGAAAAAAGACCAGTCAATTAACAGCCAATCCAGTCTGAACGAGCGAATCAAGACCCATAATTAAATAATTCACACCGTCTCGTCTCGCCGATCGCTCAAAAGCGTACATACAACCCGTGCACGGAGTCTCTCTCTCTCTCTCTCACCGAACACAGTAGTCGACAGCCACTCGTTACTCGCTCGCAATTTCCTCGGCTCCCCGGAGCATTCGACGACGAATGCGAGAATTTTTAATTCCCCCCGCGCGCGCAACGCGCCGGCACCTTTACTTATATACGATCCATCGAGATTATATATATATATATATATATATATATATATATATATATATATATATGTATAAGTATACCAACCCGAACGCAAAAAGGGATTCTTCTGCGCGAAATTGGAATCCCCGAGATTATGGAAGCGCGTACGTAGTCCAGCGAAGAATCGCTCGATCTGGACTGCGAGCACCGCACACGTCCGTTTATGACCTGCTTCCGCTCGAGTAGTCGCGTTCGATGCGTCGATAATATCTGTGTACACGGGCTATAGGCTTTTGGAAAGTGTTCTCTCTCTCTCTCTCTCTCTCTCTCTCTCTCTCTCTCTCTGCACCTATACACACGTGTGATCGTCTACGCGTACACAGCTGTATATATTGCTTTCTCGACGCAAGTGGGAGATGAAGTGGCCTCCGAAGGAAATCGCTCCGCGATTCCCGGCGTCTCTCTCTCGCCCCAGTTGAAATGCGAACTACTTTCCTAGAAGTGGCGGTGCGTGAATGAAAGCGCGCTCCGCGCTTTTATGTGTCGGAATATAATGCGCGCTGGCGCGGCTCTATACACCGAGATGTTTTGACGCTCGTGAAAGATGCTTTTACGTTATATATGCCGGCTCGCGCGCGCGCGCGCCCAGCTCACACCGAGTTATCCTGGAATTGAAAACTCCGGCGCGATAAATCTTATCAGCGTAAATAAATTACACCTGCTCCGCGCTAAAAACATTCAACGAGAGGAGGAGGGGAGGAGGGATAGGGGGTGGCGGAGGAAAAACAAAAAATAAAGGAAGAGTAAAATATGCGTCGTCCATTCAACAGATGAGATAAGCTGCCAGCGACGTCTATCGCGCTGTGATGAAGGGCTCGGCCGCTCTCAGAATGCGTTAAAGCCTCCCCCTCTTATACGCAACCGCGTTAACTTCTTCGCCGTTAACTTTTCCCACCCGGCGCACTGTTCTTTCTCCCTGTCTCTTGTGTTCCTCCTTTTTTCCTCCTCCTCCTCCTCCTCCTCCTCGTCCCATTCCCTCCCCCCCCCCCCCCAGAACGGCTCGCGCAATTTTACTGCGCGTAAAAATTCCAAACGAGCCGCATCTCGCGCGCGAGTTAACGAGAATGAAGATATCTCCGCCTCGGAAATTCATTAACTACGCTCGCGGAGTCTCTCTCTTTTCTTTTTTTATCTCCTCGCCCTTTTGCCAGCTGCAGGCGGCGAGCGAGATAGAGAAAAGGGAGCAAGTTTTTCAAGCGCCGAGAATTTTCGGTGCGGGTTATTATTAAATTATCGGAATATTTATACGAGGACGGCGGGGCTCTGTACATCCCCAGGTGCGCGAAGTTTAAAATTGCTCGGATGCCATGCGGGATTATCGCGTGCCTGAGCTATTCGAGAGCTGCGATCCCGGCTCCTCGCGCGCTCGGGCCCGGTGAGTGTGTTTATTAGTTACGCACGGTTAAGACAGCGGCGGCGTATACACGCTGAATGAGGATGTTTTTCGTAAATTATCACGCCCGTACGACGAGGGAAGGATTCTTCGCGGGGCTGAGATCGATCCATTCGGCTGGGAAGTCATTTTTCGTAAGATTTTAGTGGAATGCCATGTATTTCTTGACAGTTAGGAAATACGTACGGAACCTATACATCTATTAATAAGTATAAAAGCTTTTGTAATCCTTAAGTTTTATTCTCTAGAACGTATATGGCTACGGCGGTGTACAGAAGTGGAAAAAATGGCTTTCTGTTTGCTCCCAACTTTCAAAATAATAGTCTCACTCACGGCCCGGAACGAATTCTATATGCCATTATTTGATACGCCCTTTGGGAAGGTAAGCGAGTCGGGGGAGCTTGCGCGTAAGCTCGATTATTTATAAATAATTATTCAACAATGCCCTGCCAGAAGCCGTCAAATGATTACGACCGCCTCTCGTTTACATAAGAGGGTGCACGGTTTGACAGCTCTCTGAAAGGTATTTTTAAAGAATTATTAATGAAGCTCACGAAGGCTCCCCAGCTCGCAACAGGAGTGTGCAACAAATAATAACACACAATTTTGTATTTCTAGGTCACGGTTTTTTTCACTTTGTATATCGCGCGCGTGCCTTTTACATATCTACATGGACGCGAGAGCCGTACAGTATTTATTACGAGCAAGAAAATTTCATGAAAACTATAAAGCACATAAAGTTCCTTTACACAAAGGGCTTCGTTTCTTCGCCATTAATTCATATTCATCGTACAGTTCATAAGCGATTCCCTCTGTTCGCGTATTCATCTCTCATGATCTCTCAGGGCGCGCGAGAGCCTCTTTCGCCGCGCATAATTTCGAGCAAGGGCTGAATAATGCCATTTGGCGATCCATAAAAGCCCGGGCGCCGGGGTAAATATTGCAGCGCGCGTTTCGCGACTCGCTCTCCGAGAGAGAAACACGACGACGACGACGACGGCCAGAGGATGTCTCTCGGGAGACGAGGCTTCGATAACGAAACGAGAGGAGGTGCCAATGGCCGTCAACTCGAGCGTAAAATCGCGATCAGATTAGATATCGCTTCGGGGAGCGCCGTAGCGCGGACTCTTTTACGCCTGGGCTCGCTTCGTATATGGTTATGTGCCTTCTGCTTTTAGTGTTTGGATTAATACGCGAGCGTATAATACAGCCCTGCGCGCTATGCGTCCATAATACTGGCTTGTTTAAAAATCAGTTTTTTAGTATCCGCGCAATTTTTCGCAAGTCCATTCGAGCCAGCGAGTCGTCAGTTCGAATTTCTCGAGAAATATCGATTTATACCTTGCAGAAAGGTCGTGTAACCCATTGTAAACCGTCTTTTTCATTAATTAGTTTGATACCGTTGAAAATAAAATCGTTAATTATTCATACTGTTGAGTAGAGAATTTCAGAACAAATTTTATGGAAGCTCACGTATTCCTTTCACCTCGCGTCGTGTTTATCGTTGTTTGCAAAATTTATGCATACTTATCGAAGTATAATACTTTCATACGAATTATTGCGATGGCAACACTAGAATCCCGCAATTACGTGACGTCAGCCAGTGCACGTCCTTTTATAATTTACGATCCAAAAAGTTTTTGAGGTTAGGATAGCCAGCAGAAGATAAAAGGATTTTAACCACTCGACTTGGCACCGTCCTCCCCTCAAAACGAACAAAACAAACAAGGCTGCCGTATACACACACGGTCCACTTACGTCGTCCAAAAAAAGAAATCACATTTTTCCAACGAAAGCCGAGTAACTTTCAGCCACAAAACGTCGCGCACTGAACATCAGCGGACGACGCACTGCAGAAGAGCACACGCGCGTTCGCGGAAAAGCATCGGACGCAACTACTCCGCGGAAATTCGATTGCACGTAATCCAAAGGCCTGACAAACACGTTCGACTGTCGAAAGCACTCTCGCACCGACTAATTTCATAGGCGTATATATACGGAGCAGTGACGGCGGCGGCAGCAGCAGCAGCAACATCAGCAGCAGCAGTATTCGTCAAAGCTACGCAGCTTGTCGGCACGCGCTATCTGCGACATCAGTTGCGACTAATATCGTATAAGTGGCGCGTCGCTGGGGGACTGCAGCGGCAGCAGCAGCAGCCCGAGCTTGAGAGTTTAAAGTCAATCAACGGTTAACTCAACGCGAGCCGCCTCGAAAGTGGGCTTATCAATTAAGGACTCAGTCGAGCTCGTAACGACCCTTCGCATATGATGTCTATACGTGTATGTGTGTGTGTGTGTGTGTGTACGCGCGGTTCTCGAGGTCCGGCTTTGCCTCTGCAGCCGGAATGTCGATAAAAAGTTATTGGAGTGGGCGAATTCGTTGAGCGAATGCGAAGGGAAGATATACACGCTTTGCCAGAGAGAGTGAGAGAGAGAGACGCGGGAATTACATTCGTGGAATTTATACTCTGGCTGATTTTTTTGTTGTAATACACGGGGCATGTTGGGGATAGCAGCGCTGATTGGTTCGATTTTTCCTGCGTTTCGTGACCTCGCAATATTTTTCGATTCGACGTAATAAGGAATACGCGCGCACTCGAAATAGTCTCTATCAAAGTCGACGAGAATTTGCCAGACTTCTTCATTGGATTTGTTGGTAAGTCATAATTAAATTTCGGAAAATAGATTAGAGGTAGTGAAGGTTTGCTGTAAGTTTGAATTGATTTAAATTGTTATTTTTCATCCGCTGTTTCATTTTCAGCGACTGGAACGTAATTAATGAACTATTTTTAATAGTCGGTGAAGTTGGCTCTTCCGATATTTGCAAATATTTAAAAAAAAACTGACGTGACTAAAATATACCTTTACCTTCAGTGATTTCGCAACCGAGTAACAATACTACTATTAAAGTATAGTTTCACAGTAGGACAATGCTGTTTGAAAATTACGAAATTTTATCAAAAGAAACAAATTAACGCAAACAATTAGCAATCATTCGAAATCCGCGCGGACGATGATTCTCGACCTATTATAGCATGAAGAAGTGAAGAGCTCAAGTCGAGAGAAAGAATCGGGGCAACTGTACACCGCGGGCGCACCGGCGCGCGGCAATCCATCGACACCTCATATCGCAGCCGCACAATCCCGAGCATTATGCACTTGAACTCGCAGTTGATTAGATGCGCAGTGGCGGCCGGGCGGCGCGGTGTATTAGAGCCCGCTCGTTGCGGATAGACATTGATCGATCGATCCGACAGGGACGGCGCGCATCAGCAGAGCCCGAGAGCCAGCGCGGAAAGACAGAGGAAGTGGCACTCGCTCCAAACCATGAGAGAGAGAGAGAGAGAGAGAGAGGGAGGGGGAAGGGTGGGGGGAGAGTCGGACTCGTACGCGTCCCATTAGGCCTGCGACCGGTGTAAGAGAGAACTGATAGATTACTCTCAGCACACTATAACCTCTATATACACTCCATCTCGCTCTCGCTCTCGCTCTGCCAAGATTTAATAGTGATTTATGGGGAGCGCAGCGAGAAATCGCGAGAGTCGCGCCCGGAAATCTCCTTCGTTTTGTACGTGCGCGGAGCTACTGACCGGTTATGAAGCGCAGCTTGCCGCTACGTGCCTCGCTCTGTGTATGGATATATAACTGTACAGAGAGATAGAGGGAGAGGGAGAGAGAGACGGGCACACATACGTGTTGTGTGCAACTTGGAGACGCGGCCGCGACGGATGGGGTCCGCTGCCCGAGAGAGCTGATTTATAGCCGCGATGCACCGGCTTCTTTATTTCGAACGGCTATACGCCGAGCTGTGGGATGCGCACTGGCTTTGCTCTTTACTTCGTTTTCTACTCGGTTCGTGCGGCCCTCAGCTCCCATTGGCTAACGCTTACACTCTGGAGTATGGTGACTTTTCGTCGGTTGCGAATAGATTGTATTTGCATATGCTGATTTCGACGTCCGTATACTTTTATGCATATTGGTATGCAAGAGAAGAAAGCGAACGTTCCTGAGTAACAACTTTACTCGGTGACAGGATTTTCACTGTCATCTCGAATACCGAATATGTGCACTATTTTTCTTGATCCCCTGATCGGATACTACAATTTGTACAAATGAACTTGTTATCTCAAAAACTTTCTCACTTTCGTGCGATAAGTATACATTCGACTACACGATCGCGCGGAACGTTCATGAAGCCAACAGCACGGAGTATAAATGCACTTGTTTATTGCGCCAAAATACGGTGTTCCAAGGTAACGACAATGAGAATGGAATAAACAAAAATAAACAATTTACTTTTTCAATAATCTGCAGTACACATTCCAAGCAAACACCCGCGATGGGGTCGCAATTGGCCATAGATTGGCCCTTCAATATCCCTTTTGAAAGTAAACGGAGCAGTTCTAATACCTCGAACGCAAAATCTTCGCGAATAAACTTGCGATCCCGTATACACACCCTTCGCGGATTTATCCGCGTCGCAGCGCAGATCCACAGGCATAGAAAGCCAGTGCGAGAAGAGCAGTTAGTTAGGAAATGATACAGTGGATCACGCGCGAGTTGGCGAGGAGAGCAGCCCGTATTCGGTCCATACAGTCGATGATCGAGTTAGGGGCTTCGAAATCTGATTTGTTGACTTTGGCAGGCTGATCGACGCATCTCTCTCTCTCTCTCTCTCTCCGTATAGCTCGTTCTCGCTTGCATCACCGCAGCTCGCGTTACGAATGCGCGGCGCGCAACTTTTGGCGATCGCCGTTCGAATTCGCTACGATCCTGCTCGCGCGCACAATCGTTTTCCATCGCTGCGCGCGTACGCGGACGATAATTAAGCCTGTTTATTTGCAAAGGAATCGTTGCACCGATATCGGATAGATTAAAAAGAGAGGAGCTTTCCAATGCATTCCGCCGAGGCGCGTCCGTAATATCGGCAACAATAGCCCGGCTGATTGAGTTTGCGCTTATATAAAAAAGCGTTTTGATAATCGATCGATACGGACATTATTACATAACGGATAGCTTGTCGTCTGATCAACGGAGGACGAGCTCCGGAGCTTATACAGCTCCGACTAATTGGATTGTGAAATTGATTTCACTTATGGCAAAGTGATTGGCAGTGCGGATGCGCATCAAAGGATCAAGCTGTATTAGCGCGTCTGCGCGTCTCGGCAGTATCGGACGAAGAACAAAGAATTTTCAGACGGCATATCGCAGCTCGCTCTATCAATAATAAAACTCGCAATTTAAAAATAGCGATGCTATACACGTCGAACTGGAGTAAAGTGCTTCCCTCCCACATCGGTTTGCGAATTGCAATATACCGTTGCCAAATAAGTAAATATTCTCGCTCGATTGTGACGCAGTTGATGTCGTCGGCGTGAATTTTGCATAAATAAATTTAAAGGAAAAATGCTATATTTGAAAAAACAGACGTCTTGCAGAGTCATTACGATTGGCAGTAATTGCATATTGTGCGGAAATTATACATTTGCAACAGCCCAGACCAGCAGCAGCACCGGTAAAAACAATTTTGAAGCGAGCGAGTTTTCGCCCATAATTCGTACTATATTTCGGCGAGAAAATGTAGGGAAAGCAAATCGAAAAAATCGAATTAACCGAGTCGCACAAAGAGCTTCAAAAATTCGCTCGCCCCTCTCACACTCAATTTCAGTTCCAACTTTCCTACAAGTGTAATTTCTCTCTTTCTCTCTCTCTCTCTATATATATACCTCGCCACCTCTACAGCGCTCGGGCTCATGAATATTTAAAATGGATATTAAAGGCGCAAAATCGGCGAGCGCGTCCTTCATACCGAATTCCGAGTACGTAGCGCTCGGCCCCCCCAAGAGAAGGCGTCATTAAAAAAGCTCACGCAGCAGACGGGGAGTACAGTCATATACAGATCTCTTTCTCTCTCTCTCTCTCTCTCTTATTTGGCAGAGCCTTTTCTTCGAAAAGTAAGTTGGTGCGTTATTTTTTCTTTTCCAAAATCCATTTTCAAATTCTAATAAACGAGAACATGATATACACTCGAACACAGAAAACTGCCAATTGCAGCTCCACGAGCGATATTGAAATAAAAGCGCGCGCGCGCGCGCGTATATAATACACGGCCGACGCGGCGGTCCCCTTTTTTTTCGTACACACAGCGCGCAATTTCCGATTCATCTCAGATCATTCCCCAGAGGAAACAGGCAGCGCGCCGGCAATTCGACGGGCAATTTGATCGGGGATGGGTATAAATCATGCTTTTCCCGGGCAATTCGCTGCCATAAACAATGCGCCCCGGCGAAAAGAGCGAAACAAATGGAACTTTGATCATGGGACAAATTGTGGAGTCATCAGCGGCCCGCATTTTTCGAGCGCGGCGTTTCCTTCCTTCCGGCCGTTCGCTCCTCTGCGCGCGCGCGTGTTTCTGATGGAACGATCCGCCGGACAATTTATCGACTGAGCTCCGCGGATGCAGCGTTTGTGCAGCGCGCACTTTTATTTCGGAAGTATATGGCGGGGTCTGAACGGCGTGTACTGGCGAGTGCGTGGCGCTTTGATTATGTTTCTGCTGCTGATGCTGCCCGCCGCTGTCGTTTCGTGAAAGCTATATTTTAAAGAGAGTATACGAATTTCCTTTGTTCGCGCGAATTGGCCTTTTCTCATTCGCGCTGTACATACCGACTGTTGGATTGCAAATACGCGCGCGCGTGAAGGCAATTCGAGGAGGATTTTTCCAATGATTCTTTTGTCTTACTTGTTCTTTATGCTCTGTGAAACCTGGATGATAAACCATTAAAATGATATGAAATATACTGATATTGAATGTCACTTAACCAAATATAATTTTTTTTTTAATTTTTACCTCTAGGATAAAAAAACACTTCGATTACTTAAACAACAGAAATATTATATAACATATTTGTATTATACTAAACAAATCATAAAAAAGTAATGTTTTTTTTACTTAAATTAAATAGTGTTGCTTTGAGTTCCAGCTTACGAAATTCATATTATGGACCATTAATTACGAGTTGATTTGTTTACACTATTTTGGCATATTTTTTAATTTTTCATTTTATAGGCATAATTAGACTCATCTTTTCAAATGATGTAAAAAAAAATTTTTACCCTTATTCTTCAATTTCGATATTCTATAGTGAAAAGAAATTCTTTCGATTACAACAGAGTATTTCGTATTCTTTAAATTCCACTCTAATCTAATCATTAGTAAAAATTCAATGGAGATCCACCTCCAGTATCCCCATTATTAACGGCAGCGGCAACGACGAACGAATAATCGATCGCGTCTAATGGAAAAGCACATTAAAATCTGACATTCATCTCGCAAATTACCAGAGAGTATCGGAATAGCATAACTGCTGCTCGGCACCTCGTCTCGGCGGCGGCGCTTCGCATCCCGCTGACGACTACACATCTCACGCCTAAAGTTTCGGCAACGGCATTCCGGCGCACTCAGCAGATCCCCAGCTCCGTATATATACTCTAGTGCGATACAATCGCGCGCATCATGCGCTTTGGCCCGCTGCCCGCCGATCGTTCAGCGCCGCACGTTATATACACTCTCTTCGAAACATTTTTCCATGAGTTCGACGTAAATGAAAGTAGCGTCTGAGGAGGGGTGGCAGGGGGGGGGGGAGAGAAGTACGTACGGTATCGATCCTAGAAAAGTGTGGACACTCAATAAGTCCGGAACATGGGGCAGCATGATTTTGAGTGTAGCTTGTAAGTGGACTTTTGAATGATTATTATTACACGAAATCGTTACTATATTGTTGAAGTTTTCAACTTTGTAAGGAAAATCCTTTTGATGCCATGGTAATGTGCTCTATTTTATATGCCCCCGATTTTCAATTACGTGATTTCAAAAACATGAGTTACCTTTACCTGTCAAGTGTCTTACTTATAGAACAGTGGTAACTTAGTTTTGCGTAAACGAATTAGTATTGAATTTTTTTTTTCGATTGTGCAATTCGATTCGTATATTCTATTTCGATGCCGTCTAAAAGTACTCCTTACCGAGGATTAGCTACAGTTTAAAAATAAAGAACCGCAATTTTCCTCGAGTCGGCTTATCAATTATTCATTCGCTTAATTGACACCTGAAATTAAAAAAAAAAGGATCGATGCAAAAGTAAAAAGAAAATACGCGAGAAACCACGCTCATTATTCTGGAGTAATAGAATTAAACAGAAGTTTCCCCAACTCGGAATAATCGTCACAAATTTGCCGAAAGTGCACTTTAAAAGGCGACGGATTTAACTTGCAACTAATTCTCCCTCCCCCTCCCCCCCCCCCCTCCGGCCCTGCTCGGCAATTTTCCTCGACAAGCAGTGGAAGAAATCTCTCGCGTCTACGGTCCTCTCTCCGGCCGCACTAATCCATCGCGCCTCTTCGAAACAGTCCACGATTAATCAAGATTATACAAAAGGCGCAGCTCAGCCAGCCAGCCAGCCGGTATAGCGCCGATATCCATTAGCCTCCTTGCTATACACTTGCGCTCCAGCCGCGTACACGTCGCGAAATCGTCGATCGCGAGAGAGAGAGAGAGAGAGGCGGTAATTAATGACTCGACCGATTGGATCGCCAGCCAGCGATTTTCATCGGGGAATGATGTATCGACGGAGTTGACGCCCGTCTGCGAATTAAGACTTTGCACTTTTGCGCTCTGATTCCCCACGATTTTTCCCGTAAGATTGATGATTTCACGGCGCAGCTGCTGCAGTTTCGCGATTCTGACGCTGTTGTTGCTGCTGCTGCTGCTGCGCTTCGAGGAGCCGGCGGCGTTTGATCGATGCGCACGTCTCTCCAGTTTGCCTTTGCGGATCGAGACAGAGCGAGAGAGAGAGGGAGAGCTTTGCGATAAACGCCGCGAAACAAATGCACTCGACGCGAAGCATACGGTACTCGCTTCGAGTCTGACCCAAGCCAGAGCTTTACTACTGGGGATCCTGGAAGCTCGCGCTTGTCTACCTGTCGCGGTGGCGCAATAATAAAATGTATGAATTCAAAGTGAAGGCAGATAAGACAAGGTTTATTATCGGCCTCGCTCTGCGGCGAAACGACTTTCTAAGGACGTTAACTCGTTTTACGTCGTTTCGTTTGAAGACCTCTCGCATCTGTATTTACAAGGTTATGCTCATCAAAGAAATTATAAGGAGCTTCTGAAGTGCACGTTCTTCTAATTGATTTTCAGTGCACTGTCGGAATTATGCTTCTATCGTCGTTGCAATTATTGCTAACGGGATCAGTCTTAATTTGCAAGTTTAACGCGTTCGCTACTGAAACAGTCTGGACTTTGCCTTTTTTTTCTTCGTAGCGTTAAAAAATAAGGAGATACGACAAAACTTCTCGAAACTCGATTATCTCGTGTACGAAAAAAGTCTATTTTTTCGATTTATTCTTTCATATCTAACTCTTTTAGCGCGACCGATTATTTATCAAAGGATTTCTAATTTAAACACAATTGATAATAATTTGAATCAACAAATAGCTAGAATAAAGACTTTTTTAAACGGATATCGAGTTAATTTATAATTTAACTACGACGTATTTAGCTTTATTACCAATCAATAAGATTTGGGGCACACATATTCAAAGCTCTAACATATTTCAGATTTTCAAGCTTTAAATAAAAGAATTATAAGAACAAGTGAATATTTGAAAGTAAAATAAAGTTACAATACTCACGGATATGCGGTATTCTCCGAAATTGCAGAACCTTATTTGATTAATACAGTTGAAGCAACATGCCTGAAACAAAAGAAACATTCGATTATTTTTAAATATTAGCATACAAATACTCGCTGCGCTAGTATTTTCAAGACGCTAACCCATCACCAACACTATCCACCTATCACTTCCGCATATCACCTGCACCCTCCTTTTATTACCTCTAATCATGACCTTCACCCTCCACCTATCGCCTGCAATCCTCTAGCCTTCACCTATCAACTCTAATCATGACTTCCACCATCCACCTATTATATACACCCTCAACTAATGATTTTACTTTTCCAATCATGATCTGCATCCTCCTCCTATAATCTCCACGTATCACCTACACCCTCCACTTATTGCCTCCAATCATAGCCTCTAGCCTCCACCTATTACCTCCAATCATAACTTGTATTATCCACCAAGTCACCCACGCAACCGTCCACCCACGTAACCATCCACCCATCTACCGAGTCACCCACATAACCATCCACTCATCTACCAAGTCACCCACATAACCGTCTGCTGAGACACTCATACAACCTAACCCTTCATCCATCCATTAGTTGAAAAACAATAACATGCTTTAAAGAAAAGAAAATTAAAAAATCTTAAAATCAATACATGAGACACGGTATACCACGTCACGGTTTAATATCACATAAAATTTCACAAATTTTCATGAGTATAGTTTTACACTGAAAAGTCATCGCGGGTCACGAATCACAATGCGTCTATAAAATCTTGAACTTTGCTCGAGGCTTCATTCGCACTAAGTAAAGAAAACGAATTCTCTTAAGAAAACTTCCGAAATCAACAAGTAAACTGGAGTCGCTTGTCAAAGTCTATCTACTGCAGCGATGCAGCGAAGACGTAAAAAAGGCAAAAACTTCTCAAGTCGATCGCGAAGACTCGCCCTATAAACGCAGCGCTGATTGGACGTCAACGCTGTCCATAAGATTGAAATCTATCCGCAGGCGATCGATCACTTCAAAGGCGAGAACGGCGACATCTTACCACCTACGACTTGACGTATCGTCGACATATCGTTAAAAATTTTTCTCACACAGAGTAAATATAAATTTTGCGTTATTTTATAATAGTATCTTAAATAAGAGGTTACGTTCCATATTACCGAATTTTTCTTTTAGTTTACAACAATATAATTCTTAAAGAATTGTAACATGGCATGTTTAACTATTGAAATGAAATTGCAATTTTTTCCATAAGACCCAATGCAAACATCAATATACCCGTATAAGCTTCTACCAAAAACGTACAAAGTAAACTATTTCCACAAAAAAACCTTAAAAATTTTATTTCACCACATTTCGTCCTTAAAATTACGCTTTCTCATACCCACGCATCATAGATACCGACTGGAATAAAACGTTACTACCGATATACTCTTCATCATGCACACATTATTTCCCTGAGATCATAAACATTTTTCCACGGAAAAAGGGACAGTTGGTTACACACCTGACTCGCAATTCACAGCAGAAAAAAAAGCCCTTCAACTTTTCATCGCGCAGAGACGTGCATACACACACACACACAGATACACATACACGCACACTTTGTCCAACAACTCCCACGATGTAACAGGCTCTCAGCCCTCCAGATTCATCAGCCTCAACGCGCACACGGTCCTTTTACGAGGTTTGCGATGCGCGTAATCAGGCAGGCCGCAGGCTCGCTTACCCCATTAAAACGTCGCGCCCCCCCCCCCTCCGACGCAAGCGAGAAATTTTAATATCCCCACAGCAACAAAGACGCGCGTGAGATAATTACACACAGTTCTCTCTCTCCCTCTTTCTCTCCCGCGAGCGAGTCGAAAGTCAACCGGCACTCATTAACGAGTGCTCCGCGCGCAACACACGACTGCGAGAGCAGCGGAGAGCGAGAGAGAAGGAGAATAACAGCCCGGCGAGATAGGCGAGGAGGCGGAAGAAGTCGAGCAAAGTTGCGAGGCTCTTCTCTAGCCCGAAAGTTTGCGCCTCGTCTTCCTCCTCTCCTCGGGGCTCGTAACTTTCGTCGCGGGACTGCGGAGCCGCGGTAATGTGACAAACATCTCTTGCCGCCCGTATATATGCTCGGCCGCATGCGCGAGTGCACATTGCGCGGCGAACGCGTGACACTCCGATGCCGTTGGCTGCGGCGACGGAGAGAGCTTTGCCGCTCTCGAGAGAACCAGCTGGGGAGGAAAGGCCCAGATAGCGCGGGAAATGAGGCATTAAGTAATGAGGCTTCGAGCTTCGCTTTTTTTTCCTTCGTTTTCGCCTCTTACCCTTCGCCGTCGTCTTGTTCTTGCTGGTCGGCTTCTTTTGCGCTGATGCTTGTCGCCACTGCGCAAATAGAATTTTTGGCGGAAATTCCAGTTTTTGGGAGGAGTTTCGCTTTACAGCGCGCCGCGGCGGAGTAAACATGGGGAAGATAGCGCGCGTTTCTCGTTGGGCTCCTTCCCAAACTGGCTTTGATAAATACACTCTCGTCCGGCGCTAATGCGGCTTCTTTCCGTTGGCGATTGGGTGAAAAGTTAAAAGGACTTAACACTTAAAGCAATAGAATTCCGCGATGAATTGTGTAGATCCGCTTTTATCGCGTTCTAACTAACGAACGACTTTAACATTCAAAGTGGATTAAGCTAATTATACCCGCGAGTATAGCGGGCGCTTTTAATGAAATCAATAACTCTCGTGACCCGCTTCTAAATTCATCGTCAAAAATGTACGATATCGGAATAGAATGGACGGAAAAATTTTTCATTAACCCCCCGCGAACAAGGCGGAAAAAAAGGGCATTACGAGCCGTAGATAAGAAGCGGAGAAGTTGAAACTGCTCGGTTACTGCGGGAACGGAAAAAAGAGACCGCGGAGTAGACAGCTCTATATATACATATGCGAACGAGCGGGTGAGCAAGCGCTGAAACGAGGGAAAAAGAAGCCGACGTCTAGCAGACTCGACGCGCAGAAACAGAACGAAATAGAGAAAGTGAGAGACTAAGAGAGAGGGCGAGAGGGACGGGGGGGGGGGGTGGCGAAGAAGAAGCAAAGTTTTAATTGGTCTTGAAAATGGGCGGCTTGTCGCATTTAAAACAATCTCCGGAGCAGCCTGCCAAGAGCGCCTCTCTCTCTCTCTCGCGACGAGGGAACAGC
Source organism: Philotrypesis tridentata (assembly GCA_018906965.1). Classification (NCBI taxonomy): domain Eukaryota; kingdom Metazoa; phylum Arthropoda; class Insecta; order Hymenoptera; family Pteromalidae; genus Philotrypesis; species Philotrypesis tridentata. Next base: position 5,235,847 of record JACCIB010000009.1, on the reverse strand, counting down.
CGAGGACTTAAAAATTGTAATCGGGCAGCACGATCGCGACGGAATAAATTTAACGCGTGCTCAGCTCCGTTACGACGGCCTCATCACCCGGTAATCGGCGAGCGCTAGTTCTTGTGCTCCTTGATTAAAACTTACGTGGACACGCGGGGGGCGAATCAACGGTTACTTCGGCTGAATAAATAAGCAACGATGGAAAATTTATGTACATGTCTGACCCGCGGGAATTTGATGGAAGGCATGACGCGCCGCTCGAAAGACTTGATTCGAACACGCGAACGAGAAGAGACGAGTTTTTCTCTCTTTCTGTGGTACTACTCATTCACGAGGGTAATTACCATCGAGGCAATTTAAAAAAAGAAACGCTTACGCGACGCGAAGAAACGGGTCGTACTGTCTGCGGGGAAAATGCTGTGTCCCCTCCCCATATATGGAAAGCTGTAGCAGCCGCTCGATAAATCGCGCAGCAAACAAAACAAAAGCAGATTACAAGCTCGCAGCTGCAGTAGCATCAGCCGACCTTCGTTACCTCCATCTCTCTAATACCGTTCTCCGATAGCGTACGCGCGCGCGCGTCGGAACATACCCATAGCGAAAACATTTCCTTCCGTCAACAAGCGCGGCCCAGACGGCAAAAAATAAAACCGGCGCACACGCGCACGCCGGTGACGCAGCGAGAGGGGAAAAAAAAGTCAAAAATCGAGGTCGCGTCGAAAGACTCCCGAGTACACGCGGCGAAAATCGGACACAGCCGGACGGAACGAGAAGCTCCCATTAATCCGTGACCCAAACTCCGGTAATCCTTTGTACCATCGCTCTCACCCCCCCCCCTTTTCGCGAAACGACAGAGATGGAGAGAGAGAGATTTTCCGAAGCGCGGAGGAAATTCAAATCCCGCGCGTTTTCTAACCTCGTTAAGCGCAGCGGATAGAGAGAGAGAGAGAGAGAGAGAGAAAGAGAGAAAGAGCAGTTACCCCCTAAATCACGAACTCGCGTGTATGCGGCGACGACGGAGCTACTCCTGGGCTGATTCTCCTCGGAATGAGCTCGTGGGATTTGTCGGGAGGTCGACGCTCGTGAACACGCAAAAATTATACAACAAGCTCGCGGACTTGGGAGGGCTGATTGTTTGCTCGATCGGAAAGATATTTAGCCGGTGCGTGAATTATGCTTCGAGCAGTTGTAGGGAGGTCGACTGCGTTTGTAGGAATTGTTCTGAGGCAACAACGCTTTACTGATTCGGTAAACAAAGTACCGCCGAGATTAGCAAGCATTTTTCGGTTTATTAATTTAACGTAGAAGCCATTATGGAAAATTCATCACATTAAGTTTTTATCAGCTTCAGAATAACGAGTATTTTAATTTAATGAGAGAGTGTTGATTTTAAAAATTTTCACGTGGAGAATAAAAAATGTCGGTGGAAATTTCACATTTTATAGCTAGTAGTGAATTATAAACATTATTTTATCAGTAAACACAAATCTTGCTCAATTAACAATTTAAGAATCTACGTTTCGGGTATTTTTAGCAGCTTTTTGGTATTGGACCAAGAAACTTTAGAATTTGCATTTTTTCGCAACAATTGATCAGCGTATAACTACTATACCGGAAACTCTTTCAATAATCATTTCTCCCAATGCGAAACGTCTAATCGACTGCTTAACATTCCGCTAAGACACCTCGCCAACAAAGAACGCAGAAATAGAATCATTCCATTTGTTGCAGCTGTACAAGCTGGTAAACAAACCATAAATTCAGTAGTAAAGTCCCGGATCCGTCAGACGCGCCCATTCTGTTTTCGCGGCTTCATCCATCACGCCTCTCTCGCGCTGCGTTTTTCCCACGACTTTTTCGTCTCTCGTACTCTCTCTCTCTCTCTCTCTCTCTCTCTCCTGCTCGACAAGCAGCAGCAGCAGCAGCGTAGGCTCTGCCTCAACATTTTCCGGGCAACCGGACAAGCCGCACACGGCGCACCGGGAGAGACACGCAGACGAACCGAAAGATAGAGTGTACGCGCGCGCGCGCAAGAGAGAGAGAGAAAGCCAGCATATTTGTACACGGGCGACGGGTACACGAGGCGGTCCGGGGGAGCAGATTAGAATATCCCGGGGAGCCGAGAGGGCGGGGCTAACGCGCGGCAAACGTGACAGCGAGCATGATGCATCGAGGTATTACACTGTCATATCTGCAGCGCCGGACCTCTCCGCAGCCGTGTTAGCCCCGTTCTGCGCGTTCGGTTTCATTTATCGGGAGGCATTGTTCGACGTCGCGTGCACGAAATTTCCGGCGTGTCGCGGGGGCTCGTACGTCGTCTCGCACCTATATATATGCGCGCTCGTGTCTCTCCGCGCCTGAAATGTGTTTGCCGGCGCACACTCGCTGCTTGTCTTCGCGATTTCTTCTCTTTCTGCTCGTTCTCTCTCTCTCTACCGTCGCAGCTGAGAGAGGACGCCGCGCAAAAACGTCCGTGGAACAAAAACGCACACGTACGCGTTCTCTCGTCCGCGGAGTATAGAGACGTAAAAACGAGCCGGCGAACAAAGCAGAAATGAGGCCTCGTACACCCGAAAAGAAGAGAACAAGCAAACGAAGGAATCCCCCTCTCAGCGGGCGCGGGGAAGAGCCGCAGCCGACCCCTCGGTGTACGTCCTCTTCACTTTTGGGCTTTGTAGGGTCAGCTCCCGAGCCAAGCCGAGCGCGTCGCTAACCGCCATTGGATATAGAGAGACGAGAGCTGAGACGCTGCCGCGTCAAACGTGCGGTTCCGAGACGGTGCGAGGGCCACGAGAACGACTCGTTAAACGTGCGGCGGTCGTTATGTAAGGCCGACGGGAAAAAAATCCGAGCCGCAGGGCGCTAGTAACTCGAAAAGGGGTAGGATTTCGCTCTGCGGAACTATGCGCAAGAAAAGATTTTCGCCGTTTGGCCTTTGCGTTTTCTCTTCGCGGTGAAGATCTCTCTATGCAATATATATCAAAGCTAAGCCTGCGCTGTGCTGCGCCTATTAGGCCGCGTCGAAAAGCCTCGTTGTTGCTTGCGTCTTGCGATTTCGCATTTTCATGCTCGGGAGCCGAGAAAAAGTATTCATTGTCGGAGCTCGAGAGGACGCGACGAGTCCCTCAATAATCCGCCTCCATTCTCTCTTTCTTCTTCTCTGTCCCGACGATATTTCTGACTTGTCGTTCCTTCGCATTTCCGGCGGCTGTTCCAGAAACGTTAGGAGCCCCCCAGTGCGATGCATAAAAAAGCAAGCAAAGAGAAAAATTGGACTGGAGGACGGCGAGGCAATAAACTTGCACTCTACGGATAGGAGGGAACGTCATTACCATCCAAATGCGGCGTTTCTCGAGTTCGCATTCAAAAATTCTTTATCGCTCGCTCTTTAGTCGACAAGTACACGCTACCCGCTTGTTGCTTGTTTTGCTTCGAAATAAACGCAAGCGCTGCGTCCAACAACTTTTCCCCGGTTCGTGATAAACGTGAATTCGTGTTTCAGCCAATGACTGCTTATTAAACGACCATGAATAAATCCGTTGGATTCGCGGTACAGAGTAAATTACAAAAACAAGGGACATGTGTTATTTCTGTAATGCATGCAAATTTCATGAGTTACAGGTCTTTGAACTCTCGTGACGTCATAAATGTTGGTATATACGTTCGTGACGTGTAATATCGTTGCAGTGCAAACGGTTGTGACTTGCTCACTTTGTGTACCGTGTTTTGAAAAAAAAAACTAATTTTTTTTTCAACGAAAATCCCTAATTGTCGACGAAAGCTTGACCCTTACTTTCCTCGAAGTTTATCAAGAAACAACGCAAGAACTGTTGACAAATAAAGAAATTTTCCTGAAATAACGATGGCACAAGGGAATGTTCGACAAGTAAGCAAAAAAAAGCCACTTTCTCACTCTATCATGTAAGCCTCGCATGTATCTTGGAAACAAGGACTTGGGGGAGGGGGACGCAGGGGGGAGGGTACATCCCGTTCTGTGCTGTAACATTACCTCAACTAAGGAGGAAGAAACTTTCCAACTGGCTCCATTCCTCTTCCGGGCGGTACAACGCTCGGTCAGCGGAAAAATGCGGACGTTTGTATCGTCGATGAGCAGCGCGCGTGGAATCGGCCACTTGTTTGTTGTTGTGTGCCTCCTGCCCCCCCCCCCTCCCACCCCCCACCCCCCGTTCCCCCTCAGACTCTCGAGCACCTGTGTACACAGCTCCGCCCGAAGAGGAATCGTCTTGACTGCAGCGATATTTCAGCCGAATGGCCAGCCAAAGCACCGAGAGGAAGATATTTCATTGAATACCGGGGGCCCGGGCGCCGTAGAGCTACGTCTTGCGAGGAAAGAGAGTATTTGCTGCTGATGCAAAATTGTCGCGCGTTTGTTAATATCGATGGAGCAGCAGCGAGGATCGGGGGTAATCTCGGTAAGATTGGCTTGATTGGAATGTTTGTTTGAATAATACGGTAATTATGCCTTTTGAATTATTTAAATATTCGATACCAGAACAAGTATGTGCGCATTTCAAAACTCATGCCACTCTACGATCGACAGATCTAATTAAAGTCCTGAAACAATAAAATCCAATTAATGCCAATCGCGTGTGAAGTAAAGTATCGATTTACCATGTAATAAGAGCAAAGTCGTCGCAGTCGAGCACATCTGACAAAGTCAAACAGTCCGCCGGGCAAAAAGCAATCTAGCCAATGTGACGACTTTAAATTGACCTCTCTCTCCCCGATATGAACAACGAGCTTCTCTTTCTCTGCCTCTCCACCACTCTCTCTCTCTCCCTCTATCGAAGTAAAAAATGTGCGATAACCAGAAGAAATTGTGTCATCCGGGGCCATTACAAAATTGTACCTATCGCTCGGCATCGCCAAGAGAAACTCTCCTCCTCTCCTTTCTCTCTCTCTCTCACTCCCTTTCGCCCCGAGGACAGTAGCTCGCTTTTTACACCGAGAGATATCGCATTACGCACGGCTCGCCGATTCCGAGTCGCCGGCAGTGACACTCGAAACGGACGACGACGACGACGACGACGACGACGACGCTTCACGACTGGACGAACCGACGAGAGACGCGCCCTCGACTATTTATGCTGCGCGTTTGCCCTCTTCCCTCCTCCCTCCCCGGCTCGACTGTGTCTCCCTCAATGTTTTCCCTCCAAACCGAGAGATAGGGCGCGCGTAATTCGACCTATCTAATTAGCTAGTTTCCCGGCGCAGAGATGCAGTTCTTTGGAATTATAAATAATAAACTTCGCTTCTAAAGCGCGAGCATCGTTCGAATCAGCTGACCCGCACAGACTCGAGAACGCGTACGCTCTTATATTGTTGTGTATCAGCCAGCTGGTAATGGACATTTAGGATACGTTGCCAGGGACATAATGAGCGAATTAGAGCCGGGATTCAAAAGCCCTTCTACCCTCGTCAGGCAGCCAAGAAAGGCCAACCGTGAGTCATGAATGCCTGGCTCTCGAGTTCACGTAAGAAATCGAACCCATATTCAGTTCTCTCCTCCACCTCCTCTCTCTCTCTCTCTCTCTCTCTTTCTCCTCTCCGGGAGGAGCTTCTCGAATGCAACGATTGATTTTCGATCTCGCGCGCCGTGTATATTTCATAAGCATCTCGCATGGCAGAGAAGGAGGGAGGATATAATGCATGCGCTCGTCGAGTGCTTTCGACCCGTTTCCTCGATTCTTTAGAAATTTCATGAATGCATTCGTTGTTTCGTCGATATAACTGCGGACCGACGACAAATGCACGAGGGGACGAGGGCTAAGACCCATTTATTCTTAAAGGTTCGGACCACTGGGGGAATTCGTTTTCTAACCAAGGACAGCGTGACGCACAAATTTTCAGAATAAAACACTTTAGCGTCGTCGTCAACGTTTCTCAGACGATGCGTTAAATAGTAAATTCGTACTTTCCGACTCGCACGTGGTATTCCTGTATATTACAACAGTTATTTATTGCCGAGGAAGATAAAGGCTGTAAAGGTTGCTTTTATTACGCCTCAAAAAAAAAAGAACCAGCGAGAGTTTTTAATCCCGGAAGCTGCACCGCGTAACGCGCGGAGCCGCGTTTACAAGCGTGCCGTAAGCTCGCTAGGCGTCGGTATATATAGTGACCAGCGTTGCGAGCTTCTACGACAGGGACCCGGATAGGAGGGAAAAAAAACGTATAAACAGGAGTATTGATCCCTGTTATTTTGGGAATTTTGCAGAGTCCGGAGCTATCGACAGACGTCGATGGTACTGTTTTAAGCACTTAAATTTCTTCTATTTTAATTTCGATTGCTGCGTTACGGATTGAGCGATAGGTGAAAAGAAAACTGGATCGGACGTCCAGTAAAAACGCTCTGAAAGAGGCAGGAACGTTATAAGGATGTATTAATACCGCGACAATCTTTGGGAGAAAAAGCTGAGTCTCTCGGCAGAAATTCAGCGGAGGACCACTGCAGAAGGAAATCACGGAGCCGTAGAACGGGGAGTAACCGCGGGACAAGAGGTATAGAAGACGTAACCACCGTGACTCGTTCGCCCGATCTGTTTGCCGACTTGTAGAGTCGTTGAGAGTCTGGGGGCTGGACTTGTTGTGCAGTCGGTCGATAGGGACAGAGACAAGGAGGAAGTTTCAGGGGTAAGCCGGAGCGGTCGATGCGAATTTTTCCAGATGCTTCGCCGTACCGGCCCCCGACTATAATTCGAATGCACTACTGCACTCCTTAACAAGACGAGATGCTCCACGTTGTGCTATCGTTGAACGAAACGATACTTATTTACATCCTACGCTTATGCTATCTTGCGAATGAACCAGCTCGATACTCGTATACTGCTTTAACAATGTTGCTCGAGCCGGTTTTAGCCAGAAGTACTCGCCGAGGGACGAAAATTCGTCCCAAAGCAATTCCTTAATACCCATCGGCCGAGCCCGACGCTCGATGGCTAATTCGGTAGCAATCAAATACAGGAGCCCCGGGTTGTATCGTTAACTTAACGGCCGCATCCTTGCATTCGAGCCCGTGCAGCATCGGAACTTATAGAAAATACAGGACGTCCAAAGCCGTGTGTATCCCCGAAAGAAAGCCGAACAAAACAACGGGACAACAACAAGGGGTGGAGGGGCCGAGATCGCCATCCCATCGTCGAGCTCTATACGTCTGGACAAGCGCGTCGAATCCGGCGTGTACACGAGGCTCGCGTGTCCCTCTGGGCTGCACACGGCGCGTGAAATCAGCGAAGAAACGGCGCCGTCATTACCTTTTACAGCGGCTCGCGATCGTGTCTTTAAAGGCGCAACGGTTATCTCTCCCTCTCTCATCTCGCGACTAAAGGCGAGCGATCTATTTTTCTCCTCAAACTGCCTTGCAGGACACGAGAAAAAAGGCCGTCGCTGCATTGCCTTGCGCGAAACGAGAAAGCTGCGGGAGTCGGAAGGAGAAGATGGATATAGAGATTGAAGTGGAGAGGCAGTAACTGTAAAAGGAGTCGGGGACGGGAGATAAGATAAGAAAGAGGGGAGAGAGAAAGAGAGAGAGAGAGAGAGAAAGAGAAAGACGTGGAAACAGAATGAAGAGAACGACGCGAATGGCGTAATAAGGGAAGAAAGGTAAACAGATGGTGTATATAAGGCAGGCAAATTCGAAGGTGAAAGCTGCGTCTCAACGTAATGTACCCGTGAAATGGGGCGAATCAATTCCGGGGGGGAGATGTGAAATTGGAACTGTACTGTTTTGGCTTTACGTCAATCAACACACGGAAAGAGAAAAAATATACGATGTAAACAAAAACGATTGAATAATTGTTTCGATTCCTGCGCAGATTATTTTGCAGTGTTGATCAACAACCTGAAATTGTACCATGTTTATATTTATTGAATTTTCCGTGAACTAAAAAAACCTCTCACAACATTAATGCATGAAAAAGCAATGTTTTCAAGGTACAAATTGTTGTGCTATTTATGATATACATATACTAATTGATTTCATTGAGAGAGAAACTGAGTATTACAATATATAAGAATTAAGATTAATCGTCAGCCTTACAGAAGGATCTAATTGCTTCCTTGAACAATACCAGAGAATATACCTCGGAATAATACAATAAGTGAGCTACGAATTTCATTCCCTTTTCGTACGATCTGTTATCGAGCTGTAAAACCCATAGTTAATCGAACACACTCCGACAAATCACTGATGCAGAAAATCCTTATCAAATTTTTAAGGATTGTTATAAGTTTTTATGTTACAATTTGGATGCATATTGACAAAAAAAGTTTAAAACAACCAAATCTTCAATTGGAACAGAGATAAAACTGAAGCCAAAGTGATACGATACGTGTCACAGGTGTTTGGCGATCATGGCTTAACCATTGGATTGTTACTGAGACTTGGCGAATTGAGGATCGAAGGTTATTTCAACGAAGGCAGAGTAAACGAGTCTCCATATCCAGTGAAAATGATCAGCAAAAGAAACTACCCTCCGTGTCCAGTCCTTCACGCATACCATCACATTACACGGCAGTCAAAGAAGAAAAAGAAAGTAACAAGAGAAAGACGACATAAAAGCATCGCACCCTCCTGTAATGTATACAGTCGAACACGCCCACATGTATACAACAGGTACACATATAGGACAGGCAACAGCGGCAGCAGCCAAATCCTCGTAACAACCGTCGAAGGGGCTCTTCGATCGACTGAAACAGTAGGCGAGTATATGTATAAGCAGCGGCAGGTCGAACAATGCAATTTGCCCCAACAAATGTGCCAATTGGCTGAGCGGACTGATCGACTCTCGGCTCTATCTCGCCGCGCTCGCTGCGCGTTGCCGACGTACATATAACACACACCCGGTACGAAAAGGAAGAAAAGTAAATATAAATGAGAGCTGTAAACGAGTAAGCGAGATACGAGGGGGAATAATGCATATGATTTATTCCCAGCTGAGATTGGGTTCCTTTCGTTTTACAGTCGCGTTTGACGCGCGCAACCCCCCCCCCCCCCTGTGCTCCGGCTCGTAAATTATCACATTACGCCGCGGAGGCAACGGAATACTTTGCGCTGGATTCTCCACGGCAACATTTCGAAGCCACGCGGCTCTCGAGCAAGCATCGCGAGAGCAGAGCGAAAAACCCTTCGGAAGAAAAAAAAGAAGAAGTCGAAGCGCAAGAAGCTATTCTCAGCAGCTGGGAGAGAGGAGAAGTAGCAGCAGCAGCAGCGGCGGCGGCGGCAGCGGCAGCAGTGAGCCGAATGAATAAAGGAACGAGAGAAACAGGACTATGCCCGATCGATATTCTCGCGGCGTGTTTTGTTCGCTCCAGCCGCGCGCTGTCTGCTATTCTAATTTCTGAATACATCAGCCGACGCCAGTGCTGCATAGTCTGGCGTATTACGCAGCGGGAGAGAGAGAGAGAGAGAGAGAGAGAGAGAGAAGCTGTTGCTGCTGCTGCTGCTGATGCTGCGCCCGTCGGTTGGCTATTGAAATTTCGAGAAAAACTGTGCCGCCCTCGGTGCAGTTTAAAAACGAAGAGCCACGGCGAGTCCATTCTTTTTTGCGGCTCGCTGTAAATAGATACGTGCGGTGTGTATACCTGTAGGTATACATCTATATGCTCGGGCGGAAGCGTCTGCTGGTGTCGGTTTAATTTTGAGAGATGCGCTTGGGGGATTTGTTGGCTTTTGGGATAATGGCCTGTAATGCCGCGAGAGAGAGAGAGAGAGAGAGAGAGAGAGAGATCGAGCGAGAGAGAAAATGCGCTTACAGAAATGGAGGTGGAGGAATTTAATTCGATGTCACTGCGTTTGGTTTTCGGAATGTTATTAGCCGGAAACACAGGGCTACGCATCCGAAATATTTTGTTGCCGACTTTTTCCGGAAAGGCCAACACCCTTCTACGTGAAATATAACGAGATCCTTTACACGAGCGATCCCACAAAGCTTCCGGAATAAAGCTCGGCGCCAATTAGTCCCATCGATTGCAAATCCCCTCGATACACGGCAAAAAGCGTATAGTCGTAGTCGGCCCAAAAGTTTCGCCGAACACAACCGCTGTGCGAAAGATCGTTTCGAAGAACCATAATTCCGAGCAAAACCATACTGGTGTAACTGATTTGACTCCGTGCGCTCATTTTCCTCTATCGGCTTTGTACTCGATGTTTGTACGCGTGTTCCTCGTCTCATTATCGCTTGGAGGGTAATGAATGCGCGCGAAATCCACAACGGCGAAATTTCAGAATCTAAGCGTTACTGCTGCAGCAATGGCAGCCAGAGAGAGAGAGGGTTAGTGTGCGCCACGTCGCTAAAGCAATTGGTGCGCCCTGGTACGGAAAATCAATTGAATGTGTTCCTTATTGTTGGCTCGTATATATATATGGGCGTTGTGTTGACGCTCCAAAGTGTACCGCAGATGATTGTACAGCGGAATATTAATTAGTTATGCTTTCATCGTGCTTACCGACTCTTCGCGAGTTTATTCAAAAGCCATTCTTCCCGCTTTCCACAAAAGTTCCAGTTTTTAAAAGGAGAAAATATTGAGCCAACGAGCGCAACTGAATCATTCGTTTGTGAGCTGTACAAGTGCGTGAAAAATGTATCGAATAAAAAAAAACTAGAACAATTTTTTATTGCTCCGTTAATGAGTGCAAGTATTGTTTATCGACTAAGGGAGGCGCACGACCTGAATTTCCAGTATACGATACACTCGAGAAGCAGCAAACATCGACGAAAATTACCGAAATTGTTTGCATCCCTATACGCATAACAACCATCGACAGCATAAACAACGAAAATCACATTAGGTCGGCCCTCCACCCCCGCGAATCAGTGCGGCAACGAGCAAAACAAGCAGCTATCCCATAACGCTTAATACGATACTAGCCATTCGTCCATAAAGCCGCATATAGCCGAGTAAGTAGTGTAGACGAAAACGAGGCAGCCGCCGTTGGCTTTATAGTGCGAGAGGGCAAAAAAGAGGAGCTCGAGGAGACTCGGTTCGTTTCGTTTCGCGGGGGAGGAGAGCCGGCCGCTCCCGCGACGCCCGTTTGTTCCGCCCTAAGGAGCGAAGCGTTAACCGCGCGCGCTCCAACTTTCAACCGAATAGCTACTCTCTGGCGCGCTGCGCCGGACGAAAGTTGAGCTCGCGCGCGAGCGGATAACCCGGCAAATGGAAGAAACGCGGAGCTGAGGAGGTTAATAACGTTTTTGGGAGAAACTTTTGAAGGGGGGGAGAGAGAGCTTGTTTGCCTCTTTCGCTCTCTGAGAATGCTTCTTTTCTCTTGCTTAAACATGTGCTTTTCGGAATGCAAATGTCGACTGCGGCCTTTATTCTGGGATGTGGTGCTATGGGGAACGAGGGATTTCTTGCTTATTGAGATTAGTTATTGATATGACTCGACATTTCGCGTTAAAGCTGGCTTGCAATTTTTCATTGTTGGGTCGTTCTCATTCTTGTACGACAATGAAAATGATGATAACGAATATTTTAAATGACTCGAAAGTATTTTTTGCGCAATTTGCAAAGTCAGTGAAGTTGTGAGATATAGAAGTGGATCTGGTTGGTGTTTTATTGTTTTAATTAAAGCATCATTGTTTATATTTTGAATCAGATCTTTTTCCACAGTCGGTGATTTACTTTATTCAAATTTAATTAAATTCTGATTGATTTTTAATCAAATAATATCTCAGTAATCCAAACTTTTGTTACAAACTGTAAGCAATAATTGCAATCAATAGAATTTGAACAGTCGACGCATTCCTTAGCTTTAAAGCGTTAACAAAAGCTTGCTTGTACGATTGCACGAAAGGCAATAACGGCAGTAGCGGCCGCAGGAGTTTCTACTAATTTTATACGCTTAAAGCATTTGCAGAGCCTTCCGTCGAACAAAAAGTCGGGGGCGAAATACCGTCGGGGAAAAACATCGCGGGCTCCGGCCAAGAGAACAGCACCGGACAAAGTGCGAGCGAGGTAACATAAAAAACACAGGCGCAAAACAGGAAGAAACAAAAATAAAACCGGAGTGAGTGAGAGGGAGAAAAGCGCAAAGTTTGCCGTGCTCGAACAAAACCTTTCGTCGCTCGCTTCAACGTCGGGCAAAATACACACGAGTATAAAGTTTAATTGGCACAGCCACACGCGCGCCTCATTCTGCGTTCGCTTTGCAAATAATTATACGGCCGGGTCGCATCCGTTTTAATAATGGCCTCTGCCGTGGGAAAGGATTCGATGTATTTTTGATCTGACTCTTTCCCGATCGGCTCTGCAAACCTAATAAACGCTCAAGTGCTCGCGTGATAAACGGATAGTCAGCTTTTCACATTCAGACGGTAGTATCGATTACATTCTACTAGTTATAGAATTCGAACGGATTGAGGATTTAGAATATTGAACATATGATTGGTAGATGTAATTTGCTTTTGCTTGAATTTTTAACCAGTTCAACTTCACTGCCAGGGAATACTTCTCAGATCTTCTTAATCATCGCCACGTATATTTCGGACACTTCAGAGACTCGAAATTCGCGACTCGCCGAGAGCTGTGTAAGAAGAAAATTTTTTCGCAGCGACTGCATTTTTAATGACTCGAAATCAGTCTCTCTGTTTCCCTCTCCAAGCCAAGGGATCCCACTGCTCGCGCAATATATTTCAATAAGCGGAATAAAGCTCCTGAAGGGCCTAATTAAAAAGGATCCCCCCCCCCTCCCCCCGCGGCGTGTGCGGCTGAATTTTCCAGCGAGAACGAAAAGATAAGAGAAACTAGCGCTCGCGCAATAAGGGACTAACGAGCCCGAGCGCTAAATCGAAACTCGCGCGCCTTAATCGCGGCTTAATCATGAAAAAGCGTCTGCCGCGTAAGCGAACGCCTCGAGTGGAGGCAAACAATTGTAGCCGGAGCTAAATAAACGTTTTAAAGCTTCGAGTGGCTGCCAGCAGTGAATTATCGTTAAAACCATTTTCGTCCTAACGAAGATGAGAAGCCATTTACATCGCTGGCTTTACGAGTGCCCGGCAGTTTGCCTTCTCACTTTCTCTCTCTCTCTCTCTCTCGCTCCCCCCCCCCCCTCCTCCACACTGTCTCTCTCGCGCGCGTATGCTAACTGTTTCTCGTTCTCGCGCCGAATAGAAGCCAAGAGAGAGAGAAGAAGAGAACGGAAGGACGCGACTGTCTGGAGAAGGTCGTTCGTCGAGAAAACGATCAGCGAAAGCACACTGCTGCTAGACGATTATAGAAATGGAGGGGGGGGGGGGACTGGCAGCTCCGGGAAATGTACATCGTCGTTAGAAATTGTTGGCGGCTTTTATCAATGACGCTGCGCATGTATTATACAAGATTTTTGACTGAAAATTTTCATTAAGTAGTTTATTGTTATTTGGTAGTTTGGAAAGTGAAATTTTGTTTTTTCAATTTTCTCTTCAAACAGACGCAGAATTTTTTAATATTCTATCTTTTTTAATGTGCTTGAAACTTGTTATGCTTGTACATCAAAAACAAATATTTTAAAACTTTCCGTAGTTAAATTGGTTTAAAATTCTCAGAGGTACTCGGCTATTTGAAATACGAAAAATTAATTTACATTCACGGTTTTTATACCTCTATCTTTTTTTGTTTCTTTTTTTTTTGTTTTTAAAGGTCTAAGTAACTGTAACTTTGCACTCGTAAAAATTGAAGACTTTTATTGATTAACATGTAAATTAAATAAGATTAGTTTGGCACAGCATCAATATAAAAAATGCGTTAAAACTACTTCTAATTAAACGAAAATTAAACTTCTACCTTTGACTATGTAATACCATAATGAATGAGGTATTTTTCTAACTTCACAATTAACTAACAATTAGCTATCCTTGACATTTTTACCGGGGCTGTCCCTGGGCGACTTTTCTGAAAAGGAATTAAAGCCCTTACTTTGAACTTTTACATGAGAGTGGTCTGCTCCCTTGACTTGCGTTTAAGAGGCGTAAATTATAAGTTGTCAAAAAAAAAGAAAACCGTTCAAATGAAAAAATGCAGAATGAAAATTATTAGATTATTGTTTTAGATTTTTAGAAATAATTTTAATGATGAAAAGCATCAAAATTATTATATTGTATTATATTATATGCGGACGATACTATATAATTAATAGATTTTTTCAGATTAGAAATGTTACCTATTTTACTTTAACAAACAGGAACTAACGTCATTCTTAGCAACTCTTGAAAAGACATAGTAAATCGTTAAATCTATGCGTTTAAAAAATTCAGAATTTTTGTGAGAATAATGACAGCGTTTAATTTTGATGCACGACAATGACAACGTTTGTGTCATTTAATTTTTTTATTATACAAACTAATTAAAAACTGCGAAGAAGATGTTTCCATTATGAAATTCGCTCGCACAAAAGAAACATCTTCGATACTCAGAAAACCTGATGGCTTCGCCATTTAAGTTTCATCCCCTGGCTCCTGGGTAACGACGATTTTTTATTCACTCATCCACCTTGTTTTCCTCCGGCTTCTATAACACCGGGACAATGAATCCAATATCTCAATAGAGCCCCAAAGCAAAGGCGAAGCGAGCTTGTTTAGCATTAATTATTCACACGGAATCCAACTCTCGCGAGCTCAAGAGCCGAAATAGGTCAAACTGTAGCTTGATTAAAAAAGTGCATTTCCCTTCGCTCGCAGCATAACAGAAAACTTGGCTGCAGCTACATCCCGAGGCTTTAAAAAATTTTACAACCCGCCGGAACTCTCGGCTAATTTTTGAAATAAAAAAACTTCCTTCGCTTCTCTGCACTGCAGGATAGGAGCGAGAACGAGAAAGTCAGAGGCGAATGCGTGCGTGCATACAATCGCGCGACGAGGTGCGAGAATAGAGAGAGGAGAGAGAGAGCGCGCCGGGGAGATAATCTCTGTTTATCTTGTAATTCCCGTGTAATGCCATTATAGCGAAGCTCTCCGCGTAGTCCGCCGGAAACTCGCGCGAGCATTATGCTTTTAAACCTTTGTTTTCGCCACCCTCTCCCCCCCACGGCGAAGGTCAAAGAGAGAAACGAAAATGATGGCGTGAGACTGTACCTCGTGCGCGACTCTTGCTCACTGATCCCGACGCGCGGAGGACCGTGTGATTCGATTATTGTCCCTTCTCGTTTCCGCCAGCTTTTTGCGATTTTCTTCGCATTTTTTGCCTTTGGATCGTGATCTCGCTCGAGGGCGAGCAGCTTTCTAATTGAGAAAACTGCATTTGTCGCCGCGTAGATAGCAAAGCGCGAAAATAATTGCAGTGCATCCTTGTCTGCGCGTGCGATCGATCGATGATCCAGTCACGATGCCACTATTCCCGGTGGCGATTATTTAAAAGCTAAAATTAATGAACTCATCGAATCAGAATGACAGATATTGACTGGCATTGAATTTCCGCTCGCTGGTTTAGAAGAACAATAGCCTTCGTCGTGAAATCGCGCAAACGTTTTCGATATCATGCGGACGAAAGCGCGTGTATTTGCCTCGGAAATCAAGGGAAATATAACTCGTTGTCGAACCGCGGCCCAAAGAATATTTAACTGGAAAAATTCAAAACCGTACAACCGGTCAATTAGCGCGAATCGCTTATAAGTATTAAAACGAGTGGATCGCATTGTCTGGTGGTTAGGGTGAGAAAAAGCGTTTAAAATACACGAGGCATTCATAGACTCGGAGTATAGCGGAGGGTCTATATCTTCGTAAAGGTGGCGAGCTCTCGTTGCTGGGCTCGATTGGCAATTAGTCGGCAATTTTGCGAAACGCGTTTTCTCTCTCTCTCTCTCTCTCTCGCTCTACATGCGGCGGTGGCTATAGCCGCATTAGACTGGTTAAACGCGAGCTGTGAATCGTCTCTCGCTCGGCGTATAACAAACCTATAATGGCGTTAATTTTACTCGGGGCTATGATGCTTTCCCGATGAGAATATGCGCTATACTGCTGTACAAGCGAGAACATGTTTCGAAAATTAGAGAGAGAGAGAGAGCGATTTTCTGACTAGTATTACGTTTCATATTTTGAATTATTGATGAGAGCATTAGAATATTGTTGGGAATGTTAGTAGGCGATCTGAGTTATGCTTTAGTAGATGCGCTAACTTTCAAATAAAATTTCAACACAGATAAACAATTAAATGAGCCGCGTGTAAGAACTTGTTACAAAAAGGATGAAAAGTGTAGTAAGAAATTGCATACCAAATTTAAAGGATCACTTACAAAGTTGCTACCTGGGGATTGCTGTCTAGTTTCTCAAAATTTAAATAAAAACTTAAACTAATTGTATATTTTTTAATCCTTACAGTACTTTTGTAAAACTCATTGCGACTCTTTTTATTTCTAGTTTTCAAATAACTCGACGACTATTTTTGTAGTTAATATATTTTCATTTAATTTGAAATTCGATATTTTTATTCCCAGTCTTGCTCCCACTTGTTACAATGTAATTGAATATAATTACTAATATTGTACGTCGCTTATAGATTTAAAGGATAATTAGATTGTTGAAATAAATTATCGCGGTGCACCTTTTAATTTAATCTAATATCTGCGGCAAAAAATAATGCAATTAAAATAACCTGATATATAAATAAGTAATATTAAATGCAAAAATTCAGACAACTTTATCTTCATATTAAAATCGATTTCCTTTTAATTTTTTGCAATCTTACTCTTTCAGACACAGTCTACAAGTTCTTTTTAATTAACTCTCTGTTATACCCTTCTTAAATATTCATTTTTCATTCTTTTTAAAAGCAAGACAAACACAACACAAAACACTAAATCTAAAACAGCGAAAAATGTACTATTTGTTATGTCACGTAAGAATTTTGATTTTACAAAAGAATGCTTCTCAAGTCAACCATCCCGCGTCTCCAATTTCCTTAAAATCGAATCTTCGATACTCCCCAATGCAGCGCCGAGCAATAAACACCCTTCAGATGATCCATTCGCACGTCATAACATTATTAGAGTCCGTTTCGTTCAACTCGTCCCGTCATTTTCGCGAGTAACTGCTCGCTGCTTTATACACACGCACATCGAACCAACAAACCCTCCCGCAGTTGGTCAATAATTCGCGAGATTATTACAAGGCAATTATACGGCCGAGCGGCTTCGCAATACTCACCGAGGCGCAATGCGCGCGAGTACACACGTACACTTCGACGGAAAGGCTGCAGTAGGAAGCGCTCGAAATGGCGAAATTAATTAGTCGACAAGGAGCGAGCGCAGATTGCATTTTCCGAAGCATATCGGAAGAACAATAAAACGATCCGAGTTCTTTATTGCCGGGCTAAATTTTTTTTTTCGTATTCATCGCGCACGTTACAAGGCAAAAAATCGGCAAGTTGTTTCGAGCGGGGGAGAGCGTAATTGCTACTTAATTATCGGGTGCAGCCGCACAAGCTTCGTATTGAAAATCGCTGACCGGAAAAAATGTGAATCTCTCTCGACGCGTTACGTTGTTCTACACACAGCCGTGGCACTGCATAAATTTAACGCCTCGCTTCATCCCATCGCAAATAGCTTACGTTTAGCACACTCAACTGATTCGGAGGAAATAAATTCGCGTGTACTTCTACTGATATTTTCGATGTAGTACGAAGCGCGAGAAAAAAATAGTCGCAAATTTTTCCGCGTCGCTGGGCCGACTCGTCTTTCCGTCGAGGGCCGCCGAGTTCATTTAGCTGATGCGCATTCTGCTCTTACGCGTGTATAATTCCCGCAGAATTTTCACAGCCGAGTGAAATTGAAAATTCACTCGTTTGCATTAACGATTATGAGGCAGAGCTGAGGGGGGGGGGGGGGGGGAACCATGGCAGTCTGTGGAATAGAAATTAATTATGTGTTCGATTATGTTCAGCGGCCGGAAAATGCTGATCTGAAATGCTGCGTGGTTAATCGCCGTTGTACGGAGTTGAAAATAATTTATATGGCATGGGAGAAGAATTAATGACATCGGTTATGTTTATTTAATGCGAGAGTTTAATACAATAATGCGAAGTAAAGTTAATTGGCATAAAATATGCATTTCTTTCATTTATTCACATGACGGATCTTTAATAGTGTTACGTATTGCAACTCGTTAAAATTTCTCTTTTTTTTATTTGCAATTAGCCTTTTCAATGATTTTTTTTTGTCGCGCACGGCAATAATTTTGCCCTCGCAGGTACATTGTAAATATTATTGCCTATGTGTACGTTTATTAAAATTTAATTTTCATTTCGACGCAACCAGCCGTAACTTTTTTTCCCATTCTCCACAGTACAATAATAATTTTTCATTCAGACGCGCCGTAACTTCCATTATCGGCTGATTTATGAAAATTCAATTTTCTCCCAAGTGACAAACGCGAGAGCGAGAATTTTTCCCGAAAAGTGTTCTCGATACAGCATCCGTGCCAAACGTCGCGCCGAAATCCAACCCGACTAATTCCATCAACCGAGAAACACCTGCGCAAAACTTTTGCAGAATGAAATTCCGGAGATGGAAAGAAAGATGAAAAAAAAGAAAGCATCGCAGCAATATACGTAATACGGAGGCACGCAACAGCCACACGGCAGACAAGTGTCCCGGGAATACTCGGCCGATTGTTTTTCCCTTTCTCTATATACTCCTATATTTTTCTTTTCCTCCCGTATCCTTGCGCAACGCTTTCGCTCGTACGTATACGTCTCCGCGGACATGTGCACGTATACATGTATATACTTATATATATCGCGGGGAGTTTCGCTCGGCCCGACGTCTCAGGAAATGTGCGGCGAGCTGTGCGCTAACCGGCTGCTCTTGCCTAGTTTTGTTTCTTCTTAGTGTTTATGGCTCGGATGCTGAAAGCTATTTTCACGCTAGATGAAGCCGCGCTGCTGCGCGCAGACAAGTTTATTAAACCGGTTTTTTTTATCGGCAATTTTTGAACGCTTAACAAAACTTTATTCTGCCGTAACGAACAGCTCGGGCTCAACCTCAGCGCCGTGCGTACAGCCTGATAACTGAAAGACCGCAAGAAAAATCTGTCTGGCGTAGTGGAAAAGCTTTGCGACTCACTGCCATTTTTTTTTTACTCTCCCCCACGCCAAGACGCAGACGCTCCCGGCGATATTTTTCTTGGGGGGAGGGAAAGGGTTCGATTTCGCAGCCGCGCTAGACTCCACTCGGATTTTCACGGTTAGCTGAGATTAGACTGTACTCGGGGATTTTAATATCGAATGTCGCGCGCTTTGAAAGGAGATATGAAACGCACTGGCAGAGAAGCCGAGCTCGACAAAAAAAAAAAAATTTCGCCAAAAAAACGTTCCCCTGCTGCATGCGCCGTGAATCGATTCCACGGTTGGCGCGATTGAAGCGCAAAGTTGAAAAAAAAAAGAATTTTCGCTGCTCATTCGAAAAGAGAGAGGGTGGCGAGGGGGGAGGGTGGAAGAGGGATACAGCACTCGCATGAAATATTCCGCTTTAAACTGATGTTTAATTCACTTTCAAGGCGGGCCACCGCGGAGATACGCGAAAATTAATGCTTTTTCCAGTCCGCGGCGGCCGCACAAATTTATTCGGCAATGATCTCCCGCGCGTTTTATCTCGCGGTCAAATTAATTGTGCGGACCCGCCCACCCCCTTAACCGCGGGCCTGTACATATACCCGTGCATTCATTATACGATACCCGCAGCAGTTTTGGAAGGAGGGGAGAAAAAAATTCTGAAATTCGTTATTTTTCGCGCCGGGCGATCGCTCACTATCGCACTCAGCGGATCTGCATAAACAAAATGTGATATTCGAGCGTGTTTCCTCCCGCGGGCCGCTCTGCCGGGAGATTATCAATTATAGCGCTCTTCCGAAAGCACTTTTTCGCATAACAATGTTAATTTCCGAAAAATTTCGCGTGAAAAAAAGCTGACGATTCGCTGACAAAATGTATTTGCCGAAAAGAGGAGTTGGGCTAGTTTCAAATGTTCAATTCAATTCATTCTTATTTACTGCAGCTATCCTTTTTCGGTTCATATTTTTCGGTTTTTATTATTATCCTCACTTCATGAAGTTATTCAAATTCGAAACAATCCTATGGCCTATCGCCATGATTTTTAGAAGCATCTGAATACCAAAATTATTAAAACAAAGCTTAAAATCCAAAGTCATATAAAGTAAAATATTCTCTGTAAAATAAAAACGCAGAGAAAGAACGAAAAACAATGTTTGCCTTCAATTTACACAAATAATGCAAGAAGAATGAACCCGCGTACTTTAAAATCCAACCAGCAGAAATTGAAGCACACGTTTATGCGAATATTTTTTCAAAAACGCCGTATACTCAGAAACGAAGCGAAATTGCGTACCTCGCAACCAATGAATAAATGCACTTACGCGCAGAGTACTTGCGCCGTATACTCAAGCGGAATTAGACAATGCGATTAAACGAAATCTGCGTACGCGCACAAGCTGCTGGTATATCGCAGTAGAGAATACGGGGAAGAATTGCGGGCTTGGTCTCTCTCAAAGAAAAATAAACTTCTCTCCGGGAATTATCACAAGAAACACAGTTCTCAAGCATTCAGAGCAGAGCTCGCGAGCACAAAAGGATTCCCTTCGCGCAAAATCACATTACTCCGCAATCTCTCCCTGACATTCCACTCTCATTTTTTTCTCCCCCCCCCCCTCCCCGCCCACCCCCTGCCCTTCTTCCATCCCATACATAACTCACTCACTGCTGAAACGATAAAGACAAAGCAGTGGCGCGAGGAGGCGAGAGAGAGGGGGGTAGGGAGAGATGCGCACACAAAGTAGCAGCTGTCCTTCTTCACGGCCCAGAAAGAGAGAGAGAGAGAGAGAGAGAGAGAGAGAGGAAAAAAAGAAGGAGAGGTGAAAAGAAAGTCTAGCTCGCGCGTTAACGAGTTTTCCTGCGTTAATTGGCGTAGTGCCGGCCGGTACACGCCCTGCGCGATTATGCGATGCACAAAAACGCGGATTTTGTTGTGCCCGCTGCTGCTCGGCGGCGCTTCTGTTCCTCGGGAAAAGCCACGGTGTATAAAACAATTAAAGTTTAAGAGTGCCGGAGGTGGTGAGCTTTTGTACGGGGGATTCGCTGAAACTATCGGGAGAAGTTCGATGTACACGGACGGGGGAGGTGGTAAGAGGGGAAGGTGGCGGGCGCGCCCGATGTTTTCTAAAGAGCGGAATTGTTATTGTATGCGCGAGACCGAGAGAGAGAGAGAGAAGGATATTTCTCGTGCTTATAAATTCTTCGAGTTTTCATCTGGAGCATTAATTTGCTTGATAATAAGCCACCTCGAACTTTCTGAACAGAATTCCTTGCTGCAACGCATGTTAATATAGGCTTTCAAGGTACTCGAGAAACTGAACATTTTTGAACCGGGCTAATAACTGCGGTGTTGGTGATGCAGCGAGATTCGAAGAAAGTTTCATTTTTCGGTCATGTAGTTGTTGAAAAGATTTAACTACTTTTTATCGTAATAAATTAGTTAACTTTTTATACAGAATATTCTCATCTGAATTTTTAACTGAAAATTGAATTTGTTTAACTTTAAAAATGTTTAAGATTTCTGAAGTCGTTTTAGTGAGTTACATCACAAATTGTCTATATTATCTGGCGTTTTTTGAGATAAGAAGAATAAGCTGTAGTAAATCCATGTACATATAAATCAATACTATGTTACGTTCCTATAAAAACTATATTTATTAAAATAATAAAATGTAAAATGTTTCAAATATTTTACCGTTTTATTCTTACATATCGTATATTAACATATCGCCTGCATTAACATGCAATACGGAAGACTAACAATTTCAAATGTTGGAATTGTAAGGGAATTCTATATGTGCGTATTACAAGGCAAAATCGTGAAATGTATAATTCTTAGCTCGAAAAACGTATCGAGGCGCGGCGCATACGAAGCAGTAATACACGCATAGTCTCGGCGGAAGGAGCAAGTAAACTTTATAATACCCTATTAACTTTCTCAGTCGTAGCGTTTGCATAAGGTTTTCGAGTTAAAGTTCGAGATCGTGTGCGAAATCCGTCTGAAATGAGAGACGACGGCGCGGAACTGCTTGGCACGAACTAAAATAACATTCCGGACTGTCTTGCCACGTGCGCAGGCTTTGCGCTTTCAGATTAAAATACATTTTTCTTTCATCCACTTCGAGCCTCGTTTACAGTTGCGTACACACGCAATTCATCAGATGCCATTACACGACTTTCGACGAAGTTTGCTCCGAACGAAGAATCGCAAGATTTTTCAAGCGCAAACAAAAGCATACTTTGCCCGCATTAATTAACCAGTACACATATACCAATGAAAACGTGCGCGCGCTCTACGCTACAAGAGTCGCTTCGGTTAATAATCCGGCATTCGACGACAGGAGCGCCGTGGAAAATCCGCTTTCGAGTTCCTTCATTAAAAAGACTTTCCTGCGCGAATCTTCGCGGCGGCTCCTTACACGCTCTCGCTCCGCGCGTCTCGCCCTGTGATTTCGACTCGTCGCGCGAGTGCCCCTTAGTGCGTTCGCTCGCTTTCTCGAGTAAACATTTCCTGCCTTTGCGCGCGAGAGGCGAGCGAGGGAAAAAAGCCGGAGCGCGCGGGCGCGACACATTTTCCCGAGGAAATCGTCATCCCTTGGCAATACACGGAATCGGAGAAACACGCGGAAAGGGAAAAAATCAGGTTGCGCTCGGGAGCGGGAAAGGGAAAGGAATTCCGGGTACACGGCGCTGCGCGCCGCTTCTCCTTTCTCCCCGGCGGCGCGCACACTTCAAAGACTTTTGCGCGCGAAATTCGCCCTGCCAAAATGAAACGCGTATATACACACGTATACGTCTACTGCGCGTGTGTATACTGTTTTATTCCATTTTTTTTCTCTTTCTCTCTCTCTCTCTCTCTCTCTCTCTCTCTCTCTCTCTCTCTCTCTCTCCTTTTTTTTATTCGGAGAACGAGAGGAAGAAATAGACAAGATGCAGCGAAGTTTCGCCGGGAAGACAGCGAAGGCGTAGGAGAGTAAGTGGCCCGAGTCGTTCGAGATTTCTTTTACAGGACTTTGTATATGCTAACTTGAGCCGTCAACTTAGTGCCCCTCCCTCCTTTTTTCTCTTATTTTTTTATTTCTTAGGGTACTTGTAGATTCAAAAGCGCCGAATTTTTCATGGCCGAAACGAAACGGTGCAAGGTATACACATTTCTTAAGCATAATTCAGTAATGACATCTTTTCTTGTTCTTGAAAATCTGATACACGTATATTGTGTTAGGTGTAGGTCGTGTTTGACTAAATTGAAAGATTAATAGTTCCGAGGAATTCCGCAATAAAAGCTTCCGCTACAGTGTTCGGGAATAGCCGAACTCAACGGAGTTGCGAATGCTGCAGTAACTTTGTCGAGAGATAACGGTCTAGCATTAAATGTGTTGCCAAAAGGAAGACCATATAATACTTATCGATACCGCCAGCACCTTCTGAAAATAAATCAGGATGCGATTCCTCTGATTCATGCCAATAATGCTATCATCCTACTTGTCGATTCCATGAAGAATTTAAGGATTATGCCTTGGAAAATCCTCCAATGGAATGGCCGCATCACGCAAGAGTGCGATAAAGCGCATTACGACGCTATTACAGTAACATTCTAAAGGTTTATTGGCCGTCGAGTGACGAGTTGAAAATTCAATTAGCTGCTCAATATTGTATGAAAGCCATATTTGATTAGCTGGTGCGTCTGTGTGCGGCCTCTCGTAATCACCTTGACTATCTAGCAGTGAAGTTGCAATGACTGTGTAATAGGGCCGCGCGTTTTACAGCACTTCACCTTAGTGGGAACACGATGCTCGAACCCCATTACGCTTATCTTTCATTGATTATCACTATAGCTCAGAGATGGAATTACTTCCTTCTTTAGTCTGCCTTTTGGCGAGTTAGGAACACGTTTAGTTTGTTCCTGTTGAAATTCATAGTAGATACTACTTCAGAATTGAGTTATACATTTTTCGGTTTTGTTACCGACTATCTTTTGATTATACATTTAGTATGGATAGTCTTTATTTTTTTACTATTCTCACAATTACTGCACGCAAAACTGTACAGTTAAAATGTACTTTAACCTTTTTAAAAATCATTCACGAAATTATATATAAAATTCATTTTCTTCTAAATTATTCTTAATTCGCACCTCGCAGACTCGTCGATAACAAAAGACTATCGCTCAGTCAATCGCTTTTCTCTCTCTCTCTCTCTCTCTCATTTTATTCACTGCCTTCCTTTTCTTCTTCTTTTCGAGAATTTTCTCCTGAATTATCTGCTTTGACTTAATCTCACTGCTGCTCCTCCTTTTTTTATCCGCCGTGCGGCTGTGTGATGTTTTCCTTTTGCCAATTCACTTTACGCTCTCAATACTGTTCTTCGGCCATCAGCTGCGAGCAAGTCTTTTGCGCGTCTACCAATTGCTTTACCAGTTTATCCCCCTGTCGATCAACATCGAATTAACTCAATCGAGTCTTTCACCTCCATAAAATGCTCGGCGCGTCGGAACAAGCGGTCGCGTCAAACTTTCGAGCGATATAATTCCAGAAGAACAATCGACCCCAAAAATAGAGCAATGCAACCTTGACGAAGCGCCCAGCAAATCCGGCCAAACTAAATAATCGAGGTTTCGCTCATTTCACCATTTAAGCGCTCCGAGTTTAGCGATAAAACGCAAACTTTTCTGAACGTTATGGAACGACGAGCTCTCCCTCTCTCCGCGTATAAGTCGGCGGAGGGGAAATCGCCGCAGTTTTTGCTCGCATCAAGACGGCTTCTCGCGAACGTTTGTCTTCAATAGTCGCTCGATTACCATTTTTCGTTCGCGCTGTGCCAGTACGGCCATTTGAGTCGGTCTATTTGTCATGATTAGTTGTGTTATACCCGTAGGCAAAATGACCGACGGATTCACGAGCAAATGTTTTTTGAACTTACAAAACCTCGTAGTGCAAATATACGTTCAATAAGTCTGCGATGGGGCTACGAAAATTTCGTAGTAAAACCAGATCAGTATTTCTGTTAGAAATTCGTAGACGGCGCGTATGATCAGTCTAACTTCAAAAAAAGTCATCTAAAATGCCTAGTGCTAAAGTATGTAGAATGACGAATTTTTAGTGAAATTGAGAGTTAACAATGTACACCAAGATAACAGCAACAAACATTTAAAAAAATATTAACATTTAGTTCATATGAGACGTAGGTAAGCAAAAATTTCTAAACTCAAAACCACCAATTGCTTAAAAGAATAGAAAATAATGATCAAAGGACGGAAAGGATTCTCTCCTTTTTTAAGCGGGAGGTACTCCAGAAAAAGCTTGTAACGACCGACGACAATTTTCTACCAGCCTATCGCTGAAAATCCAAATTGCGCAGTCCCGCGGTTTTACCAGACGACGTCTCTAATACAGGCGCACTGCTC
This sequence comes from Philotrypesis tridentata, assembly GCA_018906965.1. NCBI lineage: Eukaryota > Metazoa > Arthropoda > Insecta > Hymenoptera > Pteromalidae > Philotrypesis > Philotrypesis tridentata. Next base: position 5,210,421 of record JACCIB010000009.1, on the reverse strand, counting down.
GAGTTTTACGATTCACGTGACATCGATCGAATCGATCACCCGCGCGACGTTAATGAGCTTATATTGAGAAAGGATACGTACTTGTCACTGCGTATGCCGGTATACGGGTATTTGTCTTGAATAATTTATTCTTCGAATCGAGCGTAGAAATAATCATACTCTGATTTTAGTTTATTCAAATGGTAGATTAAATTTTCAGCACGCTTTACATCCTTCATTCCGAGCCGTCAATACATCTTGCCGAGTCGCTTGAAAATTCTGCTTGAACGAAATAGCAAAAGGCACACACGTTTATAACGCATGAGGAATAAAGCTATACATCGAACTCCAGCGTATATATCCAAATCCGAAAATCAAAGATGCATTTTCGACATCAAACAATAATCCCTCTTGCCCCGTCCAACCCTTTCTCTCTCTCTCTCTCTCTTTCCCGCTCCGCACCTCCCCCCGCCTCCTCTTTCAAAAATGTGCGAAAACCCCGGGCTTGAAAATCCGTGACAATGCCCCACCCATATCGCGTATCCAGAGAGCTCGCAGTTCTGTAAATCAAGCTAGGCGCGAAAAAAGCCGTGTAACTCGTGCACAAAAGCTCCCCTACACCGAGAGAGAGAGAGAGAAAAAAAAGAGCTACGACATCTCTCCCTCTTCCCCCCTCCCCTCCTCCACTTGTCACATCCCCACCCCTCTCGCGATTCGAATCACAGCTCTCGGTATTTCGATCTGTCGAGTTGCTCCCGATAGGGATATTTAGTTTCAGTAGTCGCCTTTGTCGGCGCGTATAATCGCGTGTGGTTTCGCACCACTTGGCTTCTTCCGTCATCGCTGCGCTCGCCACGCTGGGACGGCTCTCGTGTGCGTAACGCGAGACCATTGCGAATGCCGTATCGCACTGGCGAGAGGGGGGGGGGAGGAGGGCGAGGTTCGACCGGTAGTTTATTTAAATAATACGCGCTGGTCGCGAGCGTCGCGTTCGAACAGCCGCTATGGCCCCCTCTGCGTTATCGATGTACAACCGGGAGCTTCGGTGAACAGTGCGCGCGCGCGCGCGTCTGACTATTGGCCGACCTGCTCTACTGGCGCTGTAGAGCTCATTGCAAATGGGAAACACATCGGGCGACGCTCTGAAAAGCGCATGATAATTCTCGGGAGCGAAGAATGGCGGTGTGGAACAATCCGCACCATCTCTCAATGCGGGCGTTCTAACTCGCGCGCGCGCTGCGTTTCATCGGCCTCTCTCGACTTGTCGCGCGAGCTATTCTCGGACTCGCTTTCTCTCAGCCTCTCGCTCGGCGAGCAACTGTTTCCGCGGCACACGTACACTTCAGAAGCCCGCGCGTCACTCGCTCGGGGGCCGCTAATTGCAATTTGTATCGCCTGGCACTCATTAGTCATGCTCCTGGCGCTCCGGCAACGAGTATATACACTGCACGTATCCGGTGAACGGGGACGGCGACGACGACGACGACGACGACGGCGACGGCGACGGCGACGTCACCCGACGATTGTTAAAATTACTCCGAGTTTCCGTCACAAGCTCACGGCGCAGTCCGCGGCAAACTTTCCCCATTGTGTATCTACACGATTTTTCGATGAGCTATACACTCGCTCGCGAGGTGTCGGCAGAGAGAGAGAGAGGACAGGGATTCCGCTAGAGTTGTGTATAAAGCGGAGGGAGGGAGGGTGAGAGGCGAGATCTAACGGATTCTGTACACAAAATCGATTTTGCTCGAAGCGAGGTCGAGTTATGAATTTACCCTGATCCTACTAGAGTTGCACTAGGGTTTTTTCATTGCTGATTCTCGTACTTTCTCAATGAATATGCGAATGTTGCTTTTATGGAAATTTCCGGATTGATCTCGGCGATTGTTAGCGGGAGGAAAATAAAGCCTCGTTAAAGAGGAAAATCAACTGTGTCGAATTATTCGATAAACAAACTAGGAAGCCGGATCGCGCGGCCGGTCGCTAGTTTACAATTTCAATTTGTTACAAGTTCGTGTGTAATGAGAATATTTAGTCAGATGTTCTCAAGTTGCATCGCAAAACCATGTTTGATATGCGTACTTCACTTCTCGTGCACCGATTACAAAATTATAGGGCACAAACTATGGCGAACTATTAGATTCAAACTAATATCTCGAGCAGTGCTGGAGAAACGCGTGTTGAATACTTCAAAACGTACGATATACCAGCGCAGTATTGGAAAGAAAGCTTTTTTCAGTTTAGCAAAGTATACTAAAATAAATAACTTTTTTACTCGAATAAAAGTATTCAACTACTTAATAAAAGATATTTGAGTAATGAAGTACTTCATAACAAGTATTTGAGCATTTAAAAGTACGTAGTCGACGAACTCTCTTTCTGCACTTTCGATTCTCGGAGTAATTACCATTTTGCGTTCAACCACCCTAATCCATAATCAACAAAACTTCCCTGTGTCCGCGCGAGACGAGAGCAAGCCCGGCTCGTCCCGCAATACTTTCACGTCGACGCAGCGGCTATTCCGATATTTAGTGGAGAAGAAGGAGAACACCCGCGACGAGCAGCCATAACCGGAATAAAAGCAGCGAAATACTCGCGCGGCTCGACACGTTTGCATCGCGGCGGCGCGAGACGTTATTACGGGAGGGGGGCGGGGGGAGGGGGCTCGAAGGCCGGGAGCGAGAAGCGCGGCAATCCGAATACACGGCGAGAACTACTCTCCAGACACAGGCGCGTAGCGGCGGGGGGGGGGGGAGTCTAACCGTTAGACAGGGGGGAGGGGGGAATAATGTTCGGAGGAGAGAAAGAGAACGAGACAAATGGCAAATCGATGCCGTTCGCCTGCACTTCCGCGCGAGTGCCTCGCCCCATCGACGTGTCCCTCTCCGGCTAGCGGTGGCTTAGCAGCCGGAGAAAATGTCGCCGAGCCCGCTGAAGTATGCTCTCCCTGGGAATGCCCTCTCTCGGACCGTTTTTTTCTTCTTCTTCTTCTTCTTCGTCTGCTTCTTCGTCTTCCGCTTCCTATCGCAGTCTCGCGCAGCGGTACTTTGCCCCCCGAGCTCTAATTCTCCGCTGTTTTCCCTCGAAATCCGCGGAGTAGTGCTGCTTCTCGCTCTTCGGCGTCTCGCGCGACCAGACGGATCAGCGCAATATTCGCGCGTTAATTGCGCGCGCCGCTCGATATGCGGAGCGCGAATTCGAAAAAAGATGTGGACCATCGATAGCGAGCGAGAGAGAGAGAGAGAGAACGTAATGAAATATTCATTGTCCGCTGTATTCGATCAACCACTCGTTTTTTTTTTCGTTTTTTTTTTTGCCTCTCGCGACAAAATTTATGGCTGTAACATCCGCTCTCGCTGTAACGGAAGCTCATTAATCATCGTTGTCAAAGTCGAGAGCATCTTTTTATACGCATTAGTCCCTTTTCCCGCGAGCGCAGCCTCCGCGCGATCCCGTGCGTATATCTCGTTCATCCGGTCGAGTGCGTGCATTGGCGGCATTTTTTCCTCTATCTCTATCTCACTCTCTTCTGCGACTCTCTTTCAGAGGACGCAGCGACGATTGGCCCGCGGCGCGTTTTCAAGTGGATTTGATGAGCGGCGATTGCGTATTACGAGGCTTTTCAGGCGCATTTGATTCCGAAGCGTGATTCTGCGATTCTGCATCCCTCGCGCTACGCCAGGAGCGACGACGCACTCTCGCGTCATCGAGAGGTTTTATTACAGCTGTTATACGGGCCCTTTTTTTAATGGATATTGAAAAATCACGTTATTTTTCATGCGCGCGCGCGGTCGTTATATGAGAAGCGATGACGCGGAGGGGGAGAGCTCGAAATCCACGCTGATTTCGGGAGAAGCGTATGTAAGCGTCCCTTGTATACGCACTGGCCATCGGCTCTCGATCGCTATATACGAAACCCGCCGGGGACACGACGCGTATCCCCCCGCACGTAGTTTCCATTTCCGCGAGGGACACGAAAGAGAGAGAGAGAGAGAGAGAGAGTAAGCTATGGACAAGTTCTTCGCCCCATATCCCAGCTCGACTCTCGCGGCACGTCGTCGCAGCGGCCGGCGTGGAAACGAAACGGATTTCCTGGATCTCGGCCATAAATAACCAGCGCCGCGCAGTCGTTCCACTTTCTTCTCTCTCAGCCTCTCTGTGAGTGTGTGTGTGTGTGCGTATGTGCGTTCGTATGCGCGGCCGTGTGTGTGTATACGCGCGCGAGTCCGCGCGGCTGTCTTTTTCCTGCCTCCTTTTCCAGCGGAATGTGCGCGCACACGTCTTAGTTACTCCCGGCTTTCCGGGCGGAGTAATCTAATCTAAAATAACTGAAATTCAAATCTCGAAAGCTCCCCAGCGCGCGCTTTGTCTTACTTTAAGCGTCTCGCTTGCGTTTCTTGCGCGCGCGCGCGGTGGAAATGCCCTTTGACAAATCTCGTCGTTTCAATTAACCCTGTTTGCCGAGCCGAGTCGGTTTGGTTTCTTTTTTTTTTTTTCTTCTTCTTCTTGCTTCTTTCGAGCTTCCTCGCGATATTTGCTCGGCGCGCTATGGAGCCTCGGCGAATCTCTCAAGCAGTCGTTGACGAACGTCCGGAAGCATAGGTCCGAATACTTTGATGTCGAGTAAGTACATTTGTGACACACGAACATCAAAATTTTGAAGAAAGTCCGTACATTATTTAAATGTCAATTACAGTAGCTTAACAAAATTTCCAAATACTAACGTCTCCAGTTCGAAGCGCTTGGATAAAAAAATTTTCTGCAAGTGCGACCAGCCTTGACAAAGGCAAACGTATCTACGGATATTATCCAGCGCCTTCTCTCGATCCGAAAGACATCCAAACGCCCGGAACTGATCTCGACCGGCAGACAGTATAAAACTCCCCGATCGATCGGCTGCGCCCGGCTCAGCACGTGTTGGGATTCTCGAGCGCGCGCACTGCTTCCGCGGCGTCATGCAAAAATCATGCGGAAAAAGCAATCAGAGCACGCGCGTTTCTGGGACACAGCAGCGCGGGCCGAATGGGAATCGAACAGTCGTGAGCGATTGGCATACGCTCGATTTGGGCCGCGGAGAAGGGGGTGTAGACGAGCTCTCGGGCCGTTTTACACGCGCTTACTCGCATTCGCGCGCGGCGGGCTCTTCCTCCGCGCCCTCCTTATCTCCCCCCACCCCCCCCCCCTCGCTGCCGTTCGCCGAGCTCTCCTTTCGCTCTCGGCCTTCTCCTTTACGCTCGTTTCCTTACACTTGCAGACGAGCTCGCGCAGAAATGGATTGTTCCGCGCACGTAGAATACGACTCGATTTTTATGGCGACGATCCGATTTTATGTGAGTCGTCCGCACGGCCTTGGGGGACGTGTACGCCGATTAAAATTTCGATCGTGTGTTACCCGGGGTGGGACGGGGGGGGGGGATAAGAACGCTGCTCTTTCGCTCTCTTGCCGCGCTCGCAGCCGGGCTTTCGGCGGATACGATTGTATCGCGCTCTTGAGGAAAAGAAAAATGGACCGGCAAGGGGGCTGCATTGCCGGGGATTTGGATTACGGAATTTCTCGGGATCGGATTGCCGAGTTACATTCAGCGAACGAGACGAATCGAGTTAATTTTGGAAATTGAATTTCGAGCGATGTGTAATGCTGGAGGCAATGTGCACGCGGAAAAATCCGAATTAAACGATATATACTTCTTGTTCTGAGCAAGATTCGAGAAATCCGAAAAAAATAGTACGTATGTAATTTGTGGGTATAAATCTATTATTTATACCCACAAATTACATACATTAGCGTGACGTTCTTGATTTAAATAATGAGCACCAAAAATTCAATTGATATTAAGGATTTTTCCGGAAGTATAGCGCCAGTGCAGCGACTATTAGCGTAGTATTAGATAAATAGTAGGGCGTAGACTGTACGTAAAGAAGATTTATTCGTGGAAAATGTGTTAGCGAAGAGCACATAAGGCTATACAAGCAGAGGAACACTGCACATCGAGTTGTTACACCCTCAGGTCTTGTCGAACCTCAAACTGCGTGTTACTACTTATATACTGCCGTCTTTTACTACTCAAAGTACTATTACGGGCTATTACTACTTATACTAGCTGGTGCTTACTGCCAATAAGTTCTCGGTAAAATGCGCTTATTGAAAAACATACGTGGGGGGATGATAAGTTATTTAGGACGTTTACAGCCTCTTCGCGCAGCAGCCGCGAGGAAGAAACTGCTGCCGGCAGGTGTTGCGCGTAAAAATGTGTTTCTAGGGCCTGGACACTTAAGCAAGGACTGAATCATAGCACAGAAATAATACCGCACGACTCCAGAGAAATTTGATTATTAAAATGTCTAGCTAACCTACTCAATTCGTCGTTTCAGCTGCAGTGCACTTTAGTCCACTAATCAGAGGAATGGCTCACCTGAAACAAAAAAAAGAACTGTCAATTATATGAAATATTGATAATTGAAGTTAATCACTGGCTCCGTAATAAGTCACATGCAGATTTAAAGAATATCGGATTCTATACTCAATTTGACGGCGATAAGTCTGGAAGTTAAGAAAACGACCGATAAAATGGCAAAAAATAGCATTACTAAAATCGACCGTTCTCGCGGAGTATTGAAGATGATTTTCCGTAGCATTGCTTGCAGAGACGAAAGCAGGTTTGCAACGAACGAAGAGACCGTCTTGCCGGCATGGTAGCTGATTATCCTTTAATACTCTCGTCGTTGGTAAGGCAGGGACTGATGGTTTCGTTATCTTCCCGTTGGAAAGGCGGTTCCAACTTCGGAGCCGGGGCTGAAGCTTGACTTCGATGATATGAACTCGTCAATCCTCTAAGCCAGAGACTGACTATCGTCTCCGCTGAAGGAATCCTTATCGCCGAGAAATATATAGTCGCGGAGCTTTCTCCAAAATAAATTACCATTGTTTGTGTCATACATTTGTTTATAAATGGTTTACACTTAAAACCGCGCGTTAGGAGTCAGATACGAAAGGGTCTTATACAAAAAAAAGGGATGGATCCCATAAAAAGACGAGTTTTGTCTGGCGGCTGTCGTGAAAGGGATGGGCTATCAGTTAAAAGAAAGGTTTATTTGATAAAATGCGAATGGAGGTGTCTGAAGTATATAAAACGGATGACTCTTGGAGGGGCAAGGGACTGAAGAAAAATTAAACTAACTGACAACTCCTGAAATATATCTATAATGAAGTATTACAAAGAGTCGTGTTTGAAGAAAGATAAAAAATCAAGCACATAAAAAGTATAACGACAGGAGAAAAAATTTAAATAAATTAATAATAATCCCTTATATTCTACAGTATTGTATTCTGTCTTCAAGAGGACGCACGTACCCAGATACAATTTTGTAAATTTAAGCTAATATCTCGTGGATCAATGAGAAAGAGAGAGAGAGAGAGCGAGAGAGAATTACAATGAAGAAATCAAGGAGAGGAGGATGTAGGTCAAAAAATAGTCGACAGAGGGAAGCTGATGAAAGCCGCGCCGCTCGATTCACGAGCCATGAAAACTTAAAGTCCACGCACAATGGGCTTTTTGTCAGAGAGAAGGGGGGGCAGGGAGGGGTCTAGGCGCCAGTAGCTATCAAACGAAGGGAGATATAATGCAGGACGCGCTGTTTTCACCTCATCCCACTTGCTTTCTGTGTAGCGCTCGGCTCTCTATCCATCTTGCTCTCTGGCTCCAGCTGCCACTTTTCCACAGATGTGCTCACGAGCGCACTGTACATTTGGGTCAAACTACGTGTCTCCCTTTACCTCCTTCCATAGTCCTCTGCTGCCGCTTCTTTCTCCCGATAATACGATGAGACTCTTTTAGCGAGTGTGCCAACGTGCCTACGCTGCTGCGAGTCGTGGAAGAAAAAAAATGGATTTCCGTTGCGCGCCGGACTCCGTGATTACGCACTCGCGACCCTACGACAACAGGGGATTCACCGACGAAACTGTATTCAATTCTGGGTATAAGTGACTCATTCATCACAAATATTCATCTTGGACGACTTTGACTGAAGTGTAGGTTTTTGAATTTCAAAAAAAAGTCCGCATCTTTCTTTTATCCACGACCGCGTTCAATTACCACGTCAGGGGTTTACCTTACGAAATGTCCCATGTAAAAAAGAATAACAATCCACTCGCAGTTTTTAGCTTGACAAAGCCAGCCAGCGCGGTTTCCCAGTGGCACACTGTGCACACAAGCCGCAGACAAAGAGACACGGGCAAACAAACCATTTCAATGGTCAATTTTCGTCCATTCAAGCTGCTCTCCTTCTGCAAAAAAAAAAAACATACTTTTGTATCTCCCACTGCACGCAGCCGCCAATCAATCGGCTTCCTCCCCCGCCGTCTCAATTTACAATATATTCTCGCGAAGCCGAGGAGCGACGGAGAAGAAAACGCAGCTCGCACCAAGACAGGGCAGAAGCCGGCTGCGCAGTATCGCCGGAAATCCCCTCGAGATTTCACAAAGGTATAGTGTGACACGGGCTCGCTCGCGGAAAAACGCTTGCCATTTCGCCGCGAGACTAAAGACTCGAGAATGTGCAGCGCGAGACAAAAAAAGAAGAGCAGCGGGTGAGAAAAGTGTACAGATATCTCTCTCTCTCTCTCTCCCTCTTTCACCGAGCTACTCATTGTTGTCGCGGACAATGAGGCTTCCTCGGCCCGGAGATTTCTTTGCGGTCGCGGAGAGAAAGAGCGAACGGAGAAGACGCCGCCGCCGCGCGAGAGGATGAGAGTCAGATCGGATAGATAGAGGCCGACACGAGCGCAAGCCCTTTACAAATTGTCTCTAACTGCGAGATCCTACCGAGCGCGCGGAGCTGCTTCTGCGGTAATCTGCTTTTCGATCGCTTGTCCTTGAGAGCCGGGCCAAAAGAGCGATGACGCTCGCTCGTTGTGCTAAGATTTGCGATTATTGTTTCTGCTTGCTTGATGAGGAAGCAGTGCGCGCAGCTCTCGCTCTCTCTCTCTCTCTCTCTCTCTCTCTCTCCTTTCAGTCGCCGAGCGAAATGAGGTTTCATTGTCTCCGCGGAGAATATTGTGCTCGAGGCGCTAACAATTTCTATTAAAGGATTACCAGCGTCCTCTACTGTCGCGGCTTTACCTGTACAACGATTGTGCGAGATATAATTGTATGCGGAGAGAATTCCCAGGCTGCAAATCGATAATAGGTATTCGCGTAAGTTATACTTTTTGGTGTACAAAAAAACGAATTCGTAACTTTGGAAATTTGGAATCTCTATAGCCCCAGTAGTTTGATCCAGACGTGAATGAGTGAGCGAACGAGTCTATATCGGACGTCCTGCCACTTGGCGCACGGAATTCGACAAAAAGCCAACTGACAGAGTACAGGTTAAAGAACATCTTTATCAAGGCCAAAGTCCTCCCACTAATTACACCCGGGCTCGGCTCCTCGGGCGCGGTATTCATCACGACCTCTTGCAAATAAACGGAAAGCAAGCTCTTATAAAAACTCCTCCCAAACAACGCTCGGGCGCAGGGGCTCGGTTTGCGCCTGCTGGTGGCTGTACCGCTGCCGCTGCCGCTGCAAAAAAAAGGAGGATTAGCCGGGGCTCGGGTTGGAAAAAAAAAGGGGGAAATAGACGAGGACGACAAAGTAAGCCGCGGAAAAGGAAGAAGCCACAGCGGCGAAATATCAAACGAAACCGCGCTTCTCTTTCCCGGCACGTTCGCCCGCGGAAAAAGGGCTGAAAGAGAGCGTTATACCGCTGCTGCCGCCGCCGCGCCACACCGCCGCACGTACATACATACATACATACATACGCACGCGAGACGCGACGACGCTGCGGCACGCATACCAAGCACGGAGCCGGCATTTCCGCGCGAGGATTTATTCCAAGTCCGGCAATTAGCAGGGATATTTATGGCCGCGGGGCCTCTCGGGGCGCCGAGCTGCGGGGAGGGAGCGGGAGGGTAATGTGCGTGCAAGGGGCGGCTGCGCTCGCGTTTCGCGGGAGGCTGCTTTGCTCGGCTCGCGGAATTTGCAAGCCTGCGTGATAAGCAGGCCGATTTATTTATATGCCGTGATGAACGGCGCGATTCGAACGTCGTGACGAGTCGCGCACAGCGCGACCCCTGAATATCTTCGCGGTTGTTGTATATGGTTTAGCGGTATTAGTCTGTACGGCTGTCGGCCGCCGCAAAGTTTTGACGTATTTATCTGCTGTCTTACGAATTTATTTGACCTAACCCCCGAGCGTAGCAATACCTTCGCGTATGCGAAATGGCGCGACAATTCCCGGCTCTAGCGGTAAAAAACTCATTTAGATCGAACTATTAATCAGTATCAGTATAGAATCTCGGAGGTGATACCGGCAACCCCTGATCGGGGACATGCCAGATTTGACACTCGGCTCAAGCCCGTCGTGACATTCCTCCTCTGTTCTTTCATCATTTACTGTTTAGATCGAACTAATCGCGACTTGTGTGCAAATTGTAACGAGTTTTTAACTAATTATTAATTACAGTTTTACAGAAACCCGCGGTTCAATCAGAGTAAAATCGATTACGTAGTAGTCTTTGCGGTAATAATAGCGACTCCTAAAAGTTAAAAAAAAAGTTAAAAAACCTCAGTAAAAAAATTTTATTTTAACCTACATCCGCGATATGAAGAGAAAATCGTAAAGGAATGGAGTCGGCGCATCGACTTTTCATTCTCCGCGCGATCGACCGACCGCTCTCTCGTTCTCCGCACCTTTCAAGTAAGGTGCCCGCCGTTTCGGTGACAATGAAAAAGAGCGACGAACACAATAAAAACAGTCTCGCGCGCACCGCTACATCGCGAAAACACTTGCCATAGCCCCCTCGCTGAATTCCCGGCCAGCAAAAATCCAAACAATCAACCGTTCGGCGGCGGGGGAGGGGGAAAAAAATCACAAGCTCGTATTTATGTCGGTTCCGATGGCAACAGCATCGGCAACAACGACAACGACAACAGCAACAACAACAACAAGAACGCGATCCATCCGGATCTATGAAACAGCTCGTGAGAGGTGGAATCGCGCGAGCCGCCCCCCGCGCGTACGCACACGGGACAAAAAGGCCAATTTGCAATAGTATATAGCGCGGCGGGCCACACGTGCGCGCGTGTCCTCCTGCTCTATTGGCCTGAGCTGCGGAGCAGCAGCAGCAGCAGCGGCGGCGGCGGCGGCGGCGGCGGCGGCACACCACTAGGAAAACACGCAGCGGCGATTGCGGCCCGCTGCGTTTGTTACGCTCGGGTATTGTTTTCGGAAATTGCGCTCGTTAGGCCGGACAATGGATTTCTGGCCCGGGCTCTCGAATCTCATCTCGCGACTGTTTCGGGGGTATTAAGTCTATTGTAGGCCTATAACGTCAAAGGGCTTTTGCGCTACCCGCTTCCCCCCCCCTCTCTTTCTCTTTCTGTCTCTCTCTCACGCTGGAAATCTATAAATCAAAGAGCAGCGTGGAAATCAACGGTTCTGCGTTATTAAGGGGAGGCCGGAAAGTGCGAGGAAACGAGAGATTCCGCGATCGAACGCTATAGTGCGCTCGTGCAGCGCACGCGCTGCGCCCTCGGCAGGTTTTGCATTTGCCAATCGACGAATTATAATTGACGCGCATGTATATATAGAGAGAGAGCAGCGCTCTGACGAAGTTTCGCGATAGATTTATACGCGCGACGTAGTGACCCTGGATGATCACCCCCCTGACGCTGTATTCGGTATGGGCGCTTGCATTGACAGCGTGCTTGCGAATTTATGTTTCACGTTGGTATGCGCTTTGTCTGGGAAACGTTCGGAATTTTTTTTCGCCGAATTTACCGAATCAAAGCGCGGTGCTGCGCTTATATATCCATACTGTTTGCGAGGAATCATTGCGTTATATCTGCAGGCGAGTAACGCGTGAACAATGAGTGGAAGCATAATTTTAAGTTTATTTTGGAAATACGCATAACAACGGCCGGCGAAAGCGCTGAAATTTCTAAGATATAAACGTTCACAGCTGAATTTCACGTACCAGCCCGTATACGACTCTTTATTTACAGTTTTCGAACAAACGTATTTCACGGGGAAAAAAGCCGAAATTCACCAGCAGACGCGATCTTTTTCCGCGCGCGTATATATACCCACCCGCTGCGAAACCGGGGATATAGAGCGTCGAATTCTTTTCATTAAACAACGGCAGAGCGCAGAGGCAGCGGCAAAAAAATCAAAACGAACCAATACCTGTAAATAAATCTCCCTAAATAGAGCCAAGCCTCCGGACACACCATCACACTCCCAGCAGATATTCGGTTGTTTATCATTTTCTGCTTTATACCGAGAGGCAATTGCCTTGTTTTTATTCAGCGCCGCGCTTCGAAACGACCCGGCAAAGTGCGGCGAGGGAAAGAGAGAGAGAGAGAGAGCGAGAGAGGCGCGCAACGCATCGCGTCAGCGATTCGCGTGCGCCGATGGAGCCGTTATGAAGCTTTATGGCCGCCGAACGACTCGATTTATCTAATCTCGCAATCTGCAGAAGAGGATTTATGCATCGGAGGACGCCGTGCGTCATCGACAGCCGGGGAAGAGAGAGAGGAAAAACTTTTTCGGCGGAGCTTCGAGATGATAGCTGCCGCGAGTTCGTGAGAGGCGCTTTTTTCCCCGAGATTCGGCTGCGCTCGATGTGCCGCGCAGAGAAGGAACGAGGATTTTTCTCCGAATACGTGCATGCATGAGGTGATTATCGTGCTTACATAGGCGATACTCGAGGAGTATACTGCCTGCAACGAGATCGCGATCCTCGAGATTTCAAATTTGTTTGAGGAAGAAAAGGGGTGTGAGTCGTTTCGCTTTTGCTTATACCAGTGTGAATTAGGCTTGTTGCGCTATACGAGAAAGAAGATAGTTTACTCTACTTTGGAGGAAATGAAGCCACTATTTGTTGATTTTTCATATTATAGTTTTCGTTGTGTTAATCATCTTCCAAAAAACTAAGTTTTATGTAGAAATTCTTTGTTATAAATATGTTACTTGTACACAAATGCAAAAGTGTGTTTATAAATTATTCTGTAATATTATAAACAGTACATTGAATCTTACGCTGGATTTCAAAAAATGACTGTCACATTGCATAAAACTTTCCTCTATCACTGCAGCTGAGATGCGTCTACAGAACTGTACGTTAATGTTTATTTATAACTTTGATAATACTATGCAATTTAAAATTTATAAAAAATATAATGCTCACGATTCACACTAAACATTCCTACGTACAGTGAGGCCGAAACAATTGAACGAGCATATTCAAAGGATCCAGCAATTACGCATACTCCGCCGGATATGTATCATAAGCTCCGCAGCCACTGTTCGGAAGCCAGCAGTTTCCAAGGACAAGATTCAATATAACAAAAGAGCCCATCCTCTCGTTCGAAATAGTTTATATTCAGCCTCGGCTTTGGCGGACGATTCTCGCGTTACATTGCCGCAGCCGCCGCCGCCGCCGTCGCTGTCGTCATATACACTTGGCGAAATTCAATCTGCCGCGCAATGGAAGTGAAGGGCCGAAAACGAGATCCGGTACCTGTAGTGCATCGCTCGAAGGAGGTCAACGACGCGGCCGTTAAACCTGGATATCAAAGCTCGAACGCTCTTGCCTTTCCTTTCTTTATAACCCAAATTTCACCGCTCGCGATTCCTGATTATCGGCTTCTCGCAAATCTTTCTCGCTCCGGTCTCTCCCTCGCGAAAAAACAAGCAAAAGTAGCAGTTTTTCCACGAAGGGACTCGCGAGGCGCAATTCTATTTCGCGCAACGCGAGAACGCTCGGTATATTATTTGTCCGCGTTACGGTAGAGGATATCCTATTGCGAGGGTGACTCAATGGGTATACCGCTGTGTCGCGCGGATGTTAACTGGACTAGTACTGGATAGCTCGACGGCCATTGTCCTCGATGTAGACAAACAAACAAACACACGTTGGGGAGGCGCGGCGGGAGGCAGAGAGCGAACAGCGAAGCGGCGCAACAATAACGCACGCATGAATGTTAGAAACGCTTTTACTGCGCGCGCCGCAGCCGTCGACTTAATGAGAATGCATATGTGAGCTTAGCGGCGACGGCTTCTCCGAAACCTGACATTACGGGCTTCTTACGGCTGTTACGTAAAACCGCGGAGCGTAACCGGAAATCATGTATGGACACGTCGCGAGGACTGCACTCGAAGTAATTGCATTTAGGCGTCGCGTCCGGCCGAAATCGACTTTTTCTACTTACGGCGCGTCTCCTTGTGTGCGTTTTCCGCAACGGCGCAGCAAACCGGTCGATCGCGCTCGCAGTGGCGATCGACTCTGTGTGCACATTTCGAAATGTCGCTTATCCCTTTCGCTTCGCGATTGAGTGGCGTTTCGACAGTTACGGAAATAAACGCGCTCGCCGGAAACAATCGCGCTAAACTCGTCCGTTTTCCTAACTGCGCGCGCGCTTGTAGCGGACGCTTTTTTTTCTCGCCGCGCCGGCCGCTTTAAAAAATCCATCGGGAAATCGCTCGCCCCGGAAAAAAAAGGCTCTCCCTCTAAAATGTTTCTCAGCGAAAATCCCGAGCTCTGCGAAACATTAAAAAAATCCTCCTCCCGCCTGCAGCGTCAAACAATGGATTCATTTTCCTACGCTCTCGCCTATACATATATGCAATATATCCCCCAGTAGCGCAGTGTAATGCGCGAGAGAGGACCTGCCCCCTCCCCGTAAGCCATCGCTCCTCATCGATTCCAGCAGCCGTTTTCGCCGTAGTCAGCCAACTCGGCTCTTTTTCTCTTCTTCTGCTCTCTTCTGCCGTACCCTACGTATATAGGTATACACACCGGCGCTCGTCGCACATACGGCGCGTCCCGCGCGACTCGTCCTCGTGTCGGCTTTTTTACTGCGGACGTTAGAGAGCGTTCCGGCATTCTTCGGCAGACCGCAAGGCCGAGGCTCCCGCGGGAGCCGCTCCGGTCTCTCCGGGAGGACTTCTGGCCTCTATACGCGCGCGCGGCTGCCGCCGCCGCCGCCGCCGCATGCGGGGGAAAACGCCCGGGGATGAAAGGTCCTCCGCGGACCGCTGGCTATGAAAGAGAAATTTCGTGGAGTTCTTCGTGCGGAGGCTTCTCTGTCGGGGGGGGGGGGGGATGGCCGGATTTTTCGGGAGCGAAGCTTTTTTCTCCCCGGGTGATGAATGGACTTGTGAAGATAGGAAATGAAACCGGAATCCGGAGTATTATTGAAAGACTATCGGCGGCTGTGTTGACCGCCGCGGCGGCGATGCCGACCCGATCCCAGGGCTCGACAATATATGCTTTGCGCTGAATTTACGTCGTCGCATAAAGCGAAAGCCAATTGGTAATTTTTGTAGCGCAAGTCTTCGACTGGTCTGGGATCGACGTGGAGGGCAATTGTAAAGATAACTCGAGTAAAAAGTATGCTTAGTTCTATTTTGGTGGCTGCACCGAGAAAAATCATACTTTCAAAGCAAAAGGAATGTTTTCGATTCGAGAAGAATATCGATTCTATTCAAAAGGAAAAATTTTTCATCACGAGCTCATTTTTTTCATTTCAAAAAGAGATCCAAGTATTTTTTAAATTCCTTTTAACCTTGTTATATAGTAGAAAGTTTTTGCTAACAATTTTTTTATTGACTGTGCAGTATTTAAATTCAAATACCTATTTTCACTTTTTTATTTTTATTTATTTTCCTTTTTAAGGTAGCATTCCCTTTTACTGATATTTGATATTATATTTTACCATATAACAAAAGAGCTTCTACGTATAAAGACTGCTCAGTTTATCAGACTGGAAACAAATAATTTTTCCAGATTCCCTTTGGAAGTAAAGCACTGCACTCTACTCAATCTTCGTAAATTAATGGGAAACGGTAAAAATAGAAAATATGTAGAATGAGGTCATCTTGTCTCATAAGATATACCATCAACAAGACAGGTACTTCCTCTTCGATAGAAAATTCTATACATATTTCTATCTAACGGTACAGTTTCTACGTCCTTTTATAAGCGATCGACCACATTTGGTCATAAAATAAAAAGATTTTCAAATAACATTTAATATTTTTTTCTTTTTTGTTATGATCTGAAAATTAAAAAAAATCCTTTAAAATAGAACTTTTAATGTCACATAAACTTACATTAATTAAATTTAATGTAAAAATCAGTGGATATTAACAAGATAATCGTTATCTCAGAAACATTTTTCAAATTACTGACCCGAACCCTAACTTCTGCGCATTCAAATTCAAATGAAGCTTTCGCAAAGAAAATGATTTCTTTTCGTACGAGAAATATTCTCGCGCCTTCCGCACCGAGGAATGAATATTCCGTTTCAGAAAGTAATTTTCCCCGGTTTTCCGCGATCGAAAATCACCTGAAATCCAGCCCCGAACCTATGGAAAAGTATTCCCCGCGTACCCGAGGAAAGCCAGTTTAAAACGAGCGCGGTGAACAAAAATGCCGGCGCGCACGCATTATCATTCGGCTCTTTTAAGATTCCGAGCGGAAGATCCCGGGCGAACTTTTGAATTGCCGAGTGCTCGCGGCGCGGGGCTTTCGAAAAGCTCGTCGCGGTAAGTGAATCGATGCGGCGCATTGAAAATTTCGCGGCAAGTCGAGCGCAAAGACGCAGTGGCGGCGCAGCCGAGAGTCGACCTGACCGTAGGTACATCTCTTTTCATAATGAAAATGCAGCGAAAGCTTTTCAGCCGAAAGTTTAATGAATGGCGCGCTGCAGACGCGCCTTTAAGAAGTTATGCGCGCAGAAAATTACAGAAGCTCAACATTTGCCACCTGTAATCTCTCGGGGCGGGCCTCAAAGCATATTCCATCGCGCTCCGGAATTTCCGAAAGGCCGAAAGAGAGTTGCGCAGATGGGGGGAAATGCGTCTGAAAAATTATTCAGTCGACGCAAACGGTTCTAAGCAAGGATAGAAAAACCGAAGGGCCGCACTCGCGGGACGGCTGAAAGAGAAAAAGTTTGGCATTAGCCTTCTAAAATCACCTTGAGCTCCCGCTAGTAGTCTCTCGTCGAACTTTTCGAATGGAGATCAGTCGACGTGTCTCAACTGCGAAGCCTCTCTCTCTCTCTCTCTCTCTCTCTCTAAACGTCGCGTGGAAACTCCGGTGAAACAATTCCGAGTCGCTTCGCTCTGGAATGGGAAAATCTCGGATGCGACCCTGACTTTCTCGTCGGTAGAATCTTGAGTTCTTTAACTTTGGAGGCTCTCAGACTGATGTCCGAACGATGAGCTACGCTAATAAATTTGCTTTGTTCGAGAACAATCATTAATCCAGAGAACGGCGTTTCATCCTAAAAATTTTCCAGCGACAGGGCCATTGGCTAAATTCTGATGGACGTGAATCGATAGGTACATAGCTTCTCGAGTTTACCCGGATGAAGTTCACATTTCGTCGGTGGGAATTGACTCCGTACCTTAAATCCCCCATCCCCAGCCGATGCGAAAGTAAAAAAAGTCCTAAGGGCTGTAGGTACAACAGACGAAGAAACGCCGCGAGCCGTAGGAAAGAGGAAAGATGCGAACGAGGCGCACAGGAGGGAGAATCGTAGTGGAGCTTGCAAGTTTGCCGGATGGAGCGCGTTTGAGTTTTCCCGGCACGTTGGCCGCGGGGAGAAACTTCCATTCCGGTGACAGGCGAGAGGTCAGCGTAAATATTCATCGGTTTTTCAGGAGCACTCGGCAATTATCGAAGCGCGTTTATTTCCCCACCAAAGGAATGTAAACGAATGTTTACGTGCGCTTTTTGCAAACGAAACTATTGCTCCGTCGGTGCAAGATCGAGGCGTCGCATGGAAGTCAATTCGACGAATTTCAATGACGAAACTCTGTTGAAAGCCGATTTTGGATTAATCGCGAGATTACGCAGAAATTACAATTCTAAAATCATAAATTACGTAAATTTATTGCAATAAAGCTACATATTGTTTAATACTTCTTCGCGTTATAAAATGCAAGGATCCGAAATTCACCTATTTAAAAAAATGTCCTCGACTGCTATCGTTTTAATTTTTGATATCATCTCTGATACATCGACTTTTCTGTTTTTTCTTTCAGCCAGGCTAATGTCAATCAAAAATTCCACTCCTGTTAAGTACGACAAGCCACTTTAATATAGACAGAAGTATAAATAGCGTTTGATAAAAGGCCAATACTTTTAAATAAAAAAGATATTAACACATTTATGTTTGATAAGAATTTTTCACTGCTGAAAGAATATAAGACAGGTGAATGGGATCAAAGAGCAGGGGTTTCAAAAAACTTTTACTAATCAAATGTCTACAAAAAACGACACAGTCAAATTAATGAAATGTCCTAATAATAAATATTACCTTCTTACAAAAAAAGCCGTATACGTGTATCAAAATTTATCTAGGCGTTAAAAGTGTCTATCCCCTCAAACCCGCACTCCGTCATTTCGAAAAATCGCCACATCTCCCAGTGCACGTCGTCGCTGCGAAGAATCAGCCCCGTAAAACAGGCGAACGCGTTGATACGGCATAGCAGCAGAGCCTCGAGGCGCGAAGCTCTCCATCAGCTGCAGACGCTAATAGAGATCAGGCTTCTCTCCTGTTGTTGCAGCAGCAGCAGCTCAGCGTGATCAGGCGCTTGGAGAGAGAGAGAGAGAGAGCAGCCTCTCAGCAAGGCTGCAGCACGCAAGGTGTGCGTTCTCACCCCCACCCCGCCCCCCTCGAGTCTCTCCATCAAACTTACCCCCTCTTAGTCGAGGCTCTTCGACATTTGCCCAAGACAGAAGAGCTCATTACCAATCAGGCCTCACTCCCGACGTAACGAGGCTGCTGCTGCTGCTGCCTGGGGGTCGACAGCGGAACGTAATTAACTTTCTTGCATAATAATGTGGGGCCCGGGAGTGTGTATAGCGCGCGCGCGCGGGCGCGAGCAAGTGTCTCTCGGGAAATCCGATAAGCCTCGCTTGTAACCAGCCCGGGCTTCCTTCAAAGCCCTGCGGAATCGATGCGCTCGCGAGCCTCCCGCCCTGCGTGTATCGTTAGGCTCGCGATGCTTATGAAGTGCATCAGGTGCGCGGTTAGTTTCAATTCGCTGACTTTGCCGGCTGATTTTGCCCTTCTGTTGTAGGCCTGTGCCCTCACGGCAAGCGATGGATACGTTCGTCGTTAATTTCTTGGTTTGTAAAGACGATTCTATTATTCGCGATTCGAGCGCACTTTGGAATATTACGATGCAGCATGAATTATAATAATACCATAATGTACATGAGTTTAACAATCTTGAGAAACCTGATATTTACCGATCGCATTGCATTGAGCGTTTATTAAGATTGTAAATGGAGGAGCCAACAAACTTTCGTTGTTAAAGGCTTAGAAACTTGTTAATAGCCAAATTATTTAGAATTTTTGTGTATATCCTTTACAGAGTTGATCGTATAGGTGGAACACCAGAAGTTGGAATCACAGGACTTTAGAAAACGTCCGTAATATCCGTGAAACTTCACAGTCAATATCAATAAAATTCGACCAATATTTCAAGCTTTCGAAAATATTGAAAACTTTTATGCTTAATGCGCGTTATATTAAAAATTCACGCTACAGAAATGTCGCAACGACGCGCGAACGCTTATATATCCGGGGCTCGTCTTTG
Organism: Philotrypesis tridentata; assembly: GCA_018906965.1. Lineage (NCBI taxonomy): Eukaryota > Metazoa > Arthropoda > Insecta > Hymenoptera > Pteromalidae > Philotrypesis > Philotrypesis tridentata. The sequence goes on along the minus strand of JACCIB010000009.1, from coordinate 5,190,786 downwards.
TACGCGGGAGGCGACCGAAACGCCGGAAAGCCTGAACTTTTTTATCGCACTTTCTCAAATTTCGCACTTTTCAGAAACTAATAAACGCGCGAATGCATTTCATCCAATATACATATACCAAGAATATATTACACACGCGGAGGCGATGAATGCGTTTGAAGAAATTTCATACGTGCCAATGAATCGCCAGCGCGGTTTTGACCCAATATACGCGCTCTGTGCCCGAGCATCCGCATTTTGAATAATTCTCACGTAGCCGGGGATATATGACGATAAATTCCAAAGCAAAATGAAACAAAAAAAAAGCACAGCAGCAGCAGCGGCGGCAGCAACACAGTGCGAGCGATCTCGCTTGCGGCACTTTCCATCAAAATCCTACTCGCTCGTGAAGCTATCCTGTCGATCCGGAACTGCGACATGTCCTTCGGAAAATTCGAGCGCAGCTCTCTCGCTTCTCATTAAATCACAGCCACACACACACACAACAGCGGCAACAACAGTGTATAGCAGCGGCTGCAGCGGCAGCAGCGCCCGATAGAAGCATTAGACAAAGCAGTGTGACGCCCGCAGTTAGAAAGTTGGGAGCGAGAGGGAGAGAGAGAGAGAGAGAGAGAAAGCGAGATATATATCGCAAAACGACACATTCCGCGCTCGCATAGTGTAGAGAGCAGAGCGGCGCCACCTATCTTTGTCCCGAGTCGCGCAGCTGTGTATAGTGTTACGCGCGTATATATACATAGTCTCGTCATTAGTAACGCGCGCGATACTAACAAGACCAATCAAGCCCTCACGTGTCCGTGCGTTCCCCGCTAATCAGTGGCTAGAGCTGCACGGCGTGTCTCGTTCTCCATGTATACATCCAGTCTGCACACGCACAGGCGCGCGAGCGCGAGCCTACGCAACCGTTAGAGGTTTAGGTTTATTGTTGAATATTCTCTCTCTCTCCCTATCGGCGGTGCGATGCGTCGGTTCGCCGGTCGCTTAATTTTCTTTCTCCGTCGCCTGTGTACTCGACAATACCTCTCGATTATTTACACTTCTCGAGTGTACGCGGGGACCAGCATCGAAAATTCACGGCTGCCTTGTAGCGCCGAATTTTTTTTTTTCTTCGAGCTATACGAGCGAGTAACGTTACTCTTAGTTTCCCGCGTAAACCGTATAGTGCACGCTGGCAGGGAGGGAAATTTTGTTGAAAAAATGATTACGACGGCGGAGCAACGCGAGGAGAAACTTGTCGTTTGCATGCTTTTTCTTATACTCTCAGCCAATTTTACAAAACTTTCTCAAAAATATTACTGCGCTGTATAGTAAAAAGGTGCTCCGTAACTTTTGCAATTTTAAAGCAGTATTTTTTGCAAGATAGTGCAAGAAACTTTTGCTAGACTGTGCTGTGAAAATTCTCTCGGCCGAGGTGTGCTTGTGATTCGTTGTGTCTACCTATGCGCGTTTGCCTATGCGTTTAGAAACTCCAAAGTTTACAAGCAGTGTTTACCTATATTCGCATAAAAACTCCCCGAAAGAAGTACCTTGATAACGACTGAGAACAAACGCTACAAAGATTCAGTTACAGCACATCACTATAATGCAATGAGAGTAAAAATGTTTTTTTACAAACTATATTTATGCATTGATATATGGGCTCTTGACAATGTCGCTGTATTTTTGTTTGTAGCGTCCTTGGAAATACTAATAGTTGCGTTATCGAAATAAATTATAGTGATCAAGTTCATTACTTCTCAACAAATATCGCTAACACAAAAATTGGAAATTACGACCGAAAATACAAGTAAAAATTTCAGGACTTTACAAAGAAAATAAAAGTTTCTATGCTTGTTCAGTCAATATTGCCACACTTATGCTTTTAAAAATTTATAATTTGTTTTTAACATTGTTTAATATAGTAATTTTGTACCTACTTCTAATATCTAAATATGCGCGGATGTCTCATTCGTTTCATGAGTTGATATACGCTTTTTATCAATTTTTGCGCACGAATTTTCAATACAATTTAATGAAATATCATTTTAAACGATTGCGAGCAGAGAACGAGCTCACATATTCGCGAGTTCGTTCAACGTATAGAGTTATTTATTCGATGAGTATGTACATATTGCCTGGGAAATTTGAGGAAAAGTTAGCGACGACGGCGCGGCAAAGGTTGGTCGGAGCGATATTCTGTTTGCTCAAAATTAATTTCAGATCTCGTTGGCTTCAAATTCAAATTAATCGCGTTTTCCCTGGAATACAAAAAAAAAGCACACGCGAAACACATGTCTCGCGCGCGGGGCGGGGCAGTTTCATTCGAATCCGATTTCGCTGCTTGTCGTACAGCGCAGGTATTTGGATACGAGACGTTTAATGAATGTATAATGTTACTATTACATTTTCATTAGATTGCGCCGGTCGGACTGACAGTTCATTTAATACTCAAAAAAGCGGGGAACACGCGCGCGCTTCCCGCCCACGTGTCAATTCCGGAAATTCTATTTCCCTCGGCACATTGATTAATCCGCTAGAATATGTTTATATTTACAGGCGCAAACTCCATTAAAAGTATGGAACCGCACGCGCTCGCGTATATATCATATAAAACATATACTTTGTGTGTACACGCACGGGAGCGCCGCAGTTTCAAACTTTATTAATAACGCGAAAATAAGAGGAAGGCGAGGGGAGGGAGGGGAGGGAGGGGGTAAAAAAAACGCAAATATAAATAAAATTAACGCGTGCGCTCGGAAATTTCGCGTAAATTCCAGGGGACACGGCGACGCCGGGTACTAAACTAGCCGATAAATAACAGGCAAGTTTTCCGGCTTTTTCCGCGCGATAACGAGGACAAACACAGGCAGCCGGTCTAAAACATATCCGGGCGTGTGACGCGTATACGTAGCGTATCTTTCTCACTATACGGCGTTGCCACGCGCACCCCCGCCGCCGCCGCCGCCGCCGCTGCTGCTGCTCTCTCGCGTATCACCGCCATAATAATGATAATTCTGCAAAGTTTGCGCCCGCGCAAGTTATCTGCACGGGGCCGGTTATAGGGGGGCGGGAGGGGGGGGAGGTGGAAGGGGTGGATATAGCGGCGCACGTGCGCCAGAGCCAGCTTATTTTGGTATCGATTATGCGGTTCGTTTGTCGTGGCTGACTGAGCCGCGCATACATACGTATGTATATGTATCCCGGACCGGACCGAATTTGACATATAGCGCGCGGCTCGGCAAAAATTGTTATCAATCTATCTCTCTCCCTATGCACTTGCCTGGATGGAGAATAATGCAGCGCGGAGAGTTGGATGACTCGTGTCGCTGGTTTGAAGAGATGAGCGAATCATTGGCGGATTATGCGCATTCGCTCGCTGTGTATATACTCATCCCAGCTTTCGATCCTGTCTATTCGAGTGCTGTGCGTATAGTTACGTTGCACATTTCGATTATTTGCTTGCCTGCGGTAATGCGATGATTGTATTTTGTATCCTCGATGGCCGCTCGCTCACTGCGTGAAGGATCGTTTTCGGATAAGCGAATTTTTAGTTTTTGAAGTTAGGCGCGACCACCACGGCACGCATTGCTCGACGCCACAAGCTCGAGTCCAACAGCCTACGGTAGGCTTTAATCGGACTTGATGCCGAACGTGGAGGAGAAGTCAAGCGTAGAGACGGGAAAAGAACGGTGAGTCAAAAAGTGTACGTAAGGCTCTGACTGTATCAATGTCTGATATCTTTATTTTCGAAGAGGTGGAGCTGAAAGGATTGGGGCTGAAAGCTTTCCTCGTAAAAACCTTGAAATCGAGTGTATACTTGACGTTCCTCCACCACCTGTACAAGAAGGAGTAAGTCCGTTTGAAGCTTGCTCGTGATTATCGTCCGTACTTTATTTCCTGATGTTGTTCCTTCCTGCTCACGAGCACCCCCAAAACGCGTTAATTCTCACGAAGGGTCCCTTTTGCACGTGCGCATCAGATCACGTGATACGCATTCGTGGGACGCACGCGCAAGCATTATATAATAAGGGCATATAGGCGTGCATTTAACTCGGGCTTAGGGTCGGGCGGCAGTGGCGCCCTCTGCGAGCCCGTGCCTCTAAGTGAGCATTCCTAATTCAAACTTTTGTGTCTGAAACGTGCTCGCAAAGCTCGCAAACAAATAAATAATGCACGAGGACTGTTGCATTCCTTATTCATATGAGCACGCACTACGTGGATTGAAGTTATGTAAGCCAGACTCGTAGCCCTGATCACATTGACGCGTGACGCGCCGTATGAAAACTCGCGAAAGAGGTACTTACAGTGCGGGACTAGTCTCGGAGACTCGCAAAGAAATTATAATTATTGAGTGAATAAAATAATTCGTCATTCATTGTCGATGAGCTCTCGTTTGTGTAAATGTAACATTGAACAATCAGTAATTGCAAATGTATCGGACGAACAAAAAATCATCCTAATGAAAGAATAAACCATTTTTCTGTAAGAAATATAATTGCAAGATAATAATATTTGAATCTTTATACAAATTATAATGAATCCATCATTAATTAAATCAAATACAATATGAATATTCAAACCACAAAACAAGCATTTCAATAAACTTATTTGGAACTATGATTTTTGAATTTGAATGATAAAAGGAAAACGTTATCGATTGATCACTAGACATCAACATTTGAGACTGACATTGAAAAGGCGACCTCCACTCCACTGAAGCTTGAACTTCATTCAAGTTTATTTCACAAAGACAGTATCCTACATCATTCACAGGACAATGATACAAAAATTTTCAAAATTCACATCTCGATCCTCGTAAGCACCGTAGCAGCTCACCCTTCAGTGCAAATTAAGAGAAATAAAGAGTCTGCGAGGCAGGGTCTTTTCGCGCACGTCGCTGTAAAGGGCATATCCTCCGCGTCGAAACAAAAGTTCACCTCGCTCGAAGTGTAGAGACCGAGTACGAGTGACTCTCTAGTTGAAGAGCGCGCGCGCAAGAAAACACATCTTGGATTCCGGTCGGCGAATCGAAGAAAAGCGGAATTCGATTGAGAGAGTGTGTGTGTGCGAGAAGGAGAGCCCGCGCCGCTCACGCATTGTCGCCGCCGCCGCCGCCGCGTCCACATTTTCCTCCTCTCCGATCTTCTTATCCTCGCGAGGCATTATCATAATGCTATCGCGCGAGCTACGTGACGGGAAAGATGTATTATCGGCATCTCCTCTCGCTTTTCCGATCTGCGCGCGCGCGCGCGGGCAACTCGGGCTTATCGCGCGCCGACGCCGCGCCGCTTTTAAAACGGATGCGAATTAGCGCCATTTTCACCCGACGAGAGTTTTATCCGCCGGCGCGCGGACCTTTCGCGCGGGGGCAGGGCCTTTTTTTTATTTCTCTTCCTTTTCACCGAACTCCCCCTGCCCTGCTTTCTCTGCCTTTAGAATGGAGCGCCTCGCGCATTTTAAGCGAAGGAACCGATGCGTTTAGCGCTCGTAGCCTCTCTATTTGTTCTGCGATGGGGTTTTTTTCCTTACGCGGGTACAGATGTTGGCGTTTCCGTGACTTACACTTTGATGGCACATCGAGAGACTCGTGGCAGCGGCGTCATTAGGTGAACTATGTTGTGTTGGGCTTCTTATAAGTAACAACTTTTTCTGACGTTTACACGTAATATCTTGCCGGCTTTTGATAAAAAATCACACAACTATTTCATTACTTGTGAGGAAAATCTACTCGTCGCCCCCTAGCGGTAGAAAGTTAACTAAACCCTGTAGTTCAGTCCCAGTGTAGATACATCAAACTGCGACGTGTAGCAGTTATCGATTTCTCGTACGTAGTTAGCTCGCAACATTCAATGTACAATTTTCAACTGAAAATTCCTATCCGTGTTAACGCGACCCTTTATTAATTAGGGCTCTCTGATAAAGTTCCTGCAGAATTGAAAACAGCGTGCAACGCGAGCCGTTAAGAAAAACAAAAAAAAGAAGGAAAAGCCAGTATCGCACCTTTCGCCCGGGACTGATTACCAGAGCAGTGCCCTCTTTGCGACGAAGGTGCAAAAAAGGGATGGCAGACGAGGCGGTATAAGAGCGCAAAATCGGATACGCTCTGGAATCCCGGCGTGGCGTCACGTGCGAAAAGGGCGTCGAGAGCAACCTCGTCCTCGGCTTGGCCCGGCGCCAAAGCGACGCTACAGCGCCAGAAGGGGTTCACTTCTTTCGGCGGCAACCCCCAAGTAATAATCCTAACTTCCGGGTTAGTCTGGGCTTAATTAGAACAGGGGTTAGCGACTCGCGACTCGCTACGCTACCCTGTATACCAGGTTCTACGAATACGTATGTGTAACGGTGTATGGGGGAGTGCTTTCTTCGGTCCTACCCGCTTTTGAGCTCGAGACACTCGCGGATCCATCTTCTTCGTCCGCGCAAGAAAGAGCGCGTCTACCGGTTTGAAAAACATTCTATTCCCAACGTGTTCCGTATACACAAGTGCGAGTTACGCCGATATGACTACTCTTAAAACTCGACTTAACGTCCGACTATCGATAATCCCGCGCTCAAATAGAATCTTAATCTAAATCACACGCCCTTATCTCCCTCTCCTTTCCAATCCCATTGGTCCCGGCTTTATCTTCGCTACACTTTATTTCTCCTCCGCTCTTCCGCGAAATTGTTCCTACCCCCCCCCCCCTTCTTCCAATTCGCCTTGTTCTTTCTCTCTCTTTCTCTCTCTAGCTGGCGCTACTCATGATTCTTTCAATCTCCCTCTCCTCCCGGTCCCCGACAACTCTCCCATTAATCCGAGCAGGGCCAGAAAGCAAGAGAGAGAGAGAGAGAGAGGACTTAGATGGAGCGTCGTCAAAGTCCAACGTCTGGAATCTAATTACTTGGCAACTTTTACGGGGTTAATTTAGTGCAAGTCGCGCGGCATGTTTGCGAGTTCAAAACAAACGAAGGTGTTGCTACCCGTAACTCCAAGTAGCTCAGACGGTGTGGGAGGAGCAGTTGGCGGATGGAAAATTAATGTGGTCTCGAGCCACGTCCAAAACGCGGACTTGCGGATTCTCGATGAGACGACTGCCGCGCTGCCGACGCTACTGCTGCCGTTGCAGCAGCGCTAGTTGGCTCTTGCTAGTTTATGAGAAGGTGTTAAACTTACAGGGGGGAGGGGGTTTGTCGTGCAACTTGTAACTGGTGTCGTTTAATGAAAACAATTCCGTTCTTACGGCTTTTCTCTTACGCCGTCATGGATATTTGGACACGTATAAAGCCGAGATGAGATAGATACTATTTTATCTAAGAAAAAGATAAATTAGAGATCGGAGATATTTTCTTTAATCTCAAAAAATTACGGTTCAATCGTTCTTCTCAACGTTCATCAATACATGCTATATTTAGGAGACATTTTATAAAAAGATATTTTGGTATCTGCTGGTATTGATATCTACAGGCTCTCGACCATTTATGTCGTCGCTCCGAACGAAAAATAGCAAATTACTCGGTTACTAAAATAAAACTTTATCATTCCAGTTATGACGACTCTAAACTGAGTATTTGTATTCCTACTTAAAAGTAAAGCATTCACTCTTTTTAAACAATAAAACGATACTTTTGCACGTTTTACTAATTTATTTAGTATCAAGCTACTAGTCAAATTTTCAAAAACCGCACTGCAAATATCCCATTGTAACCGCATTAGCCATTGTGTTGGAAACTATACGAAACAAACTATATGCACCGCCACTGTAGTTGCCTAACTAAACTAGTCGCACAATGGACGCAAAATTGGAACAAATACCAATTTAGTCATATCGATTTCGGCGCGTGCGTGCATGTAATACCAACAACGCGCGTACATCGGCTGTAAGCACACCCGCGAGACGCGATAAATCATGAGCAATGCACGGAAAACTCACTCGGAATTCTTTGATCTTAGCCGATTTCATTAGTTCGGCAGCGAAGACGAACGCTTCGTTCATGAAAAATTCCATTACAATTGAGGCTCCTCGAGCAGCCTTCGGAGGAAAAAAATCCATAATTAAACGCTCCTTCAAGCGCGAAAACCCGTCTTTCTCTCTCTCTCTCTCTCTCTCTCTGCCCTCCCCACCCATCTGCTTCGGCACGATAAGCTCTCTCGCGGGCAAAGGCAAGAATCTTTCAGCTGTATGAATAATGTTCGCCGCTACAAGAACAAGGCTTTCGCCGAGCTCAAAGGAGATTCGCTTTCGTTCTACGCAATCTCAACAATTTCGCTTTATGCGAAAATCGAGAGGAGCGCGCAGCGAGATCGATCGGTAAAAGGGTCTGATGCGATCATCCGTTTCTTGCATCACCGATATATACACGTATCCGTGCGACTGCGCTCTCGGAGAAAAATATGAAAAAATATTCAGAAGATAAAAATCTAGATTAACGTCCTCCCCCCCCCCCTCTCCCTCCCGGCAAACGACTTGGCAGTCTCGGCGGTGCATCAGCGATAACGTCGATCGAAACGTCAAAGGCACGAATCGAGTGGACTCTCGTTATCCTAATTCGCAATGGAATAGCAAAGTAGCTGCTCGAGAGACGGAAAGTAAGTCAAATGGACAAACGACAAAGGGACGCAAAGCGAAGAGGGACGAAGGAGATATAGTATGTAGGAGCGACTTATCGATAAAACAAGCGGCGCTATATATACAGACGCGAACTGCCGAGGGAGCATCGAGTGCCACTATTTCCAGAGCGCCTTTGCATTTCTCTTCTTCTATCAACTGTTCTTTCTCGACCCTCTACATATACGTCCCCGTCGTCGTCGTCGTCGTCGCCTGTATTATTTTCTAGTTTGGCGCGCGAAACTCTCGCAACTGTATTATCGTTAGGAGCAGCTGGTCGTCGTCGAGGTCGTATATATAGCTCGCTCGGTTACCTTGATTATCTTCGATTCGATTTTGAAACGGGAGACTCGCTTTGCATCGCGAAAACTCGGGGCGTCGACGGGTCCGGACAGATGCGCGCGAGTTTTTCCCGCTCGAATTTTTAAAGGCGAAAAAGCAGGATTAGCCCAGAGCAGCAACGGCTGCGCGACCCTGTTTCGGCGCGTCCAGCGCATTCGTATATTCCAGAGGCGAGGGCCACTTTCGGCGCGCTCCTGCACTCGTGAAATTGAGCCCTCGCGCGGAGGCTCGAGTGACTTTATCGATCGGCGAGATCACGCGAGAAGTCGTGTTCGCGACCGGCCGTCGGCTCTTACTCTCTCAGCTTAGGCGGGGGGGAACGTGTAATTTAGCCGCAGACACCCGCGACGGCCCGGGCCAGATTTTATCGGGGAATGCTTTTTTCGTGATTGAGAGCCAGCTGACTATGGCCGCGGTATAACGTCATCGACGCTCAGCTGCAGGGGATAGGCACTTGGAAATGCTTTACGAGAGCGAGACGTGCACGACTATGGTTTACGAACTATATCGCGTTATCGAGGATTGCGCACCGAAAATAAAAAGTGGATCGTCTTGTCTCGCGAGATTTCTCGAGTCTCCCATTATTTCCAAGAAAAAGACTCGAAAAACGTCGTGCACAAGACACACCGACGAGATCAATATTCTTCTTACCCGCGACTCTTGATACCGCCGCGATGTGCATTATTTACGGTCAGTGTCCCGCACTGTAATACAAGACAATAACAAGCGAGCCTCTCGAGCTTCCGCGAAAGCTCCGTATTCTCCCCCGCAACAATGCGCAGAAAGCTCGACAGACGCGGCGGTGCGGCAGGAATATAATGCATTAATATGAAGACGTCAGCTTTTTGCGGAGAGCCCGTGCTAATGACGCTCGGCGTAGGGGGGGAGGGGCGCCGGGGCTCGAATCTAATGACGAAGAGTGATATCACGCGATACCCATTAACGCCCATAGGCGGGAGACGCGCGGCACTTGCTCCGCACGCCCGACGTTCCAATGAGCGGCCGACGACGCGAGCCTGAGCTACGGCATCGCCGACAGCGCGCCAAGTGCATTATTATCGTCACTCCTGCCGAGCGCGCTGTGCCTCACTGCGCCGCGCGCTGCGGAATTATGTGCGCTCCTCCCGCGATGCGCGCTTCACTTTCTCGCGCGCCTGACTAAACGCGCGCCGTTCTACTTGCTGGCGCGCGCGCGTCTATTTCGCTGTGCAGCGTGGAAAATTGTCTGCTCGAATTTCCGGGGGAATTTCTGAGAGTCGAGGATTCGCGATGTACTTTTAGGGGGATCATTTTTTTTTTATTGTTTTTTAAGGTTCTGTTGTAAATACAGAGAGAAAGATTCGCGTTTACAATGTGTTTTAGTTTGGGTGGACTTTACTGTGATCGACGTTTTAACAGTACACTGTTTATTTATTGAAGATATGACAAGGTGTCGTTTGAGGTGACGGGAAGAAAAAAAATCCAATTTGCAATACGTAAAAGTGTCTGTCGGGAAAAGTTGAGACAGCCGGATGACCGCGGCAGAGAACTTTCGACAATTTTCGGAAAAAAAGGAACCGTTATCGGAAAAAGTTGGAAAATACTTTTGCTGACGAGAGAGCTGAGAGCTGGGGGGGGGGGGAAGGGAGAGAGAAAGTCTCTTAATGCAAGAAAGGAAACGGATTAGAAGGAGACTTTTACGTAGCTCAAAATAACGTCACACCACATTGAACTTGAGAACTTTTTTTGCAGAAAGCCAAAAAGTTCGGCGGCAAGACCGCGTAATTGGATTTGACTGTGCCAAGTTTCTTCATAAATGCATGCGCTTGACTTCTGATTCCCCGGTGGATATGGATCTCTCTGTGATTATTTTTATTGCTCTGCTCTCAGTAACTCTTGAAATAAGGCTTAACGTGTACAGTGTTGTTCCGGGTACGTATACTATTTAGAACAAAATTTTGAATATTTCTCGAGTATTTTTCAAATGTGATCTTATCACCGTATATTGCATTATTAAGCAAAGTAAAACAGCGCAATCGTGACAAACAGAAATTGAAATTAAAGAAGCTTCAGTATTTCCCTCCGATGAAAAACCTCCCTCCGCCGACGCACAAGAAGAAGCAAATTAAATCCCTCGCGCAGCCTACAAAATCTAGCGCACAGGCGTACGCTTAATTAGACAATCTCAATACACAGCAACAAACAAAACCACTGGAATCCCCTTTCGCTGAACTTCCCGGCCCTTTCACTCCACTCCAAGCTCCTCGAGAGCGTCAGTAGCAGCAGCAGCAGCAGCGGCAGCAGCAGCAGCAGCAGCAGCGCTATACCCTTGAGACAAAGAAAGTAATCCGTTACACACTGCGAGCTCCTCGCTCTCGCATTCATACACAGCTGCGCGACGCGCTTCGCGCGCACTGGCTCAATATCGCGCAAGCGCGCTCGCTTTGTGCCGCGTGCGTGAAAAGCGAGCTTCCCTCCGCTGTGTATGTGCGCCTCGCATAGAGCACGTATGCCCGCATGCGTTTTTTGTAAGCTCGCCTGAAAGCTTCATATATAAGTACTGCTAAATGGGAGAGAGAGAGAGAGAGCTTGCAGCCGACGCCGCTGAAATTCTGATTAGGAGCGCAATGGGCTTCTCTCTATGGTTTAGCATGAATTTCGCGAGAGGCAACGGGGGGGGGGGGGTGGGAGAAGGGGAAATTCTTGAGAATTGCGGTTACCGGGTGTACGCGCGCGCTAGCGAAGATCTTTTGTTCGCTCTATTGTTTACGCCTCCTCCCCCCCTCGATCTACCTGAAATTCACGTGAAAGTACAACAATCCGAATTTGCGAGATTCTTGGGAAAAAGTGAGCTGCCGCGACAAAAGTAACCTGATCATAAAAAAAAAAGAGAAAGAAACGCACTGTCCATATCGCTGGATTCTTGCGCTGCGACGAGCTATGCGCCGGGTAATTCGAAAAATGTGTCTCGAGACGAAGAGGAAAAAAAAACCGGCGAAACTGACCGGAACACGTGGAAGCACAGAAGGAATTTTCAATATACGCGAGCGTGTGCGCAGAGAGAAAAACCCGGGGAGAAAAAAAAGTCGCGCGCAGTGTACAAGCGGATACGGAGATAGATAGCTTTTGAATTTTCAGGTCGGTTTGTCCGTGTTTTTTCAAAAGCTCTATCTCTTTAAAGAGCTGAGCAAATATGTGCCTTCGCAGGAAAAAAAACGCGTCTCTTTCCTCCTCATCGTCTGTAGAGGCAGTAGGGGCTCGTACAGGCCCCCCCTACATCCGTGGCACAGATTTCTCCGCCGGCGGAGAGAGAGAGAGAGAGAGACGTAGATAAGGATAAAAATTAAGTCCCACTCGGAGATTAGAGCCGACTTCTGGCTCTCTTTCAGCCGGCGAGTGAAAGACGGATCGGAAGAAAGAGAAAAATTCTCGCTGAATGCGAGAATCCACTGCAGGCAGCTCGCCTCGTTTCGCGTTTCGCGAGAGATCCCCACGGGATGATATACGCTTTTGTCGACGATGTTTGTACACGTTACCTTTTGCCCGAGACGCATATCTTTCGCGAAGAGGCTCTACGTCAGCTTAATATTCCAAATGACGTATGCATAATTTTTTAGGAAAAAAAAATGCCTGCGCGCGCGCGCGCCACTCGGCCTGATCAAACATTGATCAGCGCTACTGGATTTTCACGACTGAATTCCGCGAAGTATATAATGCATTCGGGTTTACGTGTGCGGCACGTAAAAACACAAAAGAAGCGAAATTCCCAGGACACCTAATTGCAACAGCTCCGGAAAAAGTATAGTATGCGCTCGTATACGTGTATACGTGCGTCCTTTGTCGCAGTGGCTGGCGATTGAAGTCTTACGAGTGCGGAGAGAAAGCCGGCGCATAAAGAGACTCGCTGCGCGGGCGACGCATGTCATTAACGTTATTAAGCCACACCGCATTGCCGCTCGGGTTAAAACACATACTCGGAGAGATTCTTTGTTACCCTCGGCTAATCCGCTCTCTTTCTCTCTCGCTCGCATCCTACCGGCGACGACGAAAAAAGAAGGCCACTTCACGAGCGGAGGCCTTCCTCTTTCTTACTTACGGCTGAGCACTTTTTCCTCAGCGCGAAGGCTCCTCCGCCGACACCTTTTTCTTCTCTCGTCTCTCGAGCTCTTAGCGAGCTTCTTGGAAAATGTTTCAATAAACGTCGAGTACAAGGAGGCTGTTTGCGAGCATTGGTTTTAAAAAACTCGGAGCTTAATCCCTTCACGGGATGTACAGCGCTCGATCCACTGTTTCCGTTATTAATAACATTTACGTTATTAATGACTTAGAAAAATTGTAGTAATTACTTTTCTTTTTTATTATTACCCCTTTTTTTTAAATCAAGCGAATTAGGCTCGCTATTATAAAAAAAATGTCAAAATAGTACAGATAATCGCTGACTCTGTAAAAATCAATTTACTGTTTCTAAAAAAGTGTACGTTTGGATTTTTAAACACGTGCGATCAGTGCTGATTCAACGAATTACGGCGTATTTATGCCTTTCCTTAAATAGAGAATTTTGCAATTAAATAAAATACAGAAAATCGCGCTCGTTCCGCAGTGAAAATTAACTGTCTTGTTTCGGAAATGAGAAATGAAAATTAATGGCTTGTTTCGGAAATGAAGGAGTCAATGTTTTTATCCCATTAACAACCTAGATTTCAACGTTTTCGAAAAGTTATTTACACCGAGCACCAAGGACAATTACTGAAAATTACTCTGCTAACGAACTCGAAAGTATACGTGAAATTCTCCTGTTTCTCAATTCAAACTATAGTAAATTTTTGCAATTGAATAAAAACGAGAAGCACCTAATTTATCGCCATCGCTTGAGCAACCAATCTCTTTTGCAATCAATGCGCGCGAATTTGAATTCCCTAATCCTACACGAGAGAAACCCCGCGATCTCGCATTAATCTTCCCTAATTTATTACCCACAGCTATGCACGGATCCTCGCTGCGAATCTCGACCAGACGAGGAAAAAAAAAAGCCGCCATTGAAGCGGAGAAACCGCGAGGCGCATTAGCCTCTCCATTTTTCGCTTATCCCTCGTAACCGAATTGCCGCATACGGCGCAGGCAGCTTCGAAAGGGCCAACGCGCTCCACATATCCCGCACCTTTAACTTCCCCCCCCCCCCTCCCAACCCCTTCTGCCTCATGCGCGATATTAAGACACGTATACACACTAGGCCTGGCCGTGTGTGTATACGCGACTATACAGCATAAAGCGTCGCCCCTTCGAGTCGCTGCTGCTGCAGCGGCGTCGGCAGTGCACGCTGTCACTTCATTATGCTTTTATGAGCGGCAACCTGATATTGCGAGCGAGAGCGGGGGTGGCACGTGCGCAGAAAAAAGTGACGGGGGAAGTTCTGCTGCTGCTGCTGCTGGGGCAGCTCGCTGGTGCGGTGATGCTACTGCCGCGCGCTGTATATATATATATATATATAGCGCCACTAGATGAGAGATGAAGTTGAAAGAGGAAACGTGCGCGCGTTTGTTACGTGGATGGCTGTAGCTGACGGGAGACGCTGGGAAGCGGAGGATATAGAAGATAAGACGATGCCGGGGAGAGAACAGATTTTTTCTCTTCCTTTTCGGGCGGAAGGACCGACTTTTTTCGTTCGTTGCCGCGAGAGAGAGAGAGAGAGAGAGAGAGAGCGTATTTCGACGAATTTTCGAGCGGATGATTCGTCGATTTTCGAGTTGAGGAGGTTCTGCTTCGAAAAATCGCCTCGCGATGAGTATCGGGTTAATCGATTGGGCGACTGTTGGCAAGAGCTTTTTTTTCGTGCTCTCGAGTTACGGGGTCGAACGTCAGTGAAAAGCGATGCCGATTCTCGATTAGAAGAATGATTTCTCAAAATAGTGTTTCAATGTATTTTCGAAACAAATTGACAAGAAAATATTTTCAGATTCATTTAAATGCGTAGGATTGTATTGTTTGCAGTCGATGCAATTTTCTAAGCAGTAGCTTACGAAAAGCTGTAAGATAGTTTTAAAAATTTTGAAATAGAATGAAGTAATTGATGTTCTAAAATGATTCCAAATTGTTTCTCTGGTTCAGTGAATTCCTTAAAATCATAGAAAAAAAAGTTGTAATTACAAGCTGCTTCTAGTTTAAAGTTACGGCTCAAGAACCTCAAAACAATCGAAATTACCATAAAAATCTTAAATTCGTAAATGTTCACCTATAATAAGACTTCTCGCTACGACAAAGTAAAACATCAGCCATCGAGTAGAGGTCTCGGCTCGGAGGCAAAAAGCGTCTGGTCTTTAGCGTCGTAGTCGGCCAATTTTTCAGGTTCAATAATTAAAGCACTTTATCACAAGTCCATAATTTGCAGCCTATGCTCGCCAGCGGCCTCAATAACGTCGGCGGCTCCCATCTGCGGCGCGCCTGAATCTCCGGAAAATAAGAGCCAATCGAGAACGCCACTATCGGGCAAAATATCGCCCCACTTGACGACCCCCAGAGCTTCGCTTTCTCTCTTTCTCTACTTCTCTCTTTTTCTCTCTAAACAGCTTACAGAGCCTTTGACGTAAAAAAGCTCCGTCGTCTCTCGCGACGTTGCGCTATAACGACGCTGCGCGTAGAGAAGCTACGTTTTACCGCGATTTTCTTTTTTTTTTTTTTTTGTTGATACGCCCGCACGTACACTCGGCGCACGAGGCTTCGCCGTGGAGAGCGCTTCGTTTTCCGTCATTACGAGACCATAAAATGCACTGCATCGAGGATAATGAGCCCAGATCAATTTTAGCGTTAGTAGCTTACAACGGAACTATCGACAAAGCAGTCGCTAACGAAGCAATTGCAAAGTTTCTCCATTGACAAGCCGCTAACAAGCAATCTAAATAATTGATTGCCCAGAATGAGTTCGAATGGCCTCCCTTTTATTTTTATTTCCACGGCTAAAGTCTCTCTCTCTCTCTCTCTCTCTCTCTCCTCTCGATCGACGCCGGATGACTATTGTATCGCAAGCGGACGGCAGCTGTGCGGCTATAAATCAAATTTCCCGCGCGCTGCGCGTTATCGAAAAAGTTTCGAATGAGCGTCGCCGGATTGGCGCTCACGCCTTTAATGGCCACGACGCCGCGCTTATGTCTATATAGCAGAGGCACCAGTAGCCCGCTTTTTCGCCTCTCTCTCTCTCTCTCCTCTCTCGCTTTTTTTCTATTACACTTTTTTTCTCGGCCGATATAGTCGTTTTTTGTTCTTGTTTTCGGTCGGACGTTTTGCTCGGGCTGTTGGAGCTCTTGTTATTGAATTCGATTTGGCTCGAGACTGCGCGAGGGGCGACAGACGGAGTCGACCACCTCCCTTTTTTTCGGACATTTCTTTTTTGATTTGGAGTTTTGGCTTTATTTCGACGGGATGCCCCGGGACAGATTAAAAAAGTATAGGCGAAACGGAACTTCTTGTAGATTCTTCGTGCTTGCCAAATTTAAAGTTTTAAAGCTCTGCTCTACTTTAGTTCTATTCTCGTTGCAACGGACTTTGTTAGCTCAGCACGATACGTTAGTACGAGGAATATTTTATTATATTACTACTCCGTTGACAGTTAATTTTCTAAATTAGCACTTCTTTACCATTATTGTTTCTCGCAGCTGCATAATTTAATTACTTTAAAACAAATTAAATCCAATGCTCTTATTTTTCGCATGTATTTTTGCGGATTAAGTTTATTCCATGGATAATTAAATATTTACGGGGACTTGCTAACCTTAAAATTTTACTATATTAGATGAGAATAAATTAGTATTAAAAAGTTAATAAAATGATAATATTTATTTCTAAAAGAGACACTGTTCTATGCCGCTCATCGATGGTTTATAGCTCTGAAACTTCTTTTTAACTGTTTTAAAAAGTTTTCATTCGGGTATGGGTGTTGGGAATTTAATATTACTTAGAAAACTTCTCGCAAACAAAAAACTCAGATTTTTTTTAGTATATAATAGCTGAGCTTATCAACAACATAAGTAATCCCAACTCTCCGAACTCATTTTTTCTATTTTGAATCTCACACGAACACCTACATGCCAGTTCTTTGTCCAAGCAACATCGCTATCACACGAAAATTTATTCACACTACATTCACAAACATTTAAAATTATCAACTTCAAGTGTCTCGCCGCGTCCCCTCTCGGATTCCTTCGCCCCGCAAAATTAGGAAAAATCCTGAGAAGGGCGCGGAGAGGGGGGGGGGAGCGCCTGCGTAAATAAAGCCTCTCTCTCTCCGAATTAGCAGGCGCATCGCGGAACACGTTCCGCAAGCATTTCGGCAATGTTAATTGAATTAATAAAGCGAAGCGGGCGCGCGTATGAGCGCGTCGCAAGCGTATATACATGTATAGTCTTCCCGTGCAGCACGCGAGGCTCGAGTTGATAAGCCGCGACGCGACGCGGGGCTGCGCACGAGCCTCCCGGGCCTTCGTAATAAACACTTTCGTTATTCACATAGCGCCGGAGACTATGCGGACCTCGCGAGATCATTTGCCGCGGCGCGAAATTGTCGACTCGGGACTTTCGCCGCGCGTATACGGCTAATGAAAGTGCGATTTACTTTATGCCGGCGGGATGGGGGGGGGGGGGAGAGCTTGCGGTTTATCTTGCGGAATCTTCCCTGCGCGCGGAGGATGTTTGCCGATGCGCGAGTTTGCACGAGTATATATATGTATATCCGAGTTTTGGCCGGGGCACGACTTTGGATTGATAAACATTCGACTTTGATAGGTGTGCGCTTGTTTTGTTTGATGTTTCTGGTCTAGGCTTAGTTGCGTGTAGCGTATAGCGACGGGGGATGTGATTGAGGGAGATTTTTGAGAAAATTGGGTTGAGAGAATATTGTGATTATGATAGGAAGAACCACTTCAACTGTTGAAAACTATTAATAAGCAAGAAATATGAGGATCCTTTGGTGTAGTACGTACTCTATAAGATAAATTTTCTTCAATATAGTTCAATACTTGATCTCCTAGCATGATTTGGTTTTTTAATATAGTTGTCACAATTATTGTTCTTTATTGGAAAAAACTCCCTTGTTCTTGCAAAACGTCATAAATCCTGATTTAGCGACATAATACTGAAATAAGATGATAAGACACTGTCTTAGGAAATCCGAGTTTTTAGGAATACTATCAATCTCCGTAATTCTGTTCCAAATATAATTGTGCTGAGTTAGTAATAAAAAGTCCTTGGGTTAATATATATGTTGGATACATAGATATGAGCCTTAAAACCTAAAATATGTATGTTCAATACTGGTGAAAAGACCTTACATTCAAACTCTTGTTTATTATAATAATACGTAGGTCCAATACATCAGTATTTGAGACCAAAATGTCAATGAGCAAAAAGGTACACGCATGAAATAACGGCTTTTAATAACAGTATACCGAAAAGATTATTATCGCCTACATTAAAAATCGCGGTAAAACTTCACCTCCTACCCCACCCACCTGTCTCCTCGTAGACTGTTTAAGCGGAAATTCGCGAGAGACACAACAATCCTCGGATCGGAAAAAGCAAACAAGCCTAGTGTAACGCTATGGGGCAGCCTCGAGCCTTGGCCGCAACTCGAGCGAGCATAGCAGAGAGAGAGAGAGAGAGCCGGAGAGAAGCAAAGGAGAATTTAACTTTGGGACCGGCCGCGCGCGCGCGACTGGAATTGCTTGCGAACTAATCTCACCGCGGCGCAGAGCCGTCCGCGATGCCCGGCGTTTACGCTAATATACGAGGGGGCGAACAGGCGGACAGAGGAAACCGAGGAATCGCGGGTGCGCTTCCGCCGTCGTCGTTCTCGGTCCACCGAGGATCGAACGGCATCGTCGCGCACCGAAACGTCCTCTGCGGCTATTAAAATTTCAAACCCGCGGGCAGTCGCACTGCCGGCGATATTCCCGTTGCTGTGGGGAGTCGTCGCGGCGGTAAAAATACTCGAACTCGCGGAGACGAGAAAAATTGTACTTGTCGCTCGAGCATCTGGAGAATCGCTATATGACGTGTGTGCGAAGTCGAAAGCCAATATACTCGCGAGAGAGAGAGAGGCTCAAGCCTCCCGCGTAGCTCATTCTATTCATGAAGGCATTAGCGAGATTACGCGCGTTTCGCCATCGCATAATACACCGTCGAGATGTAGAACCTGTACAAAGACGATGAATCTTCGGGATTTATGAGCCGGAGAGGAAGTCGATCGAAAAGCTCCACTGCAGCGGAGCGTCTATAGTTCATTACCGCGGGTAACAGGTGCGAGAGGGCTACAACTAATTGCGGAGCTTTTCTCTTCATTGACTAATGCCCGACGCGGTACACAGCCCCCCGCGATTGTTCAACAAAAATCCGGTCGCGGAAAGTAATTGCAAGTACACCGCGCAAGTTTACGGCTCCGCGCGAGCGAACGCAAATGTCATATCCGCGACGCGATCGATATAGCGAAATTCTCCGCGAGATGTGTATACACGGCAGCAATGAAACGGGCGAAACGGCGAAAGAAAGGGACACACGCGCGGAATTCCTCAAGGGCCGAATAAATTTTCGCAATTACACGGGCCGCGAGGGGGGGTAATACTCGCGCATTCCCGAATCCCCAACAATTCCCATCAAAGTCTCGGCGTAGCCGCGCGCATCGTCCGAATATTATGAAAGCTACGCGCGCCGGTATAATCCGGCATTCCCAGCGCCATGTCGTTCCGCCGCGTATACACGCGTTATTACGCCCGTAGGTGATAAGAGTTACAGTCGAATCCGCGCGTATATAGCTGCCGAGGTAAGGGGGTATGTGCAGCCGCAGTGCAGCTCCGCATAAACGATCGGCGCAGTGGCTGCCTCCCTCCCTACTGCTCCAATGGATTGAGGCTCTCGATGCTCGGTCTGTGTGTGTGTATCTAGCGTCGAGAAAAAAAATTTATTAAATCGTGCGATATGCAGTTGGAAGAGACTCGCGTATGGTAAAACTTTAATCAGGCGCAATCTTAGAAAATGTCGGATTTCAAGCTGAACGATAAGAAAACGTTTTATGAGGGGAACATTCGGCAAGAACGATTAAAAAAGAGATGAAACAGTCATTATTCATACTATGTAGTATGAAGTATAAAAGTAATATTATACTGTATATAAAATATACATTAAATTTTACCCCTGATTATTCTTTCCACATCCGAAAAAAATCACGAGTCTTATTCGTTTAATAATTTTCATAGATTGTAAATATTCGAATTAATTCTTTCGTGCAATTTCGACGCGACTTGCACGGGTAGAAATTCTAGGTCCTCTCGCTAACTCTTAAACGGCAACACATGCGATTCAGAGCCGCACCCCTATCTTGTTTCACTGAAAAATCGATCGGCTAACAACCCTTCATCCCCTCGAATTTCTTCATTATCGAAAATCGCTGGTGCAATTAAATTTTTTCGAAAATACCCCTATATCAACGCGAGAACGAGTATTATTGAATGATTTTCATCATTTTGACCATCCGAGCTGTAAACAATCTGCCTGTCAATACGAATGAGCAGCGGTTTTTTTCCACGGCTCGGCCTTCGATTCAGTTGTTTATTCGCGCATGCGACTTGGCAAAAAATTTTATTAAAAATCCCCCGCAGTTTCTGCGCGAGAGAATTCCGAAAATATCCGGCAGAGGTAGAATCGAAAATCCTTGAAATTCCAGGGACTGCAATATACCCCCGTACGCAAAAACCGCATGTACGAACCGCAAGTCTCAAATTTTCCGGAAAAAAAGAAAGAAAAGCCACGGGCAGTTTCCCTCATCCCCGGGTGGGAAACAATCGAATAGCCCAGCGCCACCGAAATCCAACCCCTATTCTCCGAGAGCCAGCCAAAAATCCTCGAAATTTTCAGCGAGAGACGTATAGAGGCAACTGATCCGCGCCAACGTCGCCAGAATGGATCGCCTTGGCCACCTCTGTCTTCTCCCGGCGCTGGGCGTACAGGGGGCGCGCGCTATTCCGCTGCGGAGCACTTTAGCGCCGCGCCGATCGAGGAGCAATAAAATTGACCGATGTTCCCGATTACGCGCGCGCGCGAGGGGGCCGAAATTAAACGCGATTTTCCCAGGGCCGCGTCGCGCCGCGTCTTACTCCCGCCGGGCGCGTATACTTACTCTGATTGCGCTCCGTTTTCGAATTAATTCGTTTCGCTCGCTCGTCGCCGCGCCGTTCTCCAATCGAGCGCGTGAAAGGATCCATTTGGAAAATTGCTTGACGCGAACGCCGACCGAAGGAAGTTTCGGAGAATTGCGCCGCGCGGCCAGTGCTTTCAAAATGCAATTGTCAGGGCAGGGTTCGCGGCTCCCGAGACACCACCTCCCCGCTTCCCCCCCCCCCCTTTTTTCCGCGACGACGATGTAATCGCGAAATAATGCCCTCTTATTTATCGATTCGATACAGCGCCGCGTGAAAACCCGCTGAAACGCTAATTTCCAATTAGAGACGTCCCTTTTTACGGGGAAAAAAGCCGCGGGAATACGTTGCATAATCGACCGTGAAAAAAAAAGTCGCCATGGAAATGGCCGGAGGGGGGAGCGAGGGAGAAGCAAAAAAAAAACCGAGAGGAGGCTTTGTCCGCGCAATCGCGAATATCGATCCGAGGCTATTACGGATTAATTAATTTCCCGCGATTGGGCTATCGCTGTCGGTCATCTCTCCTAACCGTATAGGAACGGAAAAAGCGCGCAAAAAAAAAGTAAAAAAAAAAATATCATCCGCCGCGCGCAAGCCCATGCGATAATCGTCGGTACAGTAGCTTTCGACGTAATACCCACCCCCCGAGGAGTCTCTTTGTGTGCGAGCGCGTGTACGTGCATTTTGCCGTATACACTCTCTCGATGAATTTTCGTCGGAGTGTATAATGGAGGATCGAGCAAATGGACGAAGGGATATTGTTAAACGGGGACAAGAAGGCGGGATTTAACGCCGGCGATATCGAGCTGATGAAATTTTTTCCCGCAAGCCGCTTTTTTCCTGAAAAAAAAAAACACACACACAGAGGGATATACTTTTCCGCGGGCTGAACTAAACAAAAAATCCGAAATGAATTAAAGAGGGAGAGTCGAGGGGGTACGCGAGTAGATAATCGAGGGAAGGAGGAATGGAAAAGAGACGTATATACGGCGATTAAGATCGAAAAGCAGGCCTGCCGCGATCTTTCGAGGAAAACGGCCGCGGCGCCGCGGATAATAATAGAAAAAAATATCAGCCGGCTTTATCGGCGGTTCAATCTTACGCCCCCCCGACAATAATTATTTCTCGCGTGTCCGATAGCATCGAGAGCTGCCGCTGCTGCTGCTGCTGCTGCTACTGCGGGGACTATTACTTTCGTGCGGGCTCGAGTGTGTTTTACGCTCCGCTTTCTATAGCCATTTCTCTGCTTTCTCGCTCCGATTATTTCTTTTTTCTCTTTCCGCGTGTGTGTATACAGTCCATTTTGTTTCGTACTCCGAGGCTCGCCGAGTTTCCCAGGATGACGCTTTACTATACGTACTGGCGAGACTGTCGTTCACGATTCGAGGTTAGAAAATTTACGCGCTAAACGGACTGTCGATCGGATAATTCACGGAATGGAGTACAGTTCCTTTTCTTTTTAGAACGAGACCTCGCCCGTTCTCGATAAACCGTTTCTTTTCAATATTCACTTTTTCAGATTAGGAATTCATAAATGTATAGAGACCGCACGCGAAAAAGAACCGGCAATCAAAGTGTGAACGGAATGATTACATATCTCCTCCTGGAGTAAGGCTGGAACGACTGCAGACACGCTTCGTGCTTCTGGATATCAGATTTTCTCAATTCGCTCGTACTCGTTCCTTTTTTAGAATAGAAACTGCATTCGACCGCGGACTTGATAATCTGATCTGTAAAACTTTATCGAAAACAATCTATCAGAGCAAATACCCGCCCATCAGATAAATTCTCGTATTTTCTGAATTTCAAATTTTTAGGTCGGCTATTTGTACAAGAGTAGGAGTCGGGCGTGAAAACGAACAGCCAATCGGAGAGCAAATAGAATGATCAAATATTCTTTTTAGAACAAGATCGATTATTTCGTCGTATCACGTTTTGCCCCTTTCATAGTTTGAAGTTAGGAATTCACAGATGTGTTTCGAAATATACTGCTCGTGTCATCACTGGAATATTCTAAATATAACGAATCGCACCGAAACCTTATCACCTAACGATTTACCCCACACAAAGTGCGTTATTCGAGCAAAACTCGGAAATCAAATGTGCGGTGGGACAACAGTTTGATCCGGAGACTCCAGCCCAATAGCCCCATTTCTCTTCTCCTCCCCGCAAATCCTTCTCCGCAGAAAACGTCATCAAACCCTGACGAACGCTTCACGGGGGGCGAAGGGGGTAGGAGGGGGCAGGCGGGGGGAGGGGTACGAAAAGTATCAAAATGGCCGTTGCAGCGTTCGGCGCTTTATCCTCTCCGCGGCGGCGCACCGCAGAGCCAAATCTTGAAAAATTACTCTTTAAAAAATATTAGTCGGTTGGCGCGGCGGTTGCCGCGCGTGAGCCGCCTACGGGATTTCCCGGCACTTAATCATTCAGCGTCCGTCTCTTTCGCACTTTTGATTGCGGCCATATTTCGTGACGCGCGCGACGACGACGGCGACATCGTCGACGTATGTAAAAGCGAGACGGCGAGATGGGGCATACATTATTCAAGCTCGAAAGCGACGGCGGGACGTCGTAAAGGGGGAGGGGGAGGGGAGTATCGCGAGCGACGTGCCAAACGTTCGATTATCAAGTCATTAAGGCTATCTATTTACTGCTGAGCTCTGTGCTTTTCCGCGCTGATGTGCGCGGAGCCACGCGAGCGAGAAAACGATCTCGAGTGCGATGCACGCCAAGAGGGAAAATAATTTTCGAGCATGGATTATGCGATGCAACATTCAAATATGGGTAGTACTTGCTGTCGTTTTGGCTTGAATTTCGAGTAAATGTTCCTCTGTTATTGCGTGTAGCATATGAACACCTAATCTTCTAATTTATCTATACTAAACTTCTCAATATCTGTTAATAATATATATACCTGTTTAAACTAAATAAAAGAAAATCGAATTTAATTTACCAACAAAATACGCTCAGCAATTTGTTATATTAAAATCAATACTTGAATTAATTTAAATACCTGCATTATTCGATCAGATAAATATTGCATTAATCTTTAAAAAGAAAAGCACAAATTTTAATATTCATTAAATTACTAAAATACAAACTGATTTTAATGTTTTATTGAGCACAGCACGGACAGTTCAATAAATTTTAATTCAAATAATTCGATATATCGACTTGATATTTATTTATATTTCATTTGATCTAGAAATTATTTCTCTCATAGCAAATAATGCAATATTCAAAACGCGCCTCACGTTACCGGATTATTCAGTCAAAATTTGGAATATTGCTTTTGGTTCAATAATGGCTTCTCACAATCAACAGCTGTCTTTTTGTCATTTCGCACAAATTCTATGCTAATCCTGAAATATTTATTTAAAAGTCGTCTACGTAGGCTGCAAGTACGACAGATGTTTGAAGCACAAACACTAAACAAAAGTTTTGAAATTACGTAAAAACGCTTTACGCGAATCTCCAAAGCAGATAACGGCGAGCTTGTAAAGCACAAAAGATAAATACACATGACATACTAAAATCCACATGCACAAGTCATCAAATTTTTTTTTTAATTGGCAACAAAAAAAAGCAAGCGGTCGCTCGAGGTTAAGCCTGATTTATCGGCCCGCAAAGTTGAAAGAACACACGTTTCCCTCTTCGTAATATAATGTTTGAACTGCGCTTTTTGCTAAGCCGTGATTAATGCGAAAAATTTACGAGGTTACTGGCCCGATTGTAAAGCTTGATAGAGCCTGAAGCATACATGATTGCACCGAGGGCTTTTATTAGACGGAATAAAACACTATTTTTCTACCTGACTTTGGAATAAAAGCGTATTAAGCCATAAAAAGCGATTGAAACTGCACGTTTTAATGCGTTATTACGTACTCACTAATTTTCATTCTACGATAAAAGGTGGAGAGTTGGCTAACTAACCTGGAACACATAAATGGATGTACATAGTTAGAATTACACATTGCAAAATTTCAATTATAATGATGACCTAAATAATGGATTACGTTACCGTGAATTCTGAATTTCATATAATTAAACATGGTATTTTAATGCATGAAAAGAAGAAAGTTGTGCTTAAAAATGAAAGGGCATACATAATTTAATAAACCTGTGCTGAAGAACTTATAATTAGCTACATCGCCCTGATAGAAACTTCACCAGCAATTTCGATGTCGAAGATATTAATTAAATAGAGCTGTTTTACTCGAAATTAGCAGTAAAATTAAGCTTAAAACTATATTTATACTTATAGTTACTTATTCAACTATACAATGCATATTTATAGTACTGATTTTTTAAAGAAACAATTCGTACCAGAAATTGCCGCTCATATAATGCCCTTATACTTCAGTTACTAAGTTTGTTGGACACTTATATGTATTTGAAAAAGACGAAAATAGATATAGATACTGATAATATTAATATGTCAAATTGACCTTTATTCAAGGTACGAGAATTCATTTTCTCGAATCTGGTCAAGATTTCTTAAACGAAAGTAGACGGCTTCTTATGAGTAAAAGAAAGATTTACTATTTCAAAAGTCACTTCACGAAAGTTGTGCTCGAATTCTGTTGAAGAAGGGCCTAATCGTGACTAAAAATTCACAAAAAATTTGAGGTTATACCCTCTTCTCAAAAGTAATCTCGCGTCTTTTCTCTCGCATAAATCACTTAGATCTGCCCGAAATCCAATAACACAAATGATGCAGTTGCCTTTCTCCCTTTTTCTTCTTGTCTAGACGATTTGATGATAATTAACTTAGCTCCATTACAAAGTACTGGGATTCACAACGCTCATTTCAATTATTATACATCAAGAAACCAAATAGCCGCGAGCCACTGTGGATTTTTTATTTCAACTGCCCGAAACCGTCAGTTTACCAGCGTCATTTTATTATTATTATTATACACGAGCTTTCTAAATGGCCAGATAATACCGCGCAGATCGACGCGGATAATGGCGAAAGATTTCACTCGTAAAGTTAAATCCTTATTAAAAATATGGCGGTAAAAAGAATATCAGGATCTAATTCCAGGGGAAGTTTTCAGAGTGTAGCGCGTGCAGCGCGCATAAGCAGCCCAGGCCATCATTACAAAATCATACCTCCCGGGCTAACGGGCCAGGCCGTGCAGCCAAACAAAGCCGTCGTAAAAAGAGGGCGTAAAAAAAGGGTAGCCGGCCGACAGTGGAAAATAGAAAAAAAAAAATATCGCGAAGGCAGATGCGCGCCGGCCCCCGCGATGAAGAAAGTTTTTAAAGCCCTTAACCTTATTCAGCGCGCAACTAAACTGACTAACAAACTAACTGACGTGCTCTCGAAAGTAGCGGCCCTAGCCTCGCGGAGACTTAACAAGGCGAAGGCGCCGAAGTGCCTCTAAATCGAGCGACTATATACTTCTCTCGGTTCGTCTATTTTCGCGACGATTTCGCAAGGGGCAAGAAGAGCAGTCGTTAAGAGGGACCCGTGCCATGTGTGCAAGGAAAATTTTGAATTGCTGTGTATTGCTTGGATTTGTCAGACTTTATGGTATAACTATCGTTCCCTCTCAAGGCTGTACAGGGCGTGAAAACTCGCGGTAATCAAGCTTGTATAGAGAAGTAGTTTGTATATTGAAGTAGGACCCACAAATAATTGTATTTATAACATTTAGAATCCCAAAGAGCAACAATGTACAGACACTTTGACTCCCTTACTTAAGTAACTTTTTTTAGACTAATTTTGACCTTACAAACAATATGCTTTCTTGTCTCACCATGGCACCATTAAAGATCTTCATCAACAATTTTGTCTCTTATAATACTCGATAAAACAATGCTGCGCACAATGCGTCATGTGCCGCACTCGATTGTAATTCCACACTGAAGACAACAATCAGGCTGTAGGGAAATACTTTGTGCGCTCGCGAAACGAGAAAGCCTTTGAACAAGACAAGATCACATCCCTGTACAACTTGTATTATGTGCATTAAGCACCTCCGCTGAAAAAGATGCTCACAGTGGAACGCGCTGGAGAGACTATGCAGAGGCAAATTAGAGCGGAGACCAAGCTCGAGAACGAGCGGCAAACTTTTCGAGAGGCACTTTACAAGGCGAGCGAGCCGAAATTATTTCTGTGCAGATTGTGACGCGCTACAGTGACAAAGTGCCTCTCTGTCGCGCGCTGCGCACAGGCGAATCGAAAACTTTGGTAGCGGCATTGTTTCGTCAGTTCGATTCGGCAAAGCGAGTTTGGAATTCGGCAAAACAGCCGAGCGAATTCTCGTTTCTTCCGCGTGTACGTGTATATGAATCTGTGTACACAGGCGCGGCGTTTATTCCGTGCGCGCAGGCGCACAATGGGCCGGATTCACTTTTGAAGTTTGAACCAGCCCGCCAACTTTATCAGTTCTGGCTGTGCGCGACGCACAGCTGCGGGATGGAAATATCAGCGATTATGCAAAAATGAGGGTCGGCCGCCGGGGCTGTGTAAGCTACAAAAATCCACAACTGCCCGATGGAGCCTCATGAAATGAACGACCTAATCACATATTCAGTATTCCTACCTGGACCCCGAACACGTCCCATGACCCGTTTGCATAATGCGACACGATTTCACGGCAAAGTTTATATGGGACGCGACGATCCTCTGGGTGAACTACATGCGATTGTCCTCCGCAGGCGCAGTGCTATAGCCGCGCGTATGCACGTTCTGCTGGTCATTTAAAAATATGAAAATTCCCCCGCCTCGGTCTCGTGGTAACGGCGCGCAGCCAGAGAGCAGAGCGTCTCGAAAGTGAAATCTCGAGAGTAACTAGTCATCCTCAAGGTTGCCCCCGTCGCACTTTCAATTTTCCCCATTTAAGGCCGTTAATGAAGGGCCGTTGCTGGGGTGGTTGCTGCTTCTGCTGCTGCTTCGGCATTCAGCGAGCAGCGCTCGGTCGAGGGACCAGACGTTCTCGCTTTCGGTTCTCTCGAGTCGCCGGCCCTATTATCTTCTCCAGAGCCGACGCCGCCGTCTCGCTCTGTATTCATTTTTCAACAGCTAATTTATGCTTCCACCCCACTCGCCCATCCCTCCGGGGCCTCCGGATTGTTTGAATTTCGGGGCGTGCGCAGCCTTCGGAATCGCAAGGAGGCGCGTCCCGCGGTTCAATGACTTTTTCCACGAGGCTGAAAAATGCTTTTTCGAAAAAAGAGCGCGCGCGCACATCCCCCTCGGCTAACCAGTGCGAAGGCACTTTCGGCACTGCAGTACATCACACCCCCTCCTCCCTGCGCGACTGCGGGGGAACTTATCTAATGTACGTATAACTCCCGGACGGGAGTGGAACGCCTCGGCCTATCCCGTGTCTTTTCCGGTGAGAAGTTGCCCTCTCTCCCTATCGCTTTATATAGGTATGTACACAGCCCCCTCCGAGTCGTCGCCTTCTTCAATCTTGGCATCTCCTGACTTTCGTCGTCGTCGCCGTCGTCGTCGTAGCTGGCTGGCGCGCGGTTGCGGCGGAAAGGAGAGCGGTTCGCTCTCAAAGTGAATATTAAGCTTGGCTTCGCCCAACTTTAGCCCCCGCGCGCCTCGCCTTTGTCGCGGCGAATGACGGAGAGGCGGGAGACACGGAATTTTATCGGGCCGTTTAGTCGCGATAGTTGATTTTGACATTGAGACCCGGGTGTTCCATGTCTCACGGCTGCAGCGGTCCTTCGATTATGGAAATGAAGCCTGGGCGAGCGAGCCGTGTGCCCTTTTAACTGGAGACACGAGGGGGAGCATTCGCATCATAGAACAGCGTAGCCGATCTTTCCGTATCAATCATCTCGCGTTGTGTTTCACTTTATTTGCTAATCGTATTGTTGATTTATTAGAATTTTTCAATATCTCCTTACATCTGCTGGATTATGCAAAGAATTGAGATTTCAATAATATGACGATGAAAGCAAAATTTGATCATTCCATTTGTAAAATATACTATATTTGTAGAATGTGCTGAGAAAATTATCTGTGTGGGAAGCATATTATTATTACTCGTACAGTCTGAACTATGATTTATTATTTTTAAGCTTACGTTAACAAAAACTCAAGCAATGACATTGAAATCGTAATTATAATACTTTTAAGGGTGAAATATAAATAGTACACTCGCAGATTACCACAAAGTTGTTCTTAAAGTTATCAAAAAGTTATTCTTAAATTGCAGATAACAATAGAAATTGAAATTCTATAGTTAAATGCTCTGTAAACAGTAAAGTACGACTGTATTCTGTAACTTGGGCCAATGATTAATGAATCATAAAAGGAAGGAGTCTAAAGTGACGAACACTGCATTGAAACACTCCTATTCGACATTTCGGAATTCGACGATTCACTGCGAGAACGGCAGCCCGCGCGCGAAAATAGTCTGCGAGCGAAGGAAGCTCTCCTCTCGAAGCTGCGCACTTATTCCAGCGCGGCGGTATTACACAAAAGATTCTGCAAAGTCAACAACCGTAGCATCGACGACAATGTAAAACTTGGTATATGGCGCGCGAACGTCTTTTTCGGGCGAGCGCGACACAGATATATAGCGGGGGAGAATTGTATATAAAGTCGAAGACGTGACCGTCGGGAAAGAAGACGACGCGACGAGTAGTAACAGCGGCAACCGGGAAACGCTTCCCAATAAAACGACATAACGTCAACCGTAAGTCTTTTTCCGATTTCAATCAGAAGCTAGGGCTGCCTGCCGTCGCCGCGGAGTCTCGCTCCTTCTCTATCTTTCGCCCTTTAAAGAAAAACATCAGAACCCCACAGATTCCCCCGCGTCTCTCTCCCTTGCCAACCTCGTCGTCTATACGTACACACGTTTACGTGTACATACATACACACAGAGACGGTGCGCGCGAGCGTGCGCAAAGGGCGTGTACATCGACTTTCCGGCTGATTTATGCCGGCGTCAAATCACTTGAAAAGTCTGGAACAATAGACGTCAGCGGCGACGCGGAGCTCGAGGTACTCGGCCTGAAACAACGACGACAGCAGCAGCAGCAGCGACGACGACGACGACGGAGCGTCGAATGGAGCAAAATAAATCCGTCAAGGAGTATTTATAGTCGGATGTAGTAATCCGCGTTTTTGTTACCTCGGCTGCAGCCCGCCTGTATACGGCTACGTATAGGCGCTGCGCTCGGCTCTACGCTCCGATGCTGCGGCGCTGCGCTCGTGGAGGTTGGCCGGCAGACTTTATGAGCTTTTTCATGTTTCGATCGAGGGGGGGGCGCTAGAAATTTGATGAGACGACGAGGAATCGGATTAGCGTTCTCCGAGTACAATCGAGGTCGAAATCAGAGGTGAGCCTGATTGTTGGAAAATCGAATCGATGAGACTGTCTATTGCGTGCGAAGAAATATTGGGGTTCATTACTAATGAAGTTAGGGGTATTGAAGATGATAAGATTGTGGAGGTGAGGTAGTAATTGAATATATTGTGATGGGTATTTTGGGTTATGATTATTAAGTGCTGCGTTCTAAGTAATGAACTATAAATTTTGCTTCGAACTAATATATTAATCAAATTTCCGAATGGACCAAGAGTATACATATTTAATGACAGAATAATAAATCGAAATCCATAATCGAAAGCCGAGAATACTCAGTTATTAAACAACGCAAAATAAGCGTAAGCTTACACAAATACAACTTTCATCGACGTATTCACCAATTTTCAGAAGGGTAAATGTCCTTAAAATATCTTATAAGGACGTTACACATAAGAAAACCTTATTTGCTATTCATTATGTGTAACGCAGTGAATAAAACTTGAATTTCGAGAACGAATTCATTAATTTGCATAGAAAGTGGTTCCATAAAAAAATTCTGAACTTCAAGGTTGATTCTCATTTCACTGCGTGGGGAAGTGGTAACGTTTAGCTCCCTTTCTGGCGTGCATGCAGCAAATACCGCATACAGTAAAGAATCTGTTACAACTCTACATGTTACACGTGTACTACTTATAAGTCTATTTTAACTTTTCTCACGTGGAGAATTCATAACCGTACACAGTGAGCCCTATCCGGAGTAAGCAGGGAATAATTTCTAGAAAGTTAGGTATTCAGCGCCACCAAGTTGAGTAATGAATAAAATTGAATTGTATTGTCCGCAGTTCACCTGAAATTTATGCATTCATCACTAATGTCTCTATACATGTATTTATTCTGAGGGTAAAATCATTCCATACCACAACGTTGCACGAAACTTAATAGAAGGCCAATACGTCAGCATCTCTTCGTGGTATGCACAAAACAGATAAAAGTTAGTAGCATTACCATTTAACAAGTTCGAGATCAAATCCTAAAAAGTCCCTTTTACGCTACACCCATGCAGTATCGACTACACCTGAAAAGGTCTCGAGGCAATAAAAGAAACAACTCTTGATAAAGGATTTTAAACAATGATTCACTATTTACAATCGCATAATCCGCCAGTTATAAGTTTCTCGTAAATTAGGTGTTAACAGTCCCTCATTTCATCGTAACAGAAGTAAGTGCAGCAACGACAGCAGTCACTCTACGAGAGTGCAAATACGTCCTGAATTCACTTTCGAACTTCTTAAGCTTTCAAAGAGTGAAATTTTCGCTTCAAAAACTTTGCCCAGTCAGACAGAGAGTGTGGGACAGAGAAGAGGGGAGAGCCGGAGGTGGAAAATCCCAGTTTGTCAAAGTTGATGGAAAGGAGTGGAAGAAGGAAATAGTTAAATTAATCACTAAATCCTACATTAGCGAGTGTCGCGAGTAACTGTGTAACAGCACAGCACTACAAGCCGACGAACTTGGAAGCACATATACCGAGGCATTATATTAGTCAGCAGATATCGCAATTCGAGTTGCCTCTCGGAGAATCGTCCATAATAAGACAAGTCGATTCGAATTCACCGCGTGTAACCCTCCTCTCTCGAGCTCCCCGCCATGCCTACACTTCAACTCATTGCCGCGAAACTTGGCGAGCTGTATATACATACACGCACATATATCTGCAGTCAGCAGCCGCGTACGTGTATGAATTAATTGCAGCACATCTATACAGCGCGCGTCGAGTTCGACTGGGGGCCCTTTTTTACGGGCGCTCGTAAAACCTGGTACACCTTCGTGTACACCATAAAACAGCGGCGGCCCGTGATCCGCGTCAGCCGAAAAAGAAAATCAGGGATCTTCCCCATCGATAGCGCGCGCGCGCTCTGGGCGGCCAATAAAAAGCGCTCCGGCGATCACCCTCCGGCGTCAACAGCTCGTCCTCGCGCGTACGTCGCGCAAAAAAGTAGCCGCGCGCACTCCATTTCCACGAGCTCTACGGGCGTGCGTATTATACGCGTACTCTCGGCGCAAATGGAATTCGTGCAATTACCGGCGACTGCCTCCAACAACGCGCGCGGAGTTTCGAGAAAGACAGTCATTCACGCACTGTACACGGGAATATTGACCAGATCTCGCTGTCGTAATGTATACAGGGCGAGGAGGAGCAGTAGTAGCAGCAACAAATAGTGGCAGCAGCGAGAGAGAGATAGAGAGAGAGAGAGAGAGAGAGAGAAGGATGCCCGATCCGGAAGAATTATTCCCTAGTGACGTATCGTCGGAGGATTCGCTGGATCGTGAAACAACTTGGCTAATACCTCGGGCCGACCCGTGTACTCCCAAAACAATCTAAATCTCACCCCCCCCCCCTACCCCCGGGCTCTCCTGCAGCCGAGTAGAGCAATGCTATAACAACTCGGACGGTATATGGCTTTCTTACGATACTTGGGAGCAATGGAGAGAGAGAAAGAGAGGAGCTATAGACAGATGGGGGGAAAAAAACTCGACTTCTTTATTGGGTCATTGATGGACAGTGTATGGGCATGACGTGGCAAAACTTAAATTTTTCTGTGATTTTCTGAATTTCATTGAGTGAAAATTATATGATTATGATGATGATCTAATAAACTTATTAAAAACGCTTATGAAGAGGGTCGCATTGAATTCTCAGATTTTTTATTTTTTTAGTACACTATTTTACCTAGAAAGACGTTATAATTTTACTAGTCACTCTCATTGAGATTTACGCTTTAAAATATTGATAAAGAACAATTTCGAAACTTATTTCTTCCATTAAACTAGGTCAGTCTGAACTCGACAATATCTCACAATTTTCATTTATTTGAAAAGTTTGTAAGAATATAAAATTTTGAACAAAAATATCACTTTTATTAAAAGTAAGTGAAATAATAGACACTTCTGGACGAATCTTTCGTACATATTAAAAGCGGGTTTTATATTCGCAAGAGTGAATAAAAAAAAGTTTTGCTAATATGAAGACTATACTGTTCCTTATTTTAATTTATACGAACTCACGCCAGTTATTCTCAGTAATCATCAGCGGTCCACAAAAGCCACGACAACTGAGAGAAATGAAACACCGACCCAGAGCCATGGGATTCGCTCGAAAGAAGCCGCAGAGAGCATCCGATCACGAGAAGCTTTAAATTCAAGAATCCGCAATAGACGAAAAAAGGACATCGGCTTTAGAAGCCGTGTATAGCAGTTACCCGCGAGACACATTGTCCTGTTGTATATACCCCCCACACTGTCGCTCTTCCCATTTTCTAGCCCGCGCACGTATAAGCTCGCATCTCTCGGCCGGCGTCATTTTGCATTCCCCGAAGAGACCTAGCAAACTCTCCTCCCCCTCCCCCCACCCTCCCCTTCAACTCTTGCCCCCCCCCCCCGCCCCCACCCCCACCCTCTTACGCGAATTTCCCATGGCGGCTTTTGCAAGGCTATATACGACGCTCCAGGAATTTCGAGATTGCTCTGACCACGTGCCCGTGTACGAGCTTACTTTTCGGACTGGCACTGCTTTGTTTGCTCGTGAGACGCGTTCAATTGATTCCGCGCGAAGCGATGCTCGGAGTTTCGAGCTTGCATGCGCGAGAGAGAGAGAGAGAGAGAGAGAGAGAGCGCCACCTATTTGTATTAAGCTGAAATTACAAGTCGTAGACAACGCTTTTCACGAATGCACATTCCCCGCGATTCTAAGCGGCGATTTCTCAACAAACTCGGTCCAAGAATGGACGGCTAGAAAGGGGTGGTAGGGGAAGGGGAGAAAGAAGTGGAGGGGGGGGGGCAAAAAAGCTCCGCGCACAAAAGAGACTTTGGAAGTTTCGCGAAAAAGAAGAGAGAGAGAGAGAGAGAGAACACGCGAGAACTAAGTGGAAACTCGTCATTAGCGTAGCGGAAACGGGAACTAAAGTACTCGGA
Source organism: Philotrypesis tridentata (assembly GCA_018906965.1). NCBI lineage: Eukaryota > Metazoa > Arthropoda > Insecta > Hymenoptera > Pteromalidae > Philotrypesis > Philotrypesis tridentata. The sequence continues at coordinate 5,156,475 of JACCIB010000009.1, read as the reverse complement.
ACTCGATCTGATAGGATAAAGCGGAGGAGGAGAGGCTTAAAAGGAAGTAGTAGCGCTGAGAAAAGAGACAAGGAGCGAGGAAGACGGGCCGAGGATTGAGGGAAAGTTAAGCTTCTGTGGAACGGGCTTGGGATATTTGTATTGATGTTTCGCTAGATTTGTACCCCCCCCCCCCTTGTTAATAACTGTTTCTGCAGGATACATTGCGAATAAATGAAACAGCTTTACGTCTGAAATGCCTCGTACGCGAAGACCTAGTTATCAATAAGCGAATTATTTAACAATACCGTGCACACCGATGAATTACAATAATCATTATTACAACAATAACATTATTATAACAACAAAAATAATTAACATTAAATATGAGAATTTATTATTACAACGTCCATCTCGATAATTAATTATCAAACAATATATTGTTTACACGTAGACAGCGCATATTTGCATGCGAAAACAGAGGGAAATCTTCAACGGAGCATAAATCAATAATTAACGAGCATTCGATATCGCCAGCAAAATCCTCGGTATAAAACGGTGGCTCCTTAAAAAGACAAAGAATGGGCTATATACACTGATCCTGAAAATAAAGCAAAGAGGGAATCAGCGCTTGGTAGAGTGAGAGAGAGAGAGAGAGAGAGAGAACGTCGAAAGGGGCAAGATTTAATAAAAGATTGGCCCATGTGCCCGGAGGGTCGTCGGGCATGATACGTCCCGGCGTCACGTCCCCCCTACCCTAATAAGATAGAGACAAAGTTCTTGCACGGATTTTTCCTCCCCGAGAGCAGCGACGACGACGACGACGACGACGACGAAAGGATTCGCGACAAAGGCATTTCGGAGTCACTTTTATCTTCGCGACGCAGAGGACGGACGCAGGAATGAAAGCTGCTGCGAGCCATATGTGCGAGAGAGCAGCTAAGATGAAAAAAAAAACGAAGGAACGGAAGGGAGAATCCCGAAGTAACGATGGGAGGAGCGGGGACTTTACATTTCTCGCGAGTAAGCGAGAGAGGTGGTGGGGGTGGTCGGGGGGGAAGAGGTTCCTAAGATACTGAAATAGTAAAATGTCAGGGAGAAGGGAGAGTCTACGTATGCGCGACTGTCATAAATGTCATTTATGGCGTTCTCGCGAGAGGAATCTCGGTTTATTAGGCCGCGCCCGGAAATTTTACGATTCCGGGGGGCTGATGCGCGCGCGCGCGCGCGAATATTGTAGCCGGTGCGCGCGTATATATGCGCACGCGCGTGTGTGTATACATTATTGCCCTTAAAATTGCATGAATTTATGGATTACCACGGCGATATTTTCGCGCTTTTGCCAACCCAACGGCGTATACACGGATACGGCCTGCACAGCGCTAGACCTTTTACGCCGATCGAGATACACGACTGATTGAGTGAGCGTTAATTAAGTCGCGCACTCGCGCCGAGTGATGCTCGTTTTTCTTTTATTCGTGTTTCTTTCTTTTTTTCAACTGTGACGAGAGATATTTACATAGTGCGTGCAGCGGTGAAACAGTCGGCGCTCGTCGGGGAACAGTCGCGCTAAATTAAGTTATATAGTCACTTCGGAACTTCGATTAAAGCTAGAGGAGGCTTTACGCTCTACATGCGCCGCGTCGACTTGAAACAGTTGCAAAAGTCAGGAGTGTGCCGCGGAGCGCACTCAAAAGTTCTCTCTCACGCGCGCAGCTGGATCATAAATATCAATGTTTACATGTGCGCGACTTTGTTTCCACTATATGCTTTCTCCTGCTAACGTGATCGAACGAGAAAATACTTTGTTTTACGACTCGATACAGTCGCGGGAATACGACATCGATTTGGTATTCTTTCTTAATTTCGAGCAATGAAAATTTCTATCCTCGTGGAAGCTAACTTATTTGTTTTGCTTTAGAAATGGAGAAATTGTCGGTGTTTATAACTAACGAAGACAAAATGACCATTCTTTCTGACACAGTGATACCTTTACAGCACAGTAGTTAATCACTATATAATTACAGCATATCACATTACGACGAATATTAACCCCAGTTATTTTACGAATATTGACTATTTATAAAATCTAAAAAATATTCATACCTGATCAAATGGCTGTTAAAAAATATATTCGAATGGCTTTGAATATCAGCTCATTGCATGAATTCTTGATTCACATACGCAATAATTGAATAACATTTCCAAGAATGCTAATAAGCTTATCTTATTATCTAGACAGAGATAATTTTATTATTACCAAAAGCATTAAAAGGTATGTCGTCGTCTAATCGAGTCATTAAACTTGAGCTTAACTTAGAAGGATCAGTTAATAAACTCATTTTTCACCGTTTAAAATTAAGAGAGCACAGCCACAGCGAGCATGAAATTTCGCATATATATTCGGATCTAGGTCGGAGCATATCGCTCGCCTTCCAAGATAACACGCGCGCGGAAAGAAAACAGCCCGCCGATCCAAAAAGCCGCGAATTGTAAAACCAGGCTGCAAAGCGTATAATACACATAATCCGCGCGGCGGCTATAGAGCCTCGGCTTAATTTCCGTTTTCCAGGAATCCTTCCTCGCACGAGAAGGAAACTTGCCTCGTAAAATACGCCGCGCGAAGATTTCATTAGAGACGCGCGCGCGGGAGCGTTTCATCTGCGCGAAGAAAGAGAGCTTTTTGCCCGCGCGCTCATACTTATATAAGAAAGATCCTTCTCTCTTCGGAAACGAATCGCCCACTGTATCGTCGAGCGAGGGGGGTATCAGGAGGGTGAGAGGGAGGGGGGAAGGGGGTAGAAAAAATATACGGGGTCGCCGCGATTTTACGGGGGAAATTCGCGCAATTCCGCGCGTGTCAGAAATTAGTTTTGAGCTAGCTCGCGGAATGCCTGCTGAGACGTCGTAAAAATATTATCGTCGGACGAACGCGCGCTTCCGGATTACGTCGCGTTGCGCGTAAAATTAGGGGTGTGGGAGGGGTGGGGGGAGATTGTAGAGAGATATATACATATATATATACAGCTGCTCTAAGCGGTTAAAAAAGTTTTGAGCTCTGCGTTACACACGCGGCGGCGGCGGCGGCGGGAGATTGGAAAATCATAAAAGCGAATAATGTTTCTTAAACAATTTCAAGATTCTTTTTATTTCTTCTTGTTATCATATTACTCTCGGGAATTAACGAGAATCGCCCGATGGCTCTGCAATTTATCGTCGCTTCAAGTGGGAGTATAAAGCTTGTCAATCTGCCGGCACGACGATTAAAGTATATACGTCGATCCCATTCGCAATGGTTAATATTCCAATAAAACGGGCATAAATAGTCGCACTGAAAATCCACTGAAACAGCTCCCCTCCAATAGAGCGACGATCGCATTAATTTCCAATCTCATAATCGTGGCGTACAGTTTTCTTGCAAAGTACTCGACTCGCTTTTCGAATTCATACGTCTACCTGGAAGCGATACTCGAAGCACAAAAAACAGCCGCTGATCTACGCACGAGATATATATATTGTATCAAAACGACATCGAATCTGTATCGCGACCTGTATTATGGAGTACACCAACGCGAATCGACGAACTCCCCGAGATCTCTCCCGGTTTAAAAGTGTATACACGAGCGCGAACAAAGCAGCGAAGCCATTTCCATAAAAATAAAAGTGGGGGGGGGGGGAAGAAAGGGAAAAAACTTTCCCGGAGTCCTAATGTGACAGCGCAATAAGAGGTCGCATTTGCTGGTAAAAATGGTGATATAAATTGTGGCCACGCCGTTCGTTCGCGGTCGCGCTAAAATTTCGTGCGCGCGTGCTCGAGGAAGGTAAGGAAAAATGGAAGAAAGCGGTGGGGAGCCTTTTTCAAGCGTTTTAGCGGGAAATTTAGCGAAACGGATTCTCATTTGTCGGATAGTTTGTGCAGCGCGGCTGGAGTTCGCGAGATATGTCGATTGATTTATCCGAGTTACTTCCGACTTTCGAAGATATACATATATATATTTTCTTTTCCGAGTTTCGTTTGTTATTCTAATCGGTTTCTGCTTCGGCGAACATTTTTCATCGTCGCCCCCCGTTAAAAAGCACGTAATATTCTGCGGGAGGAGTAAAAAAAGGGGCCGGGAAACGAGAGTAGAAAAGAAGCGAGTCCGGCTAAGCCTCGGGAATGTTGCTCAGTCGACGATTAATCACCTGCGACCGCGGAACGAGAGACTGCCTGCACCTCCGAGCCTTTTCCTTAACGAAGTGCCCGCGCAAAAGGGACAGGTTAAGTGAACGCTGTCGTGTCAGCACTTTATCCGACGCGCCCACTGGCTCTAATAATAATCTCCAAAAGTCAATTGAGCACGGGAGGCTAAATCCGCGAAGATTTCGTCTCCGTCGGTAAAGAAACTCAGCGCCCCTCAAAGACTGATCTGTTTTACCGACTGAACAATTTTTTTTACGTGATAAGCTTGTAAAAGAGCCTGCAAAGATTTTCTCTCCGTCAGTAATTGAAGAGTCATCTGAAACACCTGTTTTTAACACTCCAGCGTTTAACTAATGAACTGATATGCTCTTCTATAAATTAGCTCGTAAGAGAGCCTGAAAAGTAATCATACGAGAGCCTGAAAAGCCTGATCAGTGAAGTATGACGTGCATCTATAATGCATGAGAAAATCAACTTCAACCCTATATACATTCACTTTCAATCCTACCCTCCGCAGGTATATTGCGTATATATAGACGTCGCCACGCAGCGAAATATAACGCGCCGGCTTAAGCGATCGAGCGTGAAGCGTTTTATGAAAAGCGTACTCGAGGGCAATTTATTAAAAGTGCATTCATTGTCGCGCTCTCGCGCAAGCGAGGGCGAATGCCGGCGCTGAGAGGAGACTCCACTGCTGCTACTGCTTCTGCTGCTGCTGCTGCTGCTGCTGCTGACGACGCGGAACTTTTAAGCCGTTCGAGAGGCGAGCTTTATTAAGACAGAAATGCTTAAAAAATATCGCGGACAGAGAACTGTAGAGGCGAACGAGGAGAATCGATGTGCTGCAGCTGCTCTAGAGGAGCGAGAGCAATCTTAAAAATGCAGGAAATTAAATTCTTGCAATTTGAGTGAGTACATAAAATAGTTTATTGTTTCTCCGAGCTTCTCTTGCCTTCCTTTTTCGTACTCGTTTCTTCGTATATTGTGCGCGATGAAACCTTAATATTAAAAGCTGTGCATTGCGCTTCTCATGAATTTGCGAAACAGTTATGTACGAGGCTTTCACACGATCGGTCCATCGCGCGTTGTTTTCCAGCAGAATCGTTGAACGCGAGATACGAGATTACAACTAATTAACGCGCATAATTCGCGATGTTTACAATAACGCGGCATTCATTCGCTTATAAACAATCGCCTGCATCCGGGGAAATCCCACTGACAGCGAACAATACAGCTACGTCAGCGCACATACAACTACAAACTTCAATCCGATTAATTAAAACGGCGCTGCTCGTCTCGCGATGTTTCCGAGCGCGATGTACGCGCGCACGTACACACATGCGCCCGTATACACACTCACACACACACACATGGCCAATTCATGATATCGAAATTGACGGCGGATCTGCATTATACAACGGCCTCGGAAAAGAAAAGAGTCTCGCGAGCAGCGCAAGTATCCAAAATGCTGGGGCCAAACTCGCAGACCTTGACAAAGGGTCGCTTTATCGTCAACCATTAACAAGCGAAGTTGCCTGACAATGAACATCGCCGCAATGAAGCTTCGCGCAGCGGCTTGAGGCATCGCTGCTGTACATATAGCCATGGAAGTTTCGACAAAAGGCCGCCGCTGCAACAGCAGCAAAACAAATACTTTATTAGCCCGGACGAGAGCTGCCGCGTATATACAATGTACATATATACATCATGAATCTCCCTCTCCGACGGCCGGAGCTCTGCAGTGCGCATTGTTGAAATTTAAATCGGCTTGCCGAGATCAGCAATCGTTTGTAAATCCTTCGACGCCACCCCAGTGATTCCAACTAATTATCACGTTATTTGCGGGAGGGGCTGAATCCGCTACATATATACACACACACACTAGTTTCCCGGTGACTTTGAAAAACGGCGATGCGCCGAGAGAAATGCGCAAAGCATTGAATTGCATATGGACGCCGTTGGTCTTTAAAATATAATAGAATATGCTCGCTTCAAATGCGGAAAAAATATAAAATATAGCTCGATTGTTCGTTTATCGAAATATTCGTATATCATTTACGAAAAGGATTCCTGCTAAAAAGTTTACAATATTGCGATCATGTGCATTTGAATTATTTTTAACGATACTAGATATTTTCAATCACACTTTTTTGATTTTTAATTATTTTTGAATTCGAGAATAGAATGACTCATCTCTTTTTTAAAAGCTTGTGGTACAACAGTATATATTCATTTTCAATCAGAAATTTATGATTTACATTTGAACATTCATACATGCCTGACTAACTTGTCCCGTTTTAGAACTGAATAAAAAATGAAATATGTAAATGACTCGATCCTGTAGTATGTATGGTGTCATCACTTTTCAGACTATTAAATGAAATCAGTTCGGAAGTTCAGGATTCATCTGCTTTTTTACACTCTTAATAAATATTTATTATTTATTTATATATCCTTTACTAAAATTTTATAAATCGAGATGAATTAAAAATATCTTACTATTCACAAAATAAACATTTGATTTAAAAAGAAATATAATCTCAACGACAATTAGTATAGACAATTTCTTTTGGTGTTTCTTTTAATTTGACTATTTTAGGAAAATGGCAAATTAAAACAGATCTCCATACGTACGCACGGCGACGACGTATGGAATTGTGGTTTAGCTCGAACTAAATAGTTGTCGCGACAAAACAATTGAATCAACAGAAATTTCTCTTAACATACCCGTGATGAATTATGTCAAAAGCATTACCTGGAGCAGAACGAAAGTCTGCTCGACCTTAATTGTACGGGTGGGGGCGCAACGAGAGCTTTGAACAACGGCTCCGATAATACAGCTACAAAGAGAAAATACGGCTGTTAAATCGTCAGCAGTGTTTAGAGGTCCGCTTGCAAATTTTGACCGTATCAGCGACTAAACTTTCCTGTGAATTTAACGCCGGTGTGTTGGCTAGCGCCCTACCCCAATCACACGTGCCTATATATACATGCACCGCTGGCCGAGACTCACATGTGCCAAAGTCGCGTGTACGAGCCGAGCGCGCGACGAAAGAGATTATGCAGCAGCCCCGTTTATATTTATAAAGTTTGTCTTCGAATTTCGTTGAGTCGCTCTCGAGGTGAGCTCCGCGGCGCTGATTAATGCCTCATTAGTCTCGGCTGATGTATGATTGATGACGGATATAGGAAATGTTCTCCGCGCAAAGGTGGAGCTCGATCATTATATTTTCATCCAAACGCCCTAATGGACGGTGATTCCATAATTCAGAGGTGACGAGTGAAATAATGAAATGAAAATCGGCAGGTGTATGGAAGACGAGAAAGTGCAGAATAATACAGGATTTTCGGGATTTCGGTGGTCCGCGCTTCGTTGATAATGCGAGGATTAAAGCGGGCGAGACATCACTAAACTCGCCCTTTTGTAATACCTGACTTTGGTGTAAAAAAAATCAGTTCCCGCGTACATTCGAACTCTTTCGGTTATTCCGCGCAAAACTTTTCACATATTCACCTGCGCACAGGTTTCGCGAGAGCTAAGCTACGTGTACGTGGCTTTTTAGCTTTTCTCAGCGGAGAATATTTTAGTACCGCTAGAGGGAGTTTTATTCTGAAAACACGTACTGTATTAAGTTTATATGTACGGTAAAGATTATAAATGCTAGCGTTGCTGCGCTGCATTGAATTTTAATATACTTCCCGGTAAGAAGCGTCAAGGTGGATACCATCGGAGCTTCTTCCATATTCGGATATCGGAAATCACTATTCTGCTTCTGATTTATAACTGATGAACTTGTTGTTTGATGGTTTTTTTACTGTTCAGCGTGTATAAACATTGTAATTTTCTTTGAGACTCATATTTCGAAAATCGATGTTTAGCCAATGTTTGTTCCCCATTTTAACAGCGTTCCGAGGAAAACCGGGATCTTTTTCATATTTCACGAATGAATAATCAATACTTTTTGTAATCGTTGGTATATCCTTCGGAAATAGCGGTTGCTTATATACAATTCTAGTACTCTATTACCTATTAAAAATTTTGAAATTAAACAAAGATATTTTCTTTGGAACTATAAATGTTACAGATTTCAGGCACAATTAGATTGCCATCACGATGGCTGTCAAAACTCACATCTCAAATGAGTTCTACTATATTAATACCGCGAGTGCGCCTCTTCAAAACAATAACACAACGCACGTCAATGTCGCATCAACATCTGAATCTGGACTATCGTGTCAACATCTCTCTGGCGTCCCATCTGTTTGTTTTGCGAGATAGCTTATATTGTTGTTGGACCAAACATTAGCGGGGCATTGATAACACCTAGCCTGAATATACAAGGTAGCACTCGACTGGCAATTTATTCAAATGGAAAACGAAACGGCAATATTGCCACGGCGATGTAAAATCAGATGGAATTTCCCGGCGAATCGAGCTGACTTGTGATAAATAAAAATTTTTAAAGACTCGAGGCTGACGCTGTAAAGGATGAAAAAGAGCCGAAACAAGTATATACACACTTCGCATCGTTCCTCGAACGAGACTCTCGCGGCGACCCTAACTCTTCGGGAGTCATCGCGGCGGCACAGCCGAGTCAACAATAAAATACAATTACCGCGAATCCTGCGCGAGTGGAGCAGGAGAGTCACGGAAGTACAGAGACCTGCCCTCGAGGAAGATTACCCATTTTATGACCCCGGCGTGGTGCAAAGTCCCCCCTCAGATATGTACAAATCTCTTTCCTCCTCTTCTTCTCTTCGCTCCTTTCTCCTTTCTCTTTTCTTTTCTGTCCGCCGCCGCCGCCGCCGCTGCTGCTCCTTCTTCATATTTCTGCGCTTATGATTTTATAATGCGCCGGCGCGTTCAGCTTCCTTCGTATTTTCTTTTTTTTCTCCCTCTCTCCTTCTCTCTCTATCCCCCGTATTATAGGGTCCGCTGAATTTTTTATACCGCCGCGGCTGCTGGAAACTCCATTCTCACTGGATCTATACACGCAGCTACGTTATTGTGAGAGAAAGATGCCCACGCGTACATTGATTTGTATTCGCAGAAAATCCCTTGGGAAAGCCACTTAATCGTTTAGACAGCTCGAAAGCGTAAATTACAAAAAAATAAATGACCTAAAGTACGTGGGGTATGGAGCAACTGCAGGTTAAAGTTTTCATAGTTGTTATATTAAAATCAATTTCAATTTTAAATGAACTGTAAGTATATCTGTTGTATAAGAATCGATCGTCAATTAAAAACCTTTTATCCCTCAGAATTTTTTAATTATTTATGGAAGAACTTTTTTTAAAAATGCAATGTCGATAATTAAGAAAAAAAAATCTGGTGGAAAACAAGCAGTGTATCGTGTAGCATCAATTTGAGAATGAATATTTAGTGATTCTCATCATTTTAGTTTAATCACTATAGTTTCCTACATATACCCTCTTTATTTAACATCATCAGAATCTGCAATGAGGCTATACAAGTTGTGATTTATTTCATTGGTCTCCAAATCTACATAATTCAAATCTGCATTTAATCAAAAGCATGAATTACTCATTCTCATATTGCTGGAATTCTCACGTTGATTGGAACTTTTTACTTTATCCTATATTACTCCACCGTCTCCTTACTTGGGAAGTCAATTTTTCTTTAATTTATTTTTTTAAACGTTCTAAACGAAGATATTGGTTTCGCACTTACTTTGCGAACACAAATCAAAGCACTCGTTTGCATCTTCCCTCGCCGATGAATTATATCGTCTCTAATCTCGTATACACGACTCTCGAAAAATTATGTTCAAGCTGTATAATAGACCTCATCTCAAATGTAAATCCAAGCCTGAAATCCGAATAGCTGAATCTCAGCTTGTATAGTCTTCGCGACTGCAATCTCCAAAGCGCACATGCATAATATACACGACCTATAAACGTGTATTATTGCCTAGTGGGTCAGTATACCTTCGCCCCGTCGTTTTATTGTCGGATGAATCTTATCCCTCGTCTCGCGTCGCCGCTCCCGCCTTTCTCTCCGTTTCCAATCTATATATAAACGCATGTATATATACGACATTTCTCGTGCATTAGAGAGTCTTCGCAGCTTCCATACGGTTCGCGCAAAGTGGATTATGCTGATTCGGCAGACGTAATTAAAGGGGGCCGAAAGTGTGAATAATCACCGGGGCAGTTTCACTGTTTAATGAGCAAAGGTGAAAGAGCCATTAATTTCGCAGGGGACAATGATCCGCGTGTACTGGAACATTTGTAAATCGGTCTTTCGTAATATGAAGAGAAATGGCTGCGGTGTATAGCTGAACGATGAATAGAAGGGCTAATCAAACCATTTTCAAACAAGATTACATTGCTCCTTCTGAAATAAAAATTGTTATGAAAATTTCGAGGAGGCGTTGAAGTAACTGCGTTTCAACATCGTTTACAGCGCGGTGTAAGACGTTCGCGATTATCGAATTATACGATAAAAAGTTGCGGAGCGTATAAAACTGCCCCTCAATAATTAATGAAATTAATTAAGTTAATTAGGATCGTCATCAAACGACTGGGAAATTCATTTGGGTACTTTGAAATCCAGTTGGTATAAGTAAATTCATCTTTATCTTCATTTGCCATAGCTGCGCGCGCGCGCGCACGGTAGGATTAAAAGTAGCCGCTCGAAGTAAGTTTGTTAGTCATAAGCGCGGTAGTTCCTCGTGAAATATGTCTCTTTCTGTTTACGTGAGTTACAGCTCTGTCCAAACTTTCAATCTGAACAAACTGCGAGCGCTGTATTTACAAACAGGCATTGTGAACTGCAATAAATTTTCGGCCTGAAATTGATTTTTAATCATCTCATCAAACTCTCGAGCGGTACTTATTTTACGAAACGCAACAAAATGAATAACGCTACGTTTAATCGAATGAAATCTGCAACGTGCGCGAAAACTCGGTTCACTTGGAACGCATAAAATTTAACAATTGGCGAGCAAACAATCTTTGCATACAAATCGATCGCTGTGCATACATACAAATTAAAAACGCGAATGGCCTCTGCGTTTCTAGAAATTTGTAATGACTGTACCGATATTGCGTACTCACCAATACGACTTTTTAAACCCGGAAGAAAAATGATTTTCAAGTCGCAGCATTCATCATCTTTAAAAGAAATAAATTGATTAAACGCAAATGGCGTTGAATGTAAAAGTAAAATTCAATTTACATTTTTTGATGATTTATAGCCCATATATTTGAATATTAAACATAAGTGAATGATATTTCATTGTGTAAATCAATGCGAATCGTCTCAAAAAAATTGTGGAGATAACAAAAGCCGGTAAACAATACTATATTGATAACTCCAATTTGTCCATTGAAGAGAATCGCTCCTCTCAATGCGCGCTATATGCGAAAACGCGTTTTTCCCACCGAATCAGGTATACAGCACACCGAATCCCATAGGGGCAGCATCAGCATCAGCAGCAGCAGCAGCAGCAGCAGTGGCATCACCACAGCGTGAAATGAAATTAGCATCGCGAGCAAACAACGCACAGATCTCCCTCTCTCTCTCTCTCCATAGCTTCCCAACCGAATCTCCTAATTGACAAACATCGCAAAAGCAGCGCAGCGCTACACTGATACTGCAACTGCAGCAGAAACTCCCAAACATAATCTTAAACGCCATCCGCTCGCTCTCTCGCTCGGGAGGGAGGGGCGGGGGGGGGGGGGAGGCGACGAGCGGCGAAAAAACCTCGGAGCATAAAGCTCTCGCTCTAATAAACCCTGTACACACATTCGGTCGGGCTGTGTCCTTTTCTTTTTATTCCCTCGGTGTATATACCGCACAGCGCCATACAGGCGTCTCCGTGTATACAGATATAGACGCGCGCGATCCCGGCGGCTCCCAACACTAAGTCAATGTCGCGTAAAAAGAGCGAGGATTGAACCGGCGGAGTTGCAGCACTAGCAGCTCGGACGAGCGCAGTTCCGTGCGCTGAATCGAGACGGTGCGGGTCAAGCCTTAAAAATGGCTGATACTTTGTTGAATTGGAGTTTTACCGAGAGCCAGACGGGAGACGAGGGGGTCGTGGGGGGGGGGGAGGAGGAGAGAGATAGAACGTTTCGGTGCATTCGCTCGAATGTAACGCTTTTTTTTCTAATTCACTTATTTTTCAAACTTTTCTTTTGCACTCCGTCGCGGAGGCGAAATAGCGCCTCTTTTTTCCCTCCCTCCCCCCGCCCGCGATGCATCTCGGAAAAACACATACACACACGCGAGCGCATTTTAACGCGTTTGACAGGAGGAAAACGAAAGACCACCCTTCAATCCAATTCCGCGAAAGCACTTAGAAGTCGAGAGTGAGCGAGAGAGAGAGAACGAGAGAAAAAGGAAAGCTGCACGTGCACTTACACATGTATACGTACTCGGGAACCACAGCGCTTTACATAATATCATTTGCCCATTGTAAAATGCAAAACACACAGCGCGTCGACGCGCCGCTGAGCCAGCTTTTCCTTCCGCCTGACGCGTCAAGAGTCGAGCGGTTTTGTTTTCTCATGTAAATCTTCACCCCCCCCCTCCCTCCCTTCTCTCTCTCTCTTACCCCCTCCCCCTCTATTTTTAAAGAAGGTTTTCAAATTCTACCGAGTGTCTGAGGGAGATGTCTTGCTTATACGCTGTTATCGTTACGCTTTAAATTGATATTACATTTTAAATCGAGTTAAGCCGCACGCCTGCGTCATGAAACTTGGATTATTATACGTCTGGAATGAAAAGTTATTTCAATAGTATTTATATACGCTAATTGGATTTTTATCGAGACCTGCTAGTTTTCTTTTAATGTATGCTATAATAATCTAATTCTTTGACCAATCGTTCAAAGATATTAATCAATTATATTTAGACAGTAATTATCAAATTATTCCAGACCAATTTGGTCATATTTACAATATGATTGACATTAACTTTGCATATTTGATGTATCTGCTCCTTGAAATATTTTTCAAAGCATGTACCCAGTGAAAATCTGATTTCCCCCGAAAATTAAGAATACCAAACCCACGCAATAGGTAAAAAGGACAAAAATTCCATGCTTTCATAACCATTTCTGTCCTACAGACTTTCTCATAGCCTTTTGCCAACGTTGACAACGATTGAAGGCACATATTTTTGTATCCCGTCGAAAGATATCTCCCAGCCGATATATGAGACGCTTTTTCATTTTTTTTTTCACGTATACACGCTGTAGCTTAAATTCAAAAACCGAGCTCACAAAGAAAAATATGTGTACCAAAATATCATACAAAAAAAAAAAAATAAATAAAACATCGACTTCCATGCCTTACTATCTTTTAATCTAGCAATTATTCTACTGAGCATTTTGAAGTTAATAATTTTGCAGGCGCAATTAGATGAAATAGCTATTTTATGAACGCATATTCCAATATTCTAAACAAATCGTACATAATCGATAATTTTAAACTAATTGGCACAATAACAGCGAATTTCACCTCACGTCATTGATTGAATCTCACACGTCAGACGAACAAAAAGCATAAGAGAAGACAATATTCGCCGTACACACACATATAACATCCAAGATTTCTGATAATTCGACTTAAGTAGCTCTCAGTTCGCGCGTCGCCTTTTATACACACGCTCCTTCATATCTCCCCAGCGGTTTATATTCGGATATATTCCAGCCACAGAAAGTATATGAAAAGGCAAGATTCCCATTTCACGTTGACAAATGGGCTTTCGAGGCTCTTTAAATGGTAATTCCCCTCCCCCTGCACCCCTCCCCCCCCCCCGCCCACTTCGACCCCGCGCGAGAGATATGAATTTTTTTACTCTGCATAAAATAATGCCGAGTACTGCTTTTGCGGCCGCGTTTAACCCGACTGACTAGACAGTATTAAAATTGAAGAGAAGCTACTGCAGCCGCGAGTGAATCCGCCTCTCTCCGCGCGCAGTTTGAGAACTTTTATTTTTCGCGCATAAACAAGATTGAATTATAAAGACGCGCCGGGGCAAAGCACCCGCGCGCGCGCGATTTGTCCCGCAAAAAATTTTATCGCCGCGTTACAGATCGCTCGTTCGAGCAACGGCTCGGTGAAAATGGGCGATGCGTAAATCACGGAACTCGTTTGAAATTCGCACTTTTGGGCCGCGCAGTGCTGGGAAACTACGTCCTCGAGTGCTAAGAGGCTTTGCAGCTAACGATACAACGGGGGGGAGGGGGTGCGCAACCGGTAAATGGATCCTCGAGACGCTCGCGTTCGAGTTTTTAAGAATTGTCTGTAACGAAGCACGTACATTACGAGGAAAGGGTTTCGAAACGATGCGCAGTCTTCGAAAAAAGAATTTTAAAGACTTTTGTACGAAAGCTTCTCTGAAGGAGATTCATACGGCGTTTATATAGTCAAGGAAGAACATGCTATACGCAAATTCAGCTGATATATACGTTTAAACTGTACACTGAGCCGAAACATTTTCATTCGTCGCCGAAGAAAACACTTCGCCCTCGAAATCTCCATCCAGTGGCGCGAGCGGACTAACGACGAATCCCCACGATATATAGACGCGGTCATTAGGCTCCGTTTAAAGCGACGTTATTGCGTGCATTAGTTACCACCTGCTCGTGGGATACAAGAGAGAGAGGGGGTACGTACACACACGAGCGCACGCAGTCACGAGCGGACGCCGTTTAAAATGGATTGTTTTTCTAAAATTGTAATTTTACGTAAATATTCTATCAAGGCGCGGGAAAAACGTGAACAGCGCTCGTTTTCATTTATTTTCACTTTTTGTAATGCAGAATTTATCGTGCGCGAGCTAAAATTAATTTCGAATTTTTCCGCGCACGACCATTAAGTGTGCATCAAGATACTGTAATAATTGCAACGTTTTTTCTGCAGAGCAGGTAAATTCATGACCAACCGTTCGTTATTCAGATATGGGTCGCGCGCTGCGGTGCGAAAGCTCTTCTGTTTTCAAAACAAAATATCTACTCATCGTTTTGCGCTAAGTCGCCGCGACGATAGCGTATATACACGAGAGTACTGTCGGAATTTTTTTTCATCGTGCATCACGCTTTAATTACACGCGCGAACCACGAGTGGACTCGATTACCGTTTGTCCGACTAAATTTCTGCGTGACTACTTAAATTCATTATTCTCGCGCGGCGAGCGATTTTGATTAATAAAAGGCAGGTGTAGAGGGACGCAGAAGCACGCAATATACGAGGTATAAACAGAGGTCGTACAAAAGTGTGACAACACGGGAGACGGTCCTAATGTCTCTCGCAGCGTCGGGAATGAAACGCTCCGATTTCCCCAAGCGCGAGAATGCGCTGCTTTGCCGTACACGCCGCCGACTGCGCGTATACCTGTATACGTGTGCGCGCAGCGCGCGAGAAATGAAACGTTCCATTTTCCGAGCTGGTAAAGAGCGACTGGATGTTTATTGCCGGCTCGAAAAATATTAAATCTAATCAACTTTTCGAGCGTCTATTCCGAGTCGACCTTTCGCACGCTCTCCGTAAATAGACGATTTATTGCGCGAGCGAGAGAATAAAGACTCGGATTCCGCTGATTCGAATTGGACAAATGCTCGGATAAATGGATCCGAAGGGGGAGGAAGTATTGAGCTTATCTGAAAGTCGAAACGTACGTGAGGGGGAATTTATGTGTGCGTGTGAGTGACAAGAGACGCGGAGCGAACGCATCAAAACGTCAAGGCATTTTTCAAGAAATTTGCGCGACAGCTCTGAATAATTTCAAACAATAAACCACTTGTCGTGCTGTAGCTCGCTTGCGCATACTAAAAGAAGATATTTCCGTTCTTGTTCTATTCCATCGCTATTCTTCTTACAACTTTTAAATATTTTTTGCAACGGTCGATTTGACGCAAGATGCAATTTCGTTGTTAGCTGCTTTCTCAATCACAGTAAATTCGGTGCTTATGCTTCTAGTTCAATACTTTGTCAATGTATCGACGTTTCCAGCAATATCTACTTTTTTATGAAAAAAAAATAATACTAGAAAACACCCATTAGGTCCCGTACAGCAATGGTTACACTGATACTCTCTTGAGAAACGGTGCACCGAGTGCCAACAAAGCACTCTACATCTAGCACCAGTCCCGCGTTTGTCTTGGATCCACCTACGCGCGCACACATCCAACGCAGATCTCTGCTTCGGGCGCCTCGAAATTCGCTACACGGATTCTCCTTCTCCGCCTGAAGAACCGCTCGACGAGTATGTGTATATATATATATATACACACATATACGTATAATATATATAATACTCGGAAGTACAAAAAGACGCCACGCCACTTTACAACGCATAAGTGTATGCGAGGACGAGGAATGTCGCCTGCGGTCAGAAGAATCCCCCCTCCTCCCCCCTCCTCTCTCTCTCTCTCTCTCTCGGCTAAATGGAATTTGAATTCCCATTTCCTAAAATAACAATTGCGAGCGCGTGGGCTTGTCAGCGCGTCTACTGGCTCCGAGCGAGATTTTGTTTATCAAAGGGAGAGAGACAGAGAGGAAGGGTATATACGACCAGACGCGGCGGTGCGGAAGGGGGAGGGGGGTATATATGGTCGGCTTTTAATGAAAATTCATGCGACACTGACGCGGCCCCGTAGAGTAACATGTCCGCGCGGCAGACTTTCTAATTTTATTATTTACACAGCCATTGCGCGCGCGATGACTCTCTTCTTTCTGCCCCGTGTTTGCGCGTGTACTCACACACGCGCAGAGAGAGAGAGAGAGAGAGAGAGAGAGAGACGAAGCTTGTTTTCGGGGCGTGTAATGCACGTGTCAGAGGCTCTTCTGAGCTCGCCGAGCCAAGATTATTCATGAAAGTACGCGAATTAATTTCGAGATTTATATTTCAAGCTGCGCAAAGCGGCGGAAGGGGGCCGAGCTAAAGCGCGCTCTCCTATAACCAAGCTGAATAAATAAACAATCAAAGAGAAAAAAAGAAGGCAACCGCGAGCGCGAGTATACGAAAATTTCGAGTCGCGAAATAAACGCGCGCGCAAAGGAGCTCGACGTGTGTTTGCCGACGACAAACAGGTCGCCGCGTGCTCGGCTCTCTGCGTAAGTATGCTTCGAAAAATTTGCAATCGCGACGGACTCGCGCGGCGAGCGAGACTAGCAAAGAAACATTTTCAACCAGTCTCGCACAGCGCGACGAAACACCGGCGCGGCGCAGCGGCGCACGAGAGCTGGAAACGTCGCGGCGATTAATTTAAGCTCAGCGCCAAGCGAGCGAGTATATATATATACGTACGACGTGCATTATTAATAAAGGCCGTTTTGTAAGAAGCTCTCTTTCTCTCTCGCAGCCTCGAAGAAAAGCTTTGATGATTTAATAACGCATTGTTGGGCTGGAAAAATGCGCCGCGCGAACAATTTATCAAGAGCGCGCATGAATCGCAAGATCCTCGAATTTTCATTGTTTACGTAATTTCACGTAACGCTCCGCGTATAACAGTGCGCTTCGAGCTGTACATTTTTCAGACGCTCGTGCATAACGAGGCGGGAGCGACGATAACGCGGCTTGCCGTCTTTCGAAATCTTTATAACGCACGCACGAATTCCATAAACATCTCAGCGTTTTTCTCCCTCGCGCATAATAGTTCGCGCGAAACTCGTGCCTCTGTTTCGAATTTTCGCGCGCGCGCGAAATTGGGTCAAGAAAAGCTCTCTCGAGGTGAGCGCGCGCGAGAGATAGAGGGAGGATTTTTTGCTGAGGGCAATTCGTTTGCTTTTACTGCGTAAACATTTTTCAAAATTTATCGTTTTATCTATACAAGAAGAGCTCGATTCGAGCGCAGTAAAGAACCTTTTCCGGAGAGACTACTGCTATAGAGATAGAGGGAGATTTTCGTTGAAGTAACAAAGTGGAGCGAATGATTTAAAAGCCAAACTAGAACTGGCTAGACAAGTCGTTTACATTTGCTACTGTCGCTATTGCTCATGCGTAAGGCCGTACGTAAACATTTTTCGTAATTTATCATTCTACACACATAGATACAAGAACGGATGGCTTCGAACGTAATAAAAAACGAATTCTACGCGTGTTCGAGCCGCTTATCGTAATATAGAATAAAATATATTTTTAATAACCGTTGTATACAAACAGAATTTTTCTTCCACATTAAAATTTCTGTGTTCGTTGTGTGCGGAGCTAAGAAGTAATTTTTTTTTATTTGCATAAAAAGCAGATACATAATTAACATCCAAAATTATAATCGCTATAACAATTCAATTTTGCTTAATACAAGCTTTCATTTAACCTAACGCACCCTAATGTTCCCGACGTTCGCGTAACGATCGTCGCGTAGCTCTTCTACCCGTACAAGTTTCGCGCACAGCGTAAGCGCATAAGAAACCCTTCCACGCGAGGCATCGGGAAATGAAAAATATCCAAACACGCGACATCGTCCCAATTCGACTGAAACGCGTTCGTTCGAAAGCTCCAGGGAAAAGTCTCCGTCCGTCAAGCCTCCTTCTATATACCCGCTTAATCGGCCGAATTTCAAGTGAACCGCGACCGCCTCGCACATCCCCCGCGTATAGGCACACGCGCGCGCGCAGACACACACAGCGAGCAAATCGAGCGGCGTGGAATAAGAGCGAGAGAGGCGCGTGAGCAAATGGAACGTCGGAGGGCGTAAGGTGCAACTTCGATTGTTAGGCAATTTCAAGTTTCCCGGGGCAGAGGTCGTTAGCGTTATCCGCGCTATCTATGCAAATGTTATAGTCGTCCTATATATACACACACACGCATTCTCCCTCTCTCTCTCTCTCTCTCGTTCGCGTATAACGTCAGACTTCTTGGAGAGACTCTCCGCGACGCCTTCGGAGTATAATAGCTTTAATCGATTTCGCGATCGTGTCGCAATAAAATCGCACGACGCGCATATGTATGTATGTACGTAAGCGCTGAATCAACTGGTTCTTGTACGCCGCCTACTTACGCGCTGATATTCGAGGATTTCGACTGACTTTTCTCGGGAGCTTGAGCTGTACTGCACACAGTGGCTTGGGACGCGCTTCGCGTGCTTATACTCGTGTTTTCTTGTTTCTCGCTTTGTGATTTTAGGGTGTATTAGATATGTTTTCGCAGTAGTGCGAAACGTTACGTGTACATTTGAATTTCTTCGTAATGTTTCAATCAGAGCAACAATTATCGAGTGTATACGATTCAAGTCAGATGAATGTGAATAAAAATTTGGGGATACTGTGAGGCTAATGTTTTTAAATAAATCTTTTAAGTAAATTACGCGTAAAATCGTATTGAAAAAATTGAGAATGATTTGAAACTGTAGAAAATAACAATACATGCTTAATTCTCTAGATCCTGAAATGTAATAATTCATTTAAGGGATATGGAATGTTAGTTCACTTTTCAGTGCCATACTGATAGAACGACGAGATTCTGTGCTGAGCTATATAGTTAACATCGCCGAAAATTCAACGTAGAAAGACACGTGTCAAAATCCAGCTCGCTCTCAAATTCAATTTTCGGCATCCTCACTTTTTTTGGAGATGGTGTGCGAAACACAAAGAAGCGGCGCTGCTCTACAATCATTTTCCCTGCCCTCGACGTCCAGCGTCGAATTGCCGGCTCTCGTTTATATAAATAGCGAGGAAAACATGCACGAACGCAGGAGAGAAGCTGTAACGCAATTATCTCTCTAATTATACGTATACAGTGAAATTAAACAAATTTTCCCGGAGGCCCCCGCCAACTAATTGTGTATTCTTAGAACGTAGCGTAGCGAGAGGAATGAAAAAAAAGGTATAGAGAGAACGTCCGCATATACACCTAATTTCCCGGGAAATTAAGGTCACGCGCGAGGCACGTCGTTGAAATCATCAAGAAGAGGCGGCGGCGGCGGAGGCGGCAGGCGGCAGTAGCAGCAACGGCCCCGAGGCGTTATTACTTTATACCAACGAGATTTCCATATAATGAAGCGAGATTACAAAAATTGCAGCTGCCGCTAACGGCGTTAAACTTTTTTTTATTATTATTATTTAGCAAAAGGAAAGAGAGAGAGAGATACTGCGGGCACAGTTAATTCGGCCGAGTAGAAAACAATTTTATTGGCGTAATTGCAAGAGAGCGAGAGATCGATTAAAGCGATTAGACGCAGCGGCGGTGGCGACGGCGACGGCGGCGGCAGCGGAGGAAGAAAGAGTCGAGGGAAAATTATGTTAACTCGAGGGTATATAGCCGGCGCTCGACTGCGATAAATTTCATGTAAATTTGATTAATGAGCTGCGGCGTATGTTTGCGGCGAGCTGTTTGAATTTCATTATTATTTTTTATTTCCGGGAGAACCTGCTTTTTCATACGCGTATAATGTACAAGGTTTTATAATCGAAACTCATCGCTGAAATATTATATATAGGCGCCTGGCTTTCGATACACGTGTACGTACATACACATATATTAAATATCACTTTTATGTCCCCGGCATATTTTGCGCTCGCGTACATGCGGGTTTTCGACGAATTTCATTCGGCTTTAATCTGCTTTCCGCAAAGCTTTGAGAAAAGTATTTTAATAGGCGGTCAAGCTTATTTATTTTTTGGAAGTCACCTGCAAACATTTCAATTCCATTATTTCAAAGGAACAAACTTTCATTGTGCGTATAGAAAACGAGAGATGCGATACGTTTATAAAAAGACATATCGAGCACAAAGGCCGGGCGTCAAACAATGCGGCCATTGAAAAGTGCGCTCATTGCGGGAAAATTAGCTTGAAATCAAATTTTTTCGACGCCGCGCGCAAAGACAGGACCCGCGCACAAAGGGCCAATCTGCATTGGGTAATCGATTCGAGTAGTGGAACGAGTCCGTATTTGGTCGGACGCGCGATGTATAGCCACGGCCCCGCGAGCTCCGAGTCAGACTCGCCTTTTCTACGGTCCATTTGCATCCGACGCCGCTCGATCATCGGCGAAGTTTCGCGCGGCTGGCGGCTGACGGTGATGGACTTTTTATTCTCTACACGAGATTTCGAGTAACGAGCCCCCGGAATGAGATGTTTGATTTTGATTACAAGCTTGGAATTTTGATGAAATTCTTCCCTCGGCAATCTGAATTGAATAGCGGGCTATATTCCGCGTTTTTGTAATGAGATCGTTTTACGGAAAGCTTCCGAGTTAATGCGAAATTTAAATTTCGCGCCTTACGGTTGCAGATGGATGAAACGGCTGATTATATATTGCAACAAAACTTGCTTTATACTTATTAACTTTCAGAAAAATGCCAGCCTTTATTTCAACACTTGAAACTGTGAACGCACCTTAATGACAGAATTTTTCATACTGAAGTGATCCGGATCAAAATAAGTAAGCATAATGAGTTTCATTATAACGTAAAACTTGTTCAAAGTTTCGCTGAGTAGACCATATTTCATCAACAGAAGTTTATTTCACTTTTAATAGAGGTACACCAGAAATTCGTTTTTAAAGCATATGAGTCAGATAAAAGCGGTTCTCTATATTTTTATTGAAATGAAGTACATTGAATTATGTACAATGGAGCAAACGAAATTTTCGTAGAGTGCCGTTAAAACGGTGTTTAAAAAATACGGAATATAAAAACGAAACTCCACTTACTGTTATATTAGTAGCCATAATTTTCATTCGTATATCTCGCAGGGGAGACACGAGAGAAGTCCCTTTTCCCAAGAGCTAAAAACTCACGCCTCGCGGAAGCTCACACGAGATCCGGCAATTAAAGACTGCTCGAAAATGAATGGCTTTCGAGAAGCCCTATAACAAAACTTGGCCGTCGGCAATATCGAGGAGGCAAAAAATCCGGGAAAGTGTTGGGGTTATCGCGCCGACATAAACGCAAAACTCACAAAAAGTTGACGGCCGTTGAACAATATAGCCCCGGAAATTGTTCTCTGCTTTCAGATCCTGTTTTTATGCTCGCAAGCACTTTTTGAACATGCCAGCTTCACCGCGGCGCTGTCACCGCGCGAAACTTTACTCAAAAATAACCTTACGCCATTTAATTATTTTACTGCACCATAAAACTCATGCGCTCGGAATCGTATATGGCTTATAGCTGACAAAATTTCTCTACCGATATACCATTTGTCGGTGCAGAAAAAAAAAATTGAAAAATGCACGGGACTAAGATCAGTCGCAAAACGCACACAAGTATAAATAAAGTTCAATACAAAATTTCTTTTTAATTTTAATAACCAATTATATTGCAAAATTCTTCTGAAGAATGAGAAACGTACAACACCTTCTTCTCCTTTACACTCAACGATTTCACAAAGTACCAGCAACATATGCGCACTATCTATTATGCGCCGGTATAATTATTTATCCATTTTCATCGCAGTCATTAAAATCGATGTTTACGCCGAAAAAAGAAACCCGCTTACTCCCGAATCAGCTTCGGCAACCTCCGAAATATGCAGAATCGCTCGGGCGATTTCCATAGCGCCGTTACACAGCAACATTATATATAGAGTCCGTGCTTTTTTTGCAGCGCGCCAAAGGCGCGAAGCCTGATGAATATTGATGCCGTCTGCAACAGCAGCAGCAGCAGCAGCAGTAGCGAGCTATGCCCGCGTCGGTTTATATTTACTTTGTAAGGTAAGCCTTTGGCAAGAGGGGCGGCTCAAAGGGCTGAAAAAAAGTCGAATTCGAGCGAGAGGAGATGCTGCGACAGATGGACCTGATATATAACGCAGATGTTATACGATACCTACTATGATACGGATAACGATCGAGGTGAGACTGGATTATTAATTCAATTGCGGTTTTTACAGAAAAAGTTTGGTTGAAAGACAGTTTTTTCGTTCGTTGAATAGTTAACGCGCGAAGTTAGTGTATACATTCAACGTTGTTTCAATTGTTTCCAAGTTACGGCTCAAGGTATTATTAGTGTGTGTTCGAACGCCGGCTCCAGACTATATGCTGAAATTTGAAACACTTGTCGCGCAGTATATCAAAACTTCGCTCCAAACCAAATTTCAGCAAATCTCGGGGATTATCCATTTGCAGGAGAACGGGTCTTAAGTTACATTAATACCCGAGCTGAATTACGAGATAGTCACATTAATCTTCGGGAGTAAATTATTCAATTTCCAGGTCTATACTTCGCGCTAATGTACCTATGCTCATCGATTATCCCCCCCGGGACTCGCTTCAAACGTGGACTCGTTAGTTCAATCCTTTCGTTTCTTCAATTACACGGCGCAGAACAAACAAACGAATCTCGCGTGCGCTCATCGATCCGCGAGCGAGACCAGAAGAAAAAACAATGAAGAAGACGCGCAAAGCGCAACGCGCGCGCGAAAGAAGTTAATGGAAGCCTCTCGCCTCTCCATAAATAATCTTGGCATGACCGCAGCTTGAAATACAGCGACATCGGCTGCGACTCGCGGATGAGTAGATTCCCGTATAAACTACACGGCGCGTAAATTATGGCCGCTCGCGCGCATTAAATATACGCAATTACGTTTCCGCTTCTTCGAGCGAGCGAAAGAGAGAGAGAGAGAGAGAGAGAGAGAGAGAGAGAGAGACGCGACGCGGGGGTATATGCATATCCCGCGCGTATACGCGATTAATCCGAGGATAGCGCAATAAAGTGCAAATTGCTACGATCATATAATCCCGACCGATGTACCCCGAGCCTCGCGGATTGATCTCGCGCTCGGCGCGCCGATTCGTCGGCCGACGAGCGGCGAGAGAGACCCTTTATGTTTCGCCGATCTGCGCCGGCCGGCGATCGATATGTATACGCCGCGCGCGTATATATATATTTCTATATTGTCTCCGTAATATATATTTATATACGTGTGCGCTTGGACGGGTTTCTCTGTGACGTCGCGCGACGACCGGTTGAAATTTATTTGCTCCCTGAAACCTTGTTAACTTTCTTTTGTTCCGCCTGCAATAAATCTTGCTGAATTTTCTCAGATTTTATCCTCGAAGTGTTTCAAGTTATGAAGACTCTCAGCTGACTTTTTAAGCGTCTTTTTTTTCATTATGGACTTACCTTTATGGTGTCATTATAAATCGCGTTAGTCGTAAAAAACAATTAGATGCATCGCGGAGTTTATATTATGGTCAGTAGTATTCTTAGCGAGAAATGACTTTTCCACGTTACACATTACAAGCTACACATTACCCGAAGCATTATTATAAAGAACTTGCATAATGCGCATGTATACTTATTTACGTTACTTTTTATAATGATTTTAGGAATTATTCTGGGTCCTCAAGAGTTTGGGTATTCATCCTGGTGATCGAATGAATTCAAACAACGATTTTTACATTTATTTAAAAAAGCGTTACAATATGTTATGATACGAAAATCGTATAAAAAAATGGCAAAATTCAGGAAGCTGTATCGCGCCGAGCAAACGAAATTTACCAGAGTTTCGGTACAAAATAAATTTGGGCCGGACGATCTAACAGAGAACCCACATCAACGTATAATATATAGACATAGAACGTAGCCTTGAAAGGCGAATCCACGACCCTTGTTTATGCAGTGTGATTCTTTCAAGTTAATTCATGCTGATTTATGCTAATGATCGACGACGCACTACTCTGGCGCCGGAGCTAAGCCAAAGAGGAATGAAAATACGCCGAGAAGTCCCATGCGTGTTTAGACACGACGAGGATTTTTCGGAGGAACGGCTATGGAAATGAACGGGGCGATGGCTTCGGGTAATGCATATATATTAAGTACCTTCGCACATAGATATACGCAGTCGTACACTAGCTGCAGAGTGTGTCTTTATACAATATATTATAATGTATATCGATCGGCGGGAGGGGAAGGTCGTTCGTCAATTAAGCTGAGTTGCGATGAGCTTTTGTCAGATACGATTAAGTGATGGACGACACGTAGACTCCCCCGGGGACAGGCGAAATTTCAAGCTAAAATTTCCCCTCCACTAAATTTTATAGAATTTTTCTCTCACTTATCGCACGAGCTAACGCGAGAATCCAGCGCGCCTCGCAATTTCCAAGTTTCTTGAGGTTAGGAACGCTACACGCAGACCGATAGAGGGCGCGCGCGTCGCGAGAATCCTCAGCCAATGGGTGGGCCAGATTTGGAGGCGACGACCAATCGGAGAGCGAATAGAACGCTCACCAGCGTCTCTTTCGGCCGTAATGGAGCGGAAACAAAGGAAAACTTTCTCCGCGAGCAAATCCAGCC
The DNA here is from genome assembly GCA_018906965.1 of Philotrypesis tridentata. NCBI lineage: Eukaryota > Metazoa > Arthropoda > Insecta > Hymenoptera > Pteromalidae > Philotrypesis > Philotrypesis tridentata. Next base: position 5,131,106 of record JACCIB010000009.1, on the reverse strand, counting down.
GCGTAAGTACACAAGCGAAAAGGAAAATCCGCGCTCTTTTCGTCATAACGGCTCGGGTATATATAGTGGCGCGCAGGTATACGCAAGGTCAATATGCCCCCCCCCCCCTCCGCTCAATTCGCTGGGCGTACAACTCTCGGAGAGCTTCTCTCCCTACATACCTATGGAGGCGAGTCTCGAGTCGACGACTCTTTCTCTCGCGCGGCCAGACGCGCGCGGGAGAGTTTGGCCTCTCGGTGCGCATTGTGCCTGCACCGCCGCCTATGTATATATTTGTACACGTATATATATATGTATAGATACGCACACAACATTGCGAGAAAGAGGGGGGGAAATGAGCGGAGCGAGTTTTTAGCGAGCCTGCAACGCGCCTCGCCGGGTCGATAGGACGCCGGCCAGCATTCCTATATATATATATATATACACGTGTGTATATATATATATATATATATATATATATATATATATATATATACGTATAACGCACCGTAGCTCTCTGCGCTGCTGAAAAATGCCGTTACTCTGCGCGCAGGGGGTCCTGATGATGCTGCTGCTGCTGCTACTACTCCTGATGCTCGTGCTTTCATTGCGCGAGAGGAGGTCGGAACTACGCTGATTGGTTGGGAATTTCGCAACCTCAAAATGAAAACGTCGCCTCCTATACCTGATCTTAAATTAAAAATTTGATGCGCAATCGTAAAGTCGGGAAATGCCGTGGATGCGGATTCTTGTTGAATTGAACAATTTAGTGGGATTTGAAATCCCGGTTGTACCGACTAAATCGAATAATAGTTGCTCTTCGTCGTAATTGAATAATAGATATAGTTCATCATTGCAAAATTCGGTAACTGCAGCGTGTTACAACGAAAATTACGATTTACAACGTAAGCCCGTTGAAGCTACTGAATATCGTTTGGCTTTGTACAGTGGCATATAAATACCGACATTAAGAATTAGTATTTCATTTTTTTGACGGAATTTATTGAATTAGTTTATTTTTAAGCAATTTTTCGTTGTACCACTATCCACAACTAATCGACTAATAAAATGCGACGAATCAAATCGAACAATGAATTTTTTAATGACCCTCTCAATTGATTGATAATCACTCAAAATTAACTTCTTGTGATTCTGATCGCTATCTTCTTTTTGGTTTTTGGAACTTTGGAATTTTGGTTTCTCGAAATACTGTTGAAATGGATTTTCGCATAATTATGCACCATCGGTAATTCAATACTCTTCAAGAATAGTATACTTCAATCAAATTTGAGATAATGTAAAAACTTTGCTTAAAACGATCAAACGAGTAGTCAAAGTGACTGACACCAACTTATCACAGATGTTACACTTTGAAAATACCATTTCCCTTCTCTCCAAAAAAAAAATGAAGTCCAAGCTCGCGGCAGCACTGCCCAGCGCAGCGAAACAACGGCAAGACAGGTAGTAACCGGATAAATCAAACTATATCCTCGGCAAGTGTAGCGTTCGACGGCTAAATTCTGTATTCCCCGCCGTAGCCGCCGGCGAAATACTTCTTGCGAGGGAGAGAAGAAGCCAGACATTGACCCACACCCACACGCACACGTGTACATATATATACATGCATACGCAGAATAGGCAGACGGGCTCGAGCCTTCTAAGCTATTTCTACCGCTCGGCTGCTCCGACTTGGCCATTCCCGTGCACAGCCGTATCCTGCAGCCCTTTGCTCTACCCTCCCCATCTCTCTTTCTCTCTCTCTCTCTCTCTCTCTCTCTCTCTCTCTCTCTCTCTCTCTCTCTCTCTCTATAGGTCTAGCGCGACATCTCTTTCGAGAGCCAGCCGAGATTCGAGACTTAGAGCGGGGTATCGTACTTAGCAATTCACCCCTCTTTCATTAAGGAGACGGTTACGCTTCGACTTGCCGGAGATATAGCCGGGAGGGGAAAGGCTGTGCGAGACGCTCGGCAGATGGAAAATATTTCTTGGCCTATCAATTTCGAGTAATTTGCATATACTTAACTATCGTAGGCCTACCTTCTTACGCGAAATGTTGATAATCCCCTCGATTACTTCGCCTTCACTTTGCGAGCAAGTTAAAAAGCCTGTGGACTCGAGCGAGCGAGGGCATAATCGAGATGTCACTGTCAACGAATAAAGAAAGGGCGCAAGTCGATGAATAAAACCCCTGTCGAGTCATTGGCGTGCAGCTTCTTTAAAGCGCGTTTATCGTTCCTCACTATGCGATTGACAAGCAAGGTTGCGATAAAAATGAATTTTTCACCAATATATTGATGTTATTGATATTTTTTGAAAATTTTAAGCGTCGTATCTTTGCAACTAATCCTTTTTATAATTTCTTCACATGAAAAACTTTATTATTATAATTGTAAATTTTTTCTTTAAAGTACGTTTCTTTGCACACAGAATTTTCAAAAATAACAGAATAAATTGATAAATTCCATAAACAACAAGCAATATTATTGCCATTTGAAAGCGAGTAAAATAACCTTTTAAAAGTCTCGAAAAAATTGCTCAAAATAGGCCATTTATTTAAAATTATTAATTCCTTTGAGCAATGAAAAGGTATGAAGATTTTAGTCCGTAAATGACTTCGCTTTCCCCGCATCTAAGAGGGTCAACGATAAGAGTTGTTTTGAAATTCATATTCTCGAGTACTCTCTAAACAACGACGCAGCTTTCCCAAGTTTTTCATCACAAGCCCAAATCAACGCCACTCCAGAACATCGTCTACCAAAATTTGACTGTCACAAAGCCTTCCTCTTCCAGCAATCAAGAAAAAAGGGGAGGGTTGGAGCGCAGGCGAAAAAAGAGCAACCGTACAGAGAGAGAGAGAGAGAGAGAGAGAGAGAGAGAGAGAGAGAGAAAGAGAGAGAGTCGATCGAGCGAAAAAAGTAGAATGCGATCGGGTAATTTCGGGATGAAATCAGGCCTATTTGCCGTAGGTAGAAGCGGCTGCCGGGCAAATACACACGCGAGCGCAAACAGCGCTGCTCGGCCGTGTCGAATCAACATGTTGTTCGGCAGCCAAGAGAGAGAGAGAGAGAGAGAGAGAGAGAGAGAGAGAGAGAGAGGGATCCATTCAATCGCCGCCGGCTAGAGCTTCTCTCCCTCAGCTGCATGTGTGCACTGCATGTGGATAGCTGCTACAGCGAAGAGCTATATACCAGCTCGAGCGGAACTACTCGGACGCGTCGATCGCGCGGAATATAAACTACCTTTATATTCCGGTTGGGTCTGATCGAGCACTGGTTTCTTCTACTTGCCGGTGAACCTCCACCTGTGCCCTGCACTACCAAATCCCCCAGTACTTTTAATGCTTGACGTAAACGTGAAAATGTAAAACGTTCACTTATGACCAGTTCGCATATATAGAAAAATGCACTTTTCGGGGGTCCAGAAATCGAAGTTTCATTTTTAAAGCTAGAGGTTTCGGACCAATGAGACTTTCTTCTGTAAGCCAAAAGATAGTCAAAAGTGAAGAGGAACATGGGAGAAGTTATACTAGTAACCATATTTCTGAACCATCTAACGTTTTTTTTATAAAAAACTAATGTGTCGAAATACTGGAATAATGACAACTACGAATGTTTCCGAGGCACAAATAAAATTTCAAATTACACCACAGTAAAGTACAATAAAAGAGCTTTAATTTAAAAAAAATATCCCCAGATTAGATGCTCTGATCAAAAGTTATGTCCATTTGACAAAAAAAAAAGTAAATAAAAATCCGAATAGCCGATTTTCTTTTTTTTCCATACACCTCTCCAAGTTAAATTCTAATGTTCCTCGTTTCCCATGTTCCTCTGCATTTTTGATCTATCAGCTAACAGAAGAAAGTTTGATTGGTCCGAAACCTCTAACGCAAAAAGAAGTTTCGTTTTCTAGAGTTCAGATCTTTTCATAACAATTAAATCAAAATTAAATATCTAAAATTAAAAAAATATCTAATATTCATCGCACATCTCTTACTTTTCATCGGGAGACTTCCTTCTCATCAAGAACATTCATCATCAATAATTTATAAAACATTATACAATTCCTTTTCACTTCAGACACATTTAACTCAATTTAACGATTCCTATAATTCTATCGCCGACACGATATTAACTACTTTCGCTGACACTAATACTTTTAGTTACGGGCGCGTAACACCATTCCTTCAAAGTCCGCAATACGTTACAAATCCTCGTACCTCCTTTTTCGCGCGGAGCCTCGTAAAATTCTAACAAACATTCCATTAAAGGCCCGTCACGAGCTGCTTATACGCGTATACGTACACGTTATATACTGCAGGTAGTCAAGCGCATTGAAGGAAGCCAAGACCATAGCGCACGGCGCAGTGTACGTATACATGCAAAGCCGCTTTCGAGCTAATACACAGAGGCTGCAGTAGCGCAAGGGACTTTGCGCGGAAGGTAATCGTTCGCAAGACGGCGAGAGGAAAGAGAGATAGAGAGAGAAACGGATCGTCGTTAATTGGTACACTCGGATGACCTTCAACGCAGCTCCCGTCGCGAGAAAAAGACCGCAGAAAAGAAGCTCCTTTTTCCGGCCGAGGAGATCGTCGTCGCTGCCGCCGCCGCCGCCGCCGTGCCTTAAGTGGGTTTGTGGCGGTCGTTAACAAAAAGGGGAGAGAAGAGACACCGGCGCGGCCGCGGACTATAAGAATGGAGAGGAGGCGACGGGAAAAAAAAATTGAAGAAAGAGAGAGAGTTATATATATATAGAACGACGACGAGAGCGAACGAATGAAAGAAAGAAAAGCCGAGTCGTTGAAAACAGGTGCGGAGGAACGACACTGCTTCCACTTCCGCCGTTATAGTCTCGGGCTTCTTCTACTTCTTTCTCTCCCCTTCTCTTCGTTTCCTTCTTTTTTTTTTATTTCGAACCGGCTGCAGTTCCGTTAGGCGAATGCGCGCGACGCGGGACTCGGTACTGCGCGAGGAACGACTTTTGTTTATTTACTCCCTCAATATCCTAAATCCTACGATCGAACTGTTTATTTCTTTGTACTTCGGCGGAAATGCGCGCCGGCGGTGAATTTTTTTCGAGTGAAAACGCGCGCACGCGTTGCTTCGCGGGTACGTTGTTTACGAACGCATGGGAGTTTGTGCGCGCAAGTTAATAAATCTAATCGTGTGTGCGGAGAACAACGAAACAGTTGGACCCCGTATGCATAAAATGCGGTTCCATGAATTTTTGATGAGCTTCAAGCTGCAATTTCGCACTTTCCGAATAAAAACCTCCGGCGCGTGCAGCGCGCGGTATACAGTCGGAATTTAAAAACAAGCGCCGAACACTCTGATTAGCACGTAAATTACAAATGCTTTGATGCGGATTCAACTGGAATAGTATTTTCGGTAAAAATCCGACAGAGGCGAAATAACCGAACTTTCAATGAAGAGCCAGAGCAAATCGGTTCAACGAATTCCCAATGCGGTCGAGCAATTTTTTCACGCAGTATATGTGCATACCCGGAAGCATATCCCGTGACTATTTGCATATCAGAAAATCGGGCCGGCTGAATTTTCAATAATTTTCCTCGGGACGGGTCGCCTGTCCGAACAAGCGCGTAAGAAAAAAAAAATTCGTGCGTGCGTGCGCGAGGCAAAAGAAATAGAGGAAGAGACCACGTGCAGTGGAGAGAGGAAGAGAGAGAGAGAAAGGGAGAGAGAGACAAATGGCGCGAGCAAGATGAGAAATGGAAAAAAATGAGGAAACAGTGGGTGGAATTGGAATGAGAGAAAGAGAAAGAAAGGCGGAAACAGAGAGAATCGCGCGCGCTTACTTTTTGCTCGCGGAGGGAGCGAGCGAGAGGGTGAGGCAGGTTGGGAGGGAGAGGCGAGGTAGAAAAAGAAGGGGGGGAGAACAGAATGGAAAAGATGTCAGTCGGATTTCTATGGACTGCTATTTAAAACGGAGAAATTATGAGGGGCCCCGGAGCCTTAAACGGTATTCCAAACGAAGGAGATTATACAACTACCCTCTCGCGAGGGGCGTTTGAAAATCTTCCGAGATACTGCCAGCGCGAATTTTTTCCTCCGTCTACTTACTTCGTGCGCGCGCGCCGCGATGAAAGGACGAGTGGATTGAAATGCTATTTACTCAATGGCCTTTTTAACCCTGGCGGGGGAGGGGGGGATGAGAATTTTTTTTTCCCTCTCTCGGTCGAACGAGAGAGGGAGTAGATGGGGCAAGAGCGAGTTTTTCGCGAGAGAGAGAGAGAGAGAGGACGCGGAGAGTTGAAACTAATTTAGTTAGCCTTCTTTGTTTTAACGAAGCTTTAAGTTTTTCAAATTGCCCGCCTTTTCTCCCTCTCCGAGCAGCTCCCTCCGCTACGCCTAGATATCCACCCTCCCCGACGCTCTGGCTCTCGTTGCTCTCTCCGAGAGTTATTAGGCGAAATGCTTATTACGTTTCTTTTTTTAACGGCCAGGGGGGGGATTAGCGATCGACGAATATTTTTCATTAAAAAACTTACGCCCATCACAGCACGGTATTTTATAATTGACTCGGGAAGATTGTTTTCCGGACAATGCCAGGGGGGGGGGGGCGCCGGTATGGCCGGCCGTCGGTTTAATTAAACTTTCGAGGTGCGTTATAATCGGAGCCGATTATAATACGTTATCGCGTCGCATCGCTCGAAACGAAACGAGCAAACGCAGCCGCATAAAGAGAGCCAAGTTCACCAACCTCTGGGTTGCGTGTAGATCGAGCCGGTGCGGAGAGAATCAACGGCTACTCGTCCGTCCGTCTGCCAGTCTCGCCGGGTTCCAAGACGATTCTTCTGATCAGCTCTCTCTCCCTCCCTCTCTCTCCCCCTCGATTGTATACGAGTAACTGTATCGCTATCCACCGACGTATTGCCGCACACAAGGATCCTCACGAAGAGGCGCTTCTCCGCCGAAGAGTTGAGAAAAAAAGCACAGGAGCGGAGATCGCGAGGAATTACGAGCAGAGGGACGCCCTCGGCTCCGCTGCTTCCTCCCAACGAGGGTGTGACATGTCCGGAGCCTCGTGTCTCGCTCTGATCCCGTCTCTTTTCTATGTCCGTCTCCGCGCACACAGTCTCGCTCGCCGCGAACGCACACGCAACAAGCGGGCCTGATTTACGACTGCCGCCTCGATGACATCCTCGGGCTCCCACCCCCTCCGTTCTCTCCGCGGCCTCCTCGCGCGCGCACTTTCCGCTCTCGGCGAACTCAAACTCCGCCGGCGCGTCGCATGACTCGACGAGAGAGTCGCGAGTTGTCGCGAGCGACGTGTCCGCAGACGACGACGACGACGACGACGACGACGACGACGACAGGGAGGAGGAGCAGAGGCAGGACAGGGTGCGTTTGCTGAGGAAGAAACGAACTGCGGGATGCGCAAGCAGCAGCGGGACGTGGCTCTCGTCGCGGCTTACCGGCAACTACCGGCAGCCGCTGTCCGGAGTCTCGGCTCTCTCTCTCACTCTCTCCTCCCACGCAGACCCGCGCGCGCGCACTGCGAGCCGACGCTCCCCATTCATCCCTCTCTCAGCTCTCTCGCTCTCGCCCTGCGTGTGTATATAAGTATGCATGCAGCTACTCATCCCCCATTATCCGTAGGTGGATGCGCTCGCACGCGCCCCTTTTTTCTTCACCCCACCACCCCCACCCCCTCGCGATCGAGGTGTCCTCGTGATGACTTTTACCTATACGGTCCTTCTCCCCATTAGCCTCGCGCGCATATCTACTGCTCGGCGCCGCGTACGACTGGCTTAGGTAAGTCCGCCACTGCTATACTCTGAGCTGGCAGTGCGCTGCCGCCGCCGCCGCGCGTAGATCACGCTATAAAGGATTATCCCGGCGAGAAGGGGGTTCGAATTAAACTTTGATAGTTGATAGCACTGCCGGATTCGCCTCGTCCAAGTTTGCGAGCGACTGCAGCCACTTGACAATTTGATAGCGAGCGAGAAAGCGCGTTAACACTGCGCGCCTCCAAAGATTACGCTATAGACGACGGCGCGCGCTCTCTCTCGCTCTGTCCCCTCTCTGTTCCCGACACTGGGCGCCAACCCGCTGGCTATGGTCGACTGCGCATAACTTTATTATTTCTTTGGCGAGGATAATTGGCCGATTCATTAGCGGGCTTGACCATACATATATTTCTCACTCTCTCTCTACTTTTTTGTTTCGCAGCTTATAGTAACTGCTACACACATTGTCCACGTGATGATCACTACGAGCTGTAGCTATTTGAATAGCTCATTCTGAAGTATCATACAATCGATCGATGTTATGCTAGGTTAATTTAATTTTATTAAGATTTTTTACTTCTGTTCGCATCATCAGTTTGATTACAAAGTATACGAAAATAGGAAAAGTACAAAAAACTGTACATATTTCTTTTAAATCTCAGAAATACGTCAAAAAGATTTATTATCATATCTTACTCAAACAGTTATACTCTTGATCTACAATACAAAAACTTGCTTAGTTGAAAAACATAGCGTTTTCAGTAAATTGGAAAGTAGTTACTAATTTAATCTCAAGAAAAATACTTTCTAATTAGCTTCGAAAATCTAGGAGGACACGAATTATGTTATTGATCAGAAAACTGATTTGCCGGAATCAAATGAACCCCTTTACAAATTATCTGATAATATTGTCGAAAGTGATGTACCGAACAGTTTAAAATATCTCTTAAGTAAAATTGATGTTTCCAAAAGATCTAGATTAGATACCTTCTATACGATATTGGAAAAATTTAGGTTCAAATATTGAATAAATGTACACATGATGTTAAAAATCCTTTTTCAACAGGAAATAATTAATAATAGCAATATTGAGATAATAAAGGGAGAGATTTCATTGAAAGAATTAAAGAAACTCTGTATACTTTCAGAGTATTAATTTCTGGAGTTTCACGAGAATTGTTAAGATATAATCTATTAGTGTACAAAAAAGGTAAGTTAAAACTTCTTTAAAAATGTGGTGAGACGAAAATGTATAATGTTGTGTGATGTGATCTCAAACCTAACTATCACTGCAAGAATTCTTACAGTGACTAACGAATTGCTGATGAGAAAGCTGTCACTATATGAAACTGAATCTGTTGTATAAAAACTTGCGATGGATATTTGTACGTTTTCGACATGTGCTTTCATAAAAAAAATTATAATAAATAAACTAAAAAAATTAATTAACTTAATAAATTAAAGAAAGTTAATTTTTACTGACTGTAAGAAATCTTTTTTTTTGGAAAGCAAACATTTTATAATTGGCATCGATAATGAATTCTGGCATATAATAAATAAAAATTAATCTTTGTCCTCGTGGATTCTATGTTTACGTGCACTAAGTATATTTAGAAGAGCTTATGTCAGATATATCGCCTCGTATTATTATACTAGCTGTGCTACTTTTCATGAATATTGCTTTTAGTGCATATCGGAAATGTTTAATGCAGAATTTATGGTGGTATTGCTTCACGTGCTTCATCAAAATAATATCTATGAGTTGATTTGTTGTTGCTGTTTGTCATAAAATATATCCAATAATTGAGATACATCGTTTTCTTTCATCCATCAGGTATTATTTCTTTTAATAAGCTACGATATGCATACGAGAATGTAAAATATTATCAGAAAATGTCAAATCTACATTTTTTTAATTTGAAATTCCTTTTTTATGATTTATTGATTCCACAATTGTCAACACGCTACGAAAAATAATTTTTAAATTAGATAAGATTATTTTAATTGATACTAACTACTACTACACGTGCCTAAACTATCACCAACGCTAAGTAACTCAATATATACTTCGGTTTCTTTTCTCAGTTTATACGAAGAAGTGAATAATCATTATTTAAAATATATATTTATCAAGCGCTTTAAGCGCTTCAAGGTGTAAGAAAACATGAGATTGAAGTCTAAGTTATAAATAAAGGAAAATTAAATATGTGAAATAATATAGAAAGTAAAAGAATAAGGTTTGATTCTACGTCGTAGACTATACAAATTCTCCGCATGGAGATCTATATCAGGGCTAGAATTTTAAAAATATCGGAGTGTACTCGAAATTAAATATCTGCTTGAATAACAATGCAATAAAATCAAAGAAGTGACAGCTTTCCACACCACCCTAGGGGTACTGTCAAAAAAGCATTTTATATGATACTCAAATATAATATGCTTCTGGCGCGTTGATTTTTTTTTGTTTTTTTTTTAATATTATTATTTCAAACATTCACTTATAATTTTGAATAATTTAATTTTACAATAAATTAAACAAAATTATAGTTAAGAAAGTTAACTACAATAATAATTAAAAAAAACCGTGGAATCATCGCCTAGAGCCATATAACCACGGAAGTTTTAATACTAAAATCCCTAAACTCCCTAACGAATAACATCACGCCTAATCGAATAGAAATACAATCGCACACTTCCTAAAAATTATCGTAATTTAAATTTTTATAGAGGGTTAGTCGATTAAAACGCATGACTTAAATAACCTAAAATGCGCTTGCTGCAAGGGGTGTGGGTTCGAATTTAGGGTGGATTGACTATATGTTAATCAGGGGGTGGGGGTTGGGTTACTGGGTACATGGTAGTTCAACGCTTCGAAGATATGTATGGATATAATGGGCCATAATTATAAACAAAACGAGAAAACGGGATACTAAATGCTATAAAACGAAATAATATAAAAATAAACATGAATATAAAAATATATATTAGTATAAAAATAATATAAATAAAATGAAATATTAATAATGATAATGAAAAAAATAAAAAAGAATAAAAATATTAAAATAATATAATAATATAATCACAATATAAATACATTAAAATAAATAAATTATAAAAAATAAATAAATAAATAAGTAGATGTACGCAGTTCTTCTTATTCTTTCTGCGATACAAATTGTATAGGGAACGTTAAAAACTGTAAAGCGCGAATTCCTATCAACTGACGTATCCAATGTCTGGGGTGTACTAAAAATAGAAAAGCGCGGATTCCTATTAACTAACGTATCCGATGCCTATAGGGGTGCTGAAAACCGAAAAGCGCGGATTCCTATCCACTAACGTATCCGATGCCTAGGGGTGCTGAAAACCGAAAAGCACGAATTCCTATCAACTAACGTATCCGATGCCTGGGGTATACTGAAAACCGAAAAGCACGAATTCCTATCAACTAACGTATCCGATGCCTGGGGTATACTGAAAACCGAAAAGCACGAATTCCTATCAACTAACGTATCCGATGTCTGGGGTGTACTAAAAATAGAAAAGCGCGGATTCGTGTTAACCTACATATTCGATGCCTATGGGGGTGCTGAAAACCGAAAAGCGCGGATTCCTATTAACTAACGTATCCGATGCCTAGGGGTGCTGAAAACCGAAAAGCACGAATTCCTATCAACTAACGTATCCGATGTCGGGGAGATACTGAAAACCGAAAAGCGCGAATTCCTGTCAACTAACGTAAACGGCGATGAACGGGGTTGGGTTATAGCAGACAGATTTCGTAGTCTGTCTGGATATATTCTTTTCATTATATTTGCGAGGATAAGATGAAATTTTTAACTTTAAAGCAGCTATATCCTGAAATAATTTTTATCACAAATTTCACGAAAATTGGTATACGAATTTATTGCATTGACACGTACATGTATAGAATTTAAAATAATTTAACGCATGAAAAATAAAATCATAATATTTTTTTACAGCTTTAACAATAATGCAACTTTTTAATAATATTCTATGTGACATAACGAATAATTCTATTGATTAAAAGAAAAAAAAAACAGAAATTGATACTATCTGACTGCAAAAGGTAACTGCAAAAGTATTGGAGCATTCTGTATTTTATACTTACTCTCTAAAAATTTTAGAGCGAAAAACTATTTTAAGTAATCAGAGTCTACTAGTCTATAATTATAACCTATCAGTCTATAGTTTTACCCAACCTACCTACCCACCCAATTAGTTAAGCTGCATGCTTACTTGCGTAGCAATTTATCTACCAACCTACCTATCGATCTAACTACCTATCAACCTACCTATTGATCTAAGTATCTACCCACCTACCTCTCAATCTACCCACCTACCTATCAGTCTACCCATCTACACACAAATCTGCCTAAATACCTACCGACCACTATAGCCACATAGTTACCCATAGCTATATACCCATTACGAACATATCTATCTGCCTCGTTTTTAAAGTGAACCATTTACTCTACAATTTTTAAAGAGTAAGTTTTCTACAATCGCTAAACACTTTTCGCTACTATATGCAGTACTTCAATAATTTTAATAGTTTATATGATGAAATGATATTAAATAATAAGACATTTATAATGTGAAAAATGAAACCAGACAAGATTAATATACTTTCAGAACCTTAAAAAAATTATAAACATTTGATTCGCATACCAATTCATATTTTTTAAATAGAAATCCTCGTAAATAAAAAAAAGAACGTACGCGAAAAATTAAATTACAAGAAAAACAAAAAAAAAACAAAAAAAAACTTACTCATACGCTTACAACAATTGATGAAATTTATGCTTTCTTCAATACGTACATTCTGTAATAAAATTTTTAGTTAATTTTATGCATGCAAACTAAGTAAATATAAAAATAATAAAAATAAAAAATAATAATAATAATAAAAAATAATAATAAAAATAGTTGTGTAAGATAAAATAATAAAAAATATTTTTATATATTACGAAGTATTGATGTAAAAAAATATTTTAATAAATTCGAAATATATCATTCGAAATATTTCAGAACTATCACAAAGTGAAAGTCGAAGACATAGAGGTATCTTTTGCTAAAAATATACTTATGCTTCAATGAAGATACTTTCCATATCGCTATAAATTATCCAACGGATTTGTAAAATGTCGTAATAGATGTCATTCGAGATTTACCTCAGAAGAAAACTTGACTTTAGTTAGACAAGACTTTATGTTGATAGGAACACAGATTAACGAAATAATTTACTAAAATTGGGGAATTACCATGATATAAGCATAAGTCTAAATTCCGCATTATAAATTCGCACTTTTAAATTAGAAAAACGAAATTCCATTCTTTTTCGATTAAACGACGTATCAAACTCCAAACCACAGCGTTACGAGCTTGATATTTTAAAGCAAGTTTTATTGAAAAAGTTACACACAAAAGAAAAAGAATACTTTAGTTATCATATGCTCTTAATTAAAGCTTTCAGTTCAAGTGGAAACTGAATAAGAAAGATATGTATCATAGATTTATGCAGCTCATATTTTCTGGGCGTCAGAAAGCCGCCGCCACACGCTTCCTTCGGTCACAATATTCTTCGCCCCTCAAAAAATACAAACGCAATCCCGCTCCGACTAAGCTATTCCAGAAATAAGCCATCTCAGCTTAGACAGTCTGAGGTGAGGCCGACTTTTCTGCAGCAGGTGTGCTCTGACGTATGGAAATTACGACGACGACGCGAGCGCGTTATGCACCCCCGGCGAACTTTGACCTATCGAGATCTACCGGCTCCGCCTAAGCTACGGGCAAACTTTAAATGGATGAGAATTCGCGGAAGGGAATTATTCTGAGGCAGTTCGCGTGGGGATCGCAGCCAGTGATAAGACGCCGGCGGATGAGTCCCTGATGCATGCACTTGAAAAAATGCCGGGGATGATTGAAGTTTTATTTTATCTCGAGCGCTATAGATATTTTACCCGTTCGTGCTCGAGGAATTCGCTGCGATAAAGTGACGGGCATGATACCCGGGACAAAATTGGCATTACGCAGTAATGCACGCACACCCGTAAATCAGTTTAATAGGGACGTAGAAGTATACATTGTCTGGCCATTAGCGCATCTATTATTCGCAGTGCGATCGCATTTCTAATTTGAGTTCCATAGCTCTCATTGTAGAACTATAATGACGTGAGATAGACTACTAAAAAAAATATGGTAATTTATCTCTTCTCATTGTTGCTGCTTTCTTCACTAACTCGTTCGATTGTCCTATGAAATCACTTATTACACGAGCAGAACTCCATCAAAATATATATTATATTATCTGCTCCAAAAAACCGGTAACTTTCATAAGTGCAATAACAAATAGAGAGATAACAATGATATGGTAACTTTTAATTATAACATTTTTGCATTCTACATTGCTAATGCGTATTTTCTTCCAATCGACTGCAAAGCTTCAGCTTAATTCAAATATCGAATATAAAACTGCAACTCCCACTGAAATTTTCCAAAAACGAAATTTCTCGGAGTAAAAAAAAAACCGAAGAAACTCGCGCGGATTTCCTCTTCCGCCGAAAACTGCCCGAGCGCTGGCACGTTCCGGTGATAAAAGCGCCGCGTATACATATACGCATAATCGGCGCGACTGGCCCCCGCGCGCAAGAATTTCCCGAGTAAACGCGGATTATCAATCGGAGCTGCGGCTAACGCTCTAAACGCCCGATAACATCTCCCGGAACGAGTTTGTTTTCCAGCGTAAAACAGAATCAATTTTCCCCGATAACCCAAAAATTCTCGCGGCTCCTTCGCTCTCTTTCTCTCTCTCTCTCTCTCTCTCTCTCTCTCTCTCTCTCACTCACTCTCCCGAATAAAAGCTCCCGAGTAAATCGCGCAACCGTAGAGGCAGCTCGCCTGACCCAAATCGGAATTTATGAAATCGCAAGGCATAAAGGTTATCAGGTCTGCGGCGAACGCGGGGAAAAATGGCGCGGGAGGAGGAGATCGTGTCTGGCCATAAGTAGCGATCGCAGATAGCGAGCACTGCTTGTACAGGGGGGATACGTTAAGCTCTCTCCCTTTCTCTCTCTCTCTCTCTCTCTCTCTCTCTCTCTCTCTCTCTCTCGCTCTCGGGGCGAGCTTTTACGCGTGTTAGAGAAGATAGTGCGGCCGTGGAAAGCCCAGCGGAGAGAGAAAGAGAGGATACTTTTGTGTTTATGCGTGTTTGGAGAGCGAGCCCGAGAAGCTTTACATGCGGAATTTTTGTTTATTGTCGTGGGCGACCCGCGAGCTAAGCGATATATGCCGGGTTATCGCTGCTCATGAATTATATTCAAATTCTCGGCCTTATTACGGGACTTTGAAAGTTTTAATTTTTCAATAACTCTCGCCGCGGAGCTCGGCGCCTTAGGAGACTTTTAATAAAGCCGCAGTATATTATATAGTGTTTATTCGAATGCAACGGCAGTCAATCCGCTTGATAATAAATCACGCGCTCGTCCTAGCGTACATTTTAGTTGTATTATATATGAATTCGCGAATCTATATATTGATAGATAATTTATTCGTAATGCACACGATTCGGCGCAGCAAATCGAGGCGCGTTTAACGCGGCGACGAAAAATACACGAATAATTCATCGCTGACATACGCGGCGCAGTCGATTCGAAATTTCGAATTGGCATTCGCGCCTGCATGATTTCACGAGGTAAAAAGATGTATAAAGTTATGAAATTTTTTTTGTTACAATTCAAAAAGGCATCGCTCAAAAATCCGTCAAAGTCAAACAAAAATAAATTCTAATAAAAATTAGAAGCTTATACGATCGAGTAAGATCGCAATTTCAAAATTGTTAATAAAAAAAGAAAGCGTCGTGGCTCGCAACGACTCGCCCATAACAACGGCGTCCTCCTCCGCCTCAGCTCGGTGTAGAGGAAAAAAATTCAGCAGCGAAAGTTGGAAAGAAATATAAGAGCGAATAGCAACTATACGGCGAGTCGTATACGATGCGGGCGACCTCCGGCTTATCCTATACGCGCGAGCCTCGTCGCTAGATAAGTCGATTTAACGGCGACCGTGAGACAGAGAAAGGCCAAAGCCACTCGTTGGAATAGGAAAGAGGGAGGCTGGGAGACTTCGCCCATAGTTCAGCTAAGCCGACCGAAGATTTCGGTTTTACCGCCAAGTATCTCCGTGTTCTCTCTGCCTCACCCTCCCGCGACAGGAGTGATTCGGATGGAGCTAGAAAGTCGCTGAATTATTCGACTTGTCTTCGTTTTTTCCTTCCCTCTCGAGTCGCGATTAGCTGCGCTGATATCATAAAGCTTACGAGGCTGTGTATGGGGGAGGGCGGGGGGGGGGGGGTGGAGAGGAAAACATGCATGACGTATCGAAATTCATTTATACGTCGTTTGATCCCTTATTCGTATATCGATGAGCCGTGTGTGCAGCGAGAAAATACATAAGAGGCAGCCTTTGAGGCTAACGTTTTTCCATGTATCCGCGGCGGCGTTATACGCGCGCGTTCCCTTTTGCTTTTTCTACATCGACGACCCGGGCAATACATAATTGTTCACGCTTCATTTAGCTTTCCCATTTCCCGAAGCTACGCGTTTTCGCTTTCTGATCTCGTTACAGCCACGGCTCTCGCTGCGATGTTAATGCCGAGATTTAATGCTCCCTTTCATCTTTCTCTCCCTTTCCCTTTGCGGCGTGTATACGATGCTTAAAAATGAACTTTTCAACTTTCTCAAGATTTTTCGCTTTGAGCGAAATAGTTGATGTAGGTAATTCAAAATTTTTTACAATAAAATTGATAAGAGCGAGGTACACGATGGAATCGAATTTTTATTTCTGACTACAGGTTAATGGCACGTCTTGAGACATCTAAAGAACCTTCGATTTTTCAGGCACGAGAATAGATAGTATTAAATTATTTCCATCACTTTTATTATAAACGTATTCAATTTAAAAATTTATTTAAATGACCAACTGCGTAAACGAATTTTGAAGTATTTTGAAGCTTTTATAGGGAGGTATAAAATTGATACATTTAATTATCGCAGAAATGATATAAATTTCTTATTTCCGGAAACCGTGACAGTTATCAATCTTATTTTAAATAAAATAATTATTCATAATGCATTAACGTATAGAACGATTGAATGTCATTAATTTATTTATTTTTATTATAAAAATGTGAAAACATTGGGAGCACCGACAAAATAATATTTTAATTAAAAACGAAAAAATTATATAGGCTGATGAAATATTATTCATCAAGAACATTCATATAGTTATATGTAAAGTATAACCCTGTATTGGTTAATTAATTAATATAGAAAAAAATTTGGATTTGCCCGTATTATATTGAACCATTGTTCAAAGGCAGAACTGTGCAAAAATTGAAAAAAAACGAACGCTTCAAACATCGTGAGCTTCTCGGGTGAAATCGACACAGCAAAAAAAGGCAAAGGCAAGCGAAATTCCCGAGAGCAAAGTCCCTCCCCCCTCACCACCCTACAGCTCGTATCTAATTACGCATACGTCATACGCATTTCCCTAGCACAACTTCCAAAGGCTCATCCTTCTCGGCTTTATATTCCCGCGCTCTTCTTTGAAATCCAAAATCTTCGGAGAGGTTAGTCTCATTAGCCTTTGAAATTGTGGGGTGCATTGTTTTAACGCGATCGCGATGCGCTTGGCTTTTTATCTTGGAATCTTGTTTTCTCAAAAGTGCATGCGCTTCACTATTTTTTCCTCCCTCTCTCCCTCCACCTGTCTGCGGAAGAGACGCAAACAATTTTTCCGGTTTCTACGCGCTTTCAAATACGCACTGCTGTTTTGTTCGAGCGAAAATTGCTTTTTTACATTTCGAAATCCAATTAGACGTACATCAGCAAGTGGAATAAAAAAAAAAGGACAGCAATCGATAGCACGAGCTCGAGCGCAAATGAAGTTTCGGTAAAGGGGCCGATTCAACGGAAGCGGCGGACATAAACGTTTCCTCCCCCTCCCCCCCACTCCCCCCCTCTTCTGGCTTAAATAACCGGGCGATAGGGCGCTCGAGTTCTCTCGCGCGTAAATTTCGCCTAAACAATCTATCTCGGCAGGTAACTCTAGATTCGCTAATCGCCCATTTGATTTTATTATTATATTCAATGAAATAGAGCTCGTGAAAAATTATTGCCGGGCCTATTAAAGTAAAGCCCGAACTATCGCCCAACACAAGTAAACTCCGCCGCCGCCGCGCGGCAGTAAATTATCCCTCGCGCTTTACGAGCCTCCAGATATATATATATATATACATACCCCGCGTATAGGCTATATATATATACATATAGAGCAGAGCGTTAACCGGTATCTGTCTAGCGCCTTTGCGAATCGACGCAGAAGTCGCGGAGAATCGCTGACTTTGCTTACAAACGCAGTCTCTCGCCCCCTCCCCTCCCCCTCCAAGGAGCAGCTAATTCCGAGGCTAATTCTCGTCTCGCGCGAGAGCGCAAACAGCCGTTCGCCGGATTTGCGCGCTAACGCGGCGATACTTTATCCGACCAGAGAGAGGAGAGAGAGCGGGAGATATAGAGAGTGCATTGTGCTTTCGCGAAGCTTTGTCCCTGGGCGCCGGATGCTCCGGAGCGTCGAGCTGTTATTGCGAGTTTTGGAATGTCGCGTGTGTTTTGAGAGGTTTGCGTACGGGAATGTTTTGACGGCTGCGGCTTTTATGGATTTCTAATCACCGCTTTGATGTGTTAACTGGGATTCGCGCGAGTGAGTTGCGAAGCTTTAGTTTCTATAGCTGAAGTTTCTCATCGTCGTTCCTCCACCGCAGCGTAAACGTAAAGAATAAAATGTTGTACATCGATCGCCGAATAAATACTGCTTGTTTAGCACGAATAATATATGAATTAAAATATTGAATCGTAAGTTTTCGTAGAATTGAAAAAAGTAAGGTATGTTTTCAAGAAATTCAAAAGGGAATTTCGGCTTATAACCAGTTTAACGATGCAACCCTTGACGCTTTTTAATTTTAATTATTATCGAATGTATATTGAGAGAAAATACAATCTCGAAGATTCCTATCCAATATAGCCAAGAATTTTTTAATTCACACAATTTGAGGTTTATAAATTTTCTAACTTTGCAATGAAAGATATTGCAACTTTCAGTCGCGGACTCGTCTTAATCAAACGAATTCCCCCTTCGAAAAAGTGACACCCGCCCGTCAATAAATTTTCTCAACACTCGCTCGAACGAGTCAATTCACTTTCAATAGGCGAGCTCACTTAATCGGAAGAACTAATTGTTTTCCTCGACGAGCACAATACCACTAGTTGCAGCTAATCATCTTTCCTCTCGCGCGTCATTCACAATTATATCGCGCATAAAAGCCCCCGCGGCTTCTTTATCCGCAGCAGCGCGTCGCGCCCCCCTTCCCTCCCCCTCTCGCGTATCCTCCGCCTGCCTTTATCCATATTTCCGTCGGAAACACGTTTCACCTCGCGCATCGCGCGAATAAAGGATTTCGGCATCTCCCGAGAACAATCAGGCTATTCAGCGGCTGCCGCGCGAGTGCATCCCTCGCAGCGGCAGCGCTGTGGATGTGTCGAGAACTTTATTTAGCCGCGGAGAGAATGGTCTTGTTTTCGTGCGCGCGCGCGCGCGCCGTACGTGCGGTATATGTACGCGTCTGCTTTTAGCGTTATTTTCTCGAGGATGTGTGCAGCGTTTGCTCTGATTTACGAGCGCGTAGGAGGCATGATCGCGATGCTCTTTTTGCCGACTGCGGACAATTAGCTGGATTAGCTACCTGCTGGATTTATCGCCGGGGCTTGCGAGCGAGCGAGCCCCCTCCCCCCCTCCCCCCCTCTCCAGCAACTTTTTCAGGTGAATCTTCGGCGATTGTTCGGCTTTCTGTAATTATTTTTTTATTTTTGCGCTCTTTGTCCGGTCCTCTTCTTTTTTTCTCCTGTGTTTTGGCTCCTCGTCGCTTTCAGTGCGCGGGGCACACACCTTTTTCCCCGGGATTTTCGCAACGGTGCGAAAATAAACGCGGTGTTTGGAAATTCGAACGGAAAAATTGTTTCTGGGGGGGGGGGGAGGCGGGATTCTTGCGTGCGCGGGGGGGACGCAGGGAAAAATTCAGGAGCTGGCGCGCGAGGGGGGGGGGCGGCGGCTTACGGCTCGCTCGGGTTTTCCGATATTTATTTAATTATTTATTTCGCATACGCGCGCGAGAAATAATATCGTGATAAAAAGTCAAATAATGCATTCGATCGTACGTGTCAGAGAAGCTTAACGGCCTCCGCTCCTGGTATATATAGGCTTTAAAATAAAACTTTTCACGAAAATGTGTATAATGGACGTGTTTGCGCTGTCCGCTAAAATATTGAACAGTCGCGTGTAAACATTGCGAAAACAGTAAACACACTTTTCTTAAATAAAAAAAAGTCACACGTACGTCGAACTTTTTCGAGTACATCCAATACGCGCTGACGTCGATTAAAACAACCGATCGCGTCCGATATATACACATCCGACCGGATTAGACCTCGGCGTTCGCGGCTCATTACTATTTCGGAAGAGCGCGCGTACCGCCGCCACCGTCGCCTCACTTTATTCCGAAGCTGAAGCTCAATGGAACGGAGAGGGGTATAGACACACTGCACAGCCGCGTGATACGCGGGCAGCAGCCGCGCACTCGATACACAGCGGGAAAACAGTATACGTGAGACGCATCGCGAAGAGAACGAGAGCGAGAGAGAGAGAGAGCGATCGGGTGTCTGTCAATTATACCTATACATATCCCCTTCCCAGCACATGCACACGCGCGCGCACAAAGAGTCAGTCATCTCGACGAGCCGCGTCCGCCGTGTGCCGCCGGCAACGGGCTGTGCGCGATGCATCTCCGCATCGGAGCGTATACGTATGCGTGTGTGCGCGCGCGTACGTGAAAGGATGAAGGCAGATACCGAATTCGATACCCCGCACGGCGGCGCAGCTGACTCTCTCGCTCTCTAGCTCTGTCTTCTCGGGTGTATATCCTCGGATGTGCGCTGCACGCGATAGCCTTGACAATTGTGCGACGCCGCGCGGCGGCAGCAGCCGGTGTGATGGATACGCGCGCGAGAGTAGCTTCTGCCTCTCGCGCACACATAGCCGTGTATACGGTATACAGAGGCGCGACTGTATATACGCGTAGACGCGGCTGTGTGCAGGTGCAAAACTGATATGCCTGCAGTAGTATAGCGAGCTGTCGCCGTGCGGGGGCCGACCGATGGAGCTGACGGCTGCGGAGACCGGTGTCGTAAAGCCGATATAGGGATGAGTCTCCGTGTATATTTACCGCGAATTTTCCCTTTGTGCATACGCGCTTTTATATACTGCACACATAATTATGTGTGGTATATATTCGAAGTAGCGCGAGTCGGCGCTCGGTCGGACGGGCTCTGCATATACGCGTATATAGACGCGGGACTATAATGATTTCTCGGCGAGCGCAGCCCCTGTGTGCGCATCCGGTCTAATGAAATTCGCTTGTAGCCCTTCGCCGGGGCTATAGCCACACGGATATACGCGCGCGACGGACAGCGAGGCGGCAGCCGCAGGTATATATCGTATATATACACGGAGCCGAGTCGAGTGAGTCGCGTTCGAATTCTCAATGCGTAACACGTGTCAGCGAGCTGTTAACTCGTATCAAACGGAACTACCTCTTAGCGCTAATGCGCCGCGCGATGTTCCCATTAGGGCCGTTAGCCCCGGCTGCTCCGGCGGAGAGCCGCGCGCGCGCACAC
Source organism: Philotrypesis tridentata (assembly GCA_018906965.1). Lineage (NCBI taxonomy): Eukaryota > Metazoa > Arthropoda > Insecta > Hymenoptera > Pteromalidae > Philotrypesis > Philotrypesis tridentata. The sequence continues at coordinate 5,109,578 of JACCIB010000009.1, read as the reverse complement.
ACACACATGCGCGCACGTATCCTATATACGGAACTACACGGCCAAGGATGACTGATCAATTAGACAGTCGGGTAATTGGCCGCCAGCGACTCCGGTAAACTGCGAAGGCTAACGCCGCGGGCTGCACCTGCCTTTGTGCTGACGATGATGATTGTGCTTCTGCCGGAGCTTATATACCGCTGCTGTATGGGTATGTGTGTGGACTGGCTCGCGATGTAGAAGGTGCGTCTTCGTTCGCGCAAGGCTCGTTCGCTTCGGATGGGAAATCGACTGTGCTGCGGAGAGAACTGGGTTTGGTTGGTTTTTGGAAGCGGCTCATTTCTATGATCGGCGAAACACGACTTATACTCGATTTTCTCGCCCGAAGGAAGTTTGTATTAATAGTGGAAAAGTCGTTCGCATGGGCAGTAATATAGTAATAAAATTTGTTTGCGTTAATAGTATAAATTTTAGCCACCCGAGCGAAGGGCTTCTTTATATAGATACTTAAAGCTTTACAGGACTATTACACACAGCATCCCTCTCCCTTTGTAATTGACACCCATCCCTTACAACCGACACTCCCCCCCCCCTCTCAGTTGCAGCTGGCACCCCTTTGTTTTACGATACTCTTGACTTGATTTTCGTACTAATACGCGACTGATTATAATTACCAGTACGTTAGTATTTGCACATATGTCGCTAGTCCGTTAGAGTGAGGAAAAAAAGGTCTCGATAAGGTCTTGATGTCTTGCGAAGAGTCTTCAAGGATTTTTACAATTACTTTTTATTTTGCGAGCGTATATCATTTCTTTCAGGGAATACTCAGTGAAATTCCGTAAGGTGGCGAAAATTGATAGCCTACTATCGGTGGCAATTTGGTTGTATGGGAATCTATGTTTTATATGGGAACAATAAAACTGTCACATATATAATGCTTTTCTTTTTTTCTGTACACAATTTTTCAAAGAAACGTATATTCAAACAAAGTTCTCTCAACAAAACCAAACATTGATTCATACGTTAAATATACATTTGATTGTAGAATTTTCAACTTTGACATATCGAACAAATTGACAATTGAAACAACTTTTAAGTGGATTTGCGTTTCATTTCAGTATCTCTTGACAGGCGAAATTACCTGAATTCACGACGATTCGACAGATTAAGACTAATGTATAAATAAGCTTCGAGCTTTTAGATCAGAGAGCAGTACGGAAAACCCGATGAACATTATACCGTTTTATGATGCGGTTTCATAAAAGCCAAATATTTCCTATCCCTCTATAAAAAAAATACGATGCTTTCTTGGTTTATGTACCGATACAATTTTAAAATAACTTTTCCACGAGGATTACGATCAATTTAAAGTCGAACTAGTGCTTTTATCTATAATTTACCGTGTTCTGATCCGCGCCCGCGAATTTCTCTTCAAAGATTCAGGATGATTATCGGCGGCGAATTAAAACGCTTTCGTTCCACTCTAACCGAGTTAACGCCCCCCAAAAAGAAGGCAACCAATTTTTCGCTTTAATTGCGCTCAATTTGCTCATAAACAATTTGACAGCCACTTGTATTCAAAATCAAATGTTTCCAATCGAATGAACTTGCGCCTGATATCCGCGCGCGACCCCAATGAAAAAAAAAGCTCTTAAAAACGAAAAAAAAGTCAACGCTCTCGTCGATCGACGAATGTTCGCGTCGAGTTTCAACGCCATCATCAAAAATAAAAACATTAATAACCATTAAAATTGCAGCTTTTAAAAGCTCGATCATACTTGCGCTCTCTGAAAATGCGTCTCGCCCAACAAATGGCACGCGATGCGGGAAAATTCGATCAGAGTCTCACGATGTTAATTTTTATCCCCTTCCCCCCCCCCCCTATCCGCCCCCTTCTCCTTTTTTGCAACGAAAAATGCCGGCGGCTCTCGCTATAACTCCGTATTATTATAGATAAAAGTTTAAAGCTTTCATTTCGAGCGCCCGAGCTTTTACCCCCTCGCTATATTTCCGAGTTAGCTCGCTCCTGTCGCTCGCTCGGGGGACGCGAGTAATTAACGCTGACGGCTTGTTGCCTCTCTCTCTCTCTCTCTCTCTCCCACTTCGTCTCTTTGTCTGTTCGTTTGGCTTTGCGCGCGGCGCATAATAGTCTAGGTAATTTTGACAAAAATCTTGAGAGTTGAAGAGAGAAAGAGAGAAAGCTATACGTCGTCTAGTCTACGCTATCAAGTACTCGGAATTTTATTAATACCGGGACAAAAGAGAATACGTAGACTTGAAGCCGAGTAGAATCTGTTTCGTTCGAATGGAAAGTCCGTTTGACAATTCTGCTAGGTGGAAATCCTCTCAGGTCGAGGGGCAAATCTGTGCCGACCGTTTTCCCCTCTTGTTGGAAATCAATCGATAATTGATTTACGTATGGAAGTTTGATTGGAATTTTTTTTTTTGCGCGTAAGCTTCTTTAATAAATTTCTATAACAGTAGCACTGCGTCGTGCAAATTGCAGTGGAGGGGTAATGAATTAAACCATTGTATCGCTATTAATCATGAGAAAAGTGGCGCCGCAGCGTTACGATGCATTAAATGTATGTTACGAGATGAGTGAACACTTGATATTAAATGGTTATGCGATTATTACGAAGAATATAACAAAATTTCGACAAACTAATGTACTAGAAAAATTCAACGATATAAATTAAGATTATAAAAAAACAATTATTTAATATCAATTTAATTTTTATCTTGAAATCGATTTAAAGAAAATTTGACTGACAGTGTGGAATGATTTGTTTACCATTTCGTAATGTTTGATTATCTGTTTTTTTCTGCTCTTACAAGTAGCAATTATGAATAAAGTAAGAGTAAAACAAATATCCTTATCCATATGAACCTGTTTTGTCCTCTACATAGTTTTCTGACACAAGTATAATTTAAAAATATTAAAAAGAAAAAAATTTTTTGATATTATCATCAAATGATTTAGTACCAAAAAAGTGGTAGAGAATAAACACTTTAATTCCCTCAAACTCATGCAAGCAATGAACTAGAAGAAGGGGTAAAATTAAGCCACTTCTCTCTCTCTCTCTCTCTCTCTCTCTCTCTCTCTCTCGAATGTTTGAATCTTCTTTTCTATCAGGTTCTTTCCTGCTTCGCGGTATAAAAGTTCCGCGCTTCGCGAAATTTCCTTCTTCCGAGTCACTGACTTTGAGACGAGATAGAACTGGCTGTGGAATCTGGCCAATAGAGAACCGGATGAATATGAGGGAAGAAGCGAAAGAGAGAAAAAAGAGATAAAGAGAGCAGCAGCAGCAGCAGCAGCAGCAGCAGTGGCCGCGGCACTTTATCAGCTTCTTTAAGAATGGCCGGGATCCGATTTTCCGCTTCTCGAAGAAAGAGGGGGGGGGGAAGGGAGCGAACCACCGGCGAATTTTCCAGCAAACTCGACCCGAGAAATATATAAGCGATCGCGAAAGTTATGAATTACACGTGTGTTCAAAATTCTAATTCCCGCGGGACGAAATCCTTTTAAAAAGTGCGAGAACAAACCGAGATATTTATCTTCTGGAATACACGTATAAGAGCGCCGTAACTCAGCGGACGAGCCGCGTGAGGAACGCCCGCGCGGCGGAAAAGAGAAGGCTGAGAATATTGTTTATCCGCGCGCCAGTAGCTGCGCGGGAGTTGCTAATGTTTATTTTGCGCCGATATCTGGCCGGAAACTATATGCAACTTCTTGCGGCCAAACTACTCGAGAAAATTGAACTGTATGAGTTATAGGGGGGAAGGTTTACTTTGTTTTCAAGGCGCAAACCCATCTATCCACGTATCCTCATAATGGCATACAAATGGCGCGGGGAGAAATATTTTTAAACGATCTTTCGTTAAATTTTTTCTTCTAAAGTGGATTAACGTATATTTACATAAGAATGCATAAACATCTATCGTAAAGCAAAATTTCAAAAATAAGGCGTATGTACGCGCGTATCTATCATTCGTCATCTAACGAATTTTTAACTAATCGAAGAAGGAACATTTTTATCAACGAGCACAGCTCCATCCATCATCCCTTTGCATTAAATTATTTCGGTCGGTGTTCGCATCCGCCGTTACTCTAGTTTCTCCCCCCTCCCCCCCCCCCCCCCAAAAAAAAAGTACAACCGCTTTTCGCATTTGGCGCTGCCGCGCACACAATGCACCCACTGAATAACACAGACGCGCGTATACACGCAGAACAAAGTTTCTCCTTCGCATTCATATCTCCCCGCGCGTTTATATATATATACGTATAGGCATAAATATTGAGAGAGGGCGAGAGAGAGAGAGAGAGTGCGCGCAAGTATTTAGAGTTTAGGATGCACAGGGGAATGCCGGTTTGGGGAATATGAGCTCGGTAACGCCGTATTAAGGTCACGTGCAAATTCGCGGGCTGTAAGAGGCCGTCTTATGCGAGCCACGTAGACACGCGCAGCCAACTCCGCCAGTCAAGAGCCCATCATAAACGATGCAGGAGACTCGGCGATGCGCCGGGCTGGTCTCGGCTTGATAAGGAGACGCGCGCGCGCTGTGTTTTAGCTGTCTGTGTATATATGTATATGTTTGATGGGGCTTCGTTACCGCTGCCGACGCCGCCGCCGTTGTTATTGTTGTGAATTAATTTGGACTCTCTCCTATAGTGATTATCGGGTTTCCGGATTTCGAGGTACAAGGAGAATCACTGCGGGAGGCGCGGAGTCTGAACGGAAAATGCCTGAGCACTGCGAATCGCTATATACGTATAATGTAGGCGGAGAGGAGGAAATAGTAGTAAAGCTCTGTATCTAATCGATTAGGTGAATTATTGTGGGACTCGTTAGGAATTTGGCCGAGAATTTGACTGAAGAGGACTATGCGAAGGAAACGAGACTTTGCAGTTGTCGACAGAAAACGCTGAAATTGATGCTATTCTTGGTTTCTGTTAATAGTTTGCAATAATCAAAGAAAATTTAAAGTATGAATGTTGAAAAACCAGCAATTTCAATTTTCACGCTTCCCGAAGAAACATTTCATCTTATTTATTAATCAATAATTAAAAATGTATTTCAGACCTCAATAAACATCATTAATTTTGCAATCAGTCGTGCATAAGCTCATGCATAATCGAAAATTTAACTAAAATAAGTAAAAATTTATCAATTTCAGTATTTTCATGTCTAGCCCTCCGATTGTATGAGAAGGAACAATAGATCAGAATAATTGTACTTCGGTATACTATAGAAACATCATTAAATTAATTGTCAATTAAACTTCGAGCGAGTAAGACAATCCTTGCCACATCCGCTCTATTCCACAGTTGCACAACCATATTGCCACAACTTTTCTCTCCACTATCGCACAAGTATCGAGTTTATATTTTTTTATTTACTTATTTATTTATAATAATGTTCGAGGGGCTAAGACCTTTGTACAAAAAAAGAAAGAAGTACAAAAAAAAAATTGAAAAATAAACAAAACTCCCTTCAACAACGGCACTGCAATGTACACGAAAGCCAATTCCACTCGGCCAAAGAGAATTTCGCTGAAATTTTCACCGCGACGCGAAGCTCCGCGCCGGTAATCCAAATAATAATACGTCACTCGGCCAAATGATCCGTCAGTCAATATTAGAGCCGCATTAATCAAACCCACCCCCCGCAACACGCTCAACCGCGTCTTTCCTTCCATCCACTCTCTCTCCCTCTCACGCGCACATTATACCACCTGCTATTGCGCCGATCATTATACCCGAGCGGCGCCCACCCACTGATCAAGACTCCGAGCTTTGATGAGCCATTCCGTTTGATAATTCCCGCGCACGTATGCGTACGCGTATACTCACGCGCGTAGAGCTCACGGAACAGTCGGAAAAGCCGCTGCTGCTGCGCTTCCCAAATTCACGGAGCGCCGAATTTTTCCACATTAAAATCACAGCCGCGTCGGCGCCATGACGATCGGCTGCCTTCGACTAATTCGCATCCGATATTCCCTTTAGCCCCTCCTGGCACACCGCGGCCACGCAACGAGCTCGCGTAAAATTCTCTCTTGCGATATACGCGCTTACGCATACGACCAATTCTCGTAGAAAAATGCACTTTTCGGGGGTCCAGAAAACTTTTTTAAAGCTAGAGGTTTGGGACCGATCAGACTTTCGTCTGTGAGCTGGAAGACAGTTAAAAATACAAAGGAACATGGGAAATAGGGAACGTGAAGAAAAGGACATCGGTTATTCAAATTTCTATTTATCTTTTTTTTTTTAACGGACACAACTTTTGATCTAAGCGTCGAATCTGGTCATTCTTTTTTTAAAATCAAAGCTCTTTTATTGTACTTTACTGTAGTACAATTTAAAATTTTATTTGTGCCTTGGGAAACATTTGCAGTTGTTGTTATTCCACTTTTGATTATCTTTCAGCTTATATACAGAAAAAAGTCTGATCGGCAGGAAACCTCCAGCTTTAAAAAAAAAATATCGATTTCCGGACCCCCGAAAAGTGCATTTTTCTAGGAGAATTGCTCGTATACGTATATATACGCTCGTATATAGACACGTGCGCGCGAGCCGCGTGCAGCACACGCAGCACTCCCTTATCGGTGTAGAGGAGGAATTATTAGCCGGGGCGCGAGCGCGAGTCACACGCTCCATTTGTTGCAGCTTAGATTGGACTCGAAAGCCTGATGGATCATGCAGAATTTCGAGCTCCGCGCGCGCGCGCTATATATCGATCACTTATACGTCATCGATGTATATACAGGCCCGGCGTTTATTCGACGAAAATTTCATTGACGCTGACTGATGGTCCGTCCGCCGTGTACACACGCGCGCGACTTTTTACAGCGTCTTATTTTCTTTATGCACGAAATACATGCATATATATATATATATATATATATATATACGCGCGCGCGCGTATATACTCCGCTTATATTCGCTTTATGGATCGTCTGGCATCGATGAATAACGCCGAGGCGAACGGGATATATGCTGCAACTTGTGTATACACCTTATAAATACCAAGTATTATAAAAACGTCGCGCAATATTACAGCTATACATGCAGTTCGATTTCACGTCGCTGCCAGGGGGGGGGGGGAGAGAGGGAGAGCCGCGCGCGCGAACCGATAAAAATAATATGTAAGGCAAAAGAAAAAACGTCGTTGCCCCCCCGTGCGAGCTGCGCAATGAAAAATGATTTCTACGCATGCGTGCACACACACTACACACACATACACGCGAGTAGCGTCTCTCTCGCGATAAACATTCGCGAGTTTAACGGCAATCGACTTTAATTTACTTTAGGAGCCAAACGAACACGACTTTATTACCCCGCGGCTGTTGCAGGAAGTGTCGTAAATTCCCCCGGGGGGAGGGCGGGTGGGTATTGGAACTAGGTAGGAAGTATCGATGATTCACGAGCGACTACTCGCGCGTCTCCCGCGAGAAGAGCCATAAAAGATCTCGCACGCTCTGTAGCTATCTTTTCGGCTCGACGAATCGACGTCGTATTTCATAATATAAATATCGGGAGACGCCGGGCGATTGAAAATTTGCTTGGCTCGTCTGCCGCAGCCGCCGCCGCCGCCGCCGCCAGTGCTGCTATTGCTGTTGTTATTGTTGTTGTTGTTGTTGTTTGGGGGTGTTTTTGCAGTTATTTTGCTGTTATGGCTGGCGATGAATGAGAGATGTTTTGACCGATGAATCGATTCGCTTCTATTCTAAGTATAACACTGCGCTATTTTGCGGCGAGGTAGGATTCATAAAGTGTGTTCCTTCGGTTTTCGGGCTGTGATCCCGGATATGAAAATGCGAGGAGTAAAGAGTATTCGTAGGAATTAAAAAGAAATGAAACTTGATTTTTTAAACACTGCGGCTTAATGAAATTTTAGCCTCATCGAATAGATTTTAAGTATATGTAAATAAATATTCTTAAAATCTAAAATAGAAATTTATTTGACGTTAAGTATTTTTGATTTCTATGAATTTAAAAAGAATTGAATTTATACCGCTAGCATTCGATAAAATATAAATTTACCAAGAGAATTCGACCAACGATGACAATGATAAATGCGTTTTAAAAATGCGAAATTCGAGTTCAATTCCTCGAAATTCACAACATTTCACTGCATGGCAGTGTACACTCCAGGAGCAAAGATAAAAGTCCGTAAAACTAACACCTTCATAAACTACGAGGGAAAAACTGTAACTACGGCACTATCCGCGGTATGGAAAAAATCGCCTTCAAAATTTACGAGTAGTCTCCCACGCCGAACACCTGAACCTCGACTCGTTCCCAGCTCAATTTTTAACGAGTGTAAACAATGCGCTTATGGCACCCTGTGAAATTCCAACTTTTTTTACAAGCCAAACGCTACTGTACGTTCATAAAAAGTTTCTCCAGTCAACACCGACCAGCCAAATAACCTGATCATCCGATCGAACAGCAGAACGATAGATCGATCGATAATAACAATAGAATGCAAGTCAAACTTTGCAAGCTCGCAAGACTGGTATAACTCCATTCGCGAGTCATATGCGCTTGCTTATACGCGCAACACGAGTATAACCCGCTAGTGCATCGTGGAGAACGTGAGAACGAAATCTTCTCTGTGGATTATAAGGGTAGCGGGTCGGCACAGGCTCTGTGTACGCCAGGTAAAATTAAGTGGTCTTGCGTAACTCGACTATTGACGCTTCAGCGCGCTGAGCTATACTGTCGGCTTGTCCCCGGCTGTTGTGCACTTGGGAGACGAGATATACGTAACTTTACATATATTTGTAGTCTGGATAGATTGTCATGACTGTAGGTATTCGCAGCGATTTAATGCGAATTGCGTGATTTTTGAGTTGTTTTTAAATATTTGTTGAATGACTGAATGCTTTGCGTGCCTCAAGTTTTTAATTATAGATGAGAACTCTAAACACTCGAAACTCACACTTCGAATACGTATCTATACGTTTCACGTCCACAAGCCACAGTAACCGCAGTTTTTCCCAATAAACGAATTCAATTATATTCAAAAATTCGATTTGGCATTATGGTCGCAATGAAATTTTTCTATTTGATTGTCTGAAACAAGCCGAAGCATCGACCGCGAGGCGTCGCAGAAAAATCTGTCGAAGTTATCATCGCGTTAGCGTAACTCCGCACAGGTGCGCGTGTCTACGAGCGGAATGAGAAAAAAGTACGCAGGCAGCAGCAGTAACAGCCAACAGCAGCCGTAGCCGGGCACGAGAGTGGGAGAGAAGGAGAGCAAGACAGCAGCGGCAACAACGTATATACACGGCCCAGGAAAATCCCAGGAGTTAATTACGAAGTTCTCTTCTCTCTGCTCTAGGCGCTATAGCCTATATATAAAGGAAGATGCCTCTACAAGGCTGGCCGGCGCTCTCTCGCTGCGCAAGAGGTGATACAAGCTGCAAGAGCTAAGAGGGCTTACCTATAAAGACCTTAATGTACACACGATCTACTTTCGACGGGGAAAGAACGAACGAAGGAGACTCGACTTAGTTGTTCGAGATTAAAATTCGAAACTCCTCATTGTGCGCGCGCCGTCGAGAGGCCGTACCACCACCTCCCCCCCCCCTCTCTCTCGCTAAAGGGGATTCCGAAGCGCAGCTATACTGACTCTTCAGGCTTGCCGTCTGCCTCGGTGCACTTAACATTTTCTCAATGACGCAGTCCACGCGATACCGTCGGCTGAAATTCTTATCGCGAGCTATATTGAAAGTTTCGAGTGGACGCGTGACACTGCGGGACTAGTGGCCGCGGACACTTGTGCGGACGCGTGGAAAACAAAGTATAGCGATGCGGTCTCTCGACGCTTTAACGCGAATAGCGTATGGGATTTTTACGTTTGCAGGCGATACTTCAGTGACAGGGTGTACGCGTGGATTTATATCGATGGAAGTCGAAGAAATAGTTTGTTATATATTACGACAGGTCTACAATAACTTTCGTCATATTTAGACCGTTAGTTTTCTGTTACTCGTTTATTTTTAAGTCTTTTGCAAAACTAAGAAAAAACCGTGCGAGTGTTTAGACATAACTTTGCGGTTATAGCAAAATAAAATAAGAAAAAAAAATTCTTTACTCTCAACGCTCGCTTATTATTTTCCACCCGTTAGTAGATGACAGCTCATTGTTCCCTCTATACACTCTCTCGCTCTCCGCCCTCTCTCTCTCTCTCTCTCTTTTTGTTCTCCGTTTCCAGAGTCGGGAAAATTCTGACATCGCGAATATACTGCCGGAGGGTTCAATCATACCGGCAGTCTTTCTGATTGCCATAGCACTGTATACAGTGTCTGTAGGTATATATCCCAGGGAACAAGCGCTGCCGGCTTAATTCTTCCTGCCGCGATCAAAGCGAGGAGTAGCTTTTCGAAAAATATCGAATTAAGTATAACGATTGAGCTTAGCAAATGAAGGGGCTTCTTTACGCGCTGTTCTGTACAGCTGAAAATACTCCAAATAGAATCTCGCTCGCCACGCGAATTCATCGGTATGATAATAATATTAATAATAATAAAAAAAATTTAATAATTATAATAATACGATGATGATGATATTAATAATCATCGGGTTTGCAAAGTAGCTCATTAGCGGATCTATCAAATGGCATTATCAAACAAAATAAACTGTCGTCAAACGTGGCTGAGGTTATTGGCGAATAAAATTATACACTCGCGCAACCGTCACGTTTCAAGGGCTTTATTATACCGCGCTGATATATAATCAAATATGTATTTCGTCTAAATTTGATTTTCAACTCGTATCTGTAGCCGCGTGTACGGGCGATACGGACTCGTCGCGAGCGCGCGCAAAGGCTTGAAACCAATTAGTTAAATTGGTAAATGCGCCGGACGGAATGTTACATGAATAATGCTCATGTTTATTAATGCTCGCAAGCCGGTAAGCGCAGATGTAAACGATTATAATATCCGCCCGAGGGCTTAACGCAGCGGCACTGCCACAGGCTTGGGAATCCCGCGATTCTTTCGCGATCTGCCTCGAGGAATTTTAATCAGCGAAAATAATTTTTTTTCTCTTTTTTTTTTGTTTTGTTCGCGTTGTTGTCGTTTTTCGGATGAACTTTGCTCAAAGCCTGCGCGAAAGAAGATTAGTTCCGACCGGGGAAATGTTACAGGAATTTTGTATTGAAAAAATACAGCGAGTTCAACGATAGTTCTACAAGTCAAATTATAGACTTTTAAAAAAATCACTCAATGCTGCAAACCGAAAAATTCTGTTTTACGGAATTTCCAACAAAATGTTTCTTGTGAAAGCCCGTCCGACTCATAAACATGTACAATTTGAGCAAACATTTTAGCACCATTTTCGTAAAATTAAAAGTAAAGAGATAACCGTCCGTCCTTTTGCAATGATACACCCTCAAACGCATTGGAATCGAGAAAAAAGCAGCGATCGCATTTTCAAAATTAAATATATAAATGAATATTCAAATCCGGACAGTCGCTTGCTCTGCATCGCATTATTTAATACACGCGCCCCCTACGAAATAAACTGTTCCGACTTTTATGAAATAACGCGCTGGCGCGTGTGCGAAGGGACGCAGCGGCAGCGGCAGCGGCGGCAGCTTCAAAGCTCGAATATCCTTTATTTGCCATAAATATTGACACGATCGTGCAGACGAGATATTTAGGACGAGGCAGTGCGACGATTAATATTAAAAAATTGTCCCCTGGCTTCATCCCGTAAACGCCGCTCGGTTAACGATCGAAGGCCTCTCCGTCGTAACACCCAGCTCTTTATGATTTTTTTTTCTCTCTGCAAGTAGTGCCTCGTCTCGCGTCGATATTTGCCGAGCTCTTTCTCGCGCCCCACCTATATTGCCGAGTCTTTTGACGAAAGGCGCCTCCATTTTTTTCATTACATCGAGCAGCAGTAGCAGCAGCAGCGGCAAAAAGAGGAAAGGAAGAGTTTAAGAGAGGAAGGTCACGCGAATCGATATTACGTGCTTGATAGACATACTGCTCTGAAATGAAGCGAAATCTTAATGAGTTTCCAGCGAGAGGATTGTGGATACAATTACAGAGACAAGTAGAGAAGAGCTTTGTTTCGCTGCGTGTAAAATTGTGTAAATGTATTATAAAATTTTTCGCGAGTATTCCCTTTGGCTATAATATTTAATTTCAGATAATTGCAACTCGCGCGTTGAGAGAAATAATCCTTTTGAGAACAAAAAATTGCCAAAGGCATTGCGAGGAACGTCTACGATAGGGCATGTTACTTTTATAATTGACTTGAAGTTAATAAGATAAGCTTTCGATAAAATTTATACTTAAAATGTTCAAAAGAACATATTCTGTTCTTATTTACCAGAAAAATATAATTCTTTTACTTATAAAAAATCGGAATAATATGGCACTATTTGAATCAAACAAAATGAATGTAGATGACCATCAATCAATACTGTTTTAATGAAACAATTAAAACCCTTCTCCTATGACTTTACTTCAATATTATTTCAAAAGTATAAAATTTATTATATTTAGCAAATTCCAGAAACACAATTAATCTATGCCTTTACTGACATATTTTCAACATTATTTGTAATATAGTAAGTAAAATGAATCAAAAAATTGTAAAAATCAACCCTACATACAAAATACCGCAGTTGCCCTCGATGGAAAACCTACAACCGAACTCTCGAACTTAAGTTCGAAATAAGTGAACCTCTACCGGTCGGGTTGTTCCTTGAATGTATGCATAGCAAGAGAGAGGGAGAGAGAGAGAGAGAGAGAGAGAGAGAGAGAGAGAGAGAGAGAGAGACGGCGAACGCAAATGCGAGGACGTCTCAAATTCTCGAATCGAACGGGCCGGAGAGAATTCCAATGAAGCGGATGATATTCGGCGCTGTTTCACTCGCTCTCTTGTCACTGACAAGATGTGACTCGCACGTGTCAGCGGCATGCCAACGCGTTGGCCCGGATATCCGCGCAAAATTCCATCATCCATCTGAAGGAGCTTCGCCCAAGTTATATATACATAATACAGCTGAGGCTGTATGTATGTATATAATGTTGAACAAAAAAACAGTGTACGAATATACGAGACGATTACGAAGGCCGGATGAACTTTCAATTCGGCATCTGTCATGAGCAACGCTGTGGCTTTTTCGTCCCTTTCATCCGCCTGCGTATGCTGCGAATATTTGTTTATATACATAGCACCAATGGTTTTCGTATACAAAAAAAGTGGATGCAGTGGACTGTGACATTTCAAGATCGACTCGATATTCCGAAAGTAATCGAGTATGCGAATCGACCTAAATACGTATATGTACGTGAAAGACGATGATGCAAGGAGTAGAAGAATTAACAATAATTTGTTATTAATATTTTAATGTGAATGAGGGACTTACCTTTATTAGCAGTCCTCGCGCAAGGCCGATGATCCTTTTAAGTCCGCCTCCTGGTCCGCATCCTGTTTGTCTTTGAATTCACGTTCAAGTTATCCAGTATCCGCATTAATCAAAATACGTCTGTGCCCATAATGCTATCTATAATGCAAGGAGCGAAGTCAGTGAAAAGTTAACAATAGTTATTTGGTATTTTAATCTAAATGACAACCTTACCTGTGTTAACTATGTATAAAGCCAATGATTCCTTTAGGGCTATCTGCTTATCCTTGAATTTACGCTCGCAAAGTAACCGCAAAGTAAAGTTAAATTTGTAACCTATAAAACAAGACAAAACAACATAAGTTATACTTAAAAACTTAGTGCTAAGATTGCTATTATAGTGCGAAATGTATGCTGTGATTTTCGCGCAATTCATAGAAAAAAAAGATAGTCACACAAAGCGTACTTTAAACATGCAAACTCCGCGTACGGCTTCCACTCTTTACCAAAGTAGGTAAACGCACGCTTTCATTTTTTTTCTCTCGCTTTTTTTCCCTCCTGCAATCGTGTGCTACACTCAACAGTCTCTCAGCCGAACGTAATTGTTAATCACGTTTTCAACTCGCTGTATACAAACTACACTCCCCACTATACGTGCGGCTCGTGAACTCGCTAGCCCCAGAGAGAGGAGTCTCTCAGTGCATACACACACGTATATGCACTCGCAAAGGCGTCGCGTCAAGTCAACTCGAACCTCGCGGGTTTATACACACGTATACTAAGTAAAATGTATTCGTACTCGTGACTTTCCTATACCTCCTGCGGCTTAAATGCACGGCAATTGAGATTCGCGGCGGCTCACTTATCCCGCGTATTTTTCAATAACCCTATAGTTAACTGTAGCTGCTGTGCATTTGCGAGCTCGTTTATACATTATATCCTATATGCGCTCTAGCTCTCGCGTCGTGGAACTGTGCGCGTTGCGTTATTGCCAATAGGTTGCACACGATGAGCCGATTTGGCCCATAGACGAGACGCTAATGGACTGTTTCGACTGGCTACATATACTCGATGAAAAAACTGCCGCGTTTGAGAGAATTCGAATTACGATGAGGTGCATAGAGTATGTATAGGAAGAGTGGTGGACACGAAATTCAACGGATGATAAAAAATAAACAAAAACAGATGATATGTACGCATATTCGGCTTTATGGTCTAATATACTCGTACGCGACGAATGTTTCATTAAGAATAAACCTACGTAACAGGCTAACTGCGTTAATTTTATAGAGCAACTTTCATGACATATATATTCACATATGTATATGCACTTCAACAAGCACAGATTTTTAAAACAAAATTATTTAAGATACATTTAATATTTAGGAACTATTTTAGAACAACTTTCTTTTTGAATACATTAATATTTTCAGCTTTGCGTTCATTAAGTTTTCGAAATATATCCTTATCAAATTTATCGCAAATAAATAAATGATGTTACTCATATACGAAAAGAAAAAAATTCATCTTTGTATTTAAATTAAAATTTAAAATTGCTATTAAGTATTGCTACTAAGTATTAGTAATTAAGATAATTTGTAATTCATTCTCTAAAAGTAACAACACAAATGAAACCCGTTAAGCCGGTCAAAAATACCGCTAGTGCAAAATCATATCATTACTCCGCGCGAAAAAATCTCAAACAAATTGTGAATAATCCATTTCCTCGATCGTGAATGAAAAGTACTAATTTCACCCTCGCTTATTCTCGATGCAACTCACGCGTATAGTTTCAAGCCCCACATATCCGATATCGAGGACGAAGGTGATGTCACAAATGTTGCATTATTTCCCGCAGGCGTGTGCGCGCGCAAGTGACGAGTTTTACGTTTCCGAGAAAGGCAATATGAGAGAAGGAAACTCGGCTGTTTTTTATTCACCCACGCGGCCCTCTTTTTCGCAGAACACTATACAGCCCGAGTATATACGAGAACGTAGGAATTACCGACAGCGCTATTTCGCGAACAGCGACTGCATTGGCGAAATTAGGCATTTCGCCTTGATTACGGGCCGAGATAATGGAGCTTTGTCCTTCCGCAATGCGAGAGCCTGCAGTCAGCCTGCTGAGAATTTTTATTTTCATGCCCACCCTGCTGCAAGCGTTCCATATAAATTTACGTTGAAAAACAGCTAACTTCGACTATGCACTTATTTTTCTACTCTACATTTATATATGCATAAACATTTCTATTATAAACATTCGCTTCGTTTTCTCGATTTACCCGCAGTATTATAAACCTACATAATGCATATCGAAATTAATCGTTGCAAAGTTTCGCTACGCAGACTAGAAGCGCGCATCCACGCAAACAAGCAAGTATAACATTTTGTCTATAGCCTGTATATGTATCGACTCTCTGTAATCGACACTCGCGTAACGAACGTCAATCCAGTGAGCCGAAAGCGACAAGCGCAGCTATTTGCGTATATAAACGCGTCAAATCTCCCAGAGCTAGCCGCCCGGGCAATCCATAAATTCAATTAATTCAACTGTCAATCGGCCGCGGGCCTTCTCTCTCCGACAAAAACTCCGAGGAGCATTTCCGCGAAGAGGCTGGACGCCACCACCCCTCCGAGTGACACGTGCGTAATTGCCGGGATCGACAAAAGCGGGGAAGGAAACAAGCCTCAAGCGCACGCCCATCGTCCTCGACGAACGCTAACGGAGCTGACTCCCTTTGCAGAAACGTGTAGACACCCTCTCTTTCTCTATGATGCATATATATATACAGATGTAGCCAGCTGAACTACATACCCTCTTTGCTACTTTCGGTCAATGATGAAAGCTCGACATTGTCTGGCTGAATGGATGAAATTGTGGTATGGATGCCAAGACGATGCTTAACTTGATTTTATAACTCGGCTGCTCCCGTCGTCGCATCGGTTTGTTTAACTGAAAAAAGTTTGTAATATTAGATTGTTATTTTAGAATAAAGTATAAAAATAGAATCATAAACGTCTTTCTTAATGAATAATTCAATTGCATTCACATATTATTCAGTGCAACGCAATAAGACATGAACGATTTAACTAAAAAGGCTGCAAAATGCACGAGTACAAATACATTTAAACAATAATGGAATTTTATAGCTTTTTGAAAGCTATTGAATATTATGCAGTCCAGCAAACTACGCGCTCAAATTCGTGTTGTACTCCATAGCAGGAAGAAACTGTGAAATTTATGAACGTGTATTATTCAGCAGTATCAGCAGCTGCAACAATGCATTTAGAATGTCGTAAAGCCAGCTGCCCTGTATTACACTGTACATAGCGTATACACGTCGCGTAAAAAACGTCTTCATTATATAAGAGTATCATATAATTGCATAAAAATGCAATAATCGTACCGCAGCTGCGAAAAATGGATATAATTCATATTTGATCCCGTATTACACCCGGACCTTCTGGAGCATGATTTACGACGCTTTTTTTCCGCCGCACGCCGGGAATCGGACTTTATTGTGATTTATACAAACAACATGGTTAATTAGTGCCATGTCCTTGTGCAAAGCCCCAGTGCTATATAAAAACTCTTTTTGAATTCACAATGTATTCGCAACATAATAATGTGCTCGAGAACAAGATACTTAAGAATTTATTTTTTTACAAGAGTTTTTCTCTGTATTAATTTATATAGTTGCCTTAAATTCATAATTAAATCACTGTCTAGACAGAAAAAAAACGAATTTCAAGTAAGTAGGTTGAAAGCGAATAATAAATCATACCATGTTTTCATGGATTCTGGAATTAAGTATGTTATTGTTATTCTACTCTTTTTTTTGTGTGCAGAATTAGCTTCTCACGTTTGAATAAATAATGAGATTTGATCGAAATAGATAACGTACAGCATAACTGCATTGCATGTACTACATAATAAATGTTATAAACTAGCTCATTATTTATAACTGAAAAACGAAATAATTCATGTCACACTGGGACATAAATTTATTAACTTTAAAACTACCTGCATAATTATAGTTTAGAATATTAAGTTGTTTGAGCATAAAAATCTAAAACGTTTGGTATAATTTTACTGAACACGACTATATATAAAGAGCTGCGATAAACGGCAATTAGCAGAAAAAACTTAAGTATCCATCCACAATTAATTAAGTACGTACTAACACTCTTTAATTCGACAAAACCAAATACTAGAGAAATAATACCGATTTGAAATTAACCGGTAAAACAATACACATAAATGTATAACATACACAACCTGTATATATGTCGTTGTAATTCTTGAAGGCAACTGCAGCTTTACGAATGAGGAGCAACTCATATCTGAAAAAGAAAAAAATTTGAAATTGAACGAATAAATAAATAAAAATAAATCGTAAGCGATTATATGTATACATATTATATATCATATACCAACCTGTACACATCGTCGTCGTAATTTTTAAAGACAAATGCAGCTTTATGTATGAGAAGCAGCTCACATCTGCAAAAGAAAAAAAAGTTAAAATTGAACGAATAAATCAATAATAATAAATCATAGCCGATTATATATGTCTATCGTACAACAACCTGTATACGTCGTCGTAATTCTTGAAGGTAAATGCAGCTTTACGAATGAAGAGCAGCTCATATCTGAAAAAGAAAAAAAAGTTAAAATTGAACGAATAAATAAATAATAATAAATCGTAAGCGATTATATATATATCATACACTAACCTGTATACGTCGTCGAAATTCTTGAAGGGAAATGCATGATTCCAAATGACGAGAATTAAGCTCATATCTGAACAAAAGTTAAAACAAAGTTTTAAAAAAAGTTTTTAAAAAAGTTAAAAAAAAGTTAAAAAAAAGTTTTAAAAAAGTTTTAAAAAGTTAAAGTAAAAAAAAAGAATAAACAAAGTTATAGTTAATGGCGATATGAACAGTCGCGCTCAAACTGACCCGCTCAAGACGCTCGGCCTTGCAATACTACTTGCAGTACAGATATATTCAACCTCCCCTTCCCTCCCCGCCCTTCCCCTCATTTTCACGTATTTATAAATAAGCTTACAAAGAAAGAAAATGTAAGTCTTACCAATACCAATAAATAGATACATAAATGTAGCAGCTAGTCGCGAACGATGAGTAGATTGTCGCGATGCCGCGGCCATAATGCAAGTTGCCGGCTCAGTCTCATGCATTCTCTAGCTTTCTTCTTTTCTTAGAAATGCGCCACCGCTGCCGGTCCTCCTGCCCCCCTTCAGAAATAAAGTCGAGCAGCTCTTGAGGAAGAAGAACTTGAAATTCTGTGAAAAAACGGACTTTAGTCAAATATGCGTACAGTCGCAACTGCCACAGCTAAACTGCCGGGCAACTGGCCCGTATACCTGATACGTTCCCCCACTCGGCCTTTTCTCGGAATCGCGCCACCCACCGCTACCTCCCCCCCCCCCCCCCGCCGCTCGAGCTCGCGATCGCGAACATCACCCGATTTCAAGATGGCCGACCCTCCCCCTCGCGTCCTTCCTCGCAACTGAAACTTGACTCCGCGGCACTTTATATATAGCTCTATATGTCTATACCTCTCCTCACTCTCCCCCTATCGAATGCTAACTGAAAATGTAATTTTCTGGCCGCCTAGACAAAGAAAATACTCGTACCGACACTTGTACGTATATATTAATCGCGAGCAATGTACTGCAGGGTCGCGTTCCGATCGCGACCACACTCGTCCAACTGCAGGCCGACTGTACCGGCAAATCGGCCCGCCGCTCTCCCCCTCGCGTCTTGCCTCGCGGAGACTCGCATCCGCGGCACTGATGCTTTATACAGATATCTACATATCGATATACCTCTCCTCACTCTCCTTCTAGTCGTCAAGACAAAAAAATACTCTTACCAACACTTTCCTGTATATTAACCGCGAGACATGTAGGTTGCCGGTCCAGTCCTCCTTCCCCTCCTCACTTTAGCTCGGCCACAGAAATAATAACGAGCAGCTCGCGCTTGAGGAAGAAGAACTTGAAATTAGTTAATCACAAAATATGCGGGCAGTCGCACTGCCGCAGCCAAACTGCCGGGCAACTGCCCCGTAGTCTATATGCCTGATACTTTCTCCCACTCGGCCTTTTCTCGGAATCGCGCCACCCACCGCTACCTCTCCCCTTCTCCCCCTCGCTGCTCGAGCTCGCGATCGCGATCACCCGATTTCAAGATGGCCGACCTTCCCCCTCGCGTCTTTCCGCACGCAACTGAAACTTGACTCCGCGGCACTGATGCTGTATATATAGCTCTATATGTCTGTACCTCTCCTCACTCTCCCCCTATCGAATGCTAACTGAAAATGTAATTTTCTGATTGCCTAGACAAAGAAAATATTCGTACCGACACTTGTCTGTATATTAACCGCGAGCAATGTACTGCAGGGTCGCGTTCCGATCGCGACCACACTCGTCCAACTGCAGGCCGACTGTACCGGCAAATCGGCTCGCCGCTCTCCCCCTCGCGTCTTTCCTCTGCACGGAGACTCGCATCCGCGGCACTGATGCTTCATACAGATATGTCTATATGTCGATATAACTCGATCTCCTCACTCTCCTTCTAGTCGCCAAGACAAAAAACATATAAAGACAAAAACATACTCTTACCAACACTTTTCTGCATATTAACAGCTTCCTTCTTTTCTTAGAAAAGCGCCACCGCTGCCGCTCCTCCTTCCCCTCCTCGCTTGAGCTCGGCCGCGGAAATAAAGACGAGCAGCTCGCGCTTGAGGAAAAAGAACTTGCAATTCTGCGAAAAAACGGATTAGTTAATCGCAAAATATGCGTACAGTCGCACTGCCGCAGCCAAACTGCCGGGCAACTGGCCCGCAGTCTATACCTGCGATACCTTCTCCCACTCGGCCTTTTCTCGGAATCGCGCCACCCACCGCTACTTCTCCCCTTACCCCTCCCCCTCACCGCTCGAGTTCGCGATCGCGAACATCACCCGATTTCAAGATGGCCGACCCTCCCCCTCGCGTCCTTCCACGCAACTGAAACTCGACTCCGCGGCACTGATGCTTTTTATACAGCTCTAAATGTCTATATACTTCTCCTCACTCGATCGCCTAGACAAAGAAAATACTCGTACCGATACTTGTACGTATATTAACCGTGAGAAATGTATACTGCAGGGTCGCGTCCCGATCGCGACTAGACTCGTCCAACTACAGCGGCCGAATATGGCTGACTGTATACCGGCAAATCGGCCCGCCGCTCTCCCCCTCGCGGAGACTCGCCTCCACGGCATTGATGCTTTATACAGATATATACCTATATTTATATGCCGATACCTCTCCTCACTCTCCGTCTACAGTCGCCAAGACAAAGAAAATACTCGTATACCGACGCTTTTCTGTATATCAACCGCGAGAACAATATTACAACTGCAGGGTCGCGTCCCGATCGCGACCACATCTCGTTCAACTGCAGGTCGGCTATGGCCGACTGTACCGGCAAATCGGCCCGCCGCTCTCCCTCTCGCGTCTTTCCGCGCGGAGACTCGCCTCCGCGGCACTGATGCCGCATATACAGCTCTATGCGTCGCTAGCGTATATTTCCTAATCGCTTGGACAAAGAAAATACTCTTACCAGCAGCTTCCCGTACATCCGCGAGGAATCCGCTGCAGAGCCGCCTTCATCGCGTCCACTCTCTCGTCCAACTGCAGGCCGACTGGCCGACTGTATCTCAAACTGCCACTAAATCTCCCTGCATCGCGTCCTTCTTCGCGGAAACTTATAGGTACCTCCCCTAACCATCCACAGCATGCTATAGCTATACATACAACCCTATATGTCTATATGTAGTCTACATTAGCTCTTGGCACCTCCCCCAATCGAACACAAATTCAAAAATTAATTTTCTGACAAGACAAAGAATAAGCAAATTCTTTTTCTATAACTTTCTTTCTACTACAATATGCACAAAATCTTTTTATCCTTTGAACATAATTGTGCGTTGTAAAGAAAATAAAATTATGTACAGAGAACTTTTTCACCATTTAATTTGAATAAAGTAAAACCCACTATAATAAGACATACTTAATCACGATGTCATCTTTATCGGTATATATACTTATTAACACGATTTGTGTTTACTTTAACGAGTATATTAACATTACACTTACCTTAGACAATAAGCCAATAACGAACGCTTGATTTTTCTGATATTCCGAATGCAACGCGCGGCTGCAACGAGTTAAAACTCGTACGTCAGGTGACAGCACGAACCGGAGTGCAGCAAAGCCATATATATAGCTATTTATACACGGCCAAGTTAAATCTTGAATACACCGAGCGCGCTGCAGCTTTCGAGAGAAACACGACTATATAAGACATACACATATACCGTACGTAACAATCATTTTCCTGGCGCCCTCCCCCTCGCGCGCGCGCGACCCGACGACAGTTCGCCTGCAAGAAGTCCCGATCACAGGCGCCAAAACACTCCGCGAGAGCAGAAATCGTAAACAAGGGGGGCCAAGCTGGCCGAGCCATCAGCAGTGCGGATCGCAGCTGTAGCAGGACGCCAGCAGCGGGATCGAGGGATCTGCGCGACGGCAGCATGACGATAGGTTAGAATACAGCAGCGCAAGTGTGTGCACACTTCAGGGTCTGTAAGTTGGAATAGCCGAGCTCTAAGCGCATCGTCGTCAGGGGGGGCCCGTGGAACGAGGGATTAGAAGCCCCCCGAGGAAGAGGCAACGCTCTCGCTCGTCATGGCAGCGATCAAGAGCTTCGGCAGGGACATCCCGTACCTGCGCCAGCAGTTCGCCGCCCTGCTGGGCAACACCAGCACCAGCGTCAAATTCATCTGCATCGTCGTTCTCTTCTCCTACGGGCTCTCCTTCTCCGAGAGTGCCGTCCTCGTGCTTAGCGTCACCCCGGGTTACCTGCTGCCTCCGGCCTTCTGGATCTGGACGGCTTTCACCTTCTGCTTCCTTGAGATTCACTTCTGGGAGGTGGTCGTGGACGTGGTCACAGTTGGACTCTGCGGCAAACTCATCGAGCCACTCTGGGGGGCAATGGAGATGATGACCTTCTTTGCCATCGTCAACTTTGGAGTGGCCGTCCTGTCCGCTATGTTCTACTTGGTGCTTTACTTCTGCACCGGAGACACTGACTTGCTCTTTGACATACATATCCACGGGCTGACAGGATACATTGCAGGTTTGCCTCATTCCATTCTCTTCATTGATGAGCTCTCTTCGTGGCTTCTGATTAACCATTTTCAACTTTGTAGGTGTCACCGTTGCTGTCAAGCAAATTATGCCAGATCATATCTTGATCAAAACACCAATTGGCAAAATAACAAATAGAAATATACCTCTGATGGTGTGGATAGGATATCTATTACTCTGGATTTGTGGTTTGTTGGAGGGTACCCACCCAACCATGTTCTTAAGTGGCTTGTTAATATCATGGATGTACCTCAGATTTTACCAAAGGCATAACAATGGTTCTAAAGGTGATATGGCTGACAACTTTACGTTTGCAAGGTGGGGATATCAATGAAAAACAAAATTATTTCCATGTGCCCATGTATTCTTTATTTGTTCTACATTTTTACATGTATTTGTTCCTGCAGCTTTTTCCCAAATGTATTGCAACCTCCAATTGCAGTAGTGAGTAATACAATTCACGGATTCTTTGTGAGGATTGGTCTCTGCAGAAAAGTTGTTCGTAGATTTGATATGTCTAATGCTCCTCCTGGATTGGTTATCAACTTACCTGGCATTGACCCTCATGATAGTGAACGGCGCAGGTTTGTTTATTGTGCTTCCATTCATTTATGCACTGACCACATATTTTGTAAAATAATTCAATTTACCCTACTACAGACAAATCGCTTTAAAAGCCCTCAGTGAGAGATTAAGTAAGGACCATGCCAAGCCCTGGCAACAAGACAGAAGTAAAAAGCACTCTCCTGTGCCCTCAGCTGTATCCGTTCAAATCCCCGAACCTGCGATACCCAAACCTTTACCTTCACCTCTCATACCACAGATCAATGTCAACATTCACAATCATCCATCAACTAGTAGCAATACGTGATCTTCAGCCAAAGACTCGTCGACGAGTCCCGACGAGTCTTCCATCAAGGAATGAAATGGGTAATAGCGTGAGTGATGGGAACGATTGAGATCTTTTTACAGATATTAAAAAATAAAAACGTTCCTATGCGAAATGGTTAATAATTATGGCAATATTCAATAAGATGACTAAGCTTTGAACTCATGCTACGTTTTTATTATTAGTATAAAATATTATCGTACATTTTATCAGATCTTGCTGTATTTGTTTTTTTGCAAAAATCTTTATATATTTTTGATGTAAGAAAAGTTTTAGTTTTATTAATAGAGTCTAAAGCGATAACTTATTGAATATCATGCCATGTTATATTAAATACCACCCCTCCCCAAACTGTTTGTAAAGTTAAATGTGTGAAAGGAGAGAGAACTAGCAAAACTTTGTTGTATTTATAAATAATGGTTGTCGGTTTCTACTGAAAGATTTAAAGAGTTTCAAATGTAATGAAATAATCATAAGCTTAGTGTTTTTCCTTGTTTTTATATCTAAAAGCATTGCATGTGCTTTAAATTAAAAAATTTCAAATTAACTTCATTCAGAGGCTGTGCATTAGTCTCGTTAATTGTAAAAAGAAGTAGAAAAACAAAGCTGTACAAAATCATCTAATGTTGAGAAACACGCAAAATGTACGTGAAAAGAGATTTTTTTAATTAAAGAAAATCGGAGTTATTGATGTTTCGGTATTAAAATTATGAATTCAAAATCGATTCAAAATTAACAAATTTTTAATTAAATGTTAATATTTTCATGATTTTTTAATGATTATGAATATTATTAACGCATCAATAAAACTTATTTTCTTAAACTTGACTTAAGAATGTTGAAATGGATCGTATCAATGAAAAAAGGCAATCAATTATGGCTTGCAACTCATTCGTTTACTATCGCACAAAATTTTTCAATTACTTGTACTTTAGCCGAAAATATTTTAATCGCAGATAAGGCATTAAAATAATTTATGCATTACACATATTAAAACAGATAAAGCTTTAAGAAATTACGGTATGAATGCTGTAAAGTTGGTAATATTGTATAAATTGTACAAATTTAAATGATGAAAACTTTGTATGTACATAATATAAACTATACATTGGCTTAGTCTTCCTTGATAGATTCTGTACATAAATATACTTACACGTTTTTAAAAATCGAGTGCATGCTTTATTCTAATAGATCTTGTTTTTTATGCAATGATTCACTAAAATGAGTTTAAAATAAAATTATTAATTATAAATCTAACTGATACTGTGAAAATGTAGCTCTCTAGATCTAGAAATTCGCGAGATAAAATAATTTGCTATTTTAAATAAATATTGACATCTCGAGTTTTACTTAAATTTATGAATATTTAAAATCATAGTAAGACAAAAAAAATTTTAATTTCGATAATTTAATTCTGGAATTTAAATATTATTCAAAATTTTTACATATGTGTATAATATACGAATGAATTACAATCCATAACTTATATACGCACCGTCATGGCGTCATGGGATCAAGGTATAACTTTAGTGACAAGATGTTACAGACGAGTGTGTATGTACAAAATAAAACGACGAATTATAAGTGCGAAATGAAAAGCTGAGAATCCGAAAGATGAAAATACCTATTTTTATGCGATATGTAATGTATAATGCGATACAGATTCTTCAAATATTAAATGTGCATTCGAGAGTCGATCATCTTGGCTTCGTACTTGAGCAACGCTATTATTCTATTGTCAATTAACAACGTAAATGACAATAAGATAAAAAAATAAAAACTGTCAAATCAGCATTTGTATACTGAAATACATTAATTTTTGTAACAGTTTTCGTTGTCTTAGTTCCTAGATCTAAGATAAAAATCATTGTTGCGTTGAAATTTACGAAATCGAAATAGATCGAACATCGATGAAAATGGACTTTGTTAAATAATATATCTTAGTTACATATATATTAGCCTCTATTATTATTGTATTAATGACACTAATAATAATACTTTTGTACATATGTGATGGTTAATGCAACTCGAATTATATAAAATTTAATTTATGAGAACTTCATCAGATTTATTGCTTTTTAAAAAATGCAGAACATCAAGCGGCACGGCAGCGCCCGCTGGCAAGTATGAGTATAAATTTATTAAAATGTCTAAGCATAAATATATATACATACATTCTCATTCAATTTTTAGGTACTTACTTTTTGACAGCCCTTGAAATTAGGTATATGCAAAAAAACATGCTAAAGTTTAAAAAAGTTCTATTTATTGCTGTACAAGCACAAAGCAGGCTTGGCCTCCCTGGTTTGATGAAATATATAAAATGTGTCAACGATATTAACTCATTCATTCAAAAACCTTTTGACAGTCGTGACACATTGTCTATAATTATTCTTGTTCATTCGATTTCCTTCGCGCAATGTGAAAACATAAAGTAATGAATTATGAATTTCCTCAATAGCTTCAGTGCCCGTTTTACCTTCATTCACATTTATAATTTACTTGACTAATCACTATGTGTTTTAAATTTAAGACAATAGTTCAATAATTACGTAGTGATCTTTTATGTTCATTTTGATTATCTCATTTTTTAAGTATGAAGAACAAATTGTTTTTGACAAACAAATTTCTGTTCAACACAACTTCTTATGCATATTCATAATCAAAATATTTTATGAAAAATATAAGTAATATATCATGTAAATTTTTTAGAGTTAAAAGAAGATTTGTCGATCGCTACTGCTGAACAAAATTAAAATTTAGGTACGTATGGATATGTATGCATACGTACATGCACACACGCACAGCACTACAAATTCATAATCTTTCTGATTTTCGTATATTTTTATACACAATTATCAAGTTTGAAGTATCATTAAATATATTATAAAAACAGGGTTTTTTTAGATTAAATTAACGAAGCACAAACACCGTATATACATAAATCTAACTTTATAATAAATACTAATAATTCTCGTTTCGCCTTTTTAATTAGTTACATAATATATACAGTTTACTTAACAAAATCCAATCGCGTAAAGATACTTATTTTACCGTGGTTACTAGTGGTAAAGAAGTTGAATGCGTGCATTCTTTCTTAAACAACAAATCAACTTGTTTGATTAGTAACGCTTAGAAAATTCATTTTGTACCTGTTCGCCCTAACGTACTCTACTATTGATACATAATACATGATTTTTTTCAACAAATCTCTGTGTAATCATCACTGATTTACTTTTAACTATACTTTTTTGAATGCGACTAAATTGTTGCATATTACAATGTATCTATTCTCCTCAAACTTCACAAGAATGTCGTAAATTGCAATAGACGAAAATCAGAAGATAAATTTCTTAAAAAATTAACTCTAACTCGAACGTGACCGAATATTAAAGTCAAATTTTAAGATATGTAACTTTAGCAATTGAATTAATAAAATTTTTGAAAACTAAAGTAGATGCATTTGCACGATTTATGAAAAACTCAATACATCTGTTTGTTACAGCTTTGGTTTGCCAGTTATTTTCTTGCATTTTTTGAAAATTGATAAACTAACAAGTGCTAAAGCTAATACATATATACAATAATCAAAGTCACATCCGATTTGAGTTCCCATATTAGTCGGATGAATTTGTGCTAAAACTGTACAAATTCCAACTTTTCACACGTGACCCAAGTGAAAATGCACACAAGACCGGCGAGTCCATTAATTTTTTTTTTCTTTGCAGCAGTTATAAACAATTCACCTTGCTCTAAGAAAAAATACTCTTTCTGTCTTGTATGTAAATCAAACTGTCCATACATAATCTCTATCTGAAGAACTGTTGCTGATGTTGGGCCCACTGTTGCTGCTGCGTTTGTGGCGGTTGCTGTGCCTGAGCTACGGCATACTGCGCATCCTGGACGTATGCGGATCGTGGCTGAGGTGGTGCCGAAGCACCGTACTGCTGTTGCTGTTGCTGACTCGTTACGTAAGCCATCTGCGAAGGATGTCCATGTTGAGCTCCATAATATTGCTGTGCTTGCGACGGTGGTGGTGGAGGTGGTCCAACGTTTACTCCGTAACCACCGTAGTTCACTTGGGGTGGAGGTGGAGGTGCTTGACTCGAGAGAACCACGTGTCTAAAAATTAAGTGAATGGTTTTTTAAAAATTTCAAAATTAGGAAATGAACGACGTTAAATTTATTATACCTCGCAGTCAAACTAGCATTGACATGATTGTCAGGATGATAGTAATGATGACTCTGCTGCTGTAATTCATGTGAACTCATATTCGTGGTATCCTGTATCGGTACCGTAATCAGATTCGATCTCATTTGCGCATTGCTCGCCTGTTGCTGCACCGCAGCTGAATTCTGAGAATAATGTCTGTGCTGTGGTGGTTGCCGATGATCTAGCGACGAAGACTGTTGTCCAACCGAATTCACACGTGGATCATTACCCATCACTACACTCGGCACCATATGACTTGCCGCCATTGCTTTCATGCGATTATTTGGACCGCCTCCTTTGGCCATAAGTTGCGCCTCGAGCAACAGCTCTGCATTTTTTTGATGACCTGCATAGCTCTGCGGACCATCCACGTGCATATTTTGAGCCACCTGGGGTGCTGGCGTCGAAACGTGCCGATGATTTATATGGGCCTGGATGAAAAGAAATGTATGGGCAATCAAGATTTCTACTGGCAAGGCTTAAAAAATAAACAAGAAATAAATATTGAACCTGTAAATCTCTCTGACTAAGATAAGTTCTTCGGCAACCAGCATTGCCATATCTGGTTCCTCCATGTGTACACATAAACACTGTACCCAAACCAGTTTGTTCTACTCTAGAAACCTTTTCCATACATCTTGGACACACTTTGTCTTCTCTTTTGGCACAAGACAAACAAAATACGTGCTTGCAAGGAATCTGTGAAATGAACAAGTACACAATTATGAGTACTTTACTTTTACACATAATTTTTATATTATTAACATCTTTTTATAATTACTTGAAGTTCAAGTATGACAATAAAATTTTGAAGCTTCTTACCATTCGACCATAGATTAGAATTGGCTTAAGACACTTATCACAACAATGAATCATTGGATTTAAAACTTTTTCACCAATCAAATTCACTCTATGGTCCCATCTTAATCTAAGCATAGGTTCTGGAGGCCCTCTGTTAATTGTAGTGAATGTGGGTGCTTCCAGTTGTGAAATGTCTGCTTCTAGATCAAATTGGGGTTCTATTGCAGGCTGTTGAATTGGTGGAACCAGCTGCACTTGTGGTACTGGTTGTGCTTGTTGGGTATGTGGTATTGGCTGCATCTTTTGTATTGGTTGGTGTTGTATTTCCTCCTGTGATTCTGACTCTGGTACACTTGTGTCCATTGCATTTTCTTCCGAGGACTGAGGAATATCCTCGTCGTCACTTTCAATGACCTACAGTTTTAAAAATATTGGTAAAATTGAGCATTGAATAGATGAGGTGGACATGAAAGAACCACAGCTGGACAAGTTACCTTAACAGCTTTTTTAGTGCGACCCCTTGCCCGTCCTCTGCCCCTGCCCCTCACACGGCCTCTATTCCTTCCTCTATTCCTCTTACCGTTCTCCTCGTCAATGTCCATCGACTAATCAGGGATGAAAGCAGAAATTAAATTCACTGTGCTGACAAAATGTGAAAATTGAAAAATGGAGCGTTATTCCAAAGAATCAGAAGCCTCAGTAAAACGTCGCGAGAAACGAAAATAAAGCCGAATAATCGATCCGCGTCACGAACGACGGCAGACTCCCGAATGCACGTTAAAACTAAAGCAATACAGACGGTGAAACTTGAAAAAACTGTAGGTTATGTCGAAGACTCCAATGCATAAGGGAGAGCTGCCGCAAATAAACAGCATAGTACAAACATATTCCAGCCGAAAATTCAATGAAAGCGGAAAACTTACGCTCGACTCTCTTCTCCGAGCGGAGCTCGTTAATATTATTAAGTTTTCCAACGCAGCAGCGCAAGGATCGTCCGGGAGAGTTTTAGACTACGATGCACTCAAACTCAAAACTCACGGAAAATATAAGTAGCTCTGCGCTCGGTGCTCGCCTCATCTGCCGCCAGCCGCCACCGTCGCTCACACACCGCAGGCTGCAGAGAGCCTCAAGCCAACTCAAGCCTCCCCTGCATGCAGATGATAGAATAGATCCGTTCGTACAGGATGCTATATACAGGTATACAACTGCGGGGCTGTAGGCGAAGAACGGTGTCGGGTGAGGTTAGGCGGTACGACTTTTAAAAATGGTCGGCGCGCTCGGGAAAACGACAGTCAAGTGCGCGATTTTTGAAGCGATACAACGCGACAACTTCTTCCGGCTGAGGCTGCGTAAGAGTTACCGCTGCGGTAACGCTGAAAACGCATGTTTTTAGTACAGCGTGAGCTTCTGGAAGTATATCTGTACACACTTTTCCAGTCTACGCGTCAAGGGCGGTGTGTAAGCGCATTTCAAGAAAAAAACTATCGCTGAGGGGCTTCGTGGAATAACTCGGCGAGTGCGAATTACGCTTACGCACGTGATGTCGCTTCTATCGCTTCTTCCCGCCGGAACATCTCCTACTTTCGTCCTCGTCTTTCGTCTATAGTCGTCTCTGAATGATATCGGATCAGAAGCACTTGAGGCTTGGAAGCGATTAGTAGTCACAGAACTTGGCGTCTCTCCGTGCGATCACAGTTAGAAAACCAGAACACAGTCGAAATCGTAGAGTACAAGCCATGTCAGGACGAGGCAAGGGAGGCAAGGCCAAGGCGAAGGCCAAGACCCGCTCGCACCGGGCCGGCCTGCAGTTCCCCGTCGGCCGTATCCATCGTCATCTGCGCAAGGGCAACTTCGCCGAGCGCATCGGCTCCGGGGCCCCGGTCTACCTCGCCGCCGTCATGGAGTACCTGGCCGCCGAGATCCTCGAGCTCGCCGGCAACGCCGCGCGCGACAACAAGAAGACCCGGATCATCCCCCGGCATCTCCAGCTGGCCATACGCAACGACGAGGAGCTCAACAAGCTCCTCTCCGGGGTCACCATCGCCCAGGGCGGCGTGCTGCCCAACATACAGGCCGTCCTGCTGCCCAAGAAGACCGAGACCAAGGGGGGCACCAAGAGCTCCCAGGAGTACTAATTATACGGGTACGTGAGCGGACTGTATTGATGCGCATTATTTGCAACAACAATATCAGCAACAACGAAAAGGAGCAAGGTTTTTCGGCGGGAGAATAACGAGAAGCGACACGCGTTCTCTCTCTCGTATGCCTGCCCAATCTCTGTTTACTTATGTAAATATAATTATCCAGTGAGTTTTCTACTTTAAATGGTGATATTCATTATTTTTCTATTTTCTTAAATAAATATAACTGCATATAGCGTATTCGTTATCGTTATTTATTTCACCAAGAGTTATGTATGTAACCCTTTTTTCTGAAAATTTCACTCCATTTAATACACTCGGTATTTTACTTATCAGTTACTCTAGTTTACCAACATTTTTTATTATCATTTACCTACATCATTTATTGCTCTTGATTTTGCTATTTAAATCATTATTTGATAAAGTTATTCCTTTTAGCGTTGCTTTTAGCTCCAATTTTCGCGCCTTTTTCATGTGCTCGCATAACCTTTACGATATAGTTTTTTTAAAGATTTCCCCACTCGATTGCAAATAATTCTTTTTTTTTAATATTTGTTAAAAACCCAGTACTTTTAACAGTCCTTCAAGAAATATACGATTAATACGATTTGCATGATTAAAATTATTGTGTTTGCCTACATATTTCGTAATATCACCTGATTCTCCGTATTATACTGATTTTTCGTTGAAAATTCAAAATCATACATATCATTAGCACATTGCTTATAATTGTCATCGTCTATAAAGTAAACAATGGATACTATAAGACGCAATGTTGATGACCGCCGGATCAATAGTCACACAACCAACATATTAGAATTTATATAAAACCGAATACTTACAAGACGCAAATTAAACGATGTCTCTGTAAATTAAAAAAAAAACAAGATAGTACAAAAATTATTAATACAATAATAATAGTTATTATTTTTGTTTCGTCACTCTTTCGTCGTAAATATACGTTTTATACATAATAATATATTTCTTTTGTAATTATATACTTAAATAGTATTTTTAACACTTTATCGTTTTTTTACAAAAAATACGTTATCGTAAAAATTTCTTTTAAGTATACAAACAAGATTGTTTTTTCAATGTTTACATGTAATTATAACTTATCATTCTATGTTGCGTATGAATTCACATTATCAGCATACTACATTGCCGTCATCTCAAAACAAACAAATAAAAAGTATTATAAATTCAAATTTGATACCAGAAAATGAAAACACAGAAAAAGCCTCGTATTGCGCATGCTCACAGCTGATTATTACATTTAGACGATTGAAATGAGGAATACGAATCAGACCGTAGACGGCGGACGGCGAGTATAAAACTTAAGGCAAAACATATAAATTATTAAATAACTATTTATTTGTTGACATAATGGTCGGCATTATTTTAAAGTCAACTTAATTCGTATCGATCGCGAGACTATAGTGTCTTCAAATTTTTATTTATCAAAACAGGGATATATCTCATCCAGCAAAATCAAACTTTTCTATATAGCAACAATTGCTTAAATACACAAACTCTGCAACTAAAATGAGTAAGATATATTGGTCGGCTTTCAAGCTTTTATACCTTACGTAAACAAGAATTTTTGGACGAAATTCAAGGGTATACCCAAAACATGAATGTGCGACTTGCGTATAGTGTGTAACAGTCAAACGCACATACGCGTATGAATATGGGTCGAGGGAGAATGAAAAATAAATTTATAAGTATATAGTAAAAAGGGAGGGGCAGTAACCGGGCCTGTCAATGACAGTATATACACATATATATATATAGGTGCACACTACGCGCAGTGCGGGACAGGCCGACGTTGGCGAGAGAGCTGTTGAAGAATAATACGAGCAGGAGTTTGGAACTGTCGGAACGACGCGCTCGGCGCTCGCGGTCGCGCAGTCGCGGCGCAACCCGCACACACACATGCAGATCGCCTCGTGTACTTGTAACTTGTACACTTACACAGTTACACGCGCTATTTCTGTATTCTGTCGCGCACATATACACGCGTATCTATACATATATGTATGCACGTATGTGAGTTGGGTCGCCTGGGTGCAGTGCATCTGTGCATACGCAGTTTTGCCGTCCGCCGTAGAGTTCGCCGTTATAGCATCGACTGAACTGCTGGTTTCTCTCTCTCTCTCTTCGTGCAGTACAGCATAATCCCTCAGGAGGTGCGATTGCGATAGGAGAGTAGCTCACGCATCACAAGACTCAACGCTCGCGCGACAACAAAGAGAGATCGAGAGGAGCCGCAACGGAGAGGAACGCGAGAAAGGCATCGGACGAGAAGGATAACACACGAGTAATAAGTGTACAGAGAGGGCCGAAGTAGGCGCGGGTGTTCTTCCTGGTGTGTGCCTTCGCCCCGCAGTGCGCGTTTTCTCTTTTGACATTGAGAAGCCCGAGCTCTCTGCGCAGCCTTTGTTCGTTACGATGCTCGCGATCATGGATTGTTTTCTGCATTAGCAGGGGGCCCCCCCGAGTGATTGTGCATTTTCTTCTCTCTTGCTGCACTCGCGCGAGAGACAAAGCCGCAGAGAGAGAGAGAGAGAGAGAGAGAGGAGAGAGACCGAAAACTATATAGAGAAATAATCATTGTTTCGGCTAGTGCTGGTGTGTGTGCGAGTGTACGTGCGCGGACTGCGCGGCGGACTATTTGGTGCAAAACACTCGAGTTCCCCACTTGGCTTATCGGCCCTTAAAATCGCCTGCCAACAGATCTGATTGTGCTGCTGTGCAGGCTCTACGTCAGCGGCACGAAAGACTCGGTACCGAGAAGCGACAGTTCGGGGTCGAATCATTGACGACTCTCCCAAGAGCCAAAAGCGAAAACCTCACACGGAGAGACGCACTAACGCACACAGCGAGCGTCTCTTTCTCTCAACTGTACTGTATACAGTGTAGTCTCTCAATCTCCTTGATTCTTTATCGTTTTTTCGTGACTAATATACACAGTCCGTGGAGACAACTCTTTCTTTTCGCACGACAAGCAACGCCTACTCGAGCAGCCCAATCGTTCAGAGAGATTCTTTGCTATCCGGACTCATACAACTTGTCACTTTGTGATGTACCCCAAGTGTAATCTTCAGGGAATTAACGTTGAGTCGTCGATTAATTTTGTCCACTCAAAGAGAAAAGGCATCTTCATACATAAGAAAAAAATGTTTAAAGATCCCATAAGTTTACGAAATCGTATAAGTTTTCTGCTTCTTCGTCGCTATTGAAAAGCCTGACGGCTAATGCTCTGATTGTTTCACAAGAGCACCGGTATTATTTACTTGATATTCCAAAGCCAAAACTATGGCTTTGTGCTAGATTGCAGTCTCAGTAAAGTTTCAAGAAATCCTCTGTTATTCTGCTGATAAAAGTTCAAGCAATCAACTGCAACAATGAAGCTACTGGAAAGTACACGCTTCGAGGCGATAAACAATGCCTTATCCATAACAACTGGAGATAGTAAAATCATTGGAAGGTAAATCCATTGCTTATATACTTATTAAAATATTGTTGATTGTCATATTTTATGATAATTTTATCAATTTAAGGATCGAGAGTTATTCATGCAAAATGGCTGGTAATGATAAACAGCTATACAAACGTTTTAACTCTGAACAAGGAGTTACCCCACATGATTTCCAAGCTCTATCACCACCTCAGACTTCTCTTGGTACATCTCCAGCCCAAAGCTACTTCAGGTAATTTTATTTTAATATTTATTGTTCATTTTCAGATGTTATACATTACAATTTCTCATGATTTTATCTTCTAGTCGTAGCATATCTGGTGATGAAGATGGTCCATTGTGTGATACAATAAGTCGAAAAACTCTCTTCTACTTAATAGCAACATTAAATTCAGCATTTTATCCAGATTATGACTTTTCTGATGCAAAGAGTCATGAATTTAGTAAAGAGCCGAGTTTACAATGGGTGATGAATGCTGTTGATAGTAACTTAAGTGCAACCGCAGGAGATCATTATCGTACTTTGCGTGCTGCACTTTGGGCAACAATTGAAGATGAAATATCTATGAGTGAATGTGATATTTACAGGTAAGCTAATAAAATTAATTTATCTTTTTTTATAGTAATCCAAATTTATATTTTTTAGTTACAATCCCGATTTGGCATCTGATCCTTTTGGAGAAGATGGATGTTTGTGGTCGTTCAATTACTTTTTTTATAATAAAAAACTTAAAAGGATTGTATTTTTCACATGCAGAGCAATAAAGTGAGTATATGTGCATTAATATTATAAAATATGTTAAGTATCTGTTATAAATGTGATCAATATAATTTTTCAGTCCACTTTATGCATTGGACTCTGGTATTGGAAGTGATTTCACAATGGATGAAGATGATGAAGATACTTACTAATTTTAATTTTGTTTCTGATTATATATTAAATTACTTTATTGTCTCGTATTTTTTTTCTTCTGCAAATATGCACTTGCGGAAACCCGTACTGCACCAACTCAGTGAATACAGTGATTTAATTATAACAAACATTTTCTCAGTAATAGATACTTTAATGCATTGTAAAATTAATTATTTGTCAGTACTTGTTCTTAGTGCAATAACGTTAGAAAAATATTTGATTCTATAGATTACAAAAAATATAATATAATATATACAAATAATACAATATTAATATTTGTGGAATCGATTGAGAAATTCTGTCAATAATTATTACTGTGTAATGAAATTATTACTTTACAAGTCGATATTAATTATGTAAAAATGTATTTTCGAAATTATATTACGATTATGTAGGTAAATAAATTAAAAATTAAAGAAATATGATACATAGTTGTACATTTTTTTATAGAAAGACAAATACTGTCAAAGATTTTAAATTCGATTTTTGATTGACTAGGGTTAATCATTATTCGTTAGTATGATTATTAATTAATTAATATTCAAACGTAATTCTATATGGATGATAAGAACATCACTTACCAATATTGCAAATAGATGTTTGAAACATGTAAACTGGTTTTAAATCAGAATATAGATAAATCACGCAATGCACAGACTTCACTATTCGAGATTGTATTATATTGTTAGGACATTGCATTTAGACACTGTGCGATCAGCTTTTAAATTTACGAACAAAAAGTTTCAAATTTAGCATTTGTTATTTTGTAAGAGTATAGTTACCATTTCATGAATAGAATACGGACTAGGACTGAAATAGAGAAGACCATTGACACAATTAATATTAACAATTTCTAAAAGCTATAAAAAAATTTTATTAAACGTCAAAATATGTCGATAACATAATTTATCGTTGACTGATCGGCAAATGGCTACTTTGGTCCCCGTTTTTGAGAAACAAATACTTACAGTGAGAATCTTTATTTCATAAAATATTAATCGCATGCCTAAATATTTGATGATGCATGTTATAATTTAAAAATCTATGAACACAATTGCTGAAAAATACTTATGGTGTTCCTAAAATAAAATATTTTGATCTGTAATCATATAAATACATCAACAACTAAGCGAAACTTTGAATTTATGTAAAGATTTTTTTGGTTTTTTAATGAAGTAAATTAAGTGCCATGTAGAATTAAATTAATTTAAAATGCTAAATTTCCTTTAACTGAAGGTTTATGCACATAAAAATTAGATATAAAATTTTAGCAATTGTTGCATTTAAAATGTCTAAAATTATAATGGCTACCCAGTACCCATCTGTCACTTTTTTGTCAATATCGAAGAATTGTATAATATATATATATCTAAAAACACTGTTGATTTCATTGGTACATCATAACATCTGGCGATTGATACATGCACATATATGCATCACACAAAAGTCTTTTGGCGTGTTCTGGAAGTGATCGATCATCTTTCACTGTACTTAAATAACTAGCCCCATCTTCACTCAACCAATATGGAAAATCTGGACATGGAACCATTTCTGGAATATTGAACCCATCTTGTTCTCCTAAAGAACAGTTAACATTTAATGAATATTCCAAGTGTAAACAAATCAACATCAATAATTAAAAATAAAAACCTTTTCTGTCTGCCATAGAATCAAAAAAACACCAAGGAGCTTCTGAGCCAGGCGCGCATTTTACAAAAGATACATAATGAGAAGTTTCAATACACACTACAGCTAACAATTCCAAATACAAGCGTGGCACTGAGCAATGTTCTTTTAGAATTTCATATTCTATTGGTACAGTAAGAGTTTTCGGCTCATGATTGGTTCTTTTTTCATGACAATGTGCCTATGAAGAAATTAAGTTTGAAAACAAAGTTTAATAAATTATAAAGCAGAAAAATTTCTCTAAACTTCACCTTTTCAAGACATCCTTGGCAGAATGCTATACTTTCCAATCCTTCACCACATTGATCATAACACTCTTTACATTCAAATTTTGCCAATTTACCACAGACTGTGCATTGCCTTGGAGCTGCAACAAGAATCATGTTTAAGATAATTACTTATTTGAAAATGAACTTTTATAAAATTCATTTAAGTTTTTGAAATTATAATTAATTTTTTCTTATAACTTTTGACAAAACACAAATTTATATTTTTTAACAATGGTTACAATACTTACAATCTTCGATAATATCAGTTATATCAAGCAACAATGTTGGTTGTATTTTAGAATACATTTTATATGATTTTCCAAAACGTGGCATCTGTAAAATTAAGCATGCTGGGACCTCTTTTAATCTAATATTGCTAGTTAAAAAACTTTGTTCAAGTAGTTGCTGCACTGTTGGCAGAGTAAGCTTATCATCTTTTTCTACAAATAGTTGATAGTGATAGGCATCTTGTCCAGAGCTTAATTTTAAAAATGGTTCAGCATTCAAAGTTTGAGCTACCAATGATGTCAAAAATTCTTCAGGATCTAAAATAAAGCAAAATTTAAAAAGTTTCATTTAGATCAATTTTTTATGTTAAAATTAAATTATTTAATTTTTAACCTTTTTCTTCACTAGTTAAACCAGATACTGAAGATAGTTTTTCTAATAAAGTTCTTAATTTCATAACACGATCAGCTTTTACAAATAAATCTCTTCTAAGAGGATTCACAATTTCTTCCCGCAAAACCCTTTGAACTTCTTCATACTGTGGACAATCTTTCTCATATGGTGGCCTAAATATCCGATAATATAAGTAGATAAATAATATTTAGTGAGAATGTGAAATAAAACTTTACGAACACTACCTTACCTGAATAAAAGGCTATCAAATACACATGTAAACGCGAACATACTAAAAAGTGTAGCATCTAAATAACAAGAATTGTGGTGACCTTGTATTCCTCTGTACTTTCCACATATTTCTGTAAGATCTCCTTTCACAGATATAGGAGGTACTGCTTCACTTTTGTTAAAGTTTGGATGTAATTCAGAATCATTTAATGCTTTTGTATTGTAATAACAGCTACTTGCCTGTAGTAAGTATACGAAATATGTATGTGTACTAAAAAGTATCTTTACGCAAAAATGAATATACATTGCATAAATTCAAAAATACACTTACAGCGATATCATATTGATGGCAATCTCTTAAGTTAGCAAATGAAGCTTTCTGTTGATTACCATGAAAATATCTTGCATCTTCATGAGTGCCATCAGTAGCCGATGGGTGGATGCCATCCTACGTATAAAACATGGAATCATCAGAAACTGTTTATCAATTAAATTTAATAAAATAACAATTGTTACCAATTCAATCACTGCCATGAATTTTTCTGAATTGGCATTGGTACGCGGTCCTATTCCACGTATGACACCATAACATGTATCATTTTCTGCAAGAACTTTAACACATGAACCAACGCTTAATTCACCAGTATTGAGAGGTTGTTGACTATCCTTAGGATGCTTATCCAGTTCATCAATTTCATCATCTGTGTACAAAAATCATATGCAGTATTAATTATTTACTTTAGAGTAAGTATTAATTATTTCAGAAGCTGCTTTCGAATATAAAATTACTTTCTATGTTTAATATATTATCACTACTCCACTTATGCTCTAACACAAAAATTGGAATTTCATGTAAAGATGTAGTAGCCATTGCATAGAGAAAATTAAAAAATGAAGCAATTTATAAGTATTCCTTGTGACTCTCACAGCTCCCTGCAACTTCACTGTCTAATTTTAAACTGCCTACCAGGTTATTATTATCTCACTCAAGACATGTACAAATTTATATCTAAAAGCTTTTCTGAATAACATTGCTATCTTTGATTTAAATTTGATTTAAGTAAAGATTTGTGTATTTTTTAATAAAAATATTATTATTACCAGAATTTAAGGGATCAAAACTCTTTAAATTCTTATACAATTTTTTTTTCTCATTGCTTTCTTCACACAGTAAACTTTTTGCTCCATTAAAAGTAGCTATTGGTTGAAAGGTAGTTGCTTGATTGTTATTGTCATTATCAGCAAGAAATGAGTTTTTATTTTTGAGTAAAGAGTCTGCATTTCTTTTGTTGTCAACATTATCACCAGAACCTCTATTATTCTTAATAAAAAAATTATCTGTGGTTTTTGGTTGTAGTATATCATTTGATAAAAAATCTGTAATAGGAAATAGATATATTTTATTAAAACTTAAAGATAAAATATATAATGATAAGATTAGTGCTTGAATGAATAGTAT
The DNA here is from genome assembly GCA_018906965.1 of Philotrypesis tridentata. Taxonomy (NCBI): domain Eukaryota; kingdom Metazoa; phylum Arthropoda; class Insecta; order Hymenoptera; family Pteromalidae; genus Philotrypesis; species Philotrypesis tridentata. The sequence goes on along the minus strand of JACCIB010000009.1, from coordinate 5,070,302 downwards.
ATACTTTTTTCGAAGTTTTTAATGGCTTCCAAACCAGCAATTTTTTTTGGCTCTATATTACTGATTGTAGCAAAAGTACCAGGTGATTTGTAAGTTCTAAAGTAGGCCTTAGTTAATGGAGACGATGTACAAATGTTTGGATTATCCTGCAATATTACAAACCACATAAGCAAAACTATTTTTACTTGTAGAGCATAAAAAAATGTTAAGTCTTTTTACCACAAGATCTAGGCCAAAATAATATCCATCTCCAAGCTCTGGTACTGGACCAACAAATTTAACATTAGCTATGTATGGTACAGGTTTATTCGAATCTTGGCAATACCAAACTTGACTGTTTGGTTTAATATCCTCAACATTTTTGCACAGTTGTTTATTATTTACCAAGCGAACTCTTTCTTGTAAACTGGATACAGAGCATAAAAGTTTCCAAATCAGTTGTGACACAGGCACTAAATCAATCGGATGACATTTCCATTCAGTTTTGTACCAGATGTCATCTTCTATTGTACTATGCACTCTTACTCTTAAAGCATCCTTGCTCTCACTTCCAATCGCCTCTACAAGCATACCAGGACTAACTTTGCCAATGTTTGCAGTACATTTACCTGTTAAGCGACTCAAAATACTATCCTTAATGACAACATAATAAGGATTCGGATGATTCTCTTGAATATTTAAATGACTTAAGTTATACCACTTCTCATCCATTTTAATAAATAAATAAATAAATAATACGTAGCACAGAATTGTTTAACAATAATACGATAGTTTCTACATGATGTAATAGTACTGTTTTACTATTGAACTTAAATGCGAATATATATATTTCTTCCTTGACGAGTTATTCACAGACACTCAGGCAAAGTCTGATTTCCTGAATAGATTAAACATCGTTTTCTTCAAACTTCTTAAATGATGGATCAAAATTTGTTGTTTTTTGATTATCATTTGAAGACTATGAATACATTTAATAGAAGTTATGGTAAGATACTAACCATAACTTCATTTTTATTATTTGATGTCCTTGATAAGACGATCCATTGGCTTTCGTTTTGATTTCCAAAAAATTATTATTGTAAACATGACGTTTACATAGCTAGATCTACATTTTCGTTGTTGTTATACCAAATGTAGATAATTTTTAATCCAACAGATATCCCACAGAGTTGTAATATTAGAAGGCTTTGACAGTTTATCATTCTACACCTTCTACACCTCACACATACAAGAAATGAAAAAAATAAACAAACACAATGTCAAAGCAGTTGTTCTCTTATTTCCTGATAGCTTGTATACAAGTTTTTAAACAGCTGATGAGAGGTAAATATTTGTAATAATGAAGACACCACCGAGCACTGCACTGCGTGAGTATATTCCTTATTAATAACGTATAATGGTATGCAATAAAAATGCATTGGTATACGTAGCTTTGTTGAAAGTAAAGTAAAAGCCGATTCGCCTTTTGCAAACCCACAAGCAGCGCCCCCAGTGGTATTTTCTGCGAGCTTCGTAATGGTGGTAAACGTCTAAACGATTAACGAGCAGACGTAAATGGGATAAATCATTATAAAATCTGTTAAAATATAAAAAAGTGATTTAAAAAAAACTATTATATCCAAACTATTATGTCCTCAATGCAACTTATAAAAACGCCTCAATGCACAATATTCCGCAAATGTCATTTTAGGACTTAATGGCGGTACACTTTACGTTTTAAAATCTCCCGAACCCATATTTTATTTGTTTTTCGTTGTTGTTAAAATTACCAAGAAACTACTTCAAAGTACAAGCAATAGCTAACAAAACGCTGGTCTGGCACCGCGCAAAGTTTATACGCATATAGGTAAATAATATAGATAGCGCAGTGATAGCAACTCAACCCACTGTAGTCCCGACCTCCCGCTACTCGCCCGCCGCTCTATGGTACCGCTTCTTTCTCACTCCAGTCACTGCAGGTCTCTGCCCACGTCTGGAGCAGTGCAGTGCAGTCCGCAGTACAACAACACTGCAGCAAAATAGAGCGTATCGCATAATATCAACTATATATACAAGCGCAACATAAACAATCTCCATCACCCGCTGGGCGACGAGGTCGTCGCCGGCGAGTGTTATAACAGCAGCAGCCAGTCGTCAGTCCAGAATCAGACGAGCCGCGCAATTATGCACAAGCAGTCGTGCCCATCGTTATCGCAAGGCGCGCGAGAAGCCTCCAGAATCCAAAGGTATACACAAAATGCGTGTGTTTGTGTCGCTCTTTCTCTCTCTCTCTCTCTCTCTCTCTCTCTCTCTCTCTTTCTGCATAGCTCCGTCGACTGCTCCGAAAACGACGTGGGTACATTAATCCAAGTTTATCTACTTCGGCAGCAGCGCAATGATTCATTGATTCGGAATGAAAAGAGAGTACTTATATGGGTAATTGCTCGCGAAGGATAATGTTTCATTGCTTTCGATTGACCGAGAGCGAATTCGATTTAGGTGCAGAAAGTTCGACATTGAAAAAAAAAACGGGTCGTTAAACTCTGGGGGGGACGGCTTTTGCATCCTACTTTTTACCCTCCGCTATACGTTAGCGAGCTTTCGCTCGATCTTTCTATTCTCTGGCTGAGATAGAGATTCATTGCATAATCAGTATGGTATAGAGATATCCGTAATTTTTTATCAGTCTCGCTATGTGATCGACGCATAAAAGTAAATATAGAAGAGGTCTTTCTAGGTTAGGGAATACTCGACGCGATGATAAAAGCTGTGTATATCTCCCCCTTGTCCTCTGCGAACCCGGAACAACTGTGTGTACTCAACTATATATACAGACACGAGTATGTGTGATATTTGAGTACCTACATGTGTGCGTGCAGCACTTGCGACTATTCATTTATAGAGCTCGCGCTCCGTCTTCACGCCGCATCCGTCATCGGAATGTAAAGTCTTTGAAAGTTATATTAACGATGCATATATTCTATCGACTCAGTCCGTGCCTCGGGAAAATGCTCTCGTGAGAGTAAGACGCACGTACGCGAGAGCGAAACGAAGATATAACTCTTGTTATTTCGCACATGAGTGTACGTACTCTCATATACTTACGCTCGTGCTCTTTGCCAGAGAGAATTTCACACGGCATATGTGTCGAAAATCCACGCCCCTGCGGCTCAACACTTTGCTCTCCATGAAGAGGTTCGATTTCTCGCAATTGTTTCTATTTTAGATTGTTTGCGCTACTTTGTTGCTCTGCGTTTTATCCTCGATGATATTTTTGTTTATTCTGTGTGAATAATTAGAATATATATGCGGGCAAGAAACGTCTTGAGAATGACTGTTCTTTTTTTTTTTTTGGTTTGACAAATGAATCATTATTATGATCGAGAGGATTGATTGCGACTTGACTTTCAAGTTTTTCACACAGTCGTTGTTAGTGCTATCGGCAAAACAAGTTTTATCAGAGTATTTAAAATGAATTCTCAACACTGCTTGTGAGGCAGCAATTTTGCCTTCGTTACTTTTTTTATAGAGATAACTATAATGTGGAATTTTTCGATTTATAGTCTTTTACTATTTGAATGTACTTTTTAGAACTTTCAATTATAGATTTTGTCTATTTTTAGATGAATATTTCTCTCTACGGAATTGCTGGAGCAATTATTATCTTGCTCTGTGCCATCTTCAGTTTCACAACATTTATTCGACTTTACTCCTGCATTGCTGTTATATTCTTGGGGTAAGAAATATATTATTAATATTATTGTATTCTAATGATACAAGTATATAACAAGTTTGTTTATATTCTAGAATTGTAACCTGTATATATAGAAAAAATTCTTTAAAACTTGAAGATGAAGTTAAAGTTGGAAGAGAAAACCTGTTTCAAAAGACAGAGAAACTGCGGCAGGTGAGCTTTATATACATCATATAAAATTCAATCTTAATACAATAAAATTAATAATTATTCAAAATAATTTCTTTACCAGCAACTTCTGGAACAGTCGAAGAAAAAGGTGACATTTACTTTAGACAGGAGAGTTACTGGGAGTCATATCATTGATGAATCATTACAAGTAGGTATCACAAGATTAATACTAAAAAAGGAATTAAAATTAGTCATTAAGAACGCTTACTTACCTTTTAGGAAATATTAGACTTTGTTCTGAGAGATTATATTGAACCCTGGTATAGTGTCCTTACTAATGATGAAGAATTTACCAAATCTGTTAGAGACACTGCCCAAAAAATTGCCATTAATATAGCCAACAGGTAATTTTTAAGCATCATAAACTGCTTTGAATGCTTTTAATAATTCTAATACATTTTACAATTTATAATTCAATATCATATATTTATTTATTAATTTATTTGTCAGAGTAAAAGATGTGGACTGGATTCCTTATTTGACAACAAGACTTGTAGATGATGCTGCATCACACATGAGACTTTATCGACAAGCTAGAGCAAAGGTGAAACACGTCAAATCTATGCAACCTCAGAAAGGCAGTAGCAGTTCCAGCAACTCTGGAGGAACACCTAAGAAAACTCCTACCCACAGAAGGAATAAGAGCGAGACAGACGTTTTTTGGTATTCACAGTCAAAATTTTACATTCCAAATTTGTCAGCTTTGAATGAACCTGCAGAAACTAATGGAGAAAAGGATACTGAGTCTTTAGAGAAAATATTTTTTGATTTGGAAGTACAGATGGAAAATAATCTCATTTGTCGGGATTTGGTTTGTACTGACGAAGCTCAAGAATTAGCTTTTCTAGGGGAAATCTCAGAAATTATACTATATCTTTTACTGCCAAAGTCTGATTTTGACTGCTTGTCTGTCCGATTCATTTTGAGAGAGCTTTTAGTAAATATCATCATTAGACCTTTGCTTGATCTATTCTCAGATCCTGATTATATTAATCAGGCTTTTATATGGCTGGTGAGTATTTAAAAAATATTGTTTTTGGAACAGAAGCTCGTTGATTTACCAATATTTTCTTTTATTTTTAGTGTACAAAAGAAGCAACTTTACCAAGTGACGTATTTCTAACGGTCATTAGAATGACGGACAGTTTAGAGGAATTAACTGCAACAAAAAATATTGTTTGTAAAGAAATAGCTCACCTGCGTTCAAAGGATTCTGGTGGCGAGGACGACCTTATTGTTAAACAGCAACTCAATAGTTTATTATATGTAAAAAAAATTTTAGAAAGCCGCATTATAAGCATGAAGGAGGGTTTGGATGCTTCAGAAAATGATGGAATTGGTCATATTCCCGATTGGAATCGACTGCTCGTACCAGGGCATAAAATAGGTAATTATATTTTTTGATTTGCTTGTAAAAAATAAATAAATAAATAAATAAATAATTTTGTTTGATTATCATTTCGTGTACATAGTTAATTTGCCTTTGGATGAACTGTTGAAGAACAACATAGCGTTGAGCTACTTCATTGATTTCATGACAAACATTAATGCTGAAGCTTACCTTTACTTCTATTTGAATATATATGGCTGGCGAGTTTCCGCTGAACAGCAGATCTCTGATATTGAATTGCAAAAATTGCAAAACTCGCAACCTGGCTCGTCATCATCGTCTAGGTAAGCTTCTGAATTAAATCATTTTCTGTTTTTACATACTTCTGCTTTAACAAATTTCTTTTTACCTAGTTTGTTAAAGAAAAAGAACGTTGACCTTGACAACCTCAAAGAAGCCGCAGCGAAGATTCATCAACAATACCTCAGTGACAAGGCTACTTCGAAACTTCAACTAGACGACACTCTGGTGAAGGCTCTTCTTATTCGTATGAAGACTGAGCATGTAAAAGAGACGTGGTTCGATGAATTACAAGCTTGCTGCTACGAAAAACTTCAGAACGAGGACAGGTTTCTACCCGCGTTTAAGAGATCCGTTTCATACTTAAAACTGCTGGCTGAACTGGATTTATTGAAGGATCCGGCATCGGAGGATGACTCCAAATCACTGGACAGTATTAGTCTTTCAAGTATTAACAACGAGTTGGATACTCTTGATGAACACATTGAATTGCAGAGAGATAGTGAAAAGTCGAAAAGCGATGGTATGTTCACCTGTGCTACTATACATATTTTAATGCAAAATAAACGTTATATTAAGTTAATGATTGTCTTAATAGCATCTTCGATCAATCGAGATACAAAAAGTAAATCAAGTTCCTGCGATGAGCTGGACCGCGGCGAGGCCTTAGGCGAAAGTCGCGATGACAAAATGCAATCTCGACAGCCAGTAATAGAAGCAGATCGTATCAGCGAAGGTAAAGATGTAAGCTTTTACATGGAGACGAACAGTGAGCAGTTCCTTAAACTAGAAGAAAGTGGTTACGATCCGAACGTGATCAAAAAGTTGCAACAGGGTCGTTTCGAGCTCACCGTCGAGATAATCGAGACAGGCATCGTGAGCGACAAGGGTAAGACTTATGGAATCTACGCTGTAGCCGTGACGAAGGTTTACGATTCGGGTTATCAAGAAAAATGGCACATATACAGGAGGTATTAATATATAAATTGCATATACATTTTCTAACAAGTTTTCATTTAGTTCTAATAATTAATGGTATTCAATCAGGTATTCAGACTTTTATGATTTATATCAAAAGATAAAGGAAAAATATTATGACCTGGCAAAGATAGCATTTCCAGCGAAAAAAGCATTTCACAATATGGATCGAGCTGTGTTGGAGAAGAGGATGATAATGTTAAACGCATGGCTAATACAATTGACGAAACCGGCTGTAGTGGATGGGCACATGGGATTGCAGAATTTGTTACTATCATTCTTGGAACAGGGAGACTATGATAAAGGCGTTACAGGTGGACATATTTCGAGAACTGTAAGTTGTTTGAAAAACCGAAAATACTGGAATTCCATAACTTGTTATTATTTTTTTTGTAATTACTTTAGTAGTATATAATAGTATTTTTGTTTAAGATTATGGCTTAATTTAAACACAAAAAATATTAAATTTATATAATTATTCCAATTCGTTATAAAGTGTTTAACTAAAATTGTAATTATTTTTACATAGATTGATACTTTAGTTAATCCATTAAAGACTTCTATGAAAACAGTGACTCAAGTTGTAAAAACTATGCCAGATAATATGTTAAATACAGTTGATGGCGTTATGGACAATATCAGTAAATTCTTTGGCAATCCTAAGAAAAATAGTGTATTCTATGAAAGTGTCAAAGTTGGAGCCAGTCTTGATACGGAGGTATATTTAACTGATAATTAATATTTTCATATGTTTAACGTCAAATTTACATGTGATAATTGTGACATTTTAGACGGATGATAATATACCATTGAGAATCATTCTCTTACTGATGGATGAAATTTTTGACTTAAAAAATCGAAATCAGTGGCTTCGTCGGAGGATAGTAACATTACTGCGGCAAATTATTCGCACAATGTTCGGTGACATAGTTAATAGAAGAATAGTAGAATACGTATCTTTACTGACGAGTCCAAAGAACGTAGCAACTTATCTAAAAATGTTCAAGTAAGTTAAATAATCATTTTCTACTTAAATTTAAAATTTTCTAACACCTTCCACATTAAAAAAAAAAATGTTTTATTTGATAGGCACAGTTTTTGGCCGAACGGTGTGCGGGCCGACTCAAAACCACCACGCGATCCTGAGACGAAGAGTCGAACGCGCGTTGCTGCAAAGGTCGCTTTGCTCTCTTGCTTATCGGATGAACTAAAACATATCATTGGCAGCGAAACAACACGACGAGGACTGCTGCGCGTATTTGAACTGTTTCAGCGTCCTGTGTTAAATCGTAGATTACTTTATGTGCTTCTTGAGGGCATTGTGGAAAACCTTTTCCCTCAAACGGACCTCGTTACAATCTTCAGAAAGATGTACAGTGTCTCACCTAGGGTTAAGAGTAAGTGCAAGACGAAGTCTTGATATTGGGACTAAATTTATTTATAAAATTTCAAGAACAGAGGTTATTTAATTTCTTAATATTTTAATTTAGATTTGGAAAGTCAACTACGAGTTAGATATTAATGTTGAAAAATTATTTTGTAACTGTTATTCCTCCACTTTTCAATATTTTTAATGAATTTAAAATTACTCATAAGATAACGAATTTTAAATAAGAAATTTCAAATATACTTTGTTAATGTCCGAAATAACAAACAATTTAAAGTAGTTTCTAATTATATATTGAATCTAGAATGAGAAATAAGTAAATGAAGAAATAGTTTTTCAACATTGATACATAATGATTCTGAAATAGATTAAAAAAATGTTGGTAAAAATCCAATTTTTTTATAAATAGTTTTCCAGACAATTGGAATTATTTTTCGAAATTATTTTGCAAAGAATATTTACAGTTGTTCAATATTTGTTTTCTTGCGTGTTTTGCTTAACGAGATTTTTGACTAAGGAAAAGATGTGACGTCGTATAAGTGCATCGAAATTCGTAATAAATAATTAATTACTTATAGGGAACAAGTATCGTTATAACAAGACTTATTGTAAAGTAAAAAATATTAGATCCGCTTATGGTTCGTTTATCGTATTTACTGCTGAGCGGTAAATAAAGCAGAGGTAAAATGGATAATGAAAAGTGCAGAAGCTCAATCGTCTAACCACGTCTAGCCTTTATTGGGCTTATGAAACTATATCGGTATTACATAGGATAATAATTACGACTAAATGAACTTCTTTGTGATTTCTTATAATATAGGGACATATAAACTGTTAACCGTCTGAAGAAACGCCCAGGGGTTATATTATATTTACTGTATCAACAGTTTACTATATTATACTACTTGCATAAATACTTACATTATCAGTCTTTTTTAATGCATAATATTCTATGCACATAATTTGTTAAATTATTGAAAATCTAATCGAAAGTACATTGGAAATATTTAAAGTGAAAAAATATTCTGCATTTGAAGAGAAAAAAATTAAATGATGTTAAATTAATAATTATGAGAATCAACGGTATAGATGATGCTGGTAGGGACTTATTATTGATTCACTTAATCATTCCATTCGCATTTCAAGAACAAAATATTTATATGAAAGGAATAATACAATAATATTCAGGGTCTCACTTACATTAAAACGAGTAATTATGATTTTCATAGGTATTTACAATATTCATTTTAATTTATTTACGGTCACCATACAATCAGTGTTTACAATAAAAGTAAGTTAATATATGTAGAAAAGTCGGTAAATTTGTTGTGGGTATTTTCATGTTTAGTGCCATCAACTGTAAGTGTTGTGTATGTTTTTTTATAACATGCAGTAAAATGCGCCATCGATATTGTCAATTTAGTGTTTTTGTTGAATTTTTAAATAACACGTGAGATTGATTCCTTATTTATTAAGAAAAGTACTCAGAATTGGAATTTATTTGTACCATAGCTTTATTTTTTATGTAAGAAAAAGCTTTCATTCGTCATACAGAAAATATTATAAAACTTATTTTTTAAAAAAATATTTATTTATGGGTTGCTATTCTTTATCGTAGTGGAATGCCAAAATGAACGTTTCTGTAACTATAAAAAAAAGATGTAAATATGCCATTTTATTTATTGTAAATAAGGAGTATGTAAAATGACCAATCGTCGAAATAGTAAAATACGTAGAAAAGGAATGAGAGATTTTTTAAGACATCACTGTTGCTCTTTATTTATACGTGTTGTACTTACTTTGTTGATATTAAAGAAAAAAACGTTGCTTTACATCGTAAGCACACAAAAATTGTTGAGTATAGATGATTTCAAGCTGAAACATATAAGTAGTACCGACATTTAACGATCAACAATGATATTGTATTGCAATGCGATGATTAAGTAATTGTACATGAATGTCGTACTTCTGTATAAAATTAATTTTAAGTAAGGTTGTTTCTATTTTGTTGTATATGTAGTAAGCGGACATAAGCGTGTAATAATCTTCTACGTATAGGGTCTTTTCTATTGTATTTGTTCGTTTTGTAAATAGTCATACATTTTTTTCTTGGTTTCCATCGATAATCACGATCTTACTATTGTATACTTACCGTCTATGTTATTTCAGCTTCAATAATTATATTATTCCACAAAAAAATTTTACACCAATTTACTTATTTTAAATATATGTATGTATAAAAAATCTCGATCGTATACGTGCAGAGAAAATTTTTCTCTACGCATCAATTAGAAACTTTAGAATACTCATAAGCCGTTCGATTCAATTGAATTAAAATGCCTGTGTGCAATACTCATTAGTTGTTGCCGTTGTGAAATTCAACTACTTAATCGCCAGCGACAATGGCGTATGCGATCCCTGTAAAGCGCACGAAAACGGGAAATCGTCATTAAAAGGAGAAAAGAAATAAGAAACGAGAGAGAGATAGAGAGAGAAAGACTCGGCGACAAGCTCGGCAAAGCGTAGGTATATATGCGCGAAGGGTCGAGAGCCAAGAGAGAACAACTACTGTATACGGCCGTATAGAGCACCGCTGTGTATAGGGGGAGGAAGTGGCAGCGGCAGTATACAGCAAGAGAGACAAAGGCGCGAGAGAGTTTTATTGCTCGCGAGAGCGGCGCGTCCTGACGCTCTTAATCGGCAGCCGTTTCGAATTAGATATGCTATACATACATTATATGCGCACAGGGGAGGTGTACATACGACGAAGAAAATCAAACTTTTTTCCCTCTCATTATTCGTCAACGAGAAAACTTGGCTCTCGCGACTCTCTCATATCACCAGTCGTCGTCCAAACGAACGAACTAACGAACAAAAGAGAAAAGAAAAAAAAAGCCTAAAAACAGTAAAAAATATCGGAAGAGTCGCGCGCACCTCCGCACCTATACTATATACAATACACCACGCGCTAAACAGCCCGAGACGACGTCGGCGGCGGCGACGACGTGCTCTGTATATTATACGCGGGGAGAGAGCTCGGAATTCGGGGTGCAGGCCTGCAGCACATGCAGAAGCCGCACCGCACACACTTATGTATATACACACACGCGCTCATCATCGTCAGCAGCAGCAGCAGCAGCAGCAGCAGCAGTATAGCGAAGAAGAGAGAATGTAATACACGCGAGAGAGAGAGAGAGGGACTCGAGCGCGCGCGCACTTGTGCAAAGATACAGCCGAAAGAGAAGGGTTGAACTTGAGCAAGTATATAGCGCGCACATAGGCGAACGCTCGGCTACAAGAGAAAAGGAAAATTAGAGGCTCGAGAAGGGGTGCGGGACGCACGCGGATGCTGCGACGTCGCGCTCTCGCGCCGGTATTGTTGCGCTCAAGAGAGAGAGAGAGAGAGAGTACTTTAAGTGTATGCATATAGGTGTATATAGCTATATTATATGGCGTACGCGTACTTTTGAAGTGGCCGCGCGTTTCGAGACGCGCAAAGAGAGAGAGAGAGAGAGAGAAGTTTGACATTTTTTTTTGCAGCCTGCGGCGCTCGCTGGCTCTTTGCCGATGGGATCCTGCGACTGTATATACCGTAATACAAAATGTACTTCTGCGTCTAAAAACACAAATTTTTTTTTGTCCTAAATTCCAAACAGCCTACCCGCGCCTTTGAAATCAGCTGCAAAAATCTTCATTCAAAAAATCCATATATACCTACTAGCACACGCATACGCTCGAACCTCCGAAAAATTCAGCGGGTTCCTCGACTCTCGCACACACACACACGAGTGCATGCATACAGGCGCAGAACTACAAGTTGAATAGCACAATAGCATCGCACGAGAGATTCATAGCTCCTCTGCAGTAGCAGCGGCGCGGCTGAAGGGGGTCGCGTGCTGTCCCCGGGCTCTCTCTTTCTCTCTCTCTTTCTCGCGCGTACACACGCGCCCGCGTGCAGTATACCTTATATATAAGTATACGCTGTATATATAGTGCGCATAAGAAAAAGGGAGTATTGTACACAGTTGCACACGTACGTATAGGCGCGGAGAGCGGGGCTCGTTCGAAAAAAAAGGGGAAGCGGTCTCTCTCTCTCTCTCTGGCTCGCAGCAGCGACGTCGAGAGAGAAGAAAATCGATATGCATGATTCACGCTGCTGTATACTCTCCCTTATGTGTACGCACACACCACAACCGCTGTATAACGCGCGGTCACACACTGGAGCACACACACCCATACACACAGAAATACGCACAAATACACGCGCGCCATATAGTTTTAAGAAATAAAGGAGAGGAGGGCGAATCGAAGTGTAGCGCGCGGGGGAAGGGGGGAATTGGGTAACGAAGGGGAAGAAGCCTGTGTGCGTGTGTGTGTGTGTGTGTGTGTGCGAGCGAGAGGGGGGGGGGATGAGTCGAAAAAAGGGGCACGAGTCGCAGCAGCAGCAGCAGCAGCAGCAGCAACCCCCGGTGTTTGGGGCCTCTACGCGCTCGATCAGCATCAGTCGTTGCGCGCCAGTTGTTTCGCGCGTACGCGCGAGTACCTATATATACGCGTACGTCGTACACGTTTATATACAGCCTGTGCACACCGCGTGTCTTTCTCTCTCTTTCTCCGCAATACACCCTTTTGTGCGCGCGTTTTCTACATTTCGTCGTCGTGCCGCTCGATACCCACGATATACTTCGCTTCCTTCGCAATAATATATTGCCGCGCTTCGATCGAGCCGCGCGCGCCGAAGAGACGAAGTGTGTCATATACAGGGGCCGGACGTGCGCGGCGCGTGAAGAGACGTGCTGGAGAGTAAAATCGATGCGACTTTGACGCGCAGATATCGAGAGAGAGAGAGAGAGAGAGAGAGAGGTGAGGTTTGAATTTTTGAATCGCGGCGCCTGCGTGCAGCGATGCCGCGCGCGCTGCGTGAGCTATATAAGTATACTCATGTGTGCATCAGCGGGGACGCGACGCCGCGAGACGCGCGAATATCTCATGCATCCGATGCGCGTACAGGACACGATGCGTTGTGTGTTGTATGATATACTTCGGTTTCGCTCGACGCAAGCGTTCGTATAAGACTCAAGTTTCGGGCTCTGCTCCGAGGGGTTTGTATATGGCATGCGTGTTTGCTGGAGAATATATATACGAAATTTGGGACTCTTTTGTTCGTCGTACTTTTTTTGTGTGTTCTATGTGTGTGCGTGTGTTTGAATCGAGAAAAGAATATAAGCAGGATTGCAAGGCATTATATTTTCTGAGTACGAGACAATTCTGCGGTCTTAGCTTCTTCTCTGTGTCTGTCTTGTGTGTACTTCGCTGTTGTTGCTGTGTTTACTTGTTTTCTCGGCTAATTATTGTTAAATAGACGCGGAGTTTTCTTCTGGCATGAGAGTCGACTTTTAGAAACTGTTTCAACGCTACTTTTCTTCATTGCAAAATTTGACGCGTTTGTGTGACGACGTATCCTTTATTCTGTGTGACTTCACTCTTTTCTTCGTTATCTACGTGTATCTGTATACTTATTTACATGTCCGCGTGAACGAGAAGTCGTCGCAAGTTACAACAAAGTGTGCAAAATTAATGAAAGCCTCGTCACAGCTAATTCCTAATTCACGTCGCAGTATTGACTCGATAATAACACATCACACGTATTACGTATACCAAAACGCATCGATTTTTCTCGCGAAATATTACTCGCCAGAAAACGCGATTAAAAAATAACGATACAAGTATATCAACAGTGTCCAACAGTCGGAAAATTCGAAGACCCGCGCGCTCTCCCACATATATATAAATATATCGCAAATCCACGTATATATATCGCACATCCTGCTCTCCGCTACCCACACGCACGTACACACACACACACACACGTATACACACAATACATTTCTACTCTCCTGACTCGAGCTCCTTTCGACGCTCGGCATCGATCGCGCACGGCCGGCTGACAGCGCGCGCAGGACGTGTATAATGTATATATATAGTGGCGGTAATAAGGCGCATATGTCCTCTTCGGGAAAAGCGCGCGGCGTTTACCACTATACGTATAAGTATAATGTAACACGCACGCGTTTTTATTTTTGTGTGTGTTATACTGACCGCGTCGCGCACGTGTATGTGTGCAGTGGCCAGTGTGTGTGTAAAGTCACGCTCGAGGGGAGAAGCACACGGCGCGGAGGAAAATAAATTTTTTTTTTCTCGTACACATACCTAAAAGGTGTTGGGTATAGGTATAGTACATCTGATATGGGTTTTCTCTAATTTTCTCGGAGGGGGAAGGCCGAAGCGTAATGAGCGTCGAGTTTTTTCCCCAGATGCGAGCGCGTTTCAGTTCGACGCCCTCTGTAGGGGTGGTTTCATTTTTTTTTTCTCATTTTTTTTCATTTTTTTCGACCATGAGAATTAGTGGAAGCGTACGATTTTCATCGACGACTAGGACGTTTCGATTCACAGACGGATAATCTTTTCATCGACGTCCTCGCGTGTGGTATACGTGCGTTTCATTCGCGGTGGAAAGAAAAATATAAAAGAAGCGCAATCACCGAGCGACGAACGTCCCATCGAGGTCAGCGTTACACGGCGCAATTAATAGAACTCCGAAAATCAAGAGTAAATTACACCGCGTCGTCTTGATCGAAAAATGGCTGTGTATACACACACACGGACGCATACGTGCATATGCAAAGTGGAGCGCGTATGTATACACCAATGTAAGAGAGCGTCGCGTTGGGGGAGATTTCGATGCCCGGCACGAGCGCACACACGCCTATATACAGCGTCCGCATCTGTTCTCGGCTGTCCCTCCCGCAATAAGCGCGATGCACTACTGCCTTACATCGAAATCGTTTGCAAAACAAAAAAGAATTTTTTTTCCACCAAACCCATGTATCCCCCCCTTTCGATTATTCCCGGACGCAGTAGAGCATCCGCAACTCACGCGCTCAATTGCATCAGGCGCAGTGATACACAAACTCGAATTAAAAAAAAAAAATGTTTTTCTCCTGCGGCGACACCCGTGCGTTATGTACACACATATAGCATTTTGCTCTCTGTATCTCTCTCTATATCGCGCACTTCTACACGAGCGCGCGTATAGCCAATAATAACGAGATTATAACAGCGTGTGCGCAGCTATAATATACGAACGCGGCGAGAGCCGAGTATCGAAGCTACAGAAAACGCGATCGGCGTGACTCGGCTGCGGTCAGCTGCGACCGTACTCCGAAACAGGATACGCCTGAGACTCGAAATAAGCAAATAGCAAAGAGTAGCCGATCGCGCGCGAGAGAGAATCGATCGCTAGTTGCTCTCGCGACGTCCGACCTGATGCTGCTCTGCTGCGCTTGGCTTTCGATTCTGTATATCTTAAAGCCATATACGTCGAGTGATACTTTGCGAAGGTGTATTATGCGAGTGAGTACACACAGTTTGAAATTTACTCTTATCGCGTCCTAATTTTTTATTTTTTAGTTTATAAGGCTGAATTTACGAAGTCCGCGTGAGTTCGAATTCAAATTTCGCGCCGTAACATGGTATAGAAGTGTAAAATTTATAGGAAAGTAGCAATTAATTCTCAAAACTATATACTTCATGTAAAACGGCAAACAATCACGCAAGGGCGGTTGCTTTTGAATGAATACAGTCGGCGTATTTATCTGCTAGATTGTGGCGCGTAATTTGAATTTGAATTTTCTGTCTTCGCCTCGAACTGTAGCGTTCGGTGCTCCTTACAACAATTGCAACATTACAACTCGAAAACTCGCATCGCGTATAAAAACGAAATCTAAGCCCGCCGCACGCGCATACAATATACACCGCAGAGAGTCAAACTCGCTCTAAATCGCACAAAAGTCTCCAGTTTCGTGCCCATTGACGGCGGCTCGTCGTCGCTCGGCGTGACGGAAAAGCTCGTCGTCGCGCGCGGAAACTGCGGAGTACCATACGTCTCGTCCCCGCGAAAACGGAGTCGGCCCCATTGTCTCCCTGCGTCTCTCGGAGAGCGCGAAAACGAAAAAAAAAACAGAGAAACAACGAACGAGTCGCGTATGTAGGAAGCAGGACGCGGCGAGAGGATAGGACAAAAAGGAAAACGGGGGTGTCGCCGCCTCTCTCGCTCTCTTGAGCAGATCCTCCCATGTGCGGCACGCAGAGGAGAGAGAGAAAGAGAGAGAGAGGAGAGAGAGAGAAGGACAGCAGCGGGGCTTGAGTTACGCGCGTCCGTCTGGGATTACCTCAGCGACATCGGGTACTTATATTCGAGGCTGGGCGGCAGCTCCGGGGGGATCGGGTTACCGTTTACGCCGGCGTGAACAGGGCCGACGGCATATAGGAAGCCATCCCGAGGCCTGCTGGGACAGTCTGTCGCGGGCCTTAGTCGGAGCTTCGCCAAAGGGTGAGTTCGCGTACTGTTTTTTTTTTCTGCTTTGCGCTGGTCGTGTCCGCTCGCCGGGAATTAAGTGCTGCGCCGAGAGACAGAGCGCAAAAGGACGCGCGGAGAGCGGACGATTCGTAAGTTTCTTTTTTTTTTTGTTTTATAGAATGTCAGTTCTGCTTTCGCTTAGTTACACGCGTATGTATACGGGGAGATTGTGCGCTTGATATTTCAGCTGAACTTGATTGCTCGGTAGCCGGGAGGAGATGGCGAAACTTGTAGTTTTCTATAATTGTGATGCAACGCTGTGGTAACTCAATATTTTTTCGTTGTTGCTAACGCTTTCGTTACATAAAGATGTAAGAGTATAAGTTTAGACGCGTATCCTGTGGCGTGGAGAGCGGACGGCGAGGACTGCTTTGATGCTGTTGTTTTTTCCGCGCACGTAATGTGCGCAAGCTCGGAGAGAAAGAGAAAGAGAGACGCGCGGAGGAGAAATAAAAAGATGCCCGTATGAAAACCGATATCGCTCGTCGCTCGGGTGTACTACATAGTCGGCTATAATCTATATATATGCGCGAGAGAGCGCGAGCGGTATTAACAGGTGCTACGAAGGCACTGGACGAGCTGCACCGTGCGTGCGAACGAAGAATTAAGATAGCAGAGGTACTGGCTTCTGTGTGTGCTGGGGTAATACCGTTTGAGCGCCTAGCACCATTTGAAATCAGTACTACTCTTCTTAAAGTCTCGACTGGACCGCAGGTGCTGTATAATACAAACGGACAGCTGTTACAGAGAGCTGCTCGCAGGAATATCTCGATAAAATAAGACACGCACACGCTGTAGTTTAAGTGATACAGGAACGTTCGTTTTATTCGAGAGACTGGCGTCTCTTGCACTTTTCAACTCCGTACAACGGAATTATAACGCGCATATTATTACACTCGAATAACGTGCACAATACAATTATAATCCGTCATCGCAAATCATCGTTTTACAGTACAAACAATTAGTTAATAAGAACTAATTACAAGTTACAATGTTTATCGCCGTACAATATAAATCTAATTCTATTTATCTTGCTTGCTTTAATTATGTTTCATGCGTGCGGCGGCGATTCGCGCCTCGCCGCGCGCCGTATTATCATCATCTTATCAATGCGTATATGCATAGTATTGCAGACTTGCGAGGAATAAAGGTAATAATAGTAATAATAGTGATAATAATAATGATAATGTTAACATTAATATTAATAAGAATGATAAAAATTAAAATGAAAACATCGTATATCGTTATACAGATAATTGCATGATTATCGTCGAGGCTTGCCCGACTAAAATAATACACAATAATAATAATAGTAATATAATATATCCTCAATAATAATAATCATAATAATATTAATAATAAAATTAATTAATCGTAACAGGATCCGAATAAATAAACTAAATATACGGCTGCAGCAGCGTCGTATAATCTACTGCGGTGGTGCGTACGTGTGTTCGCGAAGAAAAATATCTATTTACACAAAGCGTCGCCGACGGGATGCGCCGACGTCCCGCAGCCTCGCGACGGCGTCCGCGTCGCGTGTAATTTCGCGCGAACCCGGAGCGTCGGGAGTACAGGCGTACATATACAATATAACACGAAGGAAGAGTAGGACCGATGAGCGAGGAGATGATGCACAGCTGAGACATGAATGACGTGGTAGACGAGTAGAGAAGAAGAAGAAGAAGAAGAAGAAGTAGAAGAAGAAAAATGGACGATGCTGTGGAGGCGGAAGTTATGTGGAGTCCTTGCTTCGACTGGTCGCCTGCAACCTCGTCCATGTCTCGCCCAGAGCCTTAGCGAAGTGGTCGTCCACTGGAACGAAAGAAGAAGGGTGAGTATATGCCATACTATGCGGGTGCGCGGATGCAAGCGTAATTGAATATAGACATGCGGGGCGACGTTTTGGATGGTTCTCTCTTTTCGTGGCCGGAGCTTTTCAAAAAGGACGCCGCGCTCGCAGCGCTCTTTTTTCATCCACGTAACCGTAGACTCGGATGAACAATCTTTTGCTTTATTACATTTTCTTTTGTCACATGATATATTCGTTGAGCGCAACGCGATTACGTAAAGCTTCGCAGGAGCAGTCGATTATACAAGGAAGGAAAAAAAAAGGAAAAAGAGAACTATATGCGCGTATATATACTAACCGCTGAGGCCAGTCTCCTTGTCAGTGGTGGCGGCATTGAAGACGGCCGCGTAGTCCTTGAGTCCCAGGGAGCGCTTGAAGTGCTCGTCTATCGCGGGATCACTGGCAACCCCGGCTTGCCTCATCCCCGTGCGCTGGCCCCGCGTCGCCGCGGAAGGCGTCACACTCGCCGTCGGCGTCACTGCCGTGTCCTCCGTCGTCGCTCCTGCGCAACAAATAATTCAATTGGTTAATCCTCTTTTGTACGAATAAAAATTAATGAAAATAAATGGATCCTCTCAAATATGTGTGTATCTGTGCGTGACATCCTGGTATAGCTATAGACGAAAAGCTTCTGCTTCATTTCACGACTCACGTCATTCTAATCAATTTTAATATACCGCTCATCATTCAGCAAATGACTAATACTTTCTGCCACAATAGAGAGAACAATCAATAATACACGACAGCGCCGATCGCACGTCTGAATACGTTGAGTCGAGCTAAACCGCAAATCGTCGCTTGGGTTTCCGAACGTCCACGCGAATCATGGCTCGATTAAGAAAACATTTTTTCAAATCTGTATGTACGGGACGGGAGTCTACATAGCCACAGTTGGACGGGGGACTGACCAGTAAGAAACTCGGCGTGGCTCTCAGGTGAATGAAGTCCCGGCTGGGGCGCAGCGGTCGTGGGTACGATGACGCTGGGCCGACTGTGTACCCGAGCCGCGGACATGTCGAGAGCTTCGCTCTGGATCGGGTCACGCCTGCGCTCCTTGCGCCAGGCGCTGCTCGGCTTGCGGTGCAGACTCGTTGCCTTCGGCCTTTCTTCTGCTAAAATGAGATAGACGAATTTTCAGTTAGCTTGATCTCCGATGGAAAATTCAAGGAAATTCACGCTATTCTTTCAAATGCGTATTATATACATCGTCAGAGATTATTTTTACCAAAGATACAGGTTTGTACCTAAAATTTACGTTTCTTATTGTCGTTACGCCTATAATACTACGTATAGAAAGAAATTTCGATGTGCGCTGATCGTATACACATTCTTTTTCTGTTACTTAAGAAATGAGCGACGCGACGTGAATCAGCGATGTGAGAAGAGAGATCGGAATGCAATTGTGTATATATTTTCTACACAAAAAAAAAGAAAGAAAAAAAAAGCGGAGAAAATTAATCTCACAGGGCCCGCTGAAATCATCTGCACGTGATGCATTAATTCCTCTCGTTTAGTCTCTCTCTCTCTCTCTTCTCTCCTTCTCGCGACGAGCGCAGTAACCTCATCGGCACAAATGCATATTATTGTCGCGACCGAAACCTTCGCTCGCATAAATTACGCGCGCTTTTTTTGTCACGTGCACACACACACGTACGCGCGCGCGCTTATAACATAATAACGCGAGGATATATACCGCGCTTAATAAACGCGTGTGTAAAAAAAGGAGTCGCATCAGCTCAATGTCGCGCGTCGTCCAGCTTTTTTCGCGCGCGAGACGCTCATGAATAATTTACGCGTGTTGCGCTTTTTGTTCGCCGCAGAGGCGCATATCACGCGTTTGTGTGCGTGTGTAATATATATATATATACACTGCACACACACACCTGTGCGTTCTCGCGTGGACAATTCGACGCGGTGCGCGCGTTCGGTTATAAGGAATTCTCGCGGTTTTGAAATTCCGATAAATTAACTTTCCGCGGCGGCGGCGGCGGCGGCGACGTGAGTCTGGTCTTCATTAATTCATGTACCGTTAATTGGAACAGTCTCGCGCGTTTGAAATTCAGATTGCGGAGCGCGAGTCCGGCGTAACAGGTGTGTGTCCGATTATACAATTTCCTGTGTATCGGAGAAAGAATTAGCTTTTCCTTTTCATTTTTTCGGCTACGCTCTCGCGTCTGCATCACTATATACGGAGTATACAATACAATAATTCGCGAAATTTTCGATAACGCGAGCGAGAGCGAGAAAAATTCGCGCTATTCCAAGAGCCGCAGCTGCGATAGAGACATATAAGGCTTACGCATTACATAAGTATATGTAACGTTAATACGCGTACAATGCAAAATTAGAAGAATTCGATTTACGTCCGAATCTCGCGCGATATATAATTGTTCTTCTTATTCCGAGGATTGCCGCGTCTCTGGCGCAAAGGTGGATAAGGCACGAGCGACGCGCAGGCCTGGAAATTCTTCAGCGAATGCCAAGAGGCGTGTGCAATTATCAATTTAGAGGAACGGCGATGAGCTAAGCGGTAAATAAATATTCATGCATCTCGCTCGCCGACGACGACGACGAGATCGAAGGAGCTGCGGAGAGAAGGAGAGCAAACGTATAATATAACGAAGCTCGCTCTCTCTCTCTCGGGTGGAGAGCCTCGCTCTCGACGTGTATATATAGTATATACAGTATATAGACGCACACATATATATATAAGCGCGCACGTATCAACAAAGTTTCGCTTATATATACACGCGCGCGGCTCGTCCTCCGAATCCCTAATCAATGAGCGAACCCTTTTCAGGGTCTAATGGAAAACCAGTCCAGTTCCCAGGGACCTCACCGATACAGCATAAATACGTAAGTATATGTGCGAGAGCGAGTGTGTGTGTGTGTAAGAGTACGTGATGCCGGGAGTAGCCGCGAGAGAGGCAACGTCGGGCAGGAAGTGCGTAATAGCCGTGAGAGGCAAACAGGTTTTCGGAGGCTGAGCGGAACCAGCGAACGATGAATGGACCGACGCGATATGGAGGGAGGATGCGCTCGATTTTTGTTTCACCCTTTTCCCTCCTCTCTCTCCCTCTCGCGCGCGCGCTCGGCTCTACTCTCGTCGGCTTCGACGCGAGGAGAGAAGCTTTTTCGAAAGTTTTTTTTTCTCCTTCTGGATTATCCATAGCCGTTTTCACGATACACTGGCATTATGCGCAAATGCGCGACGATGAAACACAAGTGTATGTACATACATATAGAGATATAGTGTATACACATCGGCGACGAGATGGGCAATGAAAAATTGCAGTGCGCAAAGTCTAATTGGAAATCGACCTAGAATTACGCTCTGTGTAACACCGCGTGTAGGACAATCGGCGTTTTCACTCGATAAATCGAGGTTTATGCGAGCGCGGTGTACGTCCGCGGGAAAAATGAAGGCCGCGCGGCAGAAGACGATGATCTCTCTCTCTCTCTGTCTCGGGTGCGGTGTACGTCGACGCCGATAATCGACGCTGTTATACCTCCAGCTCCGGAAAATTTCGGGAATCGCGATGCAGCCGATAAGAAACTCGAAAAATCAAGCCAAGGGGGGGGGGGCAATAGAAAAGCAATGAAAACGTGCTTCACGTCATCACGAAGATGGATATAAGTATAGGAAGCGAAGAAGAAGAAGAAAGTGACGCCGGCGCTCGGCCCACGCGTTCTCTCTCTCTCTCTGAGCTCTGCAGGGCATCAGCATCGCTCCAGAGAACAACAGAGAACGCCGCCGAGCGACTCTATCCCAACAAATCGTTTATCACAAAGCTATACACGTGTATCTCGTTCGCAAACGTACCTCGGTAGGACGGCGGCTTGAGCCAGGGCTGCCAGAGGCCGGTTCGCCTCGACGAGACCTCCATGAGGACATTCAACGGACGGCGCGCGCACTTGGAGCCAACGATAATGCGTATATTACAGCAGGGGCGCACTCAGGAACGCGCGTATACAACAATCCGTTATCGCCACTCGTTGAGATCGATCGCAGCCCCGCGCGCGCGTTGCGCGCCGAGAGAGGTGTACGCACAACTGTGTAATAATACCGCGCTGGACGCGCGCGCGCGCCCCGGAGAGTAAGAGAGCGAGAGAGAGAGGAGGTGGATTTTGAAGGAGGACTCGCGCGCGACTCAGTCAGTCGCGCGGCGAGTTCATTCATTCATCGCACAGAGAGAGAGAGACGTTCTCCTCTCTCTCTCCCCCACCTTTCTTGTATATACACTCCCGCGGCGGCGGCGGCGTCTCTCTCGCGCTCCTCTTTCGCTTTCGATACTTCGCTCTCTCTCTCTCTCTCTCTCTCTCTCTTTCTCTATATTTCGATCGTTTCCGCCCCGCATCCTTTTCTCTCGCCTGCAAGCGGCTGGAGTGTATAATGTATAGGTAGAATTCGCTTCGAATGGGAGGACGATTAGAAAATTTCGATTGTCCGCGGGAGAAAATTTGCGGAGTAACGGAGGTGTATATATAGAGAGCGTTGTGGCCTGCAGAGGCCGAGACTTGAATTGGAAGAGACTATGGGATAGAGGTGTGGACGAAATGTAGAGAACGAGAAGCTTCCAGAATGGAAGTTCAGATCTTTGATAATTGTCGATGATCGATTGTAGTCGAAAATTTTATTCCTGCACTCGAGTTGAATGAAAGCAAAACAATTTATATGTACACACTCAAGTTTTAGAATGAACGCTCGAAATATCGATTATCACAATTAACGCCGTATAGAAATTTGAGTAATATTCCCGTGTACGAGGGATACGTTTTATAGAGAAGCGACATCCGGTACACATATACAGAAACACTCCAGAATTCATTCATCGACTCTCGCGTTGAATAACACTTCGGAGTCGGCTGCAGGGAGAGAACAATAAACATTCGGCTAATCCCGAGGAGAAAAAAACTCGTCCGATCGAAAGTCTCGAAATTTACGGCGAGAGCCGCCGCAAGGGATTTCGTTTTTTCTTTTTTGCAAATCGAGTTTTAGCCGCGTCTCGTAACGCGCCTTCTTTTCGCGAAAGCGCGCGCGCGCGGCTCGTAATCTCCTGAAATTTAGTACGCGCGGATTTCACATAAATTGCCGCTAATCTTCGCTTATGAAGAGATATTAAATTAAGAGATAAGCGTCGCGGGAGCATAATTTTTCGGCCGGGGGAGAGGAATGCAAAAGAGAAAAAAGGCCGAGATGATAGCCGTCGTGTTTGTCATTTTTTCGGTTTCGTAACGCCGGAGAATTTTTACACGCCTCGCACGCACACGCGCACGCGTATATACAAAAAAAATATGTATTTATACACAAGAGGCATCGCGTCGTATGCACCGTATTAATTTCACTTTTCGAACCTGCCTATATAGTGTCTATTCGAAAGCGTCGCGACCAAAAATTCAATTTTCTTAATTTTATCCTGGAGCGCGAGTATCTCGAGAGAGAGAGAGAGTTTCGAAACTGCATTATAAGTAGGAACTGAAGATATTGTGCGCTAGAGTCGCCGGAACGGAATTGGCCAACGCTCTAAACAGAAGCGTATATACAATAATATACGAAACAATCGCGGAGGCCAAACAAAGTCTGTTTTTAGTTAGAACGCTTTTTAGCCAATCGCTTTTCTAAGATGCGACGCTATAAACCGCGCGAGCTCTGATAAAAGAGAGAAGAGTCGGGTGCACTTGTACGTATAATATAACAAGGATCGTACAAAGCACTTACGTGGAAAGCTCGATTGATTGTCCCTTACGCGGAAGCCGTTGGCAAATTTGCTTGATAGGAAGAATAGAGTCGCGATGCCACGAGTCTGCGGCGCTTCGCTGGATTCGCGCAGTTTTCTATTACAATTTTTTTTTTTTGTGCGTATTTCTTTTTAATAGTTGATTTTGCGTACAATCATTCATTTGCTCCCGTAATTTTCGTAGATTTCGCGAGTTTCCTCGGAGAAAGCGATGGAATCCCGATTAAAAATTTGAAGTTCTAAACGTGCTTTCGATGGAGATTAAAAATCAGTTTATTGTGAAAGTATAGTTGACGATTTTAAAAAATTATTTGAAACTATATACATGCAGTTTCCTACTCGAGCTACTTAGCGCAAGAGCGTGATAATGCAGAGATCTGCCGACTCGAGAGTCGCGCAAGTCGGTAAAGTAAATTCCGCGTTAAGCGCGATCACTTATCGACGCAGCTGTCGCTCGTTCGAGCGGGAAATTTCGAAATTCCTAGTGAATTTCTCGCGATTCCATCACACGAGGATCGACATTAAAACGCATAAATGCTAAAGTCAATAATATCAGTAAAGTGTATAAAAAAAATCCATTGCTCTATCGCCTCCCTCTCGCAAAAATGATAGTACTCGAAAGAAAAAACAAAATACCCGCACCAATGGGAGCCTGGATTCCGCAAACTCGAAAAAAAAAGTACAGCGCGTGGGTATAACATCCACCTATATATACACGTAAGTACGCGTATATAAATCGCGGACTTCCACGCTGTGGCACCGCGCGGCGTCGCGCGCTCGATCTCCTCGCTCGCGGACGCAAAAGCGCGCGCGGTATTCGGAACAGGTTTGACCCTCGACATACCATCGCTTCGCGCTCGCTATATACACTCTTTCTCGAGCACACATAGCGTCCAGCTTACTCTGCTCTCTCGCGGCTTGCCGAGCGCGCGCGCACACCTTCAAACTTCACACATCGGCTCTTTATCTCGGCGCATTATACGCTCCGCACAATATGCCCATATTGTATTGTACATATAGAAGTCGCTTGAGTGTAGGTATAAGTGTATACGCTATACAGACGAATGTATATCTACGGATTATACAGACACAATATAATGCAGGAGAGAGAGAGAGAGAGACGGACAACGCCGAGCATTGTGGCCGTAAAAGCTAGAGAGAAAGAGGATGACTTCAGACGACAGGATCGCGAGCGCGTCGTGTCGACCCATTTCTTTATGCTCTCGCAGCTCGGAATTCCGAGCCGTGGAATCCTTCTCGCGGCCGGTCGTGCGCGCGAGCGCTGTGTGAAAGAAATTTTTCGAGCGTAATGTATTTATATACGCGTACACACATATATATAATATATATATATGGTTATATACGCTGTAGCGACGAGCCTCGTTGTATACGCGTACAACGCGTTATAAACCGTGTAGATGCTTTTATTATTGTCGAGGCGACGTGTCATGCTCGTGGAATTCGGGAGAGGGTTGACGGGGGTGGAATTCGAAGGATGCGCTGATTTACGGGACTCTACAGCTCCCTCTCTCTCTCTCTCTCTCTCTTCGCTTTATTCGAGTGCGAATATTCTGCGGCGTCTTAAAGAGATGGATTTCGAGGAATCCGACGTCGAGAGAGAGAGAGAGAGACGTGACATCGAACTTATTTGACTATACGTATATAGAGGCGAGCTGAAAGTTTTCTCTCCGGCGAACGTGTCATTCGCCGACGCATCTCGCGCTCGCGCGCGAAAATCGCGACCGCAGCTTTTTTTCGCGATTAAAAATCTATATACATCGCAGGCGGAGAGAAAGTGCATTCCCTCCCGAAGGATACCACGGGAATTATTTACAGGCAATTTTATCGCGGCGAGATATACGCGCGCCTTTTTTTTTTTTAAATTTAGTAACCACGCGATCGTAAAAATTAACGCGGAGTCCATAAATTATTGAATATATACATATGTATACACATATATACAGCGCGCGCGCTCACAAACGCATCTGGCGATGGCTGTATTAGCAATATTTTATCAGTTATGTATTATCTTCTCCAGCCCGCGCGGCTCTCGCATACGCGCACGCATACAAATTCATACGAGTATAACGCGCCCCATGATAAAGTCCGCGCTTTATTTACACGCACACGTGGCGTCGGCTACGTACTCGCGCTCGCGCGCGCGTGTTCGGCCGGAGTTTGGCGAATCGCCGCGTGTGTACTCGCAGGCGCGCGATATATTTCGTTTATATAATTAAAATACATCGACACGAATTCGTCGCGCGCCATTATATATAGCTCGGCTCTCTTACGTAAAACTCTCTCGCGTATATACATCTGTATTACAATATACACATGTACCACGTGTACGCATTGCACATCGATCAAAAGCGAAATTCCCGCAAGCCATCAGTCGCGTCCCTATATATATATTACATACATCGCACCGGGCGCGCGTGTGTTATACACAAACGGATAGAAAATTCTTGCTCTCGAGCGTTGCGTCGAAAAGAAGGCATTCCCCGCATACCTCCTTCCGGCTTGGAAAATGGGCCGAGGCTTCTTGTGCGTGTTATACACGAGCGTGCGCGCGTTTGTGTGTGTGTGTGTGTGTGTGTGTGTGTGTGTGTGTGTTTGTATCGAGAGCATGGAATGCCTCGATTTTCGGCCAAATGGCGCGTGCCCGCATCTGCTGTTGGCCTTATGCTCCTCTCTGCCTTATAGTCGAGAGCAAGAGAGAGAGAGAGAGAGAGAGACGGAGAAACAAGCGTGTATACATATATAGCGTATATACATACAACAGTGCTGAGAGGAAGATTCGGATCTTTTCGTTTTACGACTGGTGTCTTGCGCGGAGTCTGGAAGGATGACGCTTTGTTTCTCGGCCCAAATGGAATCTCGACGCGTATGTGTATTTTCGGCCGGCTGGAATGGAGACGCACGAGAGGAGCTTTAATTGTCGCTAATTCAGCGCTCGAATTTTCGAAAATACGAGCACACGGATCCGGAATATCGATGTGTATCGAACGCATCGCCATCGGAGACCCAAAGATAAAGCTGATTGCGAGGAATTCGGTGGGTACACACACGTATACATATCACGAGACCCCACTCGCGCACATAAGCGATGTATACAGAAAGAGCTCGTCCAAATATTTAACGCTCCGATGAAGCTTCGTTATTTTGAGGCGAGATTCCCCCCAATTACCTCGCTCCTCTAGAAGTGATCGTAAATTTTTCCCGACTCCCGCGCGCTCTTGCCAAAATTCACACGCGCGACGCGCCGCGCGCGGCGGCCCGTTCGAAATTAGAAGACGCGCGGAAAAAAAATGAAGAATCAATCCGCGCGCGCGCAACATTGGAAGTCCTCGCGAGCGCCTGTGCGTACTTATATATATACGTACACTTGCGCGCATTTCGCGCCGGGAATGGAATTTCGCACGTCGCGATGGAAATAGAATTCGTACAGTCGCCGCTTGCGAATTTCCTGAAAGACGCGCGCGAGAGAGAGAGAGAGAGAAGCGTGTTGTACACTATACACAATATATATTATATATACATGTGTCGACTCTCTCTTTTCGTCGTTCTCCCCCCCGAAGGATTCGAAAATCAAAGATACAGAGTATCACACACGCGTTATCTAATCGGACGTGAAATCGCGTCGCCTCGTTGGAATGTGGGCGCGATTTCGTTCTCTTTTTTGTTAATCTCGCCTTTGCTCCACTTTGGGAGTGTTTCATTTTTTTTTCTCTCGTTTTTCTGACGAGTTAGCGCGCTTTCGCCGAAAACGCGGGGGTGTAAGCACGGGAGCCGTTTCGGAGGCGTACGACGACTTATTACACATCTCGGGCGACTCGTTATCGCTCTCGTCGCGCAAGGTCAAGTTCACTCGTGGCGCGCGCGCGCAGAGAGATGGCAGAGAGAAAGAAAGAGATATAGAGAAAGAGAGTTGTATATTATATCGTCAACAGGAAAATATATAGTAGGCGCGTGAACACGATGTAATATGTGGAATGTCGAACCGTTAAACTCTATATATGCGGCTGTATGTATATAGCTGGCGGCAAAACAAGGTCGTCGTGTTTTCAAAACAAGCGACTAATAAAATATTCAAGTATACAGTACAAAGTACATCGGCGCAGTCTGATATTTCACGATAAGTATAATGATACGCGCGTATGCGTGTAATATAAAACGCTGAGCGCGCGAGAGAGAGAGGAGACAGAGAGAGAAGAGCCATACAGTCCGCTTTTTTTCGCTTGGCGGAGCAGCTGTCAGTGGGACGTTCGAAAGTCCGAAACGATTGCTCCCTTTTATATACGTACACTTCGTTTTTTTCTCGGCGCAGCCGCAGGAACGCGGATACGCGATGCGCGTACGTTGCACACTTATATGTATATATGTAATATCACACATGAGTAACCTCTGAACCGCTTTATCGTCTGGCGAGAGATTTTAGAACAAAGGCGCTTTTCGAGTTTTCGCTCGCTCGCCGCTCGTTTACGCTCGTTTGCAAGTAAAACGCGACTTCGCGCTGCTCCGATTTCATTCGGTTTCGGTACATATCGAAGCGTGTATATACATGTATACGCGCTTTAACGCGATCAACCGCATTACAACCTTATAACGCACTCGACGTGTGCTCGTCCGTTTTTCCCGCAAACGCGCCGTATCGAATGGCGTTAATAAAAATACGCGCGCATTCCTCAAATTACTCCGAAACAATGTATACACATAAAGCCATTTCAGCTCGCGCGCGCGCTATACGCACAAATACAGTTATCCAACGACACGGAATTTTCAGTTAAATTCTCGTGCGCACAAAGGAGCTATAAAGAATTAGCAGTAGCGCACGCACGCAGGAACAAGAGAGAGAGAGAGAGAGAAAGACGCTTCGTGCGTATATATATAACGCCACCTTTTGCAAACATCACCTGCGCTCGCGAGCCGCGATATACTTTCTTCGCGAGCGCATGAAAAAATGCGCGCGGCCTTTTGGCCTTCGCGGCTCATGCGTGCGCGTGAACTTTCGCTTCGGGCCATGCGTATGTGTACGTAAATGTACGATGCATAAATATAACTGACCGATCGATTCGGCGTGACGATGCTTGAATTTTGAAAAATTAGAATTTCTCACGCAAAGACGAGTAGCCGTCGCGCGGCGCCGCGCGGGAGAAAGAGAATGAGAGAGAGAGAGAGAGAGAGAGAGAGAGAGAAAAAGAAATAGCAACTGCGGCTGGCTGTACGAGATCCAACCGGACCTATACGTTTTTAGCCGTGAAAAATTTGAAATTCAAATAGGGGCGGCATTACGTCATTTACATACCATAACGTCACGTGTCGAGCGTACAGCACACACGCTGCGCTCGCGGTATACACATTGTTGTCGATACACACACATTTATATACAATACAACGACGATGAGAATTTTTTTTTGTTTTTCCACAATAGAAAGTCGCTCTCTCGCTCATTGTTCGTGGCCCTCGCGCATTGCGTCACGGAGAAAGCACGTGAGAATCGTGGCCTTTGTTAATTAAAGCTTCGCTCTTTTCTCTCCCCGCATATCGAAACCTCTCTCTCTCTCTCTCCTGCTGATCGCTCGAACAAAAAGAACCGAACAGACCTTGCACCATGGTTGCGGCCCTGGAGAGGACGTCGAGAGCGCTCTCGACCGCGGACATCCTCCTCCTACCGGACGATCTTTTCCTTCCCTTCGACTGCCTTCTTCCGCTTCGCCGGCTGCTGCGTCTGCTGCTGCTGGTGCTGCTGCTACTTCAGTCCCCGGAAGTTCCACGTGGCACCGTGGGAGCAAGAGAGGCTCGCCGGATTCTTATTTCACCTGAAATTTAGAGAAGAAAAATTACTCAGTGTGTCGTCTCTCGCTGTGCATTATTGAATAATTATTTTCCTATAGATATACGCGCGTAATCATTAGCGTAAAGCGCGAACGATCTTTTCTTATTTTAGAACCGCTCGCGCAACGAGGCGGCGAGAAGATTATTGTCGCTGATGAATTTTCAAAGATCCGCGTCAAGGCTACTTTGTTATAACAGTCGGCTTGTATATATGTATACGTGTAGCTGTAAACCGAGCCTTTTTACTGCGCGATTCGCAGAGTCGTTACGCGCGTTACACCGGGCAATTTTCGCGTCGCCGATAAATCTGGCCGACTCCGCTGCGAGGCTCTATTATACATCATCGATATACCCATCCTGCTTTGACAAATTAAACAACTGCAGAGCCAAGTGGCTCGTCGAGAAATTTCACCGGCGTTCGAGTATTATATACACACAGTAGTACAGCGCGCGCTGCACGACGTGTTCCGAGCGAGAAAAAAACTCGCTGCGGTATATACACGCGCGGCGAACGAAAACCAAGTCCGGTAGCCCGGAGGGAGTTTACCGGAGCAGATAAGCATCTGGGCGCGAAGAAGTGCATGGAATTCGCTCGGAGAGACTCGATTCGTCGACGCTGCGGCTCTCGCGCGCGCAGCGCGCCGCAGGATCCTTTCGAACGAGAGCATCGAAAGTATATATATTTCGGAGCAGTGTACAATACGCGCGTATGCACGTATACAGGTATACGTATAGACAGCCTGAAAATTACAAATCTAACCGCTACTGTGCGGGATCGGCTTAAAAATATTTCGCCATTCCGAAATATATATGGGTCACGCAGGCTTTTCGTCCTCGCTAACGAGAACGATTACATGCACATGTAAGTAGTATACATTATACGCGTATATACGCTATATACCGCGCGCGTGTCGCGCACTATATACAACTGCACGCAGTGCATTGCTTTATACATCCGCACGTATAATAATGCACACAAGCGCGTATTACATACACACACATATATATATACGAATCTACAGGCGATATACTGCACAACTGCTTATACTCTCGAGAGCTCGCGCGGCGGCGGCGGCGGCGGCGCTCCGCCGCGAATAAGAGTAAAACGGGGATTAAAAAAACGTGACATTGTCTGTGGAATGCGGACCCCTCACCCGCGCGCGCGCGCGCGAGCTCTCGACTCTCTCGCTCGCGCGCGCGTTCCCTTCTCCTCTCTCGCGCCTTACACTCCGCAGCAGCAGCCGCAGCAGCGGCAGCAGCGGTGGCGGCGACTCCTACTTCTTCGATCGCGAGTATAAGTATGTCCGTTCGTGTATATAGCGACGTCGGCTCCGGGAGGCGGATTTTCTTTGTGTGGGAGGAAGGATGATGCTTTTTCGGACGCTGGAATGCGGGGAATGGAAAGTCCGCCTGGCGATATTACATGTGTATATATATACGCTGTACTGCAGCCGTCGTCGTCGTCTCGAGAGCAGCTCTTTCCTCCGAATCCCCGCCGTGGATGAGTAATAAAAAGCGATTTTTTTTTCTTTGCGTTATAATGTATACCTATAGTATAAGCGACATTGGGCGGATTTTTCGGAGGATGTGTAATCCCGGCATTTTATTTTTTTCTGCGCCTCGCGCGACGAGAGCCGCGGAGAATCGAGCGAGCTTTTTCGAGCGTGCGAAGCGTGTACGATATACAACGTATACTTTGCGCGGTGGAAGCAACGTTAAAAAGACATTAGAGATTTCTGTGATTGTGCGAGCCATCGGCGAGAATGGAGTATACACGTACAGGCTCTTTTGGAACGACATTGAATCTTAATTGTTAGTGTGACATTCTTATGTAGCCGGCGAAATTAGCCAACAATTAGCCAACGCGTGCAATCGTTAAAATTTTTCTAGCGCTGATCGCCGAGGACGTGTGGACGTATTGTCTTCGGCTTTTACAACTGCGGCTCGCGCTCTCGCGCCTGTATACATAGTGGCAATGATAAAATGCCGCGAAAAAGCTTTAAAAATCGTAACGACTTCCGCGCGCGCGCGCGCGCAGCGACGATAAAAAACAATGTACAGAGTCGACAATTCGCACATATACATATTTACGCGTATATATAATACACTCGTCGAGCCGTACAGGCATTCGAGGGAATTCTTTAAATTCGTACATAGCCAATACACATTAGAAATTCAAGGATACACGTATTGCCGCGCGCGGTATACATAGACGCACGCACTCGCGCAACTTGCGCAATCGCATTTTTGCACGTTTTAGGATTCGGATTTTGTTTTGCGTATATATACATATATTGCGCGCGCTGTACGCATTACTAATTCGGAACGCACTATACTTGCGAAAAGAACAATTTTTCTCTCTCTCTCACGCGCGCAGTCGTCCGCGCGCTCGCGCCTGTAATTATAACGCCGTCGTAAAGGAAAAATACACACGGCGTCATTATTCACGAAATATTTTCGGAATTTTTCCAAACGCGCGCGCGTCGATTAGCGCAAATTCCCTCGCGCGCGCGCATTGCGCAAACGTCTTATTATACGCCGCCGCGGCGCGGGGCTCTTCTTCAATTTCGACGGCGGAACGCCGCGGGAATCGTCTCGAGATCGCGTTTATTTTCTCCTTCTTTTTTAAAATTTGCCTGCGACACCATACGGCAATGTGCTGCGCGGACGAGCGGACCTTTGCGCGGACGAGCGATCCACGAAACGTCCGAGCCGGATTTTTCGCGCGCGGCATCCGAGGAATTTTTACCGTTGAGCGACGCTTTTCGGCAGGAATTCGAAGCTAGAGTGTAGAGGATAATGTAGGAAAACGAGGGAGAAAAAAATTTTCTCGCGTTCCAGATATCATTCGCTCGGCTGCGGTTATCGCGACGAGACAAATTTACGATGATTTCGCTGATTTATCGTCGAACGTCCTGTAACTCTTCGCAACGCGTCATTGTTTTATTAGCCTCGCGATGGGCATACCGTTGTCTAAGCGTCGCTACTTTTTCGACACATTGTCATGTAAATAATGCCACTCTACAACGTTAATGCGCATTTTTCGGTTTAACGAGGTTCGACGATTCTCGAGGCGAAGGCATTAAAGTTGATTATACATTGTTTTCTGTCGCTTACTCTACTTTGATTTCTGCATGTTGACGTCAAGAGAATGATTTTTACGCGCACGAAATCTAACACTATATTATATATGATGAATTTGACGCGTTTGGATTTTTCATTTTTTTTTGCCCTCGGAAAACGCGAGCATTTCCCTCAAGGATTTTTCGGTGAAAGCTTGTATATACAGACCGAGTCGCGGCTTCCCAAAAGCGTCGCGAGTGAAAAGTCGCCGTAGTTTTCTTTACGGTGGCAAGAACGAGAAAAATATTTCGTAAGCCGCGCCAACGAAGCCTGATTTATTATCCACAACGGAAACTGGCTGAGGAAAATGTCTGAGAAAGTGAAAAAGTTCGAGCAGAGAAAGTGCGACGTAAAAAGTAAACACTTGTATAAACGAATCGCTCTTGGTATATAAAAATTCAGGGCGATTCGCCTGTTTCCCGGAAAAATGACGTGAAAGTAATTTTCGAGGCTGTCGAAGGAGAGGGACGCAGAAAGAGAGAGAGAGAAAATTAAATAAATGTGTATGCATGAGGGGGCGAAGTCGCGATTTGCCGTAGCGCAACGCTTTATCGACGGCGGATAATATGCGCGCGAGGAAAACAATGTCGAGAAAGTGCGAGGAAAGCACGCATTGGCTCGAAAAACAACGATTACATACTTGTAATCGATTTTGCGCGAGAAAAGCAAGCGACGATTTGTCCTTTTCTTTCGCGCGGGAGGGAAAGTGGCCGACGTGACGTTTCGACTGCGCTTAACTCTTCTCGCTTTGGAATACGATATAACGTAATTGCGAAGACGGTTGTGTAATGCGCGCGTACACTTTGAACTTCCCGCGCGCGAAAGAAGGCGCGGAGGATTTTCAATTTCAAACGGCGAAGAGTTAACGAGCGCATCGCTCCGGATTCTCTCGCTCGCAGCCGAAAGATTTACGAGACGCTTGTAATATCGAACTCCCCGGCTTTATCACGACTTTTATTGCCAACGATTGTATCATCATTCCGATGAGACTCCATAATCGCTGATATTAATCTCGGCAGATTCTACGCATCCGCGAATACATATGGAAGTGTCGGTGTGTTTGTCTGTGAAGTCTAATATACAGCGAGCGAATGTTACACTTTGAGAAACACGAGCCAAACCGTGAAAACACGCGACTGCTGCCAATAAAAACAAGTCGCGCGAATATTGAAGACAAATCAATGTTTTCCCAAAGAAAACAGTGTCAAAGCTCTCTTTCTCTGAGCATCAAAGATTCATCGAGGAAACATTCCTGCTTATTTCGACGCAGATCACAACAAAGAGACGGAACGGAGCGTATATATCCCACGCTTTTTAAAACTCATCGGACGTCAAGAAAATGCCAGACAGCTTGTGTTTAAGAGTCTGGACTTCTCGGATGTGACAAATCAGAAAGGAACGAAAGGCACGAAAAAAATTCTTGCCGTATGAGTCGGCGCCGCACACACGACGGCCAAAACAATACACCCTTGAATTTTGAAGATTTTTGATTCAACACAGACTGATTATGCTCTTGGCTCTCTCTCTCTCTCTCTGTCTCCCGAAGTTCACAAAGTGAGTCACAGCTCAGCGATTTTCCTTAAAACGTGAGCTGGACATTCACGTCGTGACCATATAATATTGTTTAAAGCGATAACAAAGTATTTCGTGAATCACGCCTGGAATTCAGAGCGTTATAAATAGAAGCTTAACTCTTAATGTATAAAACAAAAAATTCCAGGCCGCACAGCCTGCTCGTTTCAATCTCTCGCGAAAAGAATGCGAATGGCAGATTTTGACAGACGCGCGCAAAAACAATAACATCGACTCGCTTCGAATCTGCCAGGCACGAAGAGGAGAGAGAGAGAGAGAGGTATGCCAGAACGTTGTGACACTCTCGCAGCCTTCTTCAAAACTCAGCTTTATCAAAGAGAGCCTTCGCTCCCGCATCGCGAAACCGTACGTGTGGATAAAGCAGGACTCTTTATTTCTCATGACAACGTCGAAATTTAAAATTCAACGATAAATCAGCGACGTCGATGCGGAAAGAAAAAGACACAATTCCGAGGCGTCTATTGCAACCAGGAAGACGCACACCTCTTATCTCGCTCTACACCTCTCGTACATATACACTCGACCGTTAGAATCATCATCGCTAGCCCGATAGCTGCCGCATTATCGCGGGCCTGCAACAATAAACAAGCGGCTCTACAGTTTACGCGCGTGGAAAAATTATTCCCGAAAACCGGCATCCTCGTATATAATCATCCTCGCGAGAGAGTTATCACGTCCATCGTCGGCGCGAATCGATAGAGGAATGCGGCGCGGCGTGAAAAAAGGGGGTGGCGGGGAGAGAGAGAGCGAGAGAGAGAGAGAGAGAGAGAGAGCGCGCGGGCGGAGGAGAGCCGCGCATTCCTTCGCTCTCTCTCTCTCTCTCTCTATCTCTCTTTCTGGTGGCGCTTTATTTATTTAAGCTTTTCACTCTGCCTATCGATCCTTCAATACCACGTTTCGGAGCAGAAAACGTTACGATCTGGCTACATACTCAACGCAAATAACACAAGGAATGTCATCGGCAGATAAGGCTCTCGCTCACATTTTTCGTTTCGCACGCACGCGCTATTTACCCGCATACCTTCCTTCGCACGTACACGTCTACGTATACACATATATATATACAACGTATATAATGTATATATATATATATATATATATATATATGCACATGTATATAGGATATAGATACAACGTCGTGTTCTCTCTTACCTCCGCGTGTGTATCCTCTCCGCCTATTGTAATGCGAGAATGCGGCGTCGCTGGCTTTTTTTCCGACACTCGCGAAATTTTCTCCTCGGCAAATCGAAATGGAGATGAAGAAAACAACGGCGGAATGTTCCTGTCGGATCGGTGTATTACGTTATACGCACGCGAGCCGCAGGCAAGCTATACAAGACACGACGGCGATCCAGCAGAGACTGGCGCGCACTGTGTGTACGTTTTGACACTACACTGTACGGCCGCCGCTTCCCTACTCCTGCCGGCATCAGCGAGTAGCGCGTGTTTTCTTCTCCGTCGCGCCGCCGCAGCTGTGCATTCTTTTCGCTCCCTCGACGGATGGAGCGAGAAAGAGAGGCAGAGAGCGAGCGAGCGAGCGAGCGAGAGAGAAAGAGAAACGCAGAGAAGTGTGTGCGTGCGAGTGTAGCGTGTATGGATTTTCCGTCTCGGTCGATCGCTGTCTTCGTCGTCGTGCCGAGGCAGCCGTTCGTAAGGCAGCGACTCCACTGGGATTCCTGCGCCGGCTCAAGCTTACATTCCTTTGCATGCTCTTCCAAGTTCTCTCGCGTACATCGTCTTTGATCGTTGCTCGGGCGTGATGAATGTTGCTGTTCGATCGGCTGTGCTTCTTGATGATGCGGATGCCGGTTGAAATCGGAGCAGTTTTCCTTTTGCTCC
This sequence comes from Philotrypesis tridentata, assembly GCA_018906965.1. Lineage (NCBI taxonomy): Eukaryota > Metazoa > Arthropoda > Insecta > Hymenoptera > Pteromalidae > Philotrypesis > Philotrypesis tridentata. The sequence goes on along the minus strand of JACCIB010000009.1, from coordinate 5,034,004 downwards.
GAAACGCTGGGCGAGAGATTTATCGGTGGAGGCACAGCTTTAGAGAGCTGAGAGAGAGAGAAAGACCAGAGCGGCGCGTTGGTATGCGCGGCATGGCATTCGTCGAGAGACGGCGGCATTTACGCGCTCTCTGCTGGCAAAACCTTGTACACTGTTGAAAAGCGAGTAGTCTGCTCCCTGCTATTGCATTGCTCCGTCTCTGTGAGAGAAATTTCGTTGAAATTAATTGTGAGAGGAAATGAATGTGAGCGAGACGATTGGATAGAGTTTTAGTGAAGAGAGACAGTTAAAGAGACTTGAGATATGCATACTGATTTTCGTAGGCAAATATATTTCATTATATAGACATTCACTGACACGTCGTACGCTTGCGTTTAACATCCAACGCACACGATGATTGTTGATAAAGCAACATAAATGCGGTTTGCAGGTCACGATAAGTATGTAAATGCTTCGTAGATTAGACCGCGGACAGGACACTAAAACGTAGACACAACATGTAGCAATAATGATACTAAAATGATACGTTCAGATATAATAATTTAACGGCCTCAACTGTCACCTTAAATTAAATGTTTACAATAACTCTTTGTCCTGCAGCGAAAATTCAAAGGATTCATATGGTTTATAAAAATACAAAAAAGTCTGAGCATTCTCCATGACCGTTGCAATACTGTTTGATTATCGGAAAAGAATTAACTTCTTTTCACACAAGAATAAATCATAAAATTATCTCATTGAATCACGTCATCGCATTCCTATTATTTTTTTTTGTTTTTTGCTGTTTTTTTTGTGACTCGAATAATTATAATTGGACTGTCTAATCTTCATCTTCATCACTTGTGTCCAGAGCGTAGCAAAGCTAAAACAAATTAAATAAATATTAACGTCATGTATGAGCTTTCTTTCATCCATTAACAATTACCTCATCTAAATCAGGCCTCTTGAGGAGATCTTCCAAACCAGCTAGTCTCTCCAGGTAATTTGGCTGGTTGCACGCGTCGAGCACAAACTCAGCTCCCCGAGCTCGATACTCGTTAATTATAGGTAAGGAACAGGCCGTGCACGACGGGAAACGGTGGGTTATAGTCAGTCGCGTCTCGTGGCTCCAGAGAGAACCTCGGATCGTATGCGGAACACCGCCTAGAAGACCCATCATGCCATTGCTCTCCCTACTCGAGCGTCCTTGCTCTTTACCGTCATCCATCAGTGCTCGAGCTTCGGCTCTGAAAAAAATTAGAACGGATGATCATCGTGATTGAAAAAAGTATAGGATTAAAAAACTTGGTGACGTTGATAACTTCTTACTTATCCGGATGTTGCGTCAAGGCAACCAAAAGTTCAACAGCTAGCCCAGCAGCAATGTAGGACAATCCTGGTCTACTAACCGTACATTGCTGGTCCAATGTACGATCTACTTGCGACTAAAATTACGAGTTACAAAGTTTAATTTATAAGTCAATTGCATCATTTACATGGATCAGAAAATGAAATTAACAAACATTTCCTGGTTGCGTAACATCGTTGCAAAAGTAACAGCCGAGATCTTTTCCACCTGGATTCTGCACAGTGAGATCAGGTGATACTGCAGAGCCACAATCAGCGCGAGTGCCATGACGCTGGACCGTGTAAGAATCGAAGCCCAAGGCTGCATTGATAGCCATTTTACCATAAGCGGCGCACATTACTGTGGGCAACCAGCGAGCTTCGCGCGAGTCCAGCAGTAGAAACACAACGTCGTGGTGCGAGTAAAGTTCTTCGAGCTTAGATAAGGCTTGTTTCGTTGATTCCAACATGCTTTGTCCTACAACATGTCCTGGCATCGGGATTTGCAATACTACCCCCTCAGCGTTCTATAAAAATAAAAAAAATGTTTAGTTAATGTTGAGATTAATGAGATTATGATTTTATAACGTCGTATATGTTACCAGATTCGGATGGATTTTTAAAAGAGCATTTTTCGCAGCTTCAACCTTAGGCCTGCGATTCACAGCGTCTTCGTGCGTATAAAGACTCTGTCGAACTGTGTTACTAGGCGAGACTACTGAATTATCAACAAAAGTAATCGTGTGAACACCCCAGCCAAGCAAAACTCGAGCCACGGAACACCCTAGTGTTCCTGCTCCTAATAAAAGGCATCTCATCCCACTAATATAGTCTAGATCTAGTTCAGGTACCAGTCTCCACTTCATCAGCTTTAAATTTAAACTTATAGCCCTGTCTGACAGTCTGAAAAAGAATATGAGATTAGTTGTTAAGATTGGCACTTTGTAAATGATTTGTATGAATTGAATCTGACTGGGAAGACTTACTTTACTGGATCCAATGTCTCTGATAAATCGGCAATATTTGGTCCCATCTTACCACGAGCATTAGATTCCCAACCTACTAAATTTCCTCCTAATAATGACTCCTTTAATACTTCTCTATTTTCTTGTTCTTTGGTTCTTATTGTATATACTACAGAATTTGTGATGTTATGCCCTCTGACGGAAATAAATTTCATCCATTTTTCAAAGCACACATTTGGACATTGAATAAATAACAAGCATAAAAGATTCCTCAGTGGCCAGCCTGGACATGTGTGGGAACATGGGTCATAAAATGCAAAATAAATATTTGCTTCATTCTGCAAGAAAATATGAAATTATAAAAACAGAATTTCGAACAGTAATCAGAAGAATTTTTAATGTGCACTTTGAGCTTTAACCAATTACCTCTTTATCACTTGAGTTTCCAATAGCTACACCTCGAGCTAGACTAACAATTTCCAAAGTCTTGGATTCCTTTGAAATAATCACAGAAAAGAAAGCCCTAGACTTTGCATCTAACTTTCTAAAGCCTTCTTCGAAACTTTGTACTTGATCAGCAGTGAATTCTTCTCTAATAAATACTTGCTGCTTGGCATAATGCATTTCAGGCAAGTTGAAAGGAGTAGGATGAGCAGCCCAGTAGTGAAATCTATATTTTTTGAGGTCAGAGTAACAGAGCAAAAGAAAAGTCATAAGTCGCCAAGGTTCTTTGACTGCAGTCTCAGTTTTCAGTAAATCGAGTAACTCCTTGCCAAGTGTGTTTATAAAAGTTTCTGGATTGGTTTGCCTGAATGTCTCAAATGTATTGGTATTGATCATGTAGCCAGCACATGGAACTGCAGAGTTATGTGAAGTCATTTCTAAATCTCTGAAATATGCAAGATATTTTTAGGAAGGAAAATACGCAAACGATATGAGTGGTAGTCTTAATCATTTTGTGCATTGACTCATCACATAGATATAAATAATCAATATATCTTTAATTCAATAACATTGAAAAAATTGTATTCCAATCAACACATACATAATCAAAATGAATACTCACTCATTAAATGACGTATAGTCTAGAAATAAAGGTCTTCCTCCTTTCTCTTCTGGTCCGAGACTGTAGCTTCCCCATAACGGAATCTTTATTTTGTCCTCCAATTTGAACTTGTCGATCTTCAGTTCAGCAAACTTAGCCCAGAAACTCGATTCTGGAGTGCATCGAAGCTTAGCAAATTTGACAACGTTATCTGACATTTTGATTTGTGTTCGTTGCTCTCGATCCTTTCCTTGTCAAACTGCAAAGAACAATGGAAAAATTAACTTTCTCGCAAAATTGAATTTTTTTTCATTAACTATACGTGTTGCACCCCGAATGCGCAAATCGCGGGGCCCTTTAAATCTAACCTCGAAAATTCGAAAACGGAAAAATCCCTGCACGTCAGCCCCGCGAGTGTCAAGCAGTGTATATCAATTTCAATTACTCACGATACGCTCGACGCAGGAATATATCAGGTTTTCCCTCGAGGCAAAAACATAAATGACACTGCGTATACTCCGCGACGCGAAATGATAACGCCAAGCCCCCCAAGCCTCTCTCTTATTTTACGAAAAATACAATGAAGTCGACATGATGACAAAACGCAGAGCGCACAAGTGTCTAATGCACTTGCGGTACACTGTAGTGCAGCGCCTCGCGGGTTAGTATATTCACTATTCAGCAGCGTTCGGCAAGCACGACTGCTGCTATATCCTTCGAAGGCTATATCCGACGGCGGGTGTGCGATAAGAAGATGCTACTGCGATTTTTTTTGAGGCACGCTGTCGTGCGCAAAGTGCGAATTTCGCGCATGCTCGTCGAAGAATCTTGTCATTGTTAGTTTCTCCAGCAGGTTTTCTTTGTGTTTCTTTTGTGTAATTTTTTTCAGTACACCTGTTACCTACATTTCTTTGCCAATAAAGAAAAACCACTCCTCTCCCCTTTCGCGTCTTCTGCTCTCAGCGCCTGCATACACGCTATTGTGCGCGCGTGTATTGCAAAATGCACTCTCGTATCTCCGCGCAGTCGCGAGCTGACGTCAGCGCAGCAATATGGCCGGTGCGCGGCGTTAATTCTCTCTCTCTCTCTCTCTCTCTTTCTCGATACTACACAGAGTCGCCCCCCCAGTCTCTGTCCAGAGTCAGCGCGAGTCGCAGTCCTCCACGGGCCTCGCCAACCGAGAGAAGCGGCCGCAGACTGCTGAGTCCGCGGCTATCGAGCTGGAGCGATGTCGGACTACCTCAAGTCGGCGTTCGGCTACCTGAACGGGGCCGGCGGGACGGCTGGGGGCTCCGGCGGTGGCAGCGACTACGTCGGCCAGGTCATCGAGATCAACGGCGTCAAGCTCCGCGTCAACCGACTCATCGCCGAGGGTACGTGATGGGTGAGAGAGAGGCGCCCAGTACACCTCGTCGCGCCGTTCACCTCCCGCACGCTCTCCTCCCTTCTTGGAAATCCTTTCACGCTTATTCGTCCCGCGCGGTTAATAAGGACGATGCTCGATCGTTATTAAAGGCAGTTATACCCACGCGGTGACCTTCGGCTCGAGCTTCTCGCTCTCCTCGGGGCGATTGATTTTCTCTCGCGTTGCACGCTCTCGTTCTCTCTCTCTCTCTCTCTCTCTCTCTCGTCGACGCAGCTGAATGTCAATGCTGCTGCATCGCGCTTTCGTTCGGGGGAAGATTTTTCATTGATGTGGCCCATGCTGGACGATGGGGGAAAGCGGAATTTACGTGGAGGAATTGAGCAGGTGGTGGCTGGGAAATGTAAACACACTGGCATATGTCAATGTCACTTTGCTGCGCTTATTGTAGGATTGCTTACTCTTTTTTTTTCGCGCGCGGTTGATTGATGGCACGTCGTTTTCACGCTATGATTAAGATGATTTTTCTTGTTTTTCTGGGCTCATTGCCTGCCAAGGTTTCTTCAATTTACATTTTCTGGAAATGATCGCGAAACCTACTTTTTATGAGGCTGTTCTCTTGGGTTTAAACCGTGTTAGACCTGATTTTTCGTTGCTCAAGAGTTTTAGCTTTTCCGCCTGATTTCGCAATGGTATTGATTATTTAAATGTCCAGTGCAACAGACCTGCAATGTAAACGTTGAAATACTATTGTTTCATGTGCATATTGTTATGTGATATTTACATAAAGCAATCGAGATTTAATCTTTGGATTTTGATCCAATTCATTGTTCAACTACGTCGTTTAAAAAGTAACGTAGTTAATTTTTTATTCTACGTAAGAAGAATAACTAAAATTTACATTCTGTGATATAAATGTCAGTGACACAAAAGCTCTTTCCAATCATAAATTGAATATTTAAAAACTTGAGTGGATTTCATTTGCCGTATTGTATTCGTAACAAGTGTTTATTAAGCTCTCGGTATATAACTGCTTTCACTTGGTGGTTCTGTTTTTTCTTTTATTGAATTATTCAGTTAATGGTTCTCTTAAATTTCTTTCATAATTTAAATCTAAAAATAAACTTGCTAGTGTTGAAATGAATATTGTACAGAAGTGTGTTAAATTAATTATCATAATTAGCATTAAATGAATAGATAATATATGTGTAATTTTTATTTCAGGTGGTTGGGCCTTAGTCTTTGGAGTTGAAGATGTATCTACAGGAAAAGAATACGCTTTGAAGGTAACTTTCATAACACACTTTTTTCAGGATATTTTTTGTTAAATTACATGCACTAAATAAACTTTACTACTTTTAGCGTATGATAGCAGTTGACGAGGAAGCTAGAAAAACAATACTCCAAGAGATAGAAATTCTCAAAACCCTTACCAACCATCCAAATATTATTCAATTTTTATGTGTGCAGCAAGTCAATAGGGAAGGAAACAAAGGAACTGAGTATCTTTTAGTCACAGAATTATGTCCAGGTGGAACAGTTGCTGATATTTTAAGAAGCATCCCTGCCAACTCACTGAGTGTGGCTCAGATATGCAAAATAGCCTACCAAGCAACAAAGGCTGTGCATCATATGCACAGCCAACAACCACAGCCGTTCATTCACAGAGATATAAAATTAGAGAATTTTCTCATCGGAAGCGATGGATTAATAAAGTTGTGTGATTTTGGTAGTACTACCGTGCAACAAATTTTACCTGACACCTCTTGGAATGCCCAAAAAAGAGCACAATTAGAAGATCATATGGCAAAGTTCACAACTCCTATGTACAGAGCTCCTGAAATGATGGATACTTGGAACAACGAACCCATTGGGCCACCAGTTGATTGTTGGGCACTTGGCTGTATTCTTTATTCATTGGTGACCCTGCGTCATCCTTTCCCAGAAGGTAGTATATTGCAAGTTTTCTTTAATATTTCAACATTTCCATAAAAAATTTCAAAAGAATAACTTGAAATCCATCTTCATTTTAGGAAACAAACTAGCTATAGTGAACGGAAAGTACCCTCCATTACCACCCCACCCTCGTCTCGGCTGTTTCCACGAGATGATCAAAGGCTGCCTACAGATCTCACCAACGCAACGGCTAACTACCTCGGCGTTGCTCGAGAGGCTAGCGGCTATCGCCGAGTCGAGTGGCTTCGATCCGCGCGAGCCAGCGAAAGTTGAGGTCGTGCCAGCAGCTGCGGCTGCACCACCTAAACCTCCTCCGCCCACGAGACCAGCACCTCCACCTCCTGCGGCTGCTTCAGCCGGTGGACACGGGAGTGGACCTCCTCCGAGACCGACACCACCGGTCGCAGGTGGAGCACCACCGCCGAGACCTGCTCCTGTACACCCTCATCAAGGTCTACCTCATCAAAAAGTACACGGGCATCAATCTTCAGGTGATTAAGCCTGTAGGCTTTTGTTGAGAAGATGTAGAATTATGGATAGTTTAAACACTAGCTGAAATTAGTATAGTTGATTAAATACTGTCAATATTGAATCTAATCTATACGAGTACAATGTGGCAATGTAGTGGTCTAATAGATTTAATTTGATGTCGGTAATGTAGATCGAACAGCATAACAATCAAATTTGAGCTATGCGACAGCGATAACACTACATTTTTCAACTATACATTTACCACTTTAAAAAGAAGACATCGTTTAAACAATATTTTCATACTATTTTCAGGTTTATTCAGTTCGCTGAAGGGAGGCGCAGGCAGCCTCTTCCGCAATATCAAAGACACGTCTTCGAAAGTAATGCAAACGGTGCAGCAGAGCATGGCCAGGACGGAGCTCGACGCGAGCTACTTGACGTCGCGTATCCTCGTAATGCCTTACCCGGCCGATGGAATTGAGTCGGCCTACCGAGCCAATCACGTCGAGGACGTCCGGGCCTTTCTCCAAGCGCGTCATCCTCCACCCACCAAGATACAGTTTTACAATCTGTCGCGGGGTCGGCCCAATGTCGTCAGACTGATAGGCCGGCACATCGATTGCGCCTTCGCCTACGCCTCGTCCGAGGCCAACGCCCCGCTGCTCTCGGCGATATATCAAATCTGTCAGGATATCTATCGGTATCTCGATGCCGACGTTCATCACGCTGTTGTATTATATTGTAACGTGAGTTGATAAACGCAGCGATAAGCCGAGAGTAGAATGACGTTTCGGGAAATTACGTGATTCCACGAGATTCTAATTTCCATTCGTGTATGAAACTGGATATTTCTTTTCTCAGGATGGTTTGAGGTCAAGCGCAGTTGTAGCTTGCTCGCTTCTGCTGTACGCTGGCGTACTGCAGACCGCCGAAGAGGCGATCCACATGTTCACGACGCGACGATGTCAGCCTCCGCAGTTGCAGCCTTCAGAGCTTCGGATACTCGAGTACATGGCATCGCTCGTCAACGGACGATTGCCCCACATGAAGCCTCTGGTGCTCAGGTCGTTGCTCGTTCAGCCAGTGCCGCTCTTCACAAGGGCGAGGGACGGTTGCAGGCCTTTCGTCGAGATTTACAGTAATGGAGCTATGGTAATGTCTGATTTCGTGCATTTCTACCTCTGCTCGATTAAATGAAATATTAGACATCGATCACATTGTAATATTACAATAGCTTTCATCGGTTAAGAGTTACAATGATCATGTATCATTTTTGGAAATTTCAAATACGAGCCACCAAATTTTCGACTGCCAACGGCGCTGCAGTCGACTCGACGCTGTCACTAGTTTGAGTACAAGCAGAACGTAGGATTGCTGACGCGTTAGATTAGCACCGTGCTCAGAACGAGCGCCTCTCGCGCGAAGCGAGATGGGTTCGATCCCAGACGTCGGCGTTTTTTGTGCAGCTTTTTTTATCAGAATGAATCATTGCGGAATGAGTTTGAGAAAAATTGTTTCAGCTAAAATTTGATCTCGCACGATGATGAAAACACTTGCGGAGGTCGGCGACTTTAAAGGGCTACACGATCGTTCTGATTGTCGTGCCTACAGTTGATCTGTGAAACGCTTTGTCATAGTTACTCTGAGTGCGACTAATTTTTTTTTTTTTTTTTGATCTATTCAATTTATTCAATTAATTAATTGAATAAAAACATATTCAAGTTAAATTGTAGTTTCAATATCACGATGGGAAATTCAATGCCGCAAGAGGAGCGGAATACAATCTTGTAATTAGACGCTCAATCTGCTTAATTAATCGATAGTTTAAATACCGATAATGCTCTTACAATTTAACGTTTACAAACAATGAATAGAAGAGTATTGACTATCGCAACGATCGAAACTGCTTGTTCCATCAGACATTTTGTTATTAACCATACTGCGTGAATGTGCTATAAAAGGTTAACAGGTACTAAGTCAATATTCAATATCGAGTTTCATAACGAGTATTATCTATCGAGCTTCAGCTATACGTTGCGTTTTCCGCATCGCATACCCACCGGTGTATCTACATCGCGCAGCATTGCATAAAACGTCAACTTAATTATAAATAGAAAGCTTGCACGACCAAAGTTTGCGATTTCACCGAGTATCTTTCAGCGACACTATCATTTCCCGCAGGAATAATCCACGATATTCTCTCTTTCGCAGGTTTTCTCGACGAAGCGCGCCGAGTACGAGGAGATGAAGCTCTACGGCATGATGGAGGGAAAGGTATGCCTGATACTGGGCGACGCGACGGTCCGGGGCGACATCACGATGGTCGTGTATCACGCGCGCCAGCAGTTAGGCCGAGTGATCGGCATCAAGATCGCAGCGCTGCACTTTCACACGGGCTACGTGCCCCTCGGCGACAGCTGTCTCGTTTTCGACAAGAAAGACCTCGACGACACCCCCGAGATCGGGGGCAAATTCAAGGTCACCGTGAACGCGATGATCGGCGAGGACTCGGCCAAGTTCACGAGGGCGCCGGCGCCCTGGGAGGCGGAGGACGCGCAGACTGGCAAACTGCAGCCGGACCCGCTGTTCGGCTCGACCCTCGAGATGGAGGAGACGTTAGAGAACTTTAGAACTGCCAACGGTGGCGATGCAAGGGTACGTGCACGAGCAGCCGTTTGGACGAACGACTCTTTTTTTTTCGTATAACGGATCGTTCGCACGATGACGATTGTCGCACAGCGGAGGTTAGCGATGCTCTTTTAATGGATGGCACGGTCGTTTTGATCGATGCTGTCCAGCCGATCCATGAGCCGCACTGTCATAGTTACTCCGAGTGCTCGAATTTTTTACTCGGCTTTTATGCTGCGATAAAAAAAAAGCTTGTAACGTCAACGGTTTTTGTCGACTGCGGGAGAAAACCGATTTGAATATAACTGAAGAACTAGATTCGAATTTTTTTTTCCCATCAATTTTCTGGACTAATAGGTTTACAGTCCCAAACAATAGAGAAACTCAGCTTCTTGATTGTCACCTAGGCTGCGATAATAAAACGCGTGGTTGATGAAACTTTCTACCTCCTAGATTCCAAAGGAAATAATACCGGGTCCAGAAGCCGAGCCGCTGGTCGATCAAAGCGGCACTAGTCCCTCGTCGACCGACGAGCCAGTCAGACCACCGCGCAGACCGTCTGGCGAGCCACACGCCGCACCCGCCTCTCAACCCGAGCCAACGTTCGCCGAGGCGGACCTTCTCAATCTCGGTATGCCGAGCAGCAATACTCAAGCACCTCCAGCCAGCGCGAACCTCGACATTTTCGGTTCGAGCTCTACTCAAGCCGAGGTGGCCTCATCGGTGGATAGTAATAATGATCTCCTAGGCGGCTTTGGCGCCTTCACCTCTGCACCGCCTACCACTCCAATCGTCAACGAGCCTGCGACGAACGATTTGCTATTCGGCCAGGCAAATGGCAAGTCCGGCGGCATGAGCGATCTGCTGTTCGGCCAGGGAGGACAGTCGGCTCCTAGGCCTACACCCACAGCCGACGACTTATTCGATCCGTTCGGAAGCAGCGGCAAGGACAATCTCATAGGTAATTGCTTTTCTTTTTAACGGCGTAGATAAAAATTACACCTGATAGACAATCGTGAGCTTGGCGATGTAGCCCGAAAGCAGAAGTCGAGTCGGCAGTCCTAAAGCGGATAAGAAACGCTCGTAATAAGCTTTACAGAGCAGTAACTCTCGCGGGTTTTACTCGAAAGCAATAAAAGTGGAGACCGCTCTCGAGTCAAACGGACTTTTTTCCCCTGAATTACGGCCAATTAAAATTTCCGTCAAGCTGTATATTCTCTGCTTGGACGTAGCTTCGTTTCACTTTAATGCTCCTCACGTGTGTCGCCGCAATTTTTTCTCATGCCAGTCGCTGGATGTGTGTTCGCAGGTAATTGGGCGCAACCGAGCGCGCAGCCGAAGACGCCGAGCGGCGACGAGGGCTTCCCACGCAACTCAAGCGTGCCGAATTTCGCGGCGCAGAAGCAGGACCCGTTCGCGAATTTGGCGGGAGCCATGGGAGCTGGATTGACATCGAGTTGGAACGGTACGCCCAGGGAATCCAATACTCCGCAGTCCGCGAGTCCAGCGGCGGCTGGTAAGTGCTAATCAACGAGCTGGCGAAGAATCGCTCTTTCTATTCGAGAGCACGTGATGTAAATGGAAATTTCAGGTACGCCGGTGCACTCGAGTCCAAGAATGCACAAACCTGTGACGCCAATGTCGGAGACGACGGCCACTGGCCCATCGGCAGCAGCTCAGGAGAAGCCGGGGAAATCGGGCGACGCTTTCGAAGATCTACTGGGTAGCCAGGGCTACAACTTCTTCAGCTCGCGAAAGGCAGAAAAGGACAGTCCGAAAACGATTAATCAAATGAGGAAGGTCGAGGCTGCTAAGACTATGGATCCGGATAAGATGAAGGTGTCCGAGTGGACCGAGGGCAAGAAGGGCAATCTCAGGGCGCTACTGTGCTCCATGCACACGATACTCTGGGAAGGCTGCAAGTGGCAGAAGTGCGAAATGCACATGCTAGTCTCGCCCGCGGACGTCAAGAAGTCGTACAGGAAAGCCTGCCTAGCTGTACATCCAGACAAGGTGAGCTAACTGCTATGAAACAGTTTTGCGAGGCACTGCATAGACTAGAATTTTTATAATGATAAAGCTAATACTAGACTTCACTGTTCAGTAAATAAAATTTTACTACTAAATGTTTTTCTTTATATTTCAGCAAGCCGGGACGGCGAACGAAAATATGGCTAAACTAATATTTATGGAGCTGAACAATGCCTGGAGCACCTTTGAGAACGATGCGTCGCAACAAAATCTATTTAGCTAATTACCAGCAATCGTTACTTGTTTTAGAGTATTACGATTTAAATATCATTATATACATAATGAAGAAGAAAAAGAAAGAAGCATGCCCTGTCGAGGATCGTTTTTGGCAGTCGCCTATTGATCAAATCGACGCCGTCGTCACTGTGTCGTCGTGCTATCTGTAAGATAAACCGAGAAACAAGATAAAAAGGAAGAAGAAATTATCTCCTTTATCGCATTCCGTTTAAATTATGGTTACTAAAGTTATTACATACAGAGCCTTTGAATAGGAATATGGGAGAAAGGGAGAATAAAGCAGGAGTAGGCAGCCGTTGGCCGTTCCATTAAGAGGCTCTTAGTAATTCATCTCATTACCTACTTTATCGGTACTTTAGTCTTAATGTGCAATCCGTTTAAATGATTATTCGTTATTCCGACGCAACGAAAACATTATACGATGCGGTTATAAAGAATTTTTCTCGACTGGGTTTCGAATGGCTCGGTTTTGTCGTAATGTACAGAGATACACTGCGCTTTTTTCCATGAGTTCCATTTGTCATTAACTCTTACTTAGCGAAACTGAAAGGGTTTTTATAGTTTCATCAGCTAGATGTACAAACTGTTTCTTTATTTCGTTTTCGTCCAAAGTTTGTAATCCCGGTATTAAGAGAAAACAACTTTTTTTTATAGACTCAAACTTTTTCAAAAACGAAACAGGGAAAGTACGTTACCTCGTAAGCAATCATTAGTCGGAGATGATGGAAAAATAATTATAGAGATATACTAGTTCGTCGGAATAACAATCGTGTAATTACAGTTGTTAAATACTTATAAAATTATCGAAAGAAAGAAATTAATGTGTCGGTAAAACAGGATTTTCAGACATCTGCTAAACCTTTTTCTCTCCTCCAGTGGAGCCGTTGAGCTTATAAATAGTGTCCTCGCGCTTTAAAAAAAAGAGTTATACATTATTGCGTAATATGTATATAAGGCAGTGTAAATTATGACAGAATCCTAAAAAAATATATATGAGAATATTTTCTGTGCGAATGTTGCAAACAACGTGTACAATCTGTTTTGTGCTCGAGCATGTTCTTTATTTCTACGTAACTATCAACGATTTGTTTTTACAAGCAATTTTCTTTTTTGTTACATCGCTATCCTTTGTACTGCATATCTTTTATAATTTTAATTTTTACTCATTTTTATTACGTGCATACCTTGTTCGTTTTCGATTTTTATTATATTATTATTATTACTTCTACTATTACGATTACTATGATTTTGTATGTTATATACTATTATAATTTGACTGACCGTAGGTATGTTATATATTCTTTTTAATTACCGTAGTAATTTAAAGAAGCAAGGCGAGAAGAGAATAAAAAGGAAAAATCAATAAACTTCGTCGTATCATTAAAAAAAAAAGAAAAAGAAGTGAAAAGTCCTGTTTTTTCAAGCTTTCAGCGTCGTCGTCGTCGTCGACGCGCGCGGTTGCATTCATTTGGAATACGCCAAACCGAACAAGAGCTGCACAGGAGAAGTAGCTTTGTGAAACATCAACTATTCATTGCGGCGAGGGCTATTCAGAAAAAAAGCTCAAATTGTCGCGAATCCATTTAACTCGCGGCGCATCGCGCCGAGAGCAGACGGCGAGAGGAGAGTCAGAAACAAAGTGTCGCTCGTTGCCCGACTATATCCCCTTTCTAACCGCCTCATTTACTTTCAAATTACCCGCTCGTCTAAAAATACAGCGCTATTTAGAGTATAAAAAAGAGGCATCCGACGTTTTTCCTCTGCGTCTACATCTATATACACTGTACGCATGGTTACGCTCGGCGTTGCGCCGAGCGAGCTGACCAGAATTTTAATATCCAACGCGCTGCAGATGACTTCCCGATCCGGCGGCACCGAGAAAAATCCATCGGGCAAACTCATCACCTCGGCGCGCATATATATACGGCAGCGCTCTTTAAGAAGAGGCAGCGCAGAAAGAAGAAGAAGATGACTTCTGGCAGTCGAAAAGCGATGTAGATATCCAGCAGTCGCATCGATTTTTCCCTTTCACTCTACTGCAGCTGCCGCCGCTGCTGCTGCTGCTACTGCTGGAAAATTAAGCGCCTTTGGGGCTGGCTCGTCCGCGACGGCTGGCATTATCGACGAAGAGAAAGAAAGAGACACGTCGCCGCTACTCCACCTTCTCTACTCCCCTTTCTCTCTCTCTCTCTCTCTCTCGCATCCCAGCGAAGGCTTGCTCCGATTCGCAGGCCGCTATACACAACCCCTTGCCTCTCGCTCCAAGTGCACTTTCTTCTTTCGCGCTCGGCACAGTCGCACACAGACCCACTGCGGAGATTTTCCCCGCAGCCCTCTCTCTCTCTCTCCCTCGAAGAGCTGATTATGCGGGATTCCGCTTTTAATTCTCCGCTGCGGATTTATGCGTTGACACCTTTCTTTCTACTCTTTATACACGTACATATATATACTGTCTCCAAAAACGTGTGGTCCAATTTTTTCTTTCCCTCCCCCCCGAACGTGCCCGTATACGTATATTATATATAGGTATGCGGCACGCACGACGGCGTAACGGCATTACCTGCCTTGATTGATCGCTGTCTTAATCGGATTTTCTCGTCGGAGGCTCGGGCGCACGCGACAGTAGAATTACACACTGGCCGAAAATTTTCGTATGTATAACGAAGCGCGCGCGCGGCGCCGAGAGGCTTTGAGCTCGAAAAAGCACGGCACGCGCGATGCAGTATAAGCGAGAACCGAGTGGAACGTACAGGTGCGGTGTATATAATATATCTGTGTATACGCGCGCGTATGCGTGGAAAGCTCGAAGCGAATGGCTTTCATTTTTCGCTCGCATTTTCCTCGGCTCTCTCTCTATATATCTCTTTCTCTCTATATATGAATATTCCCACAGAGCTGCGTGTGCGATGATTTAAAACTTTCGCTCTTGCTGCTTATACGAGGCTTCCGCGGACTTCTTCTTTTTCTCGGTATAATACGCGATCGTCTCTCTATATATACTGTATACAGCGCTGTGTATGTTATATACGCTTTATATATCGTAATTAATGAGATTTTCGCGCGATTTACCCTCAAAGCACTGCTCGGGGGATACGGCGCCGGAATCGATACATACATACATCCAAGATTTTTCGCGCATCCCGCGAGAAAGAGGAGGGAAAAGAAATTTATATATATATAGATCTACGCGTAGACTCTTCGTACGTGTGTGTGTGTACGTCGATTTTAGTCGCGGAAAATGTTACTCTCACGCGGCGCGTGTGTATAGACATACACACGATGGATATTCTTTTTCCAGTTGAAAATTACGTCGGGGATGGTTATAGAGAAAACGGAAAGTTTCGCGCTCGGGCGTATACTTTCTTCATATATATATATTTTTTTTTTTTTGGACTTTTATTCCCTCTTACATGAGCGCGCGTGTATATGTACGTACACGTATAGTACATACGCGCGAAAGAAAAACATCGAGTTCGCCGAAACTTTGCTAATCCAATACTCGGGATCGCGTCTTTTTCAAACTGCGTGTTTCTGCGTTATATATATATATATATACATATATAAGAAAAACGCTTATGCGCACGAAAAATTAACAGCCTGCAGGGCGCTCGCTTCCGGCGACGTGTATACGTCCGCATAAATAATAATAATAGCGACAATGACAATAACAATAATATACGTTAAGAGAGACAGAGGATAAAAGCTGCGCCGCGTATATATATATACGCGGCTCCGAAGTTATTTTCGTTTCCGGGGGAAATTTTTCTCCCTTCGCGGCGGGCATTGTGCGCGAGACGTATCAACAGAAAAAAAAAGGAAGAAAAAAACCGAGCTGGATATGGGAAGAGCGTCAGCGAGAAGCGCGCGCGCAAAAAAAAAAGAGCCAGCGCGCGGAGTTCGACCGTTTCCGCGCGCGCTTAATCGATATCAGCCAACCTATATACTCTTTTTCCGTAAGACGACGCCTCCCCCTCACCCTCGCCCCCCCCCCCCCGCGCTATACTCGTTCGATCACATACATCTTCGCGTCTTTTTATCCCTCTCTCTCTCGCTCTTGTGTACTCGTATAGCTATATACGCATAGATATATATCCATGATATAAGTACTCACTCGCCGATTTTTCATACGCAAAGCGAGATTAGCATTCTCGACTCTCCTCTCTTCTCTTTTTTTCGGCGAGACGATCGATATATCGGTTTTCCGCATATCGCGCGCACGTTCGAATTTGAAATTCGCTTTCTCTCTCTCGCTCTCGCTCTTGCTCTCAGATCCGCTCGGCGATGCTTATTAGTGCGTGGCTCGAATTTCTGCGAATCGCGTACGGTCTGCGGGGAGGGAGGGGGAGGTATATAATCTTCGCGAGGCGAAATTAACTTTCTTATCCGATTGGGAGGGAACAATAGATGATTGCGAGTCTCCGGCGGGCTTTCGAGAAATGAAGGTCATTTTTATCGCGGCGAGAAGATTTCCGCGTGTATATCTATTTCCGCTACGAGTTTCTGCTTAGTTTCCGGGAGGAGGAGGAGGGGGGGGGGGTGGAAGCTTTTGCGCGAGATCGTACATTTTGGAGAAAGATAGAGAGAGAGAAAAAAGGATTGAAAATGTGTTTCGAAGCATTTTTGGGAAATGTTCGTGACACATCTTTTATATCTCAGTTTCTGCTTGATAGATTTCGATGTACGGAGGTTCGCGCTTTTTATCTTTGCTACTCGTGTACGAATTGGAGAGGAAACTCGTTACTTTTTTTTCGTTTGTTTAAAGTGCGCGGTTCTTATACTTCGGCTTCAGTTTTCTAGGCCTGTGTTTTCTTTTTTTATGAAACTCGATTCTGTTTACGAAATCGATTTCACAAAAGATCATAAAAGTGCTTATCTTTTGAGGGATGCGCAGTATTTTAGATCGCCGTCGACACTTTCTCGCCGTATATCAAAAACTGTTTCGACATGAAAAATTCAAAAATCTACGAAAGATCCGTTTTTCTGTATAAGTAATAAGTATAGAAGACGCGCAATGACCGAAGTACAAAGTTTTAAAGCCTTTTCGATTAAGCATTTGGCAAAGAGGGGTCTAAACAGAACTTTATTCGTCGCATAAATTTCAATTCATTTCGCTCGGCGCGCAGAGACGAACGCCGCATATAGATCAAGAAAAGTAAACGCTGAAAAAACTTTTCACGCGACAGCCAAACACACACACACACACACACACAGGACAGCCGGAGGGAGTAGAAGGGCATGAAATTTGCAGTTTCACACCCAAACGAATCCGAAATTTAATATCGTTCTTATCCAAAGCGACTTCTAAAAGCGGCAAACCAGTCGGAAGGAACCCGCTTGCCAATGAATTGGCCGCAATTTGAAACTTGTTTCCCTACCCCAAGCGCGCGCTCCCTCACACACACACACACACACACACACACACACACACAGACAAGATTACACCTTTTTCTAGCCACAGGTCGACTCGTGCTATACACATTCGAGTGCTTCGATTTTTATCAGTCCCCACCCGAAGCTAGCAATCTCCTCTCGTAAGCACAAAAATTACACCCTTACTTCCACTCGACTCGACGTCAAAGCCTCTCTCTCTCTTTCTCACTCACACTCTCTCTCTCTCTCTATCTCTATCTCTCTCTCTCCTCGAGCAAAAAAAAAACAAAGACGCTTTCCGGCTCTTCGCTCATCAAGACCGCATTGAATCGCACAACAACGAGTCGACACACAACCGCCCACACACCTACACACGCACACACACACGCACGTACGCACGCACACACGGCGTCAAATCGATTTTCAAAATTCCCGTGTACAAGCGCGCATACGTATATGCACAGAGCGAAAGTCTCGCTCTCTCTCTCTCTCTCTCTTTCTCATCTCGCGGCGCGTCTGACCAAACTCTCGCCTCATCTACTTGGAATCCCGAAGGCGCGATAAAGCTCGGACCCTCTTTCGAAAAGTCCTCTGCCAAACTTCTGTCTCTCTCTCTCTCTCTCTCTCTGTCTTTCCCCCCGCAGCGACGATGTTCTCCGAGCGATATCCCTATCGGAGAAGAAAGCGATAAAAATAAAAGAAACAGCAAGAGAGAAAGTCGAGGAATACATCTATATGTGTGTATACGTGTACATCGGACACACACACACACACAGACACAGAGATAATAGACCGAGAGAGCGAAGATGCGGAAAAAAGGGTCGCCGTCGTCGGGCAGCGAGCGTTAACGGGGCGAGTCCCCTACGTCACACGGCGAGCTTCGTCACACACAGACAGCTTTCTCTCTCTCTCGCTCTTTCCCTCTCGCGCAGAGTCGCGGCAGAGAGAGAGAGAGAGAGCGCGCGCGAATAAGGGAGGGGCTGTGCCGAGCGAAAATGGCTGGCGGCGCGCAGCATCCAGCAGCAACATCCAGTCGGCCGAGCAGACTCGTCGGCGTCGCGTAGAGCCCTCTCTCCCGTTCTCGCGCTGTGCAGCTGCAGCGTCTGCATCGGCGAACGCACAAGTCGTCGTCGTGCGTGTGCTGGAGAGGCCAGTTTCGTACGAGCCGCCGACGGGGGGAGAGGGCGAGAGATCGGCGCGCGTTATTCACGCATTTGCATAGATTAGGCAGAGAGAGAGAGAGAGAGAGAGAGAGAGAGAGAGAGAGGATCGATGTGCGAGGTGGTGCTGCAGGCAGGCCGCAGCGGGGATACCTATGAGTGCGGGCCATCGGGACAGTAGTCGCGGGGGTAGTAGGTGACGACGAGGCGCCAGAGAAGACACCGAGGAGGACGACGACGAGGAGGATCATGAGGAGTGGAAGGACGAGGAGGAGGCCCGAGGAGACGACGATGGGAAGCCTTAGCCCGGCCCAGGAGAGACTGCTCGCCTTCGGCTCCTCTTCGCCCTTCTTGTTCTTGCTCCTGCACAGGTGATTTATTATTTCTCTCTCTCTCTCTCCCTCTGTCTCTTTCTTTCTGCGCGCTCGGGGGGGAACTGTGTCTGCGGCTGACTTTTTTCTTGTTTGTGTTCTTCTTGCTTTCTCGGGGGGGAGGAGGGAGGGAAATTGTCGATCGAGACGATCGATGCCGTACACGCATACCGTGTATTGCCGTCTTATTGCCGTGTCACTCGATTTCGGGTGGACGCGGTGTACTACACCCTTGGAAGCAGTAGTCCTCTATATAAAATATGTGACGCTATACTAGCAGCTCTCTCACACACACACACACACACATACACACTCGCTCTCTCTCTCTCTCTCGCACAGATAAAAGAGGTCAAGTAGAGAGGCGATGCGATACTTGTTTATTTTCCAGCTGTAACGCGCCTGTGTGTCATGTGTGTGCATGTGTGTGCATGTGTGTGCGGGGGTGGGTTTTTACGTGTTACACACACACGCGCGCGTCCTTATTTTATTTTCCCCAGGCTGACGAGTGGCTTTTTTTTCGCCGTCTGTGTTTTCTCGTCGATCGAGTCGGATTTCCCTCTCTCACTCTCGCCCTTTTTTCCTCTCTCTCTCTCTCTCCCTCTCTTTTGCTCTCTCACTCTATCTCGGAGGCAATCGCCGCGAATGTTTACTCGGCTGATGCGAGGGATTTGTTTCGGTGGGGCGGGAGGAGGAGGAGGAGGAGGAGGAGGGGGACGACACGGCGACGGCGGCGGCGGCTGCAAACGCTTCGCAGCATTAGGACACTAAAGGCGCCAGCGAGGGGTAATCGGATCAGTTTTAATAACGAACGAGGGAATATTGGAGACGTCGCGCGCGCGGGGAGATAACTCGATTACACGGCTGTAATACCGATGCGCGCATTAAACGGGGGATAAAGGTGTGTGGTGGTGAAAAGAGCGGCAGCGGGGCGGTGGTGGGGGTGAGGCGAGACAAAAAAAAAGAGCGCTCGGCGCCACTTAACGCCCGATTCGTGTATATAATCGAATTAAGCGCGCGTCGTAAAAGGGACTCGTTGTTGCGTGCGCGAGTCGTGCGCGAGCGATACATACACGTAAACGCGCGTGAAGCGAGAGTATAGAGAGCGAGAGGTGGGGTGGGGGGGAACAATCGTCGAAACTGATGTAACAGAGCTGTTATTCCAAGTTTTACGCGCGGCGCCGTGTGCTGCTGGTATATATACAGTACTGCCTCTGCGCGCAAACGAACTTTCGGATGCCGCGAGAGTCGATTTGGCCAATTAATTATACGCGAAGGCTTTACTCGACTGGTACTCTCGGAGGTACGGAGAGATAGAGAGAGCGAACGACGTACGCCGTGTGTACTTTGCGAAAAATCATCTTAACCTCGTTAACTCCCCCCCGCGGCGCGAGACGAGATTTTTTACTGGCCCTTCCTCTTTTTTCTTACCTTCCCTCTCGTGCTCCGGCTTACATTATCCTGGTCGGACGATCTTTTACGTTTGATTGGACGCGCGCGGTTGTTGGTCCTTTTTGCGTTATACACACTTCCCGCGGCGTGCGACTCTCTGTATATCGAGAGAGAGAGGAATTTTAATTAATTTTTCTCCCGCGCGCGAGCAGAGAGGCGGCGAGACACGGGACTGCGCGCGGGAAAAGAGAATTTTAATACACGCGCGAAATGTCGAAAAAAAGTTTAATACACACAGACGGGGGTTCGTGCGTTGTATATATACGTGTACCACATAGCGTCGGGTTGAAATTCGTCGCACGGCGCGCGCGGGTGGGAATGTAAATGGCGGGCTTTTTAAACGTCGCCGCGGCAGTAAAAGCAAGTTTATACGAGAGTCGAGCCACTCAAAACTCCGATGCGGCACGTGTAATATGTATATTCCGAGTAAGGCGAGCGAGTGCCCTGTGTACATGTACGTAATATGAATTAAAAAAGTTCCCGTACATCTAGTGCTCCCCCATCTCTTGGGCTCTTTGATTCGCGCACAAGCCGCGGCGCATCTATAGCCTCGGGGCAATTTCTCCGATTAATTTCTCGCGGTTACGCGGACGCAAAGGGGATGTATATACGGACGCATACGCTCGACGGGATAATCGCCCGATCGTAATGAAGATCGGAGGGAGAAAATAGTGTACGCGCGGGTGTGCGCAAGTTCCTATCTCGCCGTGGAAAAAATTTTCTTTAAGCGCCCGAGAAGCCGCGGCGAGAAGTAGAGAGAGAGAGAGAGAGAGAGAGGGAGCAGGTAATTTTAAATTTATAACCCAGTAAATCCTTTTATATCGAGTGAGAGGGAGGCGCGACTACCGCAGTACAGTGCGCGCGCTATATGCACAGAGAGCTGCCGAAGTTGCAATCTTTACTGCTCATCGAAGGGTTTGAAAATAATAAGCGGTCGGTTATACGAGGCGCTGCGCTGCGCGCATTATGCAGAGCACAATACGCGCCTCTATAACAAGGCCTGGAGGCCAGTATAAATACACCTATATACATAATACACATATACACAGGGCTGGGAAGAGAGTAAAACAAGGCGAGACGCCGCGCACGTAGGAAAAGGAAAATGAAACATTTCGTTTCGAAGCCTTGTCTGTATACGTGTATTATATATGTAGACGTGTACGTGTATTATATACACGTAGGTAGAGAGAGAGAGACGCCCGTGCGTATGCACCGCAGCGGGTTTTATGTTTATCTCACTCGCGGCTCGCGGTTTTTCCTTATTATCGTATTGAAGCTATCTCCCGCGCGGAGCGAGAGGAGAGAAAAGCCTTTTCTCGGCTCTGAATAATATCTGCTTACACACATATATAGCTTATACCTATAAGTATATCCGTGGATGTACACGTTTGCGGCTTGCGCCGCAGTGATCGGCGAGACGTACATATATTCTAAATGTGCACAAATATACGAGCAACGTGTTTACGTGTGTGTGTGTACAGCCCTTTCGCTCGCTCGGCTGCGCGCGTACAGCTATAATGCGGTGTGCGAGAGGGAAGAAAGTTCGATGATCGATGAAAGCAATTACTTTAATGCACGTGTGTGTGTGGGTGTGTATACTGAATATTGCATATGTATACAACGTTGCGGATTTTTCGTTTTCTTACAGTTGCCGAGCCGCTGGAGAAGATGTGACTGGGCGGAGGCAGTGAAGGCGGATAGGCCCCGGAAGATGCGAGTCCGGCGCGCGTGGCTCGCGCTCGCTCTGCTGGGCCTGATGGGCCTCACCACCTGCCTGCCGTCCGAGGTGAGTTCGACTTTTTCTGCGAGAGCTTGCGGAATTTTTTTGGCGACAGAGGGGCAGAAGGAGAATATTCTAAGAGCGTCGCGTTCGGCTGAAATTTGCGTAGTTTAGGCATATTGATGTAGTTTTAAATTTTTACGCTGAACAATTCCTTTAACTTTTAAAACGCTTTATTTGGTGCGCGAACGGCGTTGAGGAAAAATGTTTATTTTGGCCTTCGTGTACGACTGTTTACACCGTGTTTACGTGGTTTCCATATGAAAATCTAGGAAAGGCTTTTTGAATGAGAGTGCTTTTGGAATTCTAAAAACTAGGGCTTTTAAAAGAGACTTTGGCGTTTTTATCCCGGATGATGACATACTCCCTCGTTATGTGCATATTCATGAAGGCTGTGTCTTGAGAAATGAGAAGCGTTTTTTTTTAATGCCGGTATAATACTGAAAAAAAACCCGATCTCATTGTCTGCCATATATATCCATACATAGGTGATTTCGTCGGTGAGGTCTGAACCGTATTATAATGTGCATATCGGCATAAGCTGATAAATAAAATTTTCACACATGCGTCATCGCGTTACTGGGTCTTTTGGCATTAAATAATTTCGATTAAAGTTAATTCTTAAAAGCTCCTTGCTTTTAAAGCTCAGGTCAGACGATCCTTGATCGCGAATCCGTGCATTGTAATACCGTTACAACGTCTTACATTACTGCGTCTACTGCGTACGTTATATATAGTTACGATATATATCCACGGAATCGCTTAATAATGTCTCCCGTGTCTGTGAACCCTTGCAAGGAACTTCATGTTTTAGCATGAAATATACCGTCCTGCGAAGTTTCAACCTGAAATCCCTTTATCGGGTTTCTGTAATTGACACACTGAGTAAATTTACATAGCGGGCGACGGGCCATATAAAAATTTTACTCGAGAGACTTCTCCGGCTGAAGGATTATGCAAAAATGCAAATCCCCGTCTAACCTACATATATACACCTTACGTGTATATAGCAGGCGATCATTGTTGCACGTAAAAAGCGGAAAATTGTTCATCTAGAATATGGGCTTTGCTTTAAGTGCAACTAAATCAAGAATTACAATTTTATTAAGCCGCAGTAGAGGTATTAAGTACACTGTACGCACAGGACAGAGGTAAAAAGCACAGATGTCCAAAGGCTTCGTATAAAGTACTGAGCTCTCGCAAAAGCCGACCAAACAAGATTTCACGCAGATGCTGTAAGTTCAGTTCTTTGTGAAGCGACGACTGTGTGTATGAAATTTGTATGAATACGACGCTTTACTCGCGTAGAATTTACTGCACACGGCATCTGCTAGTGATCTCGTTGTATGGCATATTTCATTAAACGTCTCCAAATAAAAGCTGCTGCGCGTGTGCACGAAAATAATAGAATTTTATCGTAACCTTTTTTAACAACTTACAAATATTTTTCTGCACATTAGATTTAATCCAGGCTGTTTTTATCTCGCGCTTTACAGTGTATTTCTTCTATTTTTTATACCCGACTGTATAGTACATTCATTACTTTTGTTTCGCCAACGCCTCTCAGTTCCAGAGCGAGAGAGAAAGAGAGAGAGAGAGTAGTGCACATAATGATAATTTTCACAATTAAAGTGCGCGTATCCAAGGAAATAATTTAAGGCTCATAATGTGCGCAAGTGTGATCGCTCAGCGAGAATAATTAAATAAAGCATAACAGTACGTACAATAGAACTAAAATTTATCGACTGACAAGCAGCGATTTATTCCATTCGCTAAAGCACAGCTAATATCATTATCGCGCGAGCGAATCTGCATATTACTCGCAAACATATCACACACACATATACCGAAAAGAGGCGCAAACGATCGATAATTGTGCAAAAAAAGTTGAAACTTTATTCTGCATTAAATTTTACAGCTCTCGCGCTCGCTGCGAAAGGTCGCGCACTTTTAAATCTCCATAAATTGATTATACTTGTTCGCTTAGCTCCGATAACAGTGAAAATTATGTTGTTCACGGTGTAGGTGCGACCTTGTTTCTCACTTCGCTAAAATCGTCGCTGCATACAATTGGCCGAAGAAAAACGTATATACCAGATATTGCTCTCAGCTTTTTCGATGCTCTTCTGAACTATACACGCGTTTACTTATTTGCTGGAAATGTAGAAAATTTATTGTTGACTCGACGCACACTCACCGGTTGTTTGAAAAAGTTTTTCTTTTTTTGCTTTTAAACCACCGCTATACCCTCGCCAATGAAACTTAACTTTTTGAAAAGCAGCCAATTTCAATAATCACACAGCTTTTAACTATTTCACCGTCGAATGTATCCTCATGCAGTATAATGAAAAAGCACACTTTTTTCCATAGACACACAAACACACACAGTCCTCCTGAAAATGCTCGCAACTTCGCTTCGACGAAGCGCGCATCGAGCAATAAAATTTTGTTCAAAAATTCATCAGCGCAACGGAGCGATAAGAACTACATTTCATTCCGTATAACTTTTTCCCTCGCTCCCGCGCAGCTCTCGAACAAACGACTCTATCATATATATATGTATACACATCGAGTATATACGTAACGCGAAGACTCGTCCAGTTGGCCCTTTTACAATTAAGAGTAAAGGGTCGGGATCGCATTTTTCTCGTTCTGCGACACTCGCTTAAATTAAAAGCTCGACGACGCTGTGCGCGCTCGAAAGGATTACAATGCGTTCGATCGCCTTCGCCGCGCTCGACGGCTATGCGCGAATAAATTTTACATAATAAGCTCGTCTGCTAATTGCCCCCCCCCCTGCCCCTCCTCCCCTGGAAATATAATGCGTAGAGCCGATTTAGCGCGCGCGGGGGCAGCAGCGCATTAAAATCCGACAACTCGCGCGTCTGGGGTTATTAACGTATTCCAGTCGTGTACGAGTCGATTATTTAATTTCGCGATATAATTAGCCGCACGTGCGACTGCGCGCCGTCTCGGAAAATCCAGGGAGAGAGGGAGAGAGATCCTCGTAATTTATGAATAGGTCATTGGATTAGCCACTTGGACAAGGCGCGGAATCTCGTAACACTGTGTGCTATATACGGCGCATCGAAACGTTCCGAATCTCTTTCCTCCCGCGCGCGTCTGTAGACACTGCTCTGTCGCGCAATTAAGCGGGTTACTTTTTGTTTTGGCATATGCCCCTCGTAAAGCAGGGGATTTCCGAGTGGTGTATCAATTAGTCTCTTTTAACGCGACGCGACGCGCTTCCGGACGGATTTTGCGACCTCGAGTGGGCGGGTGAGCGCTATATGCAAGTTTATATATACGTGTATATACTTATACGTGTGCGTATTTTCGTTTAATAGCGCACAGAGACCGTCTCTGTCAGTCTGCGCTGCTTAGATTCCTTAATCCGTCTAAATGCAGCCTTAGTGGCTCGCTTACCTAATGCAGATGCGCAGGCATTAAATGCTGTGCATATATATTTTGTTAAAAATGCGCTGCTCGAGTTTTGATGCGAAGGCGCGCGCGCACGCATTGAAGGCAAATTTACCGTGTACACGCGTATAAATTTTCTCATTCACGTCGATACGTCGCGTCGGCCGCAAGCATTAAAATTAATGGGCTCGCGCATTTACATTAATATCCCGGATAAAAAACGTATACCTATACTTTATTATTGGCGAACGTGTTAATCGCAATGGAATCATTTTTAAAAAAACATTAAGTTTCGCGTGTAATGATACCCGCAGTCTTCGTGGGGATTTGAAAATTTATTTGAAAATTCATAATTTCGCGTAGTAACTCGGACAAAAAACGATAATTATATTCAGTTGTAACTAATGGCAGTGAACTCGTTACTGCAATGATTTAAGTTTACATTTTAGTAATTAAACGAATAAAGTTTCTTGAATAAATGTAAAAAAATCACATTGTTCAAACTTTCGCGCGGCAATACCGGCGAACGTAATAAAAACCAATTGAATAACCTATATAACAAAGAATATAAATAAAAATGCAGTAAAATCACGGCATATAGTTGCCTTTATAATTATCTATATCTTTTTACTGCAAGTATATACAGTTTAAAATTTTTATTAAAATACCAGGACGAGAAAAATTCAATTAGAAATTCCCATCTACGAGGTATTATGTAAGCGAATATCTTGAGAATTAATAAGTTAATAGGCAATCAAATCGCGGAAGGCAACGTGTAACTCGTGGTTTATTGTAATTTTATTTATATTTTCAATTTCAAGCGAAACCAGAATTGCCCGTCTGGAATTCGTTCGCGAGGCACGCCGAGCTTTTTAATTGACTTTGCAACCCTTGTATAAAAGTATATCAATGCGTATAATGGCGCCACATATTCGCATCCGCGAAATTGACCAGAAAAGCTCGCGCGAACGGGCAATGGCGAGTATTTTACCCTCGACTTCATTAAAATCGCGTAAAACTTTATGCAAGCGAACTTTAATTCTAACCACTTATGCGCCAGAAGCACACCGAGAGGGCACGCATTAAAAAATTTAATTAAAAGACGAAACCTTTCGGTTTTTGTTTTTTAATATCGCAAAATACGGTTAATCTAAAAAAGCCGCAGTTCCGAATCTGCGGGACGACTGATAGTTACACGAGCCGCGCGCGGGAAGCGTCGGTCGTATAATATGCACAAATGAAAAAAATGTGTGTTAAGTCAGGACCGGTGCATAAGCCGATCAGCGAACGCGCCGTTGAGCGCGATGCTCCTCCTACTATCCCGCTTATAATGCCAGCCGAGCTAAATTAGAATTGCTTCGTTCTCGCTGCGTTCTATTTTGATTCGGGAGGGGATGAAAATGTTCGGCGAGAAGAAAAGAAAAACGAGGCCGATTTATATCAGCGCCGGTCCGTCGCGCGCATTACACCAGCTCCCAAACGCAATTAAAACTCGCATCGGCTGTTGTGCGCAGTGTGTATGCTCATTACAGCCGATAATTGACGAGCCGTTTTTTTTCCATTCCTCTTTCTGCTCTCCCCTGGCTCCATTATCGTAATTTCTCAAGTCTCGCGGATGCTAATTTACGGTCGTGTACACACGCGCACATATGTTAACAAGTAGTAACGGCGCTGTGGCTCGGACCGTTTCGCTGTAATACAGCACTGCACACCGACTTCGCAAATGGGCCGCAGTAGTAAAAGCCCGGCTTTGGCCAGACGCGCGGAGTATTATTATGTGCAGCCGCTGCCGCCGCGCCGCGGGATATAGTCGTCGCGCGTGTAGCTCATCGTACGTAATAATGTTTTCGAATCACATGTCGTCGTGCCTGTATACGTAGGTACATGTGCGCGAGCCGTATCTTCTTGCGCTCGTCCGGTCGCATTTGAATTGCACATGGCTGTATATTGTGCTCGTTAAATTTTCCGGCTGACGATACGCGATCGCCGCGCTATCTATTCATTGGGGAGAGAAATGAGCGTTGGGCGTAAAGATTTTCTATGTGCAGCCTAAAAAGATCGATAGATCCGTTTCGAAGCCTTTCTAGAAGGACGATCCCGATATTGGCTGCGGCTCGCGTCATCGTGCGGTCGTTTTATTGGACTGCGGATATAGCGGTAATGCGTGAGATAAGTACCTAAGCTACGACCTAACCTCTATTACGTCGGGATTTTCGCTCGCATTGGCTAGTAGGTTTAGGGTTTAGCCGTTGCCAGTTAGATATCTGCGGAGCCATTGAGTCACGTGTATATGCGATGAATATAGTGTGTCTTTATTTGTAAAAATATCACAATTACTCGACTATCTTCGATCCCTGAAACGTAAAAAATATAGAAATCGATGAAACAGAAGCCGCTATGGCACACGTATACATTGCGGCCCGCGCCCCTGTGTGCGTGTACGGCAGAAAATTTCACGCGACTTCACTCAGAAGATTGATCGCCATAGCTCGATTGATATTCCACTCTCGTCCTGGCGCTTCTCACCCTCATTCGCGCAGACTTGGAAAAGCGTTTTTCGATTAATGCTGCAATTTCGACGCTGTATAACGTTCGGGCTCTCTCTCTCTCTCTCTCTCTCTCTCTTTGTGTGTGTATCTTGTGAAGCCTCGTTCTGCGGTGGCTCTCACTCTCTAGTTTCCATTCAGAAGCGCATCCTGAGTGTATATACAGAGAGCGATGCTCAGGACCAATCATTGAACAATTGCTCCATCCGCCCGATCATATCTCTCTCACTCCCTCGCGATCGATTATACAGACGGCGGGTGGGGCACTGTTAGAGCAATTTGTACGAGGAGATTCTCGCGCGAAGACTCGCGAAATTTTCCGGGGTTCGGAGTCGTGTAAAAAAAATTTTTTTTTTAATCACAATTGTTTTGTAGGTCAAAGAATAATGGGAGAGTTGCCGGTCTACGTAGAGTATAATTATATTTGTATTTTTTTTTTTTGGGGGGTTGGGTACGATAACTTTTTGTTACGGTAATTTGGGACGGAAAAAACGGAGCGCCATAAACTCAATGCGCAGAGGTTATACAGACTAACTTTCCGGATAGCAGTAGGAATGAGGAAATGCAGTTTTGTACTTTGTTTAAATGTCCTTACAACTTTTGACCGAAAAAATAGCGTTTAGTTACAGCGATGATATAAAATTGCGAGAAAAGTAGCCACAAGGAGCTTCAATTAAAATTTGAAACGTGAATTTGAATCGAAAGTTACGAGGATTCAAAAAAGCGAGGAGGAAATCTACGAAAAAAAAGCCAGTGAATCTCGCACTTTCTCGAATGCTCATAGCTTTTGACGCAGTCGATCGATTTTGACGACTTTTTTTTTTAAATTGAAGCTCCGTCTGTGTAGTTTATTTTTACTCCATCTTAAAAAAATTTACGACGCTACGTAATCGTCACTCTTCCGTTTTCTTTTCCGTGCCACATTTCTGAAACTAAAGATTGCGTCGGCCAAAAAACAGTGCTATATGAAAGTGCATCTTTTTTTATAGATTTCGTCAAAGATATCGCCCTTAGATTTATTTATAAAGCTATACAAAATCGAGATAAAAGCAACGCCAGAATTTTGATTTATTCAGGACTTCCCGAATTATTTGAATATGGATTTTTTTTCTGAATGGTCGACGGATTCTTCATACGTATGTATGTACACAGCCACGTTTTATTTAACGAATGCGTACAATGCGAAGGATGTGAATCAATACGTTTAGACAGAGATGGAGAGAGTTTGCGATGTGTATGTCGGTGGATAAAAGGGAGGCTGAAAAAGACAAAAATATTTGTACGTTTGCTTTCGTTCTATTGTAAGGGATTTCTTGCCATAATAAATTTCGGAGCTCTGCCATATCAAAACACGTTGGAACTTCGTTTTGCGAGGTAGTCCTAACTAACCAAAACAGTATTTTTGGAAAATGCCCGTATGAATGTACATATGTCTGTTCGTATACGCATTTATGTCTATGTCAACCTTCTATATACGGCGCTATGGACGCTGACACTCCAATACACAAAATTCTTTGCATCCACTGCGTACAACATAATGGAAAACGACCTTTTTCATTTTGTTGATGCGTTTAGTTCCAAGAATTTTTTTATATAGTTTCAAAATTCAGATATTCACATGTTTTTTTTTATTGACAAAATTGACAAAATAAATTCAATAAATAACCGTCTGAATAAATAGCAAGACGTTTGTACAGTTTTTATGTTTTTGATGCTGAATATTTTAGGCGGTACTTCGTCGTTGTCCCACACAGGAAATAGTGCATTCGTTTTTTAAATTTTAATCTGATCGTTGCACGCTGAATGTTGCGTTGCAATATTTAAAGAGTAAACTGTACCGATATACTGTTAAGCACTGATAAGCTGTGCGAATATTGTAAGTTAAATTTTCACGAATTACAGATTAGAGATAAATCAAGAATAACGAAAAAAGCATATTTCTTCTGTATAGCTACGTGATAACTGATAGTGTAAAAAGGCAAGCGTCGTGTTGAAAACTTGAATACAGTTTCATTTTTGTAGTATATCGATCCATCCCTTTTTTGCCCATTGAGGGTCGACCAGACTTTGAA
Organism: Philotrypesis tridentata; assembly: GCA_018906965.1. Lineage (NCBI taxonomy): Eukaryota > Metazoa > Arthropoda > Insecta > Hymenoptera > Pteromalidae > Philotrypesis > Philotrypesis tridentata. Next base: position 5,003,814 of record JACCIB010000009.1, on the reverse strand, counting down.
GTACGCCAAGCCATAAAGTAAATGCCTTAAAAACTCGGCAACTATGAGAAGGTGGTTTGCTATTTCGATAAAAATTCACGCGCAAAATAATAGAGCTAATTGAATCATAATAGACAATAAGGATACAGGACAAATTGTGATACAATAAAGTTTTTTAATGGGAAACGGTAACTAGAGGAGAAGGACACACACACTCACACAATCGAATCGAAACTTTCGACTTGGTTAAAATTTAATTATAATCCCCTTATTGTTAACTATATACGGGCGATAGAATAGTTTCAAGGAAGTTACGAGCCGATAACGGGGCAGCAGCTCGTCTATCCTATCTTGAGCGATACATAGTATCGTATAATTTTAAGAAAATCAAATTTTCGCACGTGTATAATAAGCAGAAAATTATAACTAAAAAAGTGTAAATAAAGCAGGTGCGGCGTTTATTACGCAAGTGTACACACGCTATACGCGGATTTACTGCCCGTTGACAATCAAGGAATAATTTATCACTTCGACGCACGCGATGTTCCATCGGCTTTAATAGAAACAAATTACGACGCTGCATCGTTCATTCCTTTTTTTTAAGTGGAAAGAAAAATTACGAAGCGAAAAAAATTTAAATGTTCATGGCGAGAGACCAATTTCGGTGGGAAAATACGTGTATATATACGAACGGATAATAGGGAAGGAGAGAAAAAAACAATGGAATAATGCGCCCTCCGGGACTCTTGAATCTAGATGAACGGATAACCTTATAAAACGTGCCGTATCATACGCTATCAACGGCTCACCTGCGCCAACACGGAAAAACTGCATTTTTGACTGCTAATTTGAGCTTTATTTTTGTTTTTTTAAAGATATCGATAGTACACAGTGTACTTGCGAAACACGTGATTTTTATATTTTAATATTTTTTGAATATGGGTCTATGCGTTTAATTATGCTTCATTTTCTCGAATAAGGCCAACATTACAGTAACGCATTGTTCCCTTTCAAAGCTTTTAATCTGCGTATGCGCAGATTTTCGTTTCTAAATTGTTCTATCGATCGCCATTAAAATTCTATAAAATTAAGCCCTCATTGTAATATTCAAGTGCCTGAAAACAATCTGTCCCTGGATGTTGATCAGGACGCATTTTCCAGTCCGTTCTGAATTAATTTCCGTTATTATATATTCATTAATCCGATTTCTGAAAGAATTATTAAAAAAAAAGTGCTGTTCTTAAAGTGGACATTGGGGATTCATTCGCAGTTTCAAACTGAAAGTGACTGGCGGTGATGGAAGGTCTTAAGAAAGTGATAAGAGGATTTAAGAGATTTCTAATTTTCTAAACTTTTCCGTCCCTCCGAAACGTTTCAAGGAATTTCTCGGGCTCGGTTATGATTCACTGTACGAGACTATCACGGGAATTATAAAGAGTCGTGGAAGCTGCGTAAGTTGACCACTTTAAAAATTGCGCATGCAGGATTATTCAAATTTCATTCGATTTTAGAAGTTCTTTTTTTTTATCGTCAGTTGAGAATTGCCAGTTACGCTGCAGTTTTGAAAAAAACTTAGACGAACTTATTAATATGAGGTTATGCCAGAGGAAGTTTTGCAAACTTTACTTGATCATGCAAGTTAAACAGAATTTTCGCTAAGCTCATCTGCTCGCTGTGTGCGGCTGCTCGACTATATGCGCGTTATATATTTACGTTTATATCACGCGCCAGATATATCGAAAACGAAAATCGCCAAGTCCATTGAATTTTTTATTTTCCCGCTTCGATCGAGCAGTTATTTATTAACGGATAATTATGCGCAGAATTTCGTAAAACAATGGGATCGATAGACTACTGCATATAACGCGCGTCGCTGAATTATAAATCGCAAGCTAAACAAAAACAGAGGGCTTCAATGGCCCTGCGATCGATCTCTCGGCTTTTAAATTAACGAATCAAACGCTTTATCCTCATCAGGACAGACCGCAGGATCGATTCGACCCGAGCAAAAAGAAAACCCAACGGCAATAGCGCCCGATCCTCTGCTGCAGAGCGCAAAGCGAGTAAAAAAAAGCACATAGTAAACCTCCATTATCTCTGACCCTACACAGGCGGACTCGGAGTCGAAGGCGGCGCGATCGCCGGCCAAGTCGTCGTCGTCGTCGTCCCAGCGACAGCGCACCGGCTCCTCGTGGCGTCTGGTCCTGGTCTTGGCCCAGAGCCAGCCGACTCGGATCGAGGTGCAACGCGCCTGGGAGGACGCCGTGCAGGAGCTCGCCCACACGGACGTCGAGCTCGTCTACGTGGAGGCGCGATCGCTTCTGCCGCCGCAAGTGCCGCCCGAGAGCTCGAGCCATCCCACCGCTTTGCTCAATCGATTTTGTACGGAGATCAAGGTTGGCAAGACCGCCTTGGTCATGATCATCGGCGGTGGCGCCGCGGCGAGATTTCTCATCACCGCCTCGAGCGCCCTGAGGCTGCCCGCCCTCTGGATGCCCATCTCGCATCGGGACTTCATCAGACAGGTTTGTCACGTTTTATTACTCCGCGCTATATACGCGTTTTATTATCTTTTGCAATTTCTTGCACAGTTAATTTCGACGCCCTTCCCGGCTTCTTCTGCGTATTTCGTTCGCTGTGAGGAGGTTTGAGGTTAGGAACTCGCGCACGTACAGGTAGAGGGCGCGCGCGTCACGATGAGCGAACGCTGGAACGACCAATCGGAGAAGGAAAAGAATGTGCTCATTTGCAGAGTGCCGTATACAACCTAGTAGCGACATCTAGTCTGCACTTTTTTACCTGTTTTTATAAATTTCTAGTGTTCGCCCTTCAACAAAATGTAAAAGCAAAGTTTCCCTATGGGTAGCGATCATCCAAGTATGCCTTGAAAAAGGTTTTTGTTGGATTTTCGTGAAAATGAAATTATGCGATGCGAAGAAAATTGTTAGTTTGGTGGCAATTTTTTTTTATGCGCCACTAAAGTTGCAAATTTTCTCCGCGTATTATAATTTTATTTTCGCGAAAATCCGAGTGAAACCAGTTTTAAAATATACTTAGATGATCGCCCTACGCGGAGAGATTTTGTTTCTAAAATTATAAGATGCAGAGACAAAATTGCAAGTTTGGTGGCAAATTTTTTTTATGCGTCTCTAAATTGACGAAATTTTCCTCCAAATCCCTGTAATTTTATTTTCGCGAAAATCCGAGTGAAACCCTTTTTTAAAATATACTTAGCCGATCGCTATCTGTGAGGAAAATTTGTTTTTATTTTTGGAGGACAGCTAATACCAAAAATTTATGAAAATAGGAAAAAGTGCAGGAGTCTGCTGTGGGTTATAGAACACCTTTACAAGTGTGATGACTTTTACTTTTTGAGATTTTCATGCAGCAGCACAGAGATTGCGCGCGAAAATAACTGAGAATGAATAGATTGCTCACTTATTTCTTATGGTGCTTATTATAAGGCGAACATTTTAATCTGGAAATTCCAAAGAAAAAGTTCACCATAAAATAGGCCAGAAAACAAGAAGTTCATGACTATCGTAAATTTTTAAATGTCAATATTATCGGCTATTCTCTTGAAAATATTGAATATTTGTTTTTTAACGCCTTGCAGAAAGCTTTTAAGAAATTTCTTCATCCTTTTCACAATATCCCAAGATATATTATATTCAACACGGACCTGATGTTTCTTTTGTAACTTAGTTAGAAAGTTGTAAAGACTGTAGAACGATGTCAGCTGAATAGCGTTTGAAAATGTTTGTTTTGTGCCAGCTTTCTGATGCATTGTCAGCAAGCTCCATTTGCTGCTGACGAACTGTAGTACGAAAAGCTATCCTTCCAAAAGTTAATCGCGCAAGCAATTATTTTCAAAGTAGCTGATAGCGCGAGATGACACTTTCATCAACTATATTATGATTAAATATACTGAACAAAATTTTCGGAATGTTAACGAAAGGTATAAACATGAATGCCACTCGTGTTATGCGCAACTATTCGTTGCTGAGGATTCTCTACTAGTATTTTGTGATGGCATAAAACAAACACAGTTTTGCGAAAGAAAAACATTTAAATAATTTTTTTTAAGCATTTACGATCGCTATTTTAATGGCAGGTACAATATTTGCGGGATGTCCAAGTGATATACCGACACTTCCAGAATATGACAATGTGGCGACTTAAAAAACTTTTGAATACTCTTTTTACTTCTCAGTTTCTCATAACCCGTAAACGAGGGGTAAAGATCAGCCATCTCTGTCTTCAAGAGTTTTGGCGCGAATAAAATTCAAAAATTAAATTTACGAAATCAAATGCACATAGCATCGCTTCGAATAGTATCAAAAATGAATCGCCTCATAGCGATACAAGTTATTTACGATGGATGTCGACGGATTTAGAACTGCATGCTGTATATAGCGCAGACACTTTTACACTTGTACATGTACATATGATACCCTATATTTTTTTATCGGCAGTATCGTTCCGAATGATATCGGGTGTGATGAGAAAAAAAAGAAACACGTTGTAAATATATAATGCAGGGGCCCGCGCGCGTAACGTCAACATTTACATCCGTATCAAGCACATTGTTTTTCCTTTAATGCGAAATCGCTCTGTGCGTAATCAAATTTTCGAATATTTTCGCGACCAATGCCTGCCCGTACGCGCGCACCGGAAATTTTAATAAAGCGAATTTTATTGAGGAAAAAAATATATATATACACACGTATACAACAGAATAAATGTACTCGGCCGTTCTGCTCACATGCAGGGACAGCTATTTCACTGTCGCGAGTTATGAACACAGTAAACGAAGGGAAAACGTTAAAAAAATACGTATACACGCGTACACGCAATCTGTGCTCTATATACGAATAGAAATCCATTCCGGCGCAATAAAATTCGAAATTGCAAGACATTTCGAACTGCGCGTTTTGCGCAACTCGATCTTATCAAAATTAGTGCGCGCGCAGGACGGACAAAACCATGGCCAACTACAGTTTGAGAATTTCGCGAACGATCGCGCGCAAGTTCGCGCGGCAAATTTTCGGCTGAAGCGTATCGCTATATATACGTATATAGTTGCCAAAATCTTCTTCCGATCATCTCCACTTTTCGGTGGAGGGGGGGGGGGTGTATGTATACAGGATAGTACGTAACCTCGTTAGGCAGCTTAACGCTAACTTATAGTTGGCATAAACTTCGCTTCTACATACACACCCTAAAGCTCATCCAAGTAAATAGTCCATTTGCCTAATTATCCGACGCGCTTCTGTCTCGCGCGCGCGCGCGCGCGACGAAAGTGTCGCTTCTGAATTTCCCCATGTAAAATGTGTAACGACGTGTGTGTGCGCGTCGAGGCGAAACTGGAGAATAGAATTGTTGAAGCGCGCGGTCGTGGGAAAAAGAAGTATCGTAAACGATATTACGCGGTATTACGGACCTGCGAGCACGATCTACTGAACCGGAAGATATTGATGTAATATTCCATCTAAGACGTTCAAGCTACAAGCTTACATGTGTACGTATATAGTTGTAGGTATACGCGCGGAGGAATCTCTCGAGTACACGCCGCGATCGCGGAAGCTTCCCGACAGAGGAACTTGTCCAAATTACGATAATTAGCTCCCGGGCGTATAATTAAAGGAGGAAAAAAAAGCTCTCGACTCTCTCCCCCCGCACCCTTCCCTCTGGCTCTCATCTACATTTTGAGCGAAAATCAACTGGGTATTCCCCGGAAAAGGCCTTATATTCCTCTATTTTCGATCGGGCTATACAGAGCTATCTCGTCTGGCTCTGGCTCTGTATAGCCCGCAATATCCACAGAGAAACTCGAAGTGCATACATAGCCGAGTGTAACTGGCGGAGAGAAGCGAGAGTCGCCGACGCACACACTGCACACACGCGAGAGCCATTGTGACCCGCAGCTTGCGGTGTTATCTTGTTAGCACTCGAGCTGCGGCGCTTCGCGCGCACGAAAAAAGCAGCAGCGGCTGCGGAGGGATAAAGCGGCAATAGTTGACGAACGAAACTTTCCTCCGGTCGTTTGAAAAGTTCCGGCGCTGCGCAGCTGGGGGTATATAGGTGTGTATATATGCGTATGCTCTCGTCATCGCGGCGAATCTGTCATCGCATTTGCATTTTAAATTTCTCTCCTCTTTTCCGTCCTCTCCCGCGCGAGAGCGCCCGGGATTGGATTACTGCGTATTTTAGACTTATTCCAACGCATCGATTTCGGGTGTATCCGACCGACAAGTCCGTAGGACGAGCGCGCTTACATATATATGTATACACACACACACACACACACACACACACACACATCTTGGATTAGAGAATTAAAAAAGGTGCTGCGGATTGAAATTCAAATTTCGCGCCATAAATTCGCTAACTGTATTTCGCTCTCGGTTACATATATGCACGCCGGGAGAATAATAAAAACGTTCGTTATAATCCATCATTTGACAATGTTTCAAGTTGCGGGAAAAGTTTGAGCGATAAAAGTTTTATTACGGTATATATTCGGACTTTGCGCTCGTCCCAATATGTATCGCGGTACAAAACCTCGAGAATTTGAAAATCGATGGATTGTGGTATGTTATAATTAATGTAATTGTTGATATCACTTTCATTATTATTATTATTAATATTGTTATTATTATTATTGTTATTAGCTTTAAATGCATAAATTATCTCTGGCGCAAAATTCAATTTTTAAATTGATCTTTTAAATTTTCAAATAAATCGATATTAAAACTTCATTAAAATTATCTGTAATTACGACAAAATGCTTAATTATTGCAAAAGATTTATCTTTAACGCGCTCTACATAATGGAATTTACTGATTCTTTTTGATTTTCAAAATTTGCCAACTATAAGTGTAACCGCAGGATACCGTTTGCAGCATGCGTCGCGGTTGTACGTGTAAAACGTAAACAACAATAAATTTCACGTCGAATGAGCCATATACGAACTTTCGCCCGTATAATGCACGATTCTCGAAACATATTCATACCTGATGCTCGGGATACCTCGCTCGACTCCCTCGTACACTGTACACCTCTATATGTACATATCTCCATGAAGTACGATCGTATAGTCGCGGCCTTACGAGGTTCACTATATATACCTTGTGTGTGTGTGTATATATATACAGGCATGTGCACAATTCACCGGAATATCAGATTGATCCGTTCGTTTATACATAGATATATACTCGGGTGCAGCAGGATGTGGTCCAAGCGTATAAACAAGCCGGGAGTCGAGAGAGACAGAGAAAGAGAGAGACAGAGAGAGAGAGAGAGAGAGAGAGAGAGAGAGGAAAATAAACGGCACTTCCGCTCGGACGGACAAAGCTCGGCTGGTGTGTGAACGGGAATTTCATTTTTCAGCGCGGTGTATTGATAAAAAAATCGAGCGAATTCCGTTATATGTGTAATATACATATATACACAGCTCTTTCCTCTTACGCTTATAATGGAACGTTTTGAGGGTAAAATTGAAAGGAAAAATGTGGCGCAGCGCTGCTTCGTTCAAAACGAAAATTAAAATTAGCTATATCGTGGAAATAAAGCTTTTTTGTTGTTTAATGGGGACTTTGTCGCCTAAAATAAATGCTATTGGGGGTGAAATAGACATTTAAATTAAAAAAAAAGAAATTATTTAACAACGGATACTATAAAATATAATCAGAATAGAAGAAGAGGTCACTTTACGTATGCGTTTATAGTAACCGATTGAGAAAAAAAGTGAATATAACCTGATTTCTGTTTGTTGTTTAAAGTTTGTCCTTATTTTCACTCATATGTGTACTAAAATATAAAATTCCAGCGTTGCAAAATGATAGATTGCGTTATTAATTTGGTAAAATTCAGTTATTTTTTTGTCTGCCCTCCTTTACGGCGCGAAATTTAAATTTTAAATTAACCTAATTACAGGATCCTCTCGAGTAATTATATAACAATCAAGTATATGCGCGATCATTCCTCAAACATGGGACGCTTTTATCTTCCAAAATTAATTCACAATAGTCGGCCTCGCGCAATAATAAACTTTTCCACTACAGAGACGGACGCACGCGGTCCATTGAAAAAAGCAAAAATCGCGATATTACCGCAGATATATGCCCGGCGAATACTTGTAGCAAGCCGATAAATTCAGATATGCATCTGATGGACGCTGCCGCAATGCCGGATGACTAACGGTTATCATTATTCACTGCGTATCGCATATCTCATCCACTTAGCTTCCTTTTATCACAGACACCGAACCCAGGCAGCAAAAACGAAAAGACCTCAATCCCGATAAAACCCCCGACAGCTACGCTCTGGCATCTACAGCTGTAACTGTATACGCGTTTCCGCGCGCGAAAAAACAAAGAAAAAGTCAAAACACGCCCCTTGGAGCTGAATTCGGTTTTTATAAAAAAATTTCTTTCTCTCTCTCTCTCTCTCTCCATTAAAACTCGTTCGAGGCACGTGTGCCAATGTGTAACAACGGCAAAAAAGCGCGGAGCGAGGAAAACTGTCGAACGGAATTCGCTCTCGCGACTTGAGTGACGCGAGGATCTTATTAGCCAAGACGTCTCACTCAGATCTGCTTGAAATCCTCGGCGAGCCAGAGATTTTAAGCAGCTCTGAAAAACTCATTATCAAAGCTTAAAAAACAAACAAACAAGAAGCGAACTCTCACAAACGCACCCCATACTCCTCGTCTTTTCCAGGGCAGAGCCACGGAGTTCGAGAGCCGCGTCGGCGTGAGCTCGGAGGAGATGGGCGCGGCCGCGGCGGCCCTGATGCACAAGGCCCACTGGCACGCGTTCACCCTGCTGATCGACGCGAACCTGCTGCCCGTGAAGGAGCTCGTGCGCAAGGATCACCCGCTGAGGCCGGGCCAGCCGGGCAGCCTCAGGCCCCGCAGCGTCGTCTACCTGCCGGCCGACGAGAAGACCCTCGCGGCGAGGCTGCGCCGCGTCGCCGAGGAGAACGGCCGCGGCAGCGTCATCGTCCTCGGCTGCGACCTCGGCAACGCGCGCAAGGTCATCGCGCTCGCCGGCAAGTACGAGATGCTCGCCGGTAGGTTTCTGTGGCTGTGGCTCGATCTCAAGGCCGAGTTGAGGTGAGATTTGCGTTGGATATAAGTAAGCGCGTGATACTTTTGATTTACTTTTTTTTTATTGATGTTGTTGGTGATTGTGGCCCTTGAGGGGACGGAGAGAGAATTATAACTTGAGGGGGATCTGTCGAAGTGAAAAGCCGAATTTTAACATCCACAATGTATGGCAGACGAAAACAAGTTTTACTTGCAGCAAATAACCGTCTGTATACATTTATATTGTTTAAATAGTAACTCAGTCTTATGCAATTTAATATAGAAGCATGAAATTTTGTGGAAAATGTTAAAACGAATCCTTTGGTTTTTCGTAATTTCATTTTGTCATTTGTCAAGTACATTGTTATTTCATCTGCTGCATTGTGACGCGAAATTTCGATTTTCAATGGAGTTTGACACCCCCTCAACCCAAATACTTCGGGCTGTTTCTTTTGCTCAGCAGTGAAAATCATTGCTGAATTTTTATGTTTTAGCGATTCTCGCGATAGAACAATTGCTCTTGACCAAATTCTGTTCATGCTTTCGTTTAATTAAAATAACGTGCTTTCGAAACGCTTCGAACCCACTGGTTGATTCAAAAGAACTAATCTAAATGAATAGCCCCGATTTCAAAAAACGTTCTTTCACGAGCAACATCTTTTGAGCATACGCTCGGACGTTGGGTGTTCTTTCACGATGTCTTTGAAACGATGAATCTTGATTAGTCTTTTTATTTAAATAGAGTATTTAAAAAAATCTCAAAGAATCTCTTCATTTTTTTAAATTTAATAGTACATATTTAAGCATTTGAAAATGCGTATTTAACGGATGCGTATAACGGGCTGGAACATTACACGCATCTTACATATGCTATAAAAATCGATGAACCTTTCATGTCAAGTTAATGATTCTAGAATTTTGCAAGATATAATACTGACGATTCTACTTGCTTTTCAAAAATAATTAAAATTATGCTCGGTTTATTACAAAATTTCGCAATTTACATAATATACGCGCTTATATTAATGAATTAGTAAAAGTGGCTTTCACAAACTCGAGCAAACCGCACTCGAGAATATATATTTAACAAATTAAATCGACCCTGATAATCGAAAAGGAAATCGCTTAACATCCAGCGAATTTTCATCTCGAAGCATACATTCGAACAGAATTTCACTAACGCGCGCCAAGAATTCTTTTTCCTCTTTCACCGCACCGTACTTATTTAAATTTCCTGCGCTTTCTCCTATATACCCTTTAAGAAAACGTCGCCGCGCTAATTCAGCTCGGGAAAAATTTTCCTCATTTAATATCGAATGTATAACTGAATAATACCCGAGCTATGACTCGCGAGACGTAAAATGACTTAGGGGCATTATGCATGTATACCGGGACGGGAGATGCATACATATACCGGGTCTTGTTTTACCAACCAATAAGACAAGCTATGATGTCTGCGGTTCGTCAGGTCAAACCGCTATGTGCTTTTGTACCCCATCAGCGCCTCGACGTACGTATACATATATATGCAGCTCGTGTTTGCTGACTTTACGGCTGATCGCGCGCGCGACCGACGTCTGCAATGCAAATGAGAAAGCGCCTTTATTTCCCACGCGCGCAGACTTCAAGGCGTTCCAATGATTTTTCTATTATTTTCCGACGCGCCTATACTGCTGCCTACAAGTGCGAATTTCGCAGTCACACACCCGGACGACGCGAAAATTACCATGATCCCGTTGTATTAGACGTTGTATCTCACACGCGACCTCGGAATATCCGTCCAACTGCGCTTAAACTGGTAAGCTCCGCGAATTTCGCTCGTTTCTCTCTCTCTCTCATCCTCTCCCTCTCTTGAGATGAGAAATGAATTTCCCAACGTCAAGCCTTAAAACTTGGAGTTCCCACTGATTTTTATCAACTTTCGGGACGATATTTGTTTCAAGAAAATTCAGCCTCGAAGTGACACGTGTATACGTCGTCCCGAGATGCCCCGCGGACGGCAAAGAAGTGTTTTTTTCTCCTATATAACATATACTTTCTAAAACAATCCGACTTCGTATACGCAATATCGTGAGCGTTATATCGAGTCTAACTTATTTCGAAAACCAGGAAAAGCTCTCAGAGAATCTCGATAAAAATCAGATCAAATTCTAAACTCTCTCTTTCCTCCGGAGCCTTCCGCACTGCGCCCGATTAAAGGACACGTATATACAATCAATCGATCGCTCTTGCAGGTCGAACGAGCCGAACATCATCGGCACGCACGTGCTGCGCAACGCCAGGGTCTCGGTTACGAGCGATCACATACCGACGGCGCTCGACAATCAGGAGTTCGGCCCGAACCTCACGCCGGAGAGCGACGTCAGCGTCCACACCCTGTCGAATCTCGCCAGCGAGATACACAAGATGCAGGAGTTCAGCTGGCACAGCGATATGAAAGGTGAACACACACACACACACACACACACACACACATACGGACGCACGACGGCGTTAAATTCTTTATGCACCATCGGGGCGCCTCTTCGATCGTTGCAGAGTGCGCTTTTTACGGCGCGAAAACTTTGCGTTGCCGCCCCGAGTTTGCGCTTCCGTATGCATATATATATATATACGCGCAGGCGACGCCTGTTTTCGAGCCTTACTTTCTCGGGCGCGTTAATTAACATCGCTCTTGCGCGTTTTTATTATTATTCTAGAAGGAAAAAAAGTGGAGGCGAAGGCGCGAAAAGTTTCGACGAAACTTTGAATTGCGTATAATGTATAAGTGCGGGGGGAGTAAATGCGTGATACACGGCGCGAGCCGTACAAGGTGCGCCGTATAGCTTTTTTTATATGAAGGTTAATTGGCTTAACTTGAAGATAAAGCACGGGGATTACCCGAAGAGTTTTTTTCACGCGCGAAAGCTCGCGCGCGGGGGGTTCAAGTGCAGAGCTTAATTTCCCACGAGGTTGAAAATGCCTTTTGTGCAATCTTTTTAATTATGACCTGCACGTCCGTATATACATGCGCATAATACACTCGTATATACACATGGCGTGTGTTGGATGTATATCGTTCTTTGAAATCGTCCGGACTTTTTTTTTTATATTCGCAGAACTCGAAGGGATATGTGCGGCCTGAATTAAATGCTGCGATGAGAATAGGAAAGTAATATTGATGTGTACACGGCATTTATTTAGGTTGACAGGATTTTTTATGCTTCACGTGCGTGCACTATACATCATCTTGTCATGTCGAAGTGTAGCTCTACATTCTGCTTTGGAATATAGATTCGATTTCAATACAGCGAGTCACTTGACAAGGGTTTTCGGAAGCAAATCGTCGCGTAGCTGCACCATTTTTCACTATATAGGGTGATCTTAAAATGTTCTTTTTCACTTTTCCAAGATTTTGTTTTCTATTGGCGAATTGAATGGGAGGTACTTATTACTGTTTTAGGGAATGATATTCACGTGTTGTGTAATCGTGAATACCATTTTTTAATTCAGCATCTTAAGGACTGGTCGAAGCAAACATTAAAATTTGAATTAAAAGAGAATCCAGCGAGTCAAATGGTGCATATTATATTTAAGCTTGAAGAATAAAAACTCATATTAACCTAAATTAAAGTGGCCCTCGCGGATAAAAACTTTATTATTATTTTTTTTAGTTTCATCGACTTTCTCGTACATTTTCAAGCAGCTTTATTCAGCTCGTTTTGCAAGTGGCCCTTTGCAACAACATCCGCCTCTCAAAAATGTCTGTTCGCGCATATACATATACAGGAGAAAAGAAGAGAAAAAGTAAATTTGCTTATTTATCACATCTCCGACTCTTCATCATTTACAGGGCATTTATTTTTTTTCCCCATTTATTTTTTCCTCGACTCGGCATCCAACTCGATCTTGTAGCCCACCCGAACAAAACTCTTGCGACGTCCCCTGAAAAGCTCTCCATTAGACATATCTCTCGATACTCAGCAGAACTCCGACAGGCGGGAACTAACGCTCGATCAAGAGCTGCGAATGACAATACCCCCCCTACCTACATTTCTCATACACACGAGCGATCCCCGATAATATCTCTCTCTCTCTCTCTGTGACGTCCGGGATATATCTGCCCACAGCGTCAGCGGAGCGCCGGCCGAAGAAGCGGGAGTCGCCGTCGCTGAGGCCGGGGGCGTCGGCCCCCTCGGCGCCGTTCCTCGACCCCGACGACGAGGAGCTCGCCCGCAGCGGCAACGTCGGCGGCGGCGGCGGCGGCGGCGGCAACGGCCTCACCTACGATAGAAACGTCAATTCCAAGAGCTTCATGCCCCTGGGCATGCTGGCCCTGAGGCCGGCCAACGCGCGGATGACCGGCGGCCCGGACACCCTGCTGGCCCGGGCGATGCGCGAGACCGCCCAGGCCCTGGACCGGGCGATGCTGGAGTCGAGGCCGCGGCTGGGCCGCTGGAGCGACGCCCAACTGAAAGACTGGTTCGTACCGGAGTGCCTCGCGAGCAAGGGCGCCGCCGCAACGGCCGCCAAGTTCCTCGAGAGCGAGCTGCGCGCCAACGTGTCCGGCGCCCTCACCCGCCAGCTGCGCGAGTCGGCAAGGCAGTTGTCCAGCGATAAGGCCGAGTTCCATCTGCTCAATCTTCAGGGAGTCCTCTTTCCCGGGAACAAGACGCAGCTGAGGTGGGTAATTTCGCTTGTTTCCGAGCCAATTTCCTCGGCTCTCATTCTTTTCGGCTTTCTGTGATCGTTGGTCGGTATATATATACAAGGGGAGGGGGAGGGCTTGCCCTCTGCGGGATTCAGCCTCCCGGGTTCATTATTTAAATGGATTTTCCTTTTCGTTCAAGCTCGACGGAATGGGACGATACGACTCTGTTGAGGTGAATTTCAATGCGTTCTCGGTGTCCCCGCCCCCCTGCAGACCCATGTATTGCTAATGTTATTCGTGTGTTTGCTGCGAGAGACGAATGAATTTTTTTTTATTCATCTCTTGATTACACATTCAACCTACTGTTCCGCAATGCACATGATGTGTAAATTAATTTTCATGTATACACCCATTGTAGTTAATTTCCACTTTGAGTGTTATTAAACCGTAAACGTGCAGTAGATAGCCACATGAAAATAAGCATCGATGTTCGTATTATCTACATACCTGACGACTATATATATGCAAATTTTATTTCTCTGAATTACAAAACAAAGTGCCTTTATATGTGTGTGTGCGCAAAGCCAACTTTTATTATTCTGTTCATACAACTCATTATATAAGTTATCACGACGAGTTTATAATACACGCACACTCCCGCAGTCTGTGCATTCCAAACTACAATCAATACCGAAAGTCACTTGTTGTACACATCCACGGGAGTACGTACTGGAACTTGAAACTGTGTCAATTAAGTTTTCCGACGTGTGCTTAAGGAATTAGCGCGAGAAACGACTGTTTTGCATAAACGAATCCGCGCATAGAGCTTCAGTACTTTCTCTCGCGGCAACTAATTCCTCCGTACGAAATGCGCACTTGTGGGTCTGTTCCCAATAAAAAAACTCCTTAATTCGCGCAGGTGGACCAAAGTCGGTACGGTCAAGGCGGGCAAGGAAGTTCCGTCTGGACACGATAATCTGGCCGGGCGGTGGCATCGTCCCGGCTTACATTGAGGAGGGACGAGAAAAAATCGGCATGCCTTCTTACAAAATCGTCACAGCTCTAGCGCCACCCTTCGCCATGATCACCAATCTTCAGGAGGGTACTTGCCTTCGAGGACTTACTTGCAAGCACGGCAATACCGTCAAGTGCTGCTACGGATACTCCATGGACCTGCTCTATCAGGTTTCACAGGTACAGGACTCTTATCGATTGGTATACACACAAAGATAGTTGCAAATGTTTTTGAATCATTACATTATTTAACGATTTGACCTTGAAGGTTATTATTGAAGATATAGCCATGTCAAATCCTAATCCGCAAAATCGACCTTATCATAATCCAAACGAAAAGAAAACTGTCTTGACCTTAAAACATGTATCAAGGTCATTCAATGTTAAAACTAAGATTATGATTAGAGAGTAGTCAGGTGAACTAGATATAAATGCATAAATCAAACCACCTGATTTTCTGTTCATCAGGACCTGGAGTTTCGCTTCGATCTTCACGTGGCAAAGGATGGTCTCTTCGGTCGTCGCCGTGGACGCAACGGCACCTGGAACGGAGTCGTGGGCGAACTGGTGACCGGTAAAGCCCAACTGGCATTCGCTCCACTGAGCGTCTATTCCCACAGGTCGCAAGTCGTCGACTTCACGACTCCGTACTACTTCAGCAGCGTGAGCTTCCTCACGGCTCCGAAAGAGCGCAACGCCATCTCGCTTCTGGCCTTTCTACAACCCTTCAGTCCGGAGCTCTGGATCGCGGTGTTCACCTCGCTGAACATCACCGCGATGTTCGTCGCAGCTTACGAGTGGTTCAGTCCGTTCGGCCTGAATCCTTGGGGTCGGCAACGCAGCAAAAACTTTTCCATTGCCTCAGCACTCTGGGTCACTTGGGGTCTACTGTGCGGACATCTCGTCGCGTTCAAGGCACCCAAGTCGTGGCCGAATAAGTTTCTCATCAACATGTGGGGTGGTTTCTCGGTGATATTCGTCGCCTCCTACACCGCCAACATCGCTGCTCTCATAGCTGGGCTGTTCTTTCACAATACGGGTACCGACTACTATGATCGAAGTGTAAGTATCAAATCTTTGGATTCTCTTCCTAGTGTACTACACCACAAGGGTTTATGCGAATTCTTGAAATTCGGCCTACAGCTTCTAACGCAAAAAGTCGCAGCACCCAAGGCATCAGCTGCCGAGTACTACGTCATGCAGGCGAATCCCCGACTGTGGTCGTACATGTCGAGGTACTCGGTGTTGGATGTATCCGATGGTGTCCAGAGACTTCTCAACGGCAGTCTCGATATTCTGATAGCCGACACCCCGATAATCGACTACTACCAAGCGACCGACAACGGCTGTCGACTGGAAAAAGTTGGCGACTCCATCAAAGAAGATACCTACGCCGTAGCTCTGTCTAAGGGTCATCCCATGAAGGAGAGCATCTCCAAGATCATCGCCAACTACACCAGCACGGGATTCCTTGATATCTTACAAGAAAAGTGGTAAGTCCTCGCTGTCGTCGTGGTCGTCGTCGTCACCGGATGGTATACAATATATAAGTAAATCCAATTTTTTCTCGTACGAGCTGAATTAATCTTTTTTCAATACAGCGCATGAAATTTAAAGACTTGTATACTGATTCTCACTTGCACCGTGCTACATTTTATCAAAAGCTATTAAGCAGCTTCGCGATAAGAAGTTTTTTAATCCATGATGGTCGCTTGGGTTCCAGAAGACGCCAAGCACAGTTTTCTAATCAAAGAGTACATATACCTGAAAGTAGTTCCTTCATTTTAATTTCAGCGTTTTCAAGCTAAAAGAATTTTGAATAAGTTAAAGCTTGCGATGCGATTTTCTGGGCCTCGGCGTTATACACTTATCGGAAACGCGCGAATGCGACCGGAACGGATCGAAAGCTCGGCAGATGAATTAGCGCAGCGACAAAGCGAGTATAAGAGGATCGAACCAAAGAATTTCTGATGTGTTGACGATCAGGTATGGAGGGCTGCCGTGCATGCGTGGCGCAGCCTCGGGCATCGGCTACGACGGTCAGCCCCGACCGGGAGGTCAGCCCCGACCGCTGGGTGTCGCCTCGGTGGCCGGGGTCTTCTGCCTGCTCGGTCTCGGCATGACCCTCGGCGTCATCATCCTCGTAGGCGAGCACATATTTTACAAATACAGCCTGCCCAAGCTGCGCCAGCGGCCCAAGAACTCGATGTGGCGCAGCCGCAACGTCATGTTCTTCTCCCAGAAGCTCTACAGGTTCATCAACTGCGTCGAGCTCGTCTCGCCGCATCACGCGGCCCGCGAGCTCATGCACACGGTCAGGCAGGGCCAGATCACCTCGCTCTTCCAGAAGAGCGTCAAGAGGGTAAGCTAGTGCAATCTTTTATTTCGGCTTTGTGCTTGGTGATATGTGCAGGGTGTTCGAAGCGTTCCTGGTCCTGGCTAGATAATTCGGCGATCGAGTTAGCATTGACCTTCGAAATTCCAAATTTGATTTTCGTATTCAATAGTTTTGTGCTCAGATGGGGCCTTGTTGGTCAAAATTATTAAAAAAACAAAGTAAGGTCTAGACGTAATTTTTCGTAAACGGTTATTTAGCATCAGCTCAACTATTTTTGAACACTCTGCATATACTTATATATAGATCTATTGGCTTTGTTTTTGCTGGTTTTCATGTTTGGCTGAGCTCGTTGTCTCACGCTCAAAGTTTTCACAGCCCACGCGGGTTTGATCTACACTTTCAAATTTTGTTTTTGAATCAAGCATTTGAAATGTATCGGAGCACCGCCACGAATCGAGATTTAACGGCAAGCATCATTTGCCAGTCAGTGACTCTAATTAAACGTAAATGTTTACTGACGAGTCGGCTGAGGTTTATTTCTCTGAAGCGATCGAGTAAACAGCAACTTCTAATTAGAGTCGCGTATGCGGTTTTTATCCCTCGGACGAGAAACTCACTGCAGAAATATTAGTTGCGCATTGAATTCATAAAGCGTGCAGTTTTCAATTTCCAATGAAGTTATTAATAGTTCTCGGTGGGTTTGGTTATCGAAGAACAACACAACGCGCTCTTTCAGCTGTATTGTGATCAGCAATTCTCGCACTGCATGTTTTGTACTCTACACACTTTTCGATGTGATGATCACGGATAATGTGAGTTTCATGAGATGGCAAACATTAAAACACAAAAACATAGCTTTCTAAATAATTTATGTATCCCTCCCCCCCCCCCCAGCCACTGCCTTTGACTGAGAATTTTCTTCTTGCAATGATCACGAATTATCGTTTGACGATGCTATTTTCGCTAGCATGAATTTCTTGTATATCTGCTCAAACACGAATCAATCATTTTCAAGTTCTGAACTTCAATTTTAATTGTGTCAATGCTTTACTAAGATTAAAATTACATTCACGCTATTCTGTTTCCATATATATTTATTCTCTTGTTCAATATATTCTGAATCTAATACTTTTTCTCTTTCACTTTCTATAAATGGTGGAGCAATATCGCTGATAAAGTTGTAAATTGAAATCCCGTAATATTCCTAAGCGTAGCATTTGAACAAAGTACGTAAGTCTGATTTGTTCCAGAAGGAACATGAGCAACGACGGCGTCGTAAGAGCAAAGCTCAATTCTTTGAGATGATCCAGGAAATACGAAGGTCAGTAAACGACTCCTACAAACTTCTATGTGATAAGTATGTCGAGTATTACACAATTATTTTTCGCGTTTGATAAATTTATTTGATATTTCTATGAAAAAATTTTATTCAAAGTAACTTCTGCTATGTTAGATAAATTTAAGTTTTTACAATATTATTTCAAATTAGTCTTGTACAATATTTTGCATATCTAGCTTAGTCCAATAACGGAAATGAATCATATTTTTAGAAGAAAAGTAAATTACGCTTCTTGCGATTATTTAGTCAATGAAGAATGAACTTAATTATATAAGTTTAACTATGCAAACCAACTCAAAATATTAAGAATTCACTTTAGAGTAGCAAACAATAGAAATCTTTCGCGCATTGTTCCCAACAAAGTTATTAAACTTCCAAAGCATAATACAGCCCAGATTAAATTTTGTTTTCCAAAGGCCATCTTGTAAACATAATACCAAAACTTTGCGTGAAAGCAAAATTCTACAATCCAGAACTTCCAGAGTCCAACAAGAGGAAAAGATCGAATCGGCACAGGACGAATCCAAGGGTGCGATCAAGAAAGACCTGAGTGGCAAGGATCGTAGTCGTGAGCGAAGTCGCAGCAAGAGTCCAATGCTGCTTCGAGGGGCAACGAGTCCTCGTCAGCGAGGCGAAAAATCCAGGAGCTCGACGAACCTGGCTGGTTCTCGTCTTGGTCTTGCTCAGATCAGCATAGAAGGCGCTAGTGCTAGTGGTAATGGTACCATGAAACCCCGTGAATTCACGCTCAGCAGTTCGAATCTGAGGGCCAGAAGTCCTCTGGAACTGGTGGGTAGAAGACTTAGTCACGGAGATGGTGAATCGCCACCGCCTACCCCTAAATTGGGTAGCTCGAATTTCGGAGGTAGCGCCAATCTCAGGGCACCCCAGAGAGGAGAGTCCGTGGCTGGAGTGCCATCGCCTAGACCCTCGAGGAGCCCAGCCAAGAGGGGACAGTCCTTCCCTGTATTTGCCACACTCAGAACTCCGCATCCTACAGATTCGAAACAACATTATCAAGTGGGTAAACTTAAATTTATTCTTATAGATAGCACAATACGCTTGAAAAATATAGTAAACTTTTTTTGGGGTGGTCGATAGTTGTAAAAGTTTTGGACACACTTTTTAAACCTTTGGTACTACGGCTTCACAAACATTTTGTGCTATCTGGATCGAATAGCATTTGGGAACCATCATTGAACTTTGTCATCTTCACAGGTGTCCAAAAGTCCCCTACTCTCGCCCAACAGCGAGTTGACCTGTGCGATTGGTCGGAAGTTGTCCCGTGAGTGGGGTTCGGGTATCGACATAACCCGCTCCAGCGAGGCGATCAGCGCGACTTCCACCTTCACCCTGAATCCCGAGGAAGCCCGAGCTAGCGAAGCCGAGGCGTCCTCTAGCGGGACGCGCCGGCGCAAAAAGAGTACTGGCGACGAGGTACCTCTGAAGAAGCCAATCAGACGCGCTCGTAGTCACGAGAACAAGGATACCAGCAACAAGTTCGGCGAACCACCGCCAAAATTCCCGGCTCAGCCGGTCGTCGGCGGCCAGTCCGTCAGCGAGCACGCGAAAAAGCGATTGGAGTCCGAATTGAAGGCCATCCTGACGGCCCGGGCCCATCATTTTGAGCTTCATCCGCCTTGATTGACCCGGCAGAAAGACAACGTGTTGTCGCCGCCGCGCCGCCGCCACTGACGATGCTGTCCTATGTATTGTTCTTAGAGAGAAAGCGATTTAGAGGGACTCTGTAGTGTGTGCAGCACGTGAGTCCCCGACTTGTCACAGAAGGCGCGCAGCCTCTGAGGGGCTCTTTGCCGAAACAAAATAAATAAATAACACGTATATCCGGGCGGGACTACGTCACACAACCACACACAACACACATAAGCAATATCAGATTTCTATAGGTCAATTTGTAGAAAGAATCTGATAGTTTAAGTAAGCGATAAAGCAATTGGACGGGCGCAGAGGGCGCTGCTGTCGTCGCGGTTGCTCTGAGCGGAAGATCAGTTTCGGTAATGTAGGGATCGGTCGGTGTGAAAATTAAACTGCCGACGTGTTGAGGTATAATCGAAAGATGGGTAAGGTTAAGCTGAGAAAAGTTTATGCTGTGTAGGAAATTTTAATAAGCGGGTCCGTTTGTATAATGTACCTATAGTATATTAATCACTCGCGCATCTGGCCGGGCGAGGGAATATAAGATTATGATAACTTTCGTAGACTTGCGTCTTTCTATGTAGATAGGACTGTCTGATAGTAGCGCAACTACGGGATGTGTAACGTAAGATACTTTCTTGTTGGAATATTAACCTCTACGCTAAAACCGTTGGTTTGGTCGAGTGTCCCCTTACATTCGAGATTTCAAAAATAAAAAATAATCACACCATTCATAAATACCACTTCAATCTGGTAGTTTCCGCATTTACATAGAAGTACAACTCAAATATCTCAAGGTGAGGCACTCGATTCGGGTCAACGGTGTAGAATGACCACTTATATGATATGCGTGAAATACTCTAAGAACTTGCGCTGATTGAAATTTAGAACGGGTGGAGAGAAATCGAATATTAAAGATTGCAAGAAAGTTTTAAAGGATCGAAAAGAAAGCAAAAGATTTTATGAAATTAAAAAAAAACTGTGACTGAGAAAGCTTTCGGTGAAACTGTTAGACTGAAAAATTGTGAGATTTTTTTGTGGATAATGGAATTGTTGCGTGGATATATTAAAAGAGTCGGAATAATTTTGGCGCAGGCTTGCACGCTGCCAAGGTCAAGTTGACAAGGTACGAGATAACTTTCTTCTACGATGGATAGATGAGAATAAGAGTTGGCCAAGCTCGTTGCGCGATGAACTGTTATAGCGATAATAGGAACGGGAATCGACTAATTGCACCGAACTCTAAGAGATGTATAATTTTGTTCAAATCACAAGCTAACAGACGAAATAACACGCGTATTCTCGTTTCTATTAATATAAGCTTTGTCGCGCAACGAAACACGAAATTCGAGTGCATGGGACAAAGTGAAGTAAAAAGAAAATTGATAAAAAAAACTATTACTTTTAATGAAGATTCATGAGTGAGGCCTTAGAGGAGTAGTCGTATCCGCCCAATACTTTACTCGAATAGTATTATCAAACCTTTATTCCGCAATTCAGCATATTATGTACCAATGTGAATTAGATACCTAGTAATTTAGTTTCATAGTTTTATCGTTAGGAACGTCTTAAATAATGGATCCTCAAGAAAATCGTATTGTAAACAAATTTTTTCGTAGATTCCTATCGTGAGTGTAATGTCGTGTCTGGAGTCATCGAATCTGCGCGTCTATAGCCCGAGAGATTGTTCCGGTAAATCCAATTCGCGAATTGAAAAGAAAGAAATTATAAAATAAAATTATGACTACTGCAAGATTTTCCGGGAAAATTTCTTAACTTTGGCGGCCAAGCGATTCAGAGACAGCAGTTTAGGCTTGTAAGCGCAGCAGCGAAAAAAGTAAAAGAATACACAAGTAGATTGCATGTGTTCGAAAGGCAATTTTCGAATTTTCAATTTCAAGCGGATATTACGAAAGTAGGGATTAAAAAAAAAATTAACCTGTGGAAAAGTACCCGCCGACGACATCCACAACTGTACTTCTTTCCGGATTCGTCGCGAACGATACTTCCGTGCGTTTCTTTCCGCGACGATTAATATAAATAATAAAAAAAATACAAGCACACACTATATCTCACCTATTCTTTCACCGCGCTTCCGCAAAAGCGCGAGCCTTCTATCGTACACGTACTTCCTCCGCCGATCTGATGTCTTTTCTTCTTATAACGTTATAAAGATAAAGATATACTGAGTAAGGTACGAGTATATTATTAAATCAGGTATGAACAAAAATAAAATTGTACATTTTACCTTTAACACTTCTGGCGTAGTCGACTAATAATTTACGAGGTCTTATTCTGCAGCAGCTTGAAAAATAAAACAAATAAATAAATAAATAAATAACGTGATCAAAATGTTTAAAAGAAAATATTTAAAAAAAGCATGAAAAGCGATAAACGATAAATGGTATGATAAAAAAAAAACAAATTTTATAGGGGTCCAGTCAAAGCGTCTCCCAAGCCTAAATCAAATATAGACTTGATACAGTAATTATAGCTATAAAAGGTAAAAAAAGAGATAAAAATAAATAAATAAACAAGATGAACATTAAAAAAATTATTCAAACTACTCGAACCGGCGGGATCTATCTGTGATTTAGTTAAGTGGCCCTCTTCTCCCCTTCT
This sequence comes from Philotrypesis tridentata, assembly GCA_018906965.1. Lineage (NCBI taxonomy): Eukaryota > Metazoa > Arthropoda > Insecta > Hymenoptera > Pteromalidae > Philotrypesis > Philotrypesis tridentata. The sequence goes on along the minus strand of JACCIB010000009.1, from coordinate 4,981,145 downwards.
CTTTCCGTGTTCGAAAGGTGAACGGTATAATGCAACAAAAACTTAAATAAAAAAAAAGATACAGAAATATATGAGCGAAAGATGAAGTGTTTTCGACTATTTCGAAAATCCCTTGTAAATATGTACGCATCGCCTCCACAGCGACTCCGATACAGATACGAACAGAAAAAAGTGAACAAACAAAACGGATCTTTATCGATATAAAAGCAGAGCCGCTCTGCTGAATCAAAGATTGATCTCCCACAATCTTTGTGCGCCAACAAGAGCCCTATTTACACTTTACCCACAAAGAACCAGAGAATCGAAGCCAAAGACGATTGTAATAGAGAAAACGCGCGAAAAAGAACGAGAGGCTAGAGCGTGGCGGAAGTATATATTATTATACATAATGAACATAATATATAAATATAAATATAAATGTACATTTGAAGTCGTTTATGATTTTATCACTGAAAGAGAGATGAAGAAAAAAGTAAATTATATTGCGAGATATTTATCGTTGGGGGAAAAAAAATGACATTCCGGCCTACTGATCGTGATCGTGGTCTTTGTTGACGACATCCCTCCACTGTTGAATTTGCTTCGCACATGCCATATTTCAGGACAAAAAAAAATCTTTCATCGAACCATGATCGAACGCACACACGGCACCGCTCTGATCTCTCCTCTTTTTACTCATCGACACGTTTGCACAATACGGACTAAATTTTCCGAATAATATACGATGAAAAAAAAAAACGCTGCGCGCACGTACGCGTCATACACTTCAATCTCGAGCGGACCGATGAATAGAAAATCAGCGTTGTATACAAATCGTATCGCGGAAAATTTAGGCCACACACACGTACGACGATTATCCCGTTAACGAACGAATGAACCTTTGATCGTAGTTGTATAAGTATCCTTTGCAGCGCAAGGGAACGAATGATACTTTTAAACGTAACTCGCATGAGCGCAAAAGAGATAAAATAAAAATATGTAATAACTCTCCACTCGCTGGGAGCCACAAGGGAATTGTACACGACAAGCTTGTAGACAAGAGGCAGACAAAAATAAACGACATTATAACAGCGCCCGAGATGTCCTTTTAGAATTTATAGATAGCGATCCTTCGAGCACCAAGAAAAAAAAAGAAAAAAAAATATTATTAACAATCTCACTAACGCACGCTAATATCGACTGTAATGAAGAATCGTAAATATAATTATGACGAGGGAAGGAGAGTAATGGCTTCCGCAAAACATTACATATATACGCGATGCAAAAATGCTGGCTCATTGGACGTTTTTGCAAACGTTTAGTTCGAGATGTATTAGAATAATTTACACACGGACGATTATAATTTTAATCCGAGTCTCGCGTCGATCGGGAAAATTATAAATTTTTTCGAGGAAAGCCAAGAAAAAAAACGAGAATTTTACTATTTTTATAAAATTGACATCCCTCTCTATATACGCCTCCTGTCACCTGAGCATTTTTTGCGGCAGCCGAAACTCGCACTTCTCAAGCCCCCAGATTCACACACTGTACCATCGGCGACGTCACATCGAGACACACGTTCGGTAATGGCAATAAAATAATCTAACATTAATTCTATCCTCTACGAAACACTGCCATAATTTGGACTAGTCTTGCGTTGCTTCTTGAGTATAATAACAAAAAAGGATGATTAAAAAAAAACAGAGCAAAAAAAAAAAAAATAACCTGCCATTTTTAGGTAGCGCCGAATATTACGTGTATATGTATACATAATATATTACTAGCATCTGGGACGAAGGCATTTTTAAAACTTATTAGAGATTATATTATCAATTTGTAAAGCGCGCGACTAAACGATAACGATACGTCTTGCGGGAGGACTAACGCGATCGGGGAAGCATACATAACGTACGATATATAAGTGAGTAAAAAAAAAACCTTTGACGGTACATTATAATCGATGAATTCTCAATGCCAAAAACTCCGAGACTTTGCCGATGTAACGATGACTGCGAGCTTTCAGTGCCAAGGGAAAATTGAACAAAAAACAAACAAAGAAAAACATAAAAATCCGCAATCAGGGAGACAAAGAATCGAAAGTGATGCTGTGCTGTATATTTCAGTTTTATTGAACTGCGGCTCTCCCTCTCGTTTACTGCAATAAGTCTTCTTTACTGTTGTACGCCATGAATTTTACGGTTTGAAATGCATAAGAAGCCTTTTGATCTCCTTGCGATATTGTGACGCTCAGTTTTACGTTTACGTATGTATTATACGTGCGATTTTCTTCTCTCGTTGCGACTGAACATATAAAAAGTATATATACGTCGTTATATATACATTGCTCTCGCTGCAGCGTACACACGCATATATATTTATTACGGCGTGATTAATTCTAAAATTGCATTTGTGTCTCTTACGTAAGCTCGACAAATTCTGACTGTGCCAAGAAATGAAAGGTGCATTACGCCCTAATTAAGGGTTACATATAGGCATAAGTTACAATTACAGTTAGACATTCGTGATTATAAAACGATAAACGCAAAGCAATTCGTTAACAAAAGTACGTGTATTTCAAGCATTCAAGAATCGATATTCTTTAATTGTTTTTTTTTTGCATTTGTAGAAATATCGTTGTAGCGTAATAGTCGTTCGAAGATCGCTGTTCGAGTCGTGTAAAGCATTTGGATAGAAAAATCCCTCGAAAAAAAATGTGAGGACGCGAGAATTTGCTTATTATAGGAGCCACGAGATCGCGACGCGGTCTTTATTCAAAAATTCCTTTTGCAGAGAACAAAACGGGAAAACAAAACGAATCATCGAGGCAGTTAAAAAAAAATATATAACGTACATATAAAGCAAGGCAGAAAAAGAAAAGAAAAATAAAATATAGTCCACTGTAAAAAAATAGCGTCATCTGAGAATCATAATCATTATTCACAATCATAAAAAGCAGGCGTATATAAGAGCTCGCCCAGACAAAGAAGCGAAATAAAAGAGAATAGACAAAGTGCGAGAGTAAACTTTAACGATTCATAAAACGAAGAAGATGAGAAGTATATGTGAAAAAGTATGAAGACAAAAAGAGAGAGAGATATATATATATAGGGAGAAGCCACTCTTCGAGGAGGGACGAGAGGTATATATATATTGGAGATAAATATGTATATGTGTGTGTACATATTATACATACATATATATATGTTATTGAAGCGATGAAAGCGCGTGTCGTTCGTTGCCATGGCGACTTGTTGGCGTACGTGTTAGGTTAGGTTCCTCGCGACCTACCTCGTCTCTCTTGTTACGCCTACTACTACTATGAAAAACTACACTGTTATTGTTGATGAAAACTCCATATTATTAAGAAATAAATATATTGTCTCAAAGATGCTACGAGTTCAATATTTTTCCCTTTCCGCATACTGTATATGTTTGACTAGCAATGTGTTATGTATCAAACCTTGCAATGATAAAAGTGACTTGAAGAGGCTTTTTCAAAAGCTAAATAATGCTACAGCAGAGAATCACGAGACATGTGAATTGTTAAAGTAAAGCATGTGTACCAACAAGAGTCACATGCAAAAGATTGTGTATATCTCATTTTATCGCGAGTTTATATATTTTGAATAAAATTATTTAAATTCAATGCGAATATGATATAGCAAGCGGTTTGTTTGGCCAAGACAACAATAAAGGCAGACGATACCTTTGCCAATAAACTGTTCATTTATACATACAGTCTTATACCCATATTTATATTTTCAGATCCCAATACCAGTATTTTTTTTTTAGATTTGTTTTTAAACAAAATAAGATATTCTGTAAGCTAATTAACTAGAATAGCTATACCGATATCGTAGCACCAATGTTAAATGCATTGAGGTATGAAGACATACTCGATTAGGTGAAAGCCATGCGTTTTCATCGTTTACAGGATGAATATCTAAATACTTCATAAATGTACTCATTTAGAACTGTACGATTTCGACAAATCCACCATTAGTGGACCAGTACACACTTTCCAAAGCTAATATGCACTAATAATTTTGACCGGACGAGTCCTTCACCTTTGGCAGTCGGTATGCGTGGAAAGTAGCATGTCCGGAGATTAAAGAAATTTATTCCCAATCGTTAGGCGCACATAACGCGTTCGCGGCTCAGCCGTACCAACAGGTTTCGAAAGCACCACCTAATTCAAAGAGAGTCGTCACTCAAAAATGTACAAAAAGTAGTCGACGCCCACTGGGATCGAACTATGGCTAATCGGCCAATCTCGAAGGAGCCTCGAAGCTAAAAGTTTCGGTTGCGTTTCTCAATGTGCGCGACATTACGACTCCCACCTCGCGGGAGATCAGGTTTTCTCACGCGATCGTCTCCCAAGGCTGCGCGCACGTTTATTACAATCTGAAAACGTATTAATATGCGGACGCGCGCACGACTATTCGCACGTTTTTCGCGCGATCTTACGGCTACATAGTACTCGTATATACCAACCGGTCGCCAGAGACAGTGAAAGTGCACGCTCAGGATGACTTGTCGAAAATGACTAGAGCCGCCTCGGCGCGCGCGTACGCTGTGTCGTACATCGCTCTTGCGACAGATAGAGTTGTTTCTTTTTTATTCTCGCTCCCTTGACAAACCGTATGCTCCGCAGCGATGCGCAAACGGTGTAGTTAGCGGCAAGGGGGACGCGTTGCAAAAACGTTGCAGTGAGATTGAAAGTAAGAGTTACGCGTGGTACAGTCCTTAAATTGGATAAGAGTATAGTTGCACTGCTTTCAGATCGAAAATTAGAAAGAATTTCGATTTCAGATATCGATCGCGGTGATCAACACGTGTATTGTGATTTTTTTGCTGCAAAAGTAAGATTGCTGCTTGTTTTTGAGCATGATACAGCAATGAATAGCGACTGAAAAATGTTGCGCGTTTTTAGAAAAGAGCGGTTTGCGTCACGAGAATAGAAGAAGTATACTTTTTATAATAATGCTGTTTTTGAGACTTATCGTTTATATAAAGATAAAAAGCTGAGCACATGTGCGAGGTATTTCGACAGATGTTTTTGACAGATCTTCTCAACGCATTATTTGAATGAAAAAAAAACATTTGAAAAAGTTAGCATTTTTAGGATATGAATGAAGATGAACATTATTAACATGTAAATAGGATTAAATATGATTGGAACCTTGTTTTGATTTGTTATTCAAGGAAATATTAATGTTTCTGGAGAGTCGTAGATAATTAGACGTTAATCATTATCGAGGTTTAAAGGGTATTCATAATGTAAAGAAAATATGAAAAGTCATTGCTCATTAAAGTTATCTGTTTGTATAAAAGAATGTGAAACTGCTGCGGTCATGAAGGTGTTACCCTGAATGTATGCATTTACACAATGTTTGCTCCCGTAAACTTTTTATTTAGTCATTCTCAAATATTGATTCGGATATTATTCCTTGAACAGTTATGAAATCAAGATGAGGAAATTCATGTGTTTCGTGGATACAAGTGTTAATCGGTTGCTGCAAAATTGTTAGAAATCAATCTTTTATGATGTACGATCCGATTTTTGTTTAAATAACATTTCATGCAAAACAAATTTTTTTTTCAAAGATTTACATTTTGTAGCAACCGTACTTTATTTCACCGACGGAAAAATGATGAAAAATTCAAATCAATAGTAAAAAAAACCTTCTTGTACTTGCGCACTTCAATCATTATGACGTTTTTGTTATAAAAATATGTTTTAAATCCAGGGAAAAGTGTGATGACAGAATTTTAATTAAAAAAAAAAACATTTATTTAGATTAAATACTTAAGTAAAAACTGGCTGACGTTTAAAAACAAAAAACATTTCATCTGCAAGTTTAATGAAAGGAATTGGATTTTCAGATTTTATTTCAAAAAATCGTGAGTATCGAGGATTGGAATTACATCTGTAAACCCTGATAATTTACATTAGATATCTGATGAGATGTTTTTTTCAATGTTCTAACATAGACAACTATTTATCAACTCATAATTCAAACTGAACAAATTTTTTTTCATGAAAGCTCTGTCAACGCAGTTTATTTTTCTACGATCTTTTTTTTTTCAAAGTTTTTCTACATCATATATTTTATCGTATTTCGTTGTGAAGATCCGTGAAAAACAAGATAGTAGCTAAAAAAGTGTCCTGCACAAATAAGTTTTTCAATACAAGCTTGGAATTTTCACTGTTAAACCTGTAGAACAAAATACCATTGACCCGGAATCCTAAACATAAAAAAAAAAAAGAAATATTACATATACATTAAATTTGCATTGCAGAATACACGTGCATTCGCGGATTCACTTACAGATTCGCGCAGAATGAAAGAAGAGACGCAAACAAAACGCTGACAACTGTTCCTCACAACTTTATCGGCTACTCTAATACAAGATCGTCTCTCGTAAAATTAACGCGAGCCAAAAAAAAAAAACCAAGCGACATCGTCGCCTTGTCGTCAATGCGTCTCCACCTACAACAAAACTAGTTTCTCAAAGCTCGCAATTATCGCGCACTAATTGGCAACACGCGCTTAAGCGTAAAAAAAACAGAAAAAATAAATAAAACAGAGAAAAATAAATTCTCGGCGCGCGCGATTCGCGTATAATCGCACTCGCGCGCGTATTTGCCGAAGCAGGAAAACTTACTTCGTCCTCCGAACTCTGTACACATACGTACCGCCTCGATATAACAGCGATTACCAATAAAACGGTCGCACACGCGCACATTACATATAAGTACAGGCGAGCGAAGAGACTCGTCCAGTAAAAATTTCACAGCTATATGGAAGTGTAAGTAATAGCCCCACGAAGTGAGAGAGAAAGAGAAAGAGAGAGAGAGAGATATGGAAAGCACAGCTACACCTATACAGACACACGTATGTATAGCATATAACGCGCGCAGCGAGAGAGAGAGAGCCGAGCAAAGAGAGAAGCGAGCCCGGAGCCAGCCAATATATACTTATACATATTTTTCTTGCAAGTCATCGCGAGCCGAGCGCGTGCGACGATTATCAATTCGGAACGCGCGACTCGCGGGAGAGCTTATCTCCTTCTCTTGCGCGCGAGGCTCCCTGCCTCTCCGCACACGTTCTCTTTTCTTCCTAGTCCGTCGCTCGCGCTGCGCGGGTGTCTGCGCGTTCGGCGCCTGCTGCGTACACGCACTCTATAGTCACCAGCGCGAGGAGACAGTTACTCTCTGTCATCTGCTCGCGGAGGAGCTCGTCGGATGTTGAACCTCGCCGATGCCCACGTGTGCAGTGCGCGAAGATGAGTCGTACGTGCGAGTCCAGCTGCGCGCCGTAGTCCCGTGCGAGGAGTGTGTATATATATAGCTTTGAATGCGCGGCGGGAAAATCGGTGGACATCACGCGGACATATATAGCCCAGTTATTGCATATCGTGAGGATTGTTCGTTATAGTTAGTGCATGTGGATGTGTGCACCGAGTGGGAAGGTCCGGCGCTGAGGATACGTATAGCGAGAAGCGTCACTGTATATACGTGTTTAACGGAGAAAGGAGCAATAGTAGGTTATCCACGTATTATTGTCTATCGGAAAAATAGTATGTAGCGAGCGTAAAACTCATGACTCATCCGGGGCTTATGGCTTATGTCATCTCGCACAAAGTCGCTCTCGTTTCGCGCGGGTAAACACCGCGAGGCGCGCAGGAGTCCATAAGGTGCGAGATTTTTCGGAAAAACGAAATCTCGCTTACGATTAATCGCGCCGACGTTGTACGCATCGATTCCGCATATATAGAATACGAAGCGCGGAAGCGAGTGTTGCGGCGTTTCGGAGCAGCGACTACTTACACAAATATTGTAGGTACGAGATGCACTTGTGTATTCACAGTGTAATTGTTGTCCGCTTGTGTTTCGTCGCGTCGAGCGCATGTGTGCGCGTAAAGTATGTATACGTACGTATAGTATAAATGTAAAATATCGTGCGACGTCGCGCGAGAATCGCGGTTATCTGGTACACTTGCGATATTTTTTTTTTTTTTTTCACGCAGAAGTGTATACGTACGTGAAAAATGATATGCAATACCTGCCTCGAGTTTATCGGCTCGTAAAAAATAATAAATTTAGAGAAGCGCGCATGACTCGACACTTCGCCGTTTCACAATTAAATACTTATCTTTTGCCGCGCACTGCGTGCGTATATATGAGATATATACGTGTCTATGTACCGTATAGATCGATTAACAATATTGTTATACATAATATGTGCATACGACCGATTTCACGTCGATTCGCGAATATTTAGTCGACGTATGTATATTTTTAAAAAGAATGAAAAATAAAAATCTGTTGAGCGACCGAGTAGAGCGGCGCTTTATTGTCACGAAAACATATAATGGCTACGAATTTTCATAATAAAACGCGCATAATTTATGTAGAAAAACAGAACGCTATCAAAATGATTTGGAGCGCGAGTTATCGTTCGGTGGCGTCAAGCGGTAATTAAGTAGTTTATAATATACACGACGAATTTCTGGCTAATGTCATTAGCGCGACGGTATTAAATGTAGTGTGAATTTCTTAATTTCGAAATTTTCAGATTTTGAATATTTTCGCGGCATTCGTGTTTAATAATAAATAAACGACTGTTTATTCACAACGTTAATATTATCTCACATTGTATATCATCAGTTTGCATATCTTACTCGTTTTTACAGTTTCTTTAATTACAAAAATTGGGATCGCCAAAGTATAATGGGCGATTATTAATAAACCATACTTTATTAAAACCCAATTAATATTTTTTTTTTAAATCTGTTTTACGAACTCGGAAACAAAAATTTAGGCCCCCACGCGGTAAGAAAAATCTCGCGCGACGCTGGGAGCAGAGAAATCGGCCTGGCGAAAAAAAACGCTGCACTGCACAGTGCGTGTGTCATTTACCTCTGCGGCGAATCGTCGAGGGAAATCGTTGAAAAACAAACAGCGCATAAAATCGGCAGCGCGAAGAAAGTCATGTGAATAAACGATAAGAGACTCTCGAATGCTTACTTATATATATCTCGGCAAAACAACGTGACACGTATGCACTTGTGGATCGGTAGTTTAGCAGAATGACATGTAAAGCGTAGCTGCCGACTACACAGGCCTGCAGTGCCCGTATTGACGATGATGCGAGGAAAATCTGTGACGTCAGGCTGTTTGAGCCGCGCATACGAGTGAGAAACACCTACGCTGCTCAGTATTTCATACACATAATATAAAAGGCGACGTTGAAAGTCATCATGTCCATAAAGCGTCTCGGGTCCTGCGAAGGAAAGCCCTGTTTTAGCCCTAAATAATAATAGAGAGAGAAATAAAAGTACGAGCTGACACCTCGGATACGCGTAGAACTGCATATAATATACATAACTGTATATACACTGTGTATACTTATTCGTTGACACCAGACACTGTGTATACGGATGTTGTCGTTTCGGAGTTTGCTTGTTTTACCTATGTTAGGGCGTAATACAAGTATTGCAAGTGTTGGCGAAGTGTCAATCGTCCGCGGGTAGAATCGCTTTATTCAGGGACGTTTAAAAAATTGCTTTACCGCGATTGTTTACAAAGTTTACGCACTGCTGTCGGACTGGCGTTTTGAGGTTAGGTAGCGCTCTGTCCTCTATCTCTCTCTTTCTCTCTCCTGCACGAAGTAACAAAGGTTAGTTCATTTTGACAGTTGATAAAAAGCTTTCCAAAGTTTACAGATGCGCGAAGGTGTACTTACGCCGCGTATCGCGTTAAGTACTTATTATCGTGTTATATTTTTTTTCGTCCGGGAGATTTAGAACGACTGGGTTCTCTCTCCCTCTTTCTGATTTTATCTAATTTCGCGGTCGCGATTAAAAAGCGTTTTGTCATCGGGTCGTACGTGTACACGAGTATAAATGTTTCATTTTCTCGTTGCTCATGTATTTTCATCGTCAAGTTATTGATTGTTGTAACGGAATAACGAACGTGGAAGAAACGGCTTGGCTTCTCTCGTTCTTGCTAGACATTTTGCAAGAGCATTCGATTACAAAGCACTATGTCGAGTAGCTATAGTATATTGAATTCAATTGATGCAATTAATTGATGAATAATGGATAAGATCGATTGAAAGTTTAATTTTAGATCGTTTGGAAATAGTGGGAATAGTAGTAATCAATGTGTTGTAGAATTAGCAAAGTTGGCAATTGTTGCGTGCTCCAGAATAAATATTGGAGAGAGGAATAATTTTACAAAATTGTTTATTCTTGTGTACAGGCTTTTTTAATGGACAGAGAGGATGATTGTCTACTCAGACAAAATGGCAACATATTATCTGCCAAATCGGATAAAAGAGATGTGGACGACTCCAGCGATGAGAAGGACACGTGCGAAGAGAAAAAAGGGGACCTGGGAGACGTGACATTTCGTATGACCAGCTACATCAAAGGTGTCATGAGAATGATGCACATCATGCGTAGTCATCACATGCTAACCGATGTAATGCTGGAAGTTGACTCTGAAATATTCCATGCGCACAAAGTCATCTTGGCAGCTGCTAGTCCTTACTTCAAGGTGATAAGTAAAATCCAAGAGGAAATTTGTGTTTATGTCAAAAAAATTATGATTTCAAGTTTTATTAATATTAACTGAAGTTATTTTGAAATCAAAGTTTCTACTCACTAATAGATGGAAAAAATTTAGATTTCATTCAAGTATTTGTACTATATTAAAGTCAAAGTTTCTAAAATCTTAAAAGCTCTGAGTGAGTTTATTAAAATGTTAAAGATATGTTTTTTTCAAAACGTTATTTTATTTGCCTAGGCTATGTTTACAGGAGGCTTGAAGGAATGTGAGATGACCAGGGTTAAACTTCAAGGGGTTTGTCCAACAGCAATGACAAAACTGGTGAATTTCATGTACACTGGGCAAATACGCGTAACAGAAGTCACTGTATGTTCATTGTTACCAGCAGCCACAATGTTCCAGGTATTAAAAATGAAAGTTGTTAAAACCAAATGCTTATAAGTCACAAGTCATTAAATTATTTTTAATATTAACCTTCTGTTTTTATCAAATCTTTTAAGCTGGATTAATAATTAATAACGAATCAAGTTTAATAATGAAATTCTTATTCTTTATCTAAAGATTATTTCATCTTATAGGTATCTCACGTCGTAGACGCGTGCTGTCTCTTTCTCGAAAAGCAGCTCGATCCAACGAATGCTATCGGCATCGCTAACTTTGCCGAACAACACGGATGCACGAACCTTTATCAGAAAGCCTATCAGTTCATTATTCAGCATTTCAGTCAAATCTGCCAAGAGGAAGAATTTCTTCAAATGTCGGCTTTACAATTAGGTACCTATAATAACAACGTTAATCTTTTCTTGCTTCGATAATTCATAATCAAGAGTCAATGTTTAGTTTCGTTCGGAAGTCATATCAGTTGAAGACTAAATAAAGACTGATTCCTATCATTTGAAACTTAACGAGTATCACACTTTTTATCAAAATTAAATTCATACGGATTCCGCTCTTGCTTGGCAAATTCTATTTTACGTCGATGTAAGCAGAACAAATTTACTTTCTCAAAACAGTAACACTGGTACGAAAGGACGAGCTGAACGTCCAGGAGGAGCGTGAAGTCTACAATGCCGTCCTCAAATGGGTCAAGTACAACGAGGAAGCTAGGGGTTCAAAAATGGAACAAATTTTGCACGCGGTGCGATGCCAGTACCTCACGCCGAGCTTCCTGTGCGAACAAATGAAAAACTGCGACGTTCTAAAAAAAGTGCCCGCTTGCAGAGAGTACTTGGCTCAAATTTTCAAAGATCTTACGCTTCACAAGAAACCTGGGGTAAAGGAACGGACGCCAAACACACCCCGGGTAATTTACATAGCAGGTGGATTCTATCAGCATTCTCTGGATCTACTCGAAGGTTACAACGTAGATGACAAGACGTGGACACCGCATGCAAGACTAATCATACCGAGGTCTGGACTCGGAGGAGCTTTCCTCAGAGGGATGTTTTACGCAGTTGGCGGCAGGAATAATACTCCAGGAAACAGGTTTTTATAAAATGATATTTTTCTATTGAACTGAATATTTTTAAGAACGTGGGCTAAAGTTATACACCCGTTCACGCAGGTATGACAGTGACTGGGTTGATCGTTACAATCCAGCCACAGATCAATGGCGACCCTGCAGCCCATTATCCGTCCCGAGAAATCGTGTTGGCGTCGCCGTGATGGATGGTTTGCTTTACGCTGTCGGTGGTAGTTCTAATACAGAGTACCATAGGAGCGTGGAATCCTACGATCCAGAATGCGACACGTGGACGCCTATCAAGCCGATGCAGAATAAAAGATTGGGTGTTGGAGTTGCGGTTGTTAACCGGTTTGTATACATGAACAATGTTTTGGCATTGATATTTACGATGCATCTGTGATCCAACAAACTAAGAGGTCTGTTTGTAAATACGGATATTTTATTTTCCAGATTGCTCTATGCGATAGGCGGCTTCGATGGTGTGGATCGATTAAATTCTGTCGAATGCTATCACCCGGAAAACGACGAGTGGAGCATGGTATCGTCAATGAATGACTGTAGATCCGGTGCAGGCGTGGTAAATTTGGGCCAGTACATATACGTAGTGGGGGGATATAATGGAAAGAGTCAGATGAATACTGTCGAGAGGTACGACACAGAAAGAGATAGTTGGGAATTCGTTAGTCCCTTACCGACAGCTCGAAGTGCCTTAAGTGTAACTGTGCTCGATGGAAAATTGTACGCTATGGGTAAGCTTAAAAGTCTAGTTTGTTTTTTATTATTTATAACATCGGTATATATTAACAGTAACGTTTATTCAAGGTGGCTTTGATGGCAGCACATTCCTCAATATTGTCGAAATTTTTGATCCTGTAACAAATAAGTGGGAAGAAGGTGTACCAATGACTTCTGGTAGATCTGGCCATGCCAGTGCAGTCTGCTATCAAAACTGTGCATTGCATTGTGAACACTTAGATAATGTTAATTTGCAAAAGGCACCAACGTGATAACAACAATAATAATAGTTTAAAAATACAAAGCGAAATAATTCTGATGAAACGTTAATTTTTTCTTGTATATATTATATTATTCATAAAGAATGCATTGCAAATTTTTTATTTAATGCATATTATGTGCAGCAAATATTAAAGACTTCGGGGAAAGAATACTTTGATCAACGTTACGAGCTTTATTTAAAAGAAATCAATTAATCTGTCAGGATATTATCAAAGTAATAAATCAAATTATAATGAGTTATATGCAATGCTTTTACAGTAAAGAATTAAAAATAGAATTCTATAGGCTTTTGCTTGAGTACAAAACATTGCTGTTACACTGTTAATTTTTTTAATTTAATAGTTTAAGAAATATTTTATCGCGTTTTTATACTACTAAGAATAAGGAAAATATTCGAATAATAGTAATTTATAATGGATAAAACTCAAACCGACATGTTTGAGAAAATATAATTTATTTTGTATAAATAGCAAATGCTTTTAGGTAATGTAGGAAATAAGCTTAAGTCTTTCCATTGTCTTATATATGGTCTGTATTATTGTGACATTCGAATTATCTTATTGTTCTTGTATAGTGAACGAAAAAAGGATTCCTAATTTTGTATAATGAATAACATTAAGTAATCAAGTAGTGTAATGCGACATTCTCAATTTTTATTTTTAGCGAATAACGAACTCGATTATTGTTACTGATGTAAAAAAACGTATATATTTATATATAGCATAAAGAAAAGAAAATATTCGTCAATCGATTTTTTAATGAAAAACAGTAATAATAAAAAATGAATTTAAAGTGTCACTCTATTGTTTTTATAACCTGAAACATTTTTTTTTAATTTATATAAATGGATGCCAATGTCGGAAATAAGAAAATTATCGAAAAAATATGTGTTATATGTCCCTCATGTCAGGGAACTGGTGCAGTATTTTTGTATTATAAAAAAATATTTATAGTTTATTAAACTATAAGAAAACTAAAAAATTATTTTTAAGGATTTGTAGATTCCAACGTAGATAGTTCGTTACCATTAATACACAGGAAAAAAAATAAGTTTACATTAATTCATCATGATCCGCGCAAAAGTAAAGCTGGTATTGGAAGATCTCAAGATTCATTGGAAACATTTCAGTTACCTTGTGTGGAGAAAAGGTGTGTTGTAAATTTGTAAATTGAATTGTAAATGTTAAACAAGATTTTTTTTCTTATAAGTTCATTTTAAAAATATAGGTCTAAAGAGGTGAATTTTCAAGATTTATCCTTAATAATGGAGAATTTTCTCGAAAATCCTTCAAAAATAGGAAATCCATCAGAAATGCTCAAACAAGCTTCACAAAAATTGAGACTTAATAGCACTGATGATAATGTTTTAGCATTAAAAAATATTCTATGTTTATCTAAGTGCCATCCAAAATTAGTAGAGTCAATCATGTCGACTGTGTATAGAAAATTGTCTAGGTAATAATTGATCGATCATTTAAGTATTATCCTTTTAAGACCAATGTTTATCCATTGTTTTAGTCTCTTACAAAATACAAGACCTCAAATAGTTAGTGTAGCGGCTCAACTAAGTGCACAATTTTTTGTAATCATGCATTATGCCCAACGTCCAGAATTTGATGAGTTGGCGATAACAATAATACAAAAAACTGCTCATCTAAATAAGCAAGTAAAGGAAAACTCTAACAAGGCACTTGATGCAATGATTTCATACATTCCATCTTCTTATTGTGTTTTTGTTTTAACATCATCTCAAACTGCTGGGTTTGTTATTTCATTCAGAGCATAATTATTAAATCAAATAATTATTAAATAAGTAATCATTTACAATTTTGTTTTTCTCAGGCACAAAAGTCCCGAAGTCAGGGCAACTGTAAGCAGACTAATTGAAAGTGTTGTGAAAGAGATAGGAGAAGAAAATCTATTGTATTTGCCTAATATGAGAAGCACTAGGCATAAAATATTCATGACATTGGCAAATTTTTTAATCGATGGAAATCAAGATACAAGGTTGGTTGATAAGAATATTTGATTGAGACTGGTTTACTTAATATTATATTTTTTTGCAGGTTGACTGCCAGGAGACTAATAAAGAATTTCTTGTGTTACAATGATTTCGAAAATTACTTTTACCAAGATATTGATTTAAATATGTTTAAGAAAATCAAAAAAGATTTTATTACTTTGAAATATGAGCAGACTAATTGATGAAGTATTCATTTTTTGTGTACAATAAAATAAAATGTAAAATAAAAAGTAAAGTAATATGAAACATATGAAAGAAGTAAATTAGAAATATTTGTCTTTAAAATAATAAAAATTAAATACTTGTACACACCCATTAATCTTTCATCGTTGTAAATATAAATATTCGTATGCAAAAGTTAGTACTTTTCTTAACTCTTGCACAATTTTTTAATTATACGGCTGTTATAAATACTACACAGGTATATAGGTATATTATAATTTCCCTCCGAAACAGGTATGCCAATTGCCAAATTAGAAGCAAATATGGCCGAAACGCGCGCGCCATAAAAGCTCTATTTCAAACGACGCGCAAAGTCAATTCTCATGGGGTTTTCAAATTATAATTCCAGAGAATTACTACAAATCAACAGTTTTACAATTTTACAATCATCAGATAACGAAAGCTTCAATAACAATCAAGTTCCCCTGCATCATAATCAAGCTCTCTCGATTCCTCAAAAAAAAAAGATCGATAAAGCGCGAAACGAACAGTTAGAAAAAAAAATTTCTGCGCAATAACGAACTAAACTGCGCACAAACTTTGCTCCAACTCGTGACGAAATACCGTCTATCGTTGCGACTCACAATTCTGCGCTCGCAAGCTCCTCAAAGCTTGCGACGCACAGCACGTCCACACAGCTTTCTTCCGAATACCTTGTATCCGTCAAAATCGCAATTAGTCGAAGCCCGCGCCGAAACGTAAAAAATACATTATCCCACCTCCCAACGCTTGCGTCAACCTCAACAGTCGGCGCCGCGCGAGGGATATCACGGGATCGCTATATATAGCGCGTCTTCCCTCGCGCGCAAGCTTAATTTACGTCTCTCCCGACTTTATAAATATAGCGCGAAAGGCGCGTGTGCGCGAGACGTCTCGTCCGGTCGAATCACTTTTCCCCTCCTCCACGAGTCACACTTATACTGCGCTCGGGATGTGTCAAAAGTTCACGTGTACCACCGGCCACTAGAAGCTCGCGTGCAAGTGATGTGCGCTATCTGTATCGACAGCTTCTGCATCTATAGGTATACGAGCTTGTATTAGAGAAGACACGCGCGCGAGAGAAAATTCCCGAGGAAATAAAAGTTGGGTGTGCAGCAGTGCTCGATAGTTGTCTCCTTCCGCGGGATAACGTATACCTATACGTATAGTACGATGCTCACCGTGTAATTGAAATTTTCGCTCGACTACTGCTTACGTACAGGTAGTCGCGTGGTGTACTTATCGCTGTTATTATAGAGTGTGCAGGTGAGTGCAGAGCGAGAGAGAAGAAGGATTTCTAACCACGCGCGAAATGAATTGTCGTGTCTCGAGTGTATTAGCAACTAGAGAGAGAAAGAGATAGAGAGAGAGAGATAGTGACGTAATGCGGCGTCGGGAAGGCGGGCCTTTTCTGAATAAGTCGTATATCGCTGCTATTATTTTTGTAACGGAACAGCTTCCGAAGTGAGCGTAGACGAGTTTTTGCGCGTGCAGCGTCTGGACGAGTTTTTGCGCTTGTACCTCCCCCCCGCCCCAGCCCCCCTTCGGCGGCTTTTTAAGGTTAGGCCACTTTGGAGCTGGATTTTCTAATTTTGGAGTGCATATATAGACACTCCTTTTTTTCCGGGTGCTTGGGGCAATTTTTGGGGGTTAGAAAGTGGGCAAAGGGTTGCTGTGACTGGTGGCTTGGATTTGGTTGCAGGAAAGCAGGCACCTCGAGGACAGCAGAATGAGTTCGTTGATCCGACGAAGGTTTCACTCATTTGTGAACTCGATTACCAGACATCAGAAGTCCATCAGTGCTAAGCGAAGCCAACAGACTCATGCTGCCTTGAATTCCACAACGGAGTGTAATCAGGTAATTACTTTACTGATATTCGTGCAGATAGGTAACTTGTAAAATGGTCGTGGCCTTGAACTTGCTATACTGGATATTGAAATAAGAATTATTGTGTGCATATGTTGGTCCTTTGATGAAATTGAAATTAACTTTACATTAAGAAAGACTATAATAATCTAATGACACCTCTTTTTAAAAAATACATTAAGAAATACTGTAATAATCTAATGACACCTCTTTTTAGTTTTTAATTACTCATAAAAATTAACTTTGATGACTTAGCAGTTTTTATTTGAGAACTTAAGATTGAAATAGAATTGGTACTATAAGTGCAACAATTCTTTATATTGCGTACTAATGATGTAAGTAAAGCTCGTTGCTATTCCACTTGGCATTCTTTTCATTTTATACATTTATATAGTTTCTATTTAAAAATTGCTGTCCAAAAATGCTTGTAACCTCAGACCTTTTGTATTTGTAAATAACTGTGGTTGAATTTCACAGTTAAATTTTATACTCATTTGCAAGCATTATGCACCATTCTCTTTAATGTGTATTGTTTTATTTCAGTTTTCCAACGATGTGGTGCCTGTTTTCAAATATGCTGCACAGTATGGAGACCGAACAGCACTGCGTGATATGCATGGAGACTACACCTACAGAGGCTTACTGTTAAGTGCCAAACAATTTGCAAACGATTTAAATGATATTCTGGGAGAGGGAAGCCAAGAAAGAATAGCATTCCTACTTCCTAATGATGCAAGTTATGTTATAACTCAATGGGCCTGCTGGATCAGTGGCCAAATAGGTAAACACGCAGCCCATGTTAATGTCATCCCTTTCATATTTAATTTTTCCTCTTCATCAATCTATCACTATCATTCAAACAAAAATAGAATTGATATTTACGTTCGTTCGTTATTCAATGTTTTGCAACTATAGTTGGATTATCCGTCCGTTTTGTACTTACAAATGATCAATTCAAGCGCGTATTCTGATAAATGCATTTTTTATCTTAATCTTCGATACAGCGGTACCTCTGAACGATCAACACCCGGCGCCTGTGCTCGACTATTACATCACGGACTCGGATGCAAGAGTTTTCGTCACAACGCAGGAGTATTTGCCAATCGTGGAGCCTCTCATAGCCAAGTGTAATCGGCGCCTTATAGTTTTTGATAATGCACTGCGTGTCTTGGCATCGAAGCCAGATGGTAAATCCGCCAACAACAAAGGCATCATCGAGCGCGAATTCGGGAACATTTTAGACGCGGGCGTCCCGGGAGACTTTTACAACAAAAGCGATGCCATGTTTGTTTATACTTCGGGTACAACCAGTAAACCAAAAGGTAATTCATGTGACGTATTATCAAAGAATGTCTGGAATTATAGGGAAGAAAAGAAATTGCACGTGTTTCCGGCGTAAACTGTACGAGTCAATCGTTTGAAACGTCAAATTGTTATCAAAAACAATCAATTATTATGGATAAGAATATTTGTACGAAACGTGTGCTTTTTGATAGCTTGTCATTTATATTTTTTTAATTCGCTTATCAAGACAGAGTCTAGTTAATCGTACTCACAGCATAGTGATGACTTGAACATAATATTTCTTCCTTATACATGCTGTTGTGTTGATAAGTATTGAAATTGATCAATCTTATTGTAAACATTCTTCAAGAGTTTTTTCTTTCCTCTTATAATCTGCATTTTGCTTTTTTATTATTTGCATTTGCGTATCAAGTCCAAGCCTATTATGAGTCATTGATTTTTCTGTAAGCATACGAACAGAAAATTTAAGCTTCTTCATATGGCTACTGCTTTGACAAAAGTCAAAAAGTGTTTATTCACATTTTTAGAATCGTATTTTTAAGTGTTGCAAAATTGCCAAATCAAATTGCACATTGAAAGAATGAATGAATTATTATTTATAAAAGAGTCTGATGTAACAAGTACACAAAAAATTATATATTTCTTGAGGTTTTTTTGAGCTGCTTCCATGAATGCATGCTGTTTGCATTACTCTTATGTTCAGAGGTAGCTGGAGGTGAGCTGTAAATGTTGAAACGTGTGTTTGACTGTATCAATTAACACAATTTTGGTCATCTCATTAATACTTGTTATATTAGACTAGCCGTCCCAGGTGTTAACTGGTTTGAATTACAAAATTTTTCAAACTGCTATGCAGTGTGACACTGTGCACAATTATTACGTTTCTTTCTCTTAAATCGTAAACGTACATTTTAAAAATATTTTTATTCTAACGCAGGTGTAGTATTGAGTCACAAGAATATTCAGTCTCAGGTGAGCTCCTTGGTGACGGCATGGAAGCATACCGACAAGGATGTATTTCTGCACACGTTACCCTTGCACCACGTGCACGGCATCATCAACGTACTCCTGTGCCCGCTATACGTAGGTGGCCGCTGCGTCATGCTGCCCAAGTTTTCGCCGTCCAGCGTTTGGGCTCAAATCACAGCGGTGAATCTGCAAAACAGCGAAAGAATCAACGTATTCGCCGCTGTGCCAACTATTTACATGAAGCTGATACAGGAGTACGATCAGCTGTTTGCAAATAACAAGAAAATCCGAGAGTACATATTCAATGTGTGCACCACAAAAATCAGGCGAGTCTTTGATAAGGAGTAGAAAGTTCCGTGATCATGTAAGACGTTGAATGTTTTATTTGGGCATGTATATTGCAGGTTAATGGTCAGTGGGTCGGCACCACTTCCAAAGCCGATATTCGATAGGTGGGAGGAGATCACAGGACATCGATTGCTCGAGAGGTACGGTATGAGCGAAGCTGGTATGATTTTGTCAAACCCTCTAGATGGAGAACGAATTCCAGGTGCGTTAAATCGAATTTATTTCACTTTCTTTGTTGGTGTATTAGTAATAGAAATTATTTTAATCTGAGAAATCGATGAATGTAGGAACGGTAGGAACACCACTTCCAGGTGTGGAAATTAGGTTGACTGAAACCGAATCACCGGATTCTGCCTCAGTCAAGGATCCAAAAGTTCTGGTGTATGGTAATTCAAAAAGTAGCAAAATTTTCACTTCTTCGAACGGTCCTGTAAGCGGCGATCTGCAGGTCAAAGGTGACAATGTTTTCAAGCGTTACTGGGAGAGACCGGAAATTACAAAAAAATCCTTCACCGATGACGGATGGTTCAAAACTGGTACGTTATTTAAAAAGAGCGTCAAAGCCTGTAGCAAGCAAATATTTACATGATATTTACGTTTTAGGTGATACCGTGCAGTATGATAATGGCATTTACAGTATGTTAGGTCGAAGTTCGGTTGATATCATTAAGACTGGAGGTTACAAAGTAAGCGCGCTCGAAGTAGAAACCGTTATTCTCGGCCATCCTGATATTGTCGACTGCATAGTGGTTGGTGTGGAGGACTTAATGTGGGGACAAAAAGTAAACAAATCCTAATGCTGTCTGTACGAAAATAATTCTAATCAATCATTGATTTTATTTTCTAAAATTTTATATTATTAGGTGGCAGCTGTCGTTGTAGCGAAAGAAGGCTCCGAATTAATACTGTCCCAGCTTCGTGAATTCGCGAAGAAGTCGTTGGCCAGTTATGCCGCGCCCACTATACTTAAAGTTGTCAACAAAATCCCGAAAAACAGTATGGGAAAGGTCAATAAAACTGACATCGTCCGTATACTGTTCCCTAAGGAAGACCTTTCAGTGACAGCCTCTCCCATTAAGTCAGCAGCTAGTGAAGCCGAAGTTTCTTCCGAAGCAAAAGAAGAAAAAAAAGATGAAATCCATAAACAGGACGACAAGCCTAAGAAAGACAACAAATAGAAAAACGAATACTGAAGAATACGCAAAAGAAAAGAAAAGTGCGCCGAGCGCATCTTACGACCCCGCGACTGAATCTAATTTATGTTTGTTGTAAGATATTTAACTTTAATAATTTAATAATTCGTAAGTTAATTAATATCTCATATTAATTTTTATCGTTAGGACGGACAGGTATCTTAGAAATTCTTTGAAATTTGGGAACAAACAATTGGGAAGACTGAAAATCGAAGTCGTCCGATTATACATTATACAAGTTTGTAACAATATTTATACATTTTAAGGGCGATAACTAATCATTACGCTGAATTTTAGTGATCAGTCTTCCTAGCTGTTTTTTTTTTTGCGAATCTGCGATAATCAGAAGAGAATGGGAAATTGGGGATGATGGTCCGTAGAGCGGAAACATAAAATTATACACGTACTCGGGTGTCGAGGAGAAAAATTTTTTGAAAAAAATCAAACATTTTCACATTTGAGCTAATGCTCATACATCGAAACTTACCATGTGCTGATTGTTTTAACAAAGTTAGCAGTACTAATGTTGTACCAATGGTATTCGCGTCTAGACACGTAAAGCGTAAATATTGTTCGCTATTAGTAGATAAAAATACTTATGATTTTGTGATGAAATGAAGAGTGAGTGATCTTTACATCTTAGTTTAAGGAAATTTGCGGTTAATTCAAGCTCGCGATTATACTAACTACTAAATTTGTGATAGATTCTAAAAACCAGGGGAATATTAAAATTTTGTATTCTCGTTAACGACTAAATTTGAAAAAGTTAAGTTACGCGTTACGAGCTCACCCAACGTTTTTAAGATTTTTGTAACAATCGATCAGGGAATCAAACAGCAACGCACGCATTTTCTAATGAACAAACTCCATAGTAGAGCACGAGTGATAGGCAACATATACATAAGCAAGAAATAGAGTATGTGTGTTGTGCATGCGCTTGAAAAAGTACGTCGCCAGTTGTGATTTTAAGTCTGCATTGACGAAAAGAAGAGCCGATAACATATAAGAGAATTTGTTAGTCAATAAATTTCACGAGTCATTGCGAAAAGCTTTATTGATAAATAAAAATCGTACGAGTTAAAACAACAAGCTTGTAACTCTGTGTCGTTCGTTATTCACATAGCCCAGGTATGACTCAGTTGTAAGCCTCTCTCTCTTGGAAAAGTGTCGGCAGGTTACAAATTAGGAGTCAATTCGATTGCGAGGGTGCTTACAAGAAAACGTTTTTAACTATATCCCCCGCGCGGCTATCAAGATGTACCTGTGTCAAACACACGGATATAGACGAGAGAAAGAGAGTGCCGCTTGCGCGCGCGCGTTGCATAGTTTCACAGTGAGATGGCCAAGGGGATTTATCCCCCCGGCTACCAGGAACTGATAAGAAGCGCCCGGAGCTCGAGTTCGGTTCCGGAGAGAGGGGGATATATACTAATGAAAAAAATTCCGAAAGCAGCTGTCGCAGGCGGTGCGTGTATGCGTGTATTTTACGGGGAGAGCGCGGTGCGCGTTTGTGAAGAGGAGGAAAAATCGGCACCTCTCGCTCCAACGCACATCGTAATGTATACTTGTGTATACCTCCGACGCATTAGGACCGCACGCAAGAGAGCATTATACGCATAGAGACAGAGAGACGAGAGAGAGAGAGAGAGAGAGAGAGAAAGAGCGACACGTTCCGGAATTCCTCGAGGCGCTGCACGCACGCGCGGGGCCGTTAAAAATCTTGGCGAGATAATCGGGGCCAGATGGAAACTCTGTTAAATCGACATCGAGAGACCCCTGCTGCTGTAGTGCGTCCGTGCGTGTGTGTATACGCGTATGCGTACATCCTGTGTGTGAATCGCCGTTAAAAAGAGGTAGGAGAGAGAGAGAGAGAGAGAGAGGGAGGGAGGGAGAGTAGCATTCTTACTACCTGAAATTGTCATTAAGCTCCGATGGGGGCCGCCGGCTGCAGATGCGATAAGCCGCGTTCGCTCGCTCGCAAGCTGAGATGGTAGATAGCGGCTGCTGCTGCTGCTGCTGTTGCTCCCGCAGAAGGCAGTGAGCGAGAGAGAGAGAGAGAGAATGTGTCCGTAGGTATATATACCTGTATACACAAGATGGTACACACGGGCGAAGCGAAGCTGCTGCTGCTGCTGCTGCTCTTTCGGACGGAGAGGAGTTTATCTGTCGGAATAAAGCCATTACCTGCGATACTACACGCGCGCCTGGGAAGAGAGAATGGTGGTGGGCGGGATGTTGCTTTGAGCAAGGGGGGTCTCTCTCTTTCTCTCTCTCTCTCTCTCTCTCTGCCTACCTACTGCGCTTGTTCTCTTTTTCTCCCGCTGCTTTGCTTCTTTCCTCTTCTCTCTCTCTCTCTTTCTCCCCGTATCTCCTTCGTTTTTTTCCTCTTTTCGTCGGAGAGATAGGAGAGAGCAAGAGAGCGAGAGACTTTCGGCTGGGGGGGATACGTGTATATATATGCGTATGGTATTAGGCAAAAAGTCGGAGGTTGTACCTACAACTTTATGAATGATATGTATAGCAGGAAGGCGTCCGCGCGCGCGCGCGATTTCTTTATTTTTTTTCGTCGGCGAGCCGAGAGCTGCTCTCTCTCTCTCTCTCTCTCTCTCTCTCTCTTGTGTATTGCGACGATGGAATCTCAGTAGGAAGAAAAAGTGAGATATACGCACACAGCGCGTGTATACGATATAATTAATCAAAAGTTCACCGGGCTCCTTCGTTCCTTTTTTTCTTCTTTTACGTGTATTATACACTCCCCGAGCTGCAGCGCGCGCGTGCGCGTCTCTGGGCTCAGCGTATTATATCCGCTCGAGTTGCAGCGCCGCGTTTGTTGTATTACGTATTGGAAATTATTCTTTGTTCGCGGGTTGTATATATATTGGGCAATCGAGTGCGTGCGTTATTGTTTCCAAGTCGGGCCGAACGAGGACGATGATTAATGGAGGGACGATGACAGGGGGCTTTATCGATTAGGATCTATTTCATTTTCCATAATGATCGATTCTTTCAGCCAGTCGTCGTGCGCTCGTCGTCGTCGTCGTCGTCCGCGCAACCGATTCCTCTCTCTCTCTCTCTCTCTGCTCTAGACTTTTTTTCAGCTCGAGCGATCCTCTCCGTATGGGAAAAAGAAAATTCTCTCTTCCGCTCCCTGCGTGTGTGTACTCGCGTGAATTATACGCGCAAAGATTCTGCGTACACACACATATACATACGCGAGGCGTTGGCATCTCTCGCGCGCTATACCTATATAGAAAGGCTGGATACTCGTTGCCGCTGCTGCTGCTGCTGCTGCTGCTGCAGGCTCGCCTTGATGGGCCTCTCCTCGCGCGCTTGGCGGCACATTCTCGCTCTCGCCGTTAATATATTCCCCGCGGGGCATGTACATACCTACGTGTGCTGCTGCTGCCGCTGCCGCTGTAGCGGAGATCGTTATGCGTGCGCGCGATACGATGCTGGATACTTTTAGGTCAGAGCTACAGAGAGTAAGAGAGAGAGAGAGAGAGAATCGATGTGCCGAGAGACGAGGGGATATATTGGCGACGAGGTGTCTGGTCGTGCTCTCCGTCGTGGAGGAGAGCTGAAACGATTGTGCGCGTGTAAATATAGAAACGATTTTTTTTCTCTCACTCTCCTGCTCTCCTCGCAACGCAAACGCGGCTAAAGCGATACATTCGGCGATATTTCGTCAGACGAATTATAATTGAGGAGAGAAAGATATTTTTTGATAAATATTTATGCGACATTGAGATTACATGACGAACACCGGAACTCTTTCGGCTGTGGTATACAGCATTCTCGAGAGCGATTAAGGCGTTTTAGCGGACGTTCTCGCTCGCCGCGGCTGAATTTAAACGAAGCGCGCGCGTATATAAGAGATCTCGTTTTCCTGCGTATCAGTCGCAATAAGTAAATAATAATTTCACGGCTTATTATACACAGTGTAACCGACGAGTTCCGCTACCGATTTTCTGCGGGAAGAAATTCCTTCCGGTCGCTTCGTCAGCGCTAAAAATACGCCGTACGCTGCACCTCGTTATCGAAAATTCGCGCGCACCGCGCACGCCGAAAGTGTATACGCACGCGTTTACTGCGATATACGCGCGACCGCGGCAGCGTTACAGTCCGCGTCGCGGCGTTCGATCAATTAAGCTCCCAAAGCCGCAGACGTCACGCTCGGGAATGCATTTCGATCGGACTCTCTTCTCTGTCCCACACACCCCCGAGTATAATTCACGGGGAAAATTAAAGTAACACGAAAATCGGCTGCAAAATAGTCATCCGCTTTAAAAAGCTTATATACACACGTATAATACGTGAACGTGTGTGTATATAGTTATAGGTATATACGTATATACGTATGCGTGTATATAAGTGAGTACTGGTCCCCCTTATAACGATGACTAATCGTAAACCACAAGCGCGCGGGCTGCCGTGGCCTCAGCTCGAGAGTATTTATCAGGGATCGTTAAGATTCGTGTTTGTACAACTCTCGAGAAAAAAAAGAATTTCTTTCACGGGGCGGTTAAGAAAAGTATATATAACGTCGCACCGCCGCCGCCGCCGCCGCGCGCGACAATACCGATTTTTCGAATCTCCGCGCTATTTTTAGCCGATCGCCTCACGCCCGCCTTTACGCAAATGTGTATATATATATATAAGTCGGTGTATTACGCGCACCGAGAAATAAAGAGAGACATTATGCATTTCGCGGAAGAATCGCGGCGTACACGAGACGACAGTCGCGCTATTCGAGAGTGAAAATTGGCGCGCGCGCGCGTGCGGAGGGTTTTGAAAAAGGAAATAATGTCATCAAGCGACGCGCGCGCGCGCAGGTGCGCGCTGCAGATCTCGCGTTCCCGGTATATACGCGCCGCGCCGAGAAAAAAGAGGAGGAGACGCGACGAGCCGGAGGAGGAAAAGCTCGCGAGGAAAGAGATATAAACGAGTGTGTGCAGTGCCGCCGCAGCCGTGTACGGGGGAGAAAAAGGAAGGCGCATCTGGTGGAAGCCACCTGTTCCTGCGCGCGCACCTATCGAGAGAGAGAGAGAGAGAGGATGCAATGATGAGGATGCCGCTCTGGAAGGTGCTTTAGCCGATCTATACTGGACAGCTGCGCGCACGTGTGCTGAATAGGGAGCCGAGCTTCTCTCCTCGTTTTTCTCGATTTTTCACCGGCTATGTGGTTGGCGATCGCGAGTGGTACCCGCGTTTATTTATTTTCTTGTTTTATAGCGTAAAATAATAAGTGTGTATAAATGTTGTACAGCGGAGAGCTTCGGTGGCGGGAGGGCGCGGGAGAGAAAAGATTTTAGCCGAAGGAATCGCGCTAAGTGGGTTTAAGGGCCAATTAAGCATTCAAATTTCGCGCCGTAATAATACACACGGCGGGCGAGAGTATACGCGAAGCGAGTGTAATTGGCTTGTAACAAAGAATGTATATACGTAAGTGAAATCACAATGAATCACATGTATACTCGCCGTGCTCGGAATGACGCTTGAATAACGCATTAAAATCATGTAAATTGAATATCGCTGCGGTGTATACGAGCAAAAGATATCGTTTAAAACGCGCGAGCCTGAAACCTCGTGAAACGATCGATAATAATTCATAACGAAGGGCAGCGAAGTCGCACTTTTTCGCAATTTCGCTTTTTATTCGCATTTTCGTATATACAAGCGAATTATTCGTTTTCATTTTTCTCTCTTGTCGTATTCCGGCGCAAAATTTAAATTTTTAATTGACTTTCGGACTCGCTCGTGCAGCCGCAGCCGCCGCAGCAGAAAATCTTTTATCGTAAAAGTAAATATTCCTCGATCGTGTGCGGCGTCCGCGGCGTAAAAAAACGAAAATTCGGAGTGAGGCGCACCATTGCTCAAGCGCCGCGACGGTGGCGGTAAACCGAATTTATTAAAGCAACGAGGAATATCGTTATACTCCGCGAGGCGAATTTTTCCTTTTGCCGTCGCGTTCGCTATTGTGTTTCTCCTTTTGGCTGAGCGGCCGCGAGGAGCATTTTCGTGAGCGAGTGTGCCATAATGCTGTATATATATATATATACACACACATATATATGCGCGCGAGCGCGAGCGCACCGTCGGCAAAAATTCATTTTCGCATCGGCATTATGCGCGCGGCGAAAAAAAAGGCATATTCATTAAGCCTCCAGAAAGTAAAAAACGCATCAGCAGCGGCAGCCGCGGCGGCAGCAGCAGCAGCAGCAGCCTCTACACCAGAAGAGCAAATCAAAGCAAAAAAGCAAGTGGCTCTCGCAAAAACGTCGAAATCCATCCGTCGTGTGCGTCTCCCGCCCTCCTCTCTCGTCTTCTCGCTCTCCCTCGAACATGTCCTTCCGTTTCACGACTCGTTCTGGGGCCCCCCCCCCTCCCCCGACCGTATTAATAAAGACCGTCGAAAATAGCCATAACCATCAAAAGTTTTCCGCCGCCGAAAGGCGCTTAATTTACGAAATCGTCAAATGACCGGCCGATAAATTACGCCGACGAGAGCGAAAAGGGTATATACATTCGCTTGTGTGCGTGTGTGCGCGTGTGTATATATAGACGAGCATATAAGCCGAGAGAGGAGAGAGAAGAGAGAGAGAGAAAAAAAATAAAGTTAAAAAGCCGCCAAGAGCGCGCGCATGATTATCGCTGGATTTATAGGTTTTTACGAGAGCCATAAAAATTCCCGGGCGAAAGGGATCACGCGTGAATTTCCTGTGTGTGTATATAGAGAGAGAAAGAGAAAAAAAAAGGAGTCGCCGCGCATACGCGCCGGAGTTTCTGTGCCCGTACGCGTGTATATATGCGCGCGCGGCTGTGTTATGAGAGAAAGAGGCTGGACAGTCGTAACTCGAGGGGAGGAAGTACTGAAATTTGAATTTCCTGGCGGAGAAGAATTTTGAGCGACGCGCCTTCGAAGAAGATACGGACGCACTGCGCGCATACAACACGTCCAGAGAGCTTATTGAAAAAAAAAATTTTTTCTCGCAACGATCGCAAGCTCGCGCGAATATCGGCTCTCTTAGAGCAAGAAAGAGAGGAGAGTGAGAGTCAAGGGGGGGAGGGAATGATCAGCTTGACAAAATTGCCTCCGCTTCTCCTTTTCGCGAAGTCTCTTCGCACGCCGGCCTATCAAGAGAAATAGAGAAGAAGCCCGACGACGAGCGAGGCGAATTCAATTTTCTCAGCTCTTTCCTGTGTTATACATACAATATCGTATAATATACGCACATGGCACACACGATGAATGTATAGCACACAAACACATGTACGTCTGCTACATACCTGCTATTTCTCTCTCTCTCTCTCCTTCTTTCTCCCGTACAATAATATACGTGTCTACAGGTGACTTACTTTACATAAGTGCACGTATACACTTTCACTCGGTTGTAAAAAAAAAGAAAATACTGCGAAGAAAAAAGAAACGTCGGCGTTAAAGAAACGTATACACGTATGTGTATATCTGTATACACGACACGCACACGAACGCGCGCGCGCGCGCGCACCGCACGAGAGGTGCAGATCGGGAGACGAGAGCGCGACGAAAAAAAAAAAAAACAAGGCAACGGCGAGTCATCTCTCTGAACCCATAATCATCGCGTCTGCACATCGCACACGTACACACATGCGCGCGCCGAGTCTGCGGCGTGGGTTTTACCCAGAAATCGTCTTTTCTCTCTCCGCGGCGCGCACCAGCGGAAATGTGTCGCAAGTGCTGAATTAGCAAGTGGGAAGTCGGAATTGGGCAGACAGCACGGCGCTGCATTACTCATATTGCTGTTTGCTCTCTCTCTCTCTCTCTCTCTTCTTTTTGTTTTCGCGACTGTGTGAAAGAGAGAGAGAGAGAGAGAGAGGGGGAACTTAATTTCCGCAAAGTTTTCGGAGTCTTAGACGATGCGGTCAGCAATTAGTCGAAGTAGAGTCTCTCTCTCTCTCTCTCTCTCTCTCTCTCTCTCTCTCTCTCTCTCGAAAAATAATCGAGCGCGACGAAGAAGCTCCCAAATTAATTGCGCCGGTTTCGCTGCGCGCGCGCCCCGTGAAGCTCCTCTTAAGTATATATAATATATATATATATGTGTGTGTGAGCATATACGCGCACATATTATACGCATATATGTAGAAAAAGAAAAAAGAAAGAGCGAGAGAGCTGCACGCGTGCATAAATAAAGCGAGTATAAAAACGCCGAGTGGAATTAATTTTCGGAGCGGATCTCTCTCTCTCTCTCTCTCACTCTCTCTCTCCCTCTTTAGACGATTCGGAGAATCAATTAACCCTCGCCCTGCGCGATTTTCCCCCAAAGCAGCGGCAGCAGGAGCGCACCGGGCGTAAGTCCTCCTAATCGTAATCTTCGTCACTTTATGCGCCTCGAGTGGACATCTGTTATATCGTCGTCGGCTTCTCTCTGTCTCTCTGTCTCTCTCTCTCTCTCTCTCCGTGTGCTTTTCCCGAAAAAATTCCGAGGCTTCACCTGTTGCGCAGGTATGTATAGAGAGGCGCTCGTCGTCTCTTTTGCGGGCTTGGCACCTTTTTCTCTTTCCTACGGGTGGTCCCTTTTTCGGGGCGCAGAGGAGCTGCGTGCGCAAGAGGAGAGAGAGAGAGAGAGAGCCTCTTTATAGAGCAATTACGTGAATCGGCAGGATTCGCCGCCGCTGCCTTCGCCGCGAGCCGTTCCCCAGGCTCATTGCCGAGGGATTAATTTGGCTGGGGAATTTTTGCGGTCTCGTCTCTCTTTCTCTCTCTCTCTCGCTCTCGGCTGCAGAGAGAGAGAGAGAGAGAGAGAGAAAGAGTCTCGAATTAATTTTTCACGCGCGTATAAGCGTCTGCGTCTTTTCTCCTGGCGTTACTTATGCGTCTTTGAGTGCGTTTGTGTGTATATATGACTAAGTGGGGGGGGATTAATTTGGGACCGATTTGCATTTCGACGCGAAGGACGAGGTGGCGCCTTGAAGAAATTTTCAAGCGAGAGGGGGGATGGTCGATTCGTAGATTTTCGAGGGGTTAACATTTAATTAAATAATTTAGTGCACCTTCTGATGTATTGTAAAAATATAGTCTTTCGACAAAATCAAAGGAATTGCGACAATCGATTTTTCAAATTTTCGTACGCTTATGCAGATATTATACTACCTTATAAAATATATATTAGTAAATTTATGAAGAGCTAGGGTAATTAAATAAATATTTCATTAGTAATTCCCTTAAATTTTTTTCTTAGCGTACTAATCGTTACCAAATAAAATAAATAATACTTTCATGCATCCCACATTAAATACATGTATTTATAGATAATCATCTACCATCAAGTGACAACTCGAATAATGCCAAGCTTTTACTTACTAAATGTGTAATAAACTTTTTTATTTTTAATGGACTTTTATCATCAAGATTAATTACTTCATTTCGTTCGAATAATTGACAATTAAATTACGCATACTGATGAAGCATTAAAACGCCCCTGTAAATTTTTACATTTTTACGGCGTAATAAGCGCAATTTGATTCTTGCGCAACGAGAGCACGCGTTTAAAAAAAAAAAATTACAACTCGCATCAAGGGTACACGCGCTCGCCCTCGCAGCTACTCGAATGCGCGTAAAAGGGTGTAGCACTTTTTCCTTCGAGCGAAATAAAAAGCTCAGCGCCGCGCAGCGGATTCGCTCGTTACACACTCAAAATCCAATTATAAGCGCCGGAGAGAAGCCGGGGACTGAATCCAGTAGTAGTCGACACTTCCGTCTCCTATGTGTCCGAGTAAATATTTGTCCGGTCCCGTGAAAGCAGCCTCTAAACACACGCGGCCTTTTGTCGGGAGCACAAAGCCGGTCCTCATTCACGTCTATCTCCCTCTTTCTCCATCTCCATCTCACAGCAGCAGTCTCCGGAGTCTCGGCCGAAAGGACCGCGCGTCGAAACATCAAAGCTCGTCCCAAATCATTCATAAAATCCGAGGCTCGCTGACACATCCACTGACAAACCTCCCATACAGCTAAGGAATCTATCCATCCCCGGTCATCTCCTTAAAAAAAAGAGAGAGAGAGAGAGAGAGACAGAGAGAAGAACAAGAGGAACCGCCGCGCAACGGGCGACCAATTTTCCACCTCGGAACTATTTCCACACACACAGAGTGAGTGAGAGGAGGCCTCGTTCCCACAGGGAGCGATTCGCAGTGAGTCATCGCTCGTCGAGCTCATTTTCCGAAATGGACTTTCCTGGGTTAAACGAAAATCGCCAGAGATAAGGGACGAGGCTGGAGAAGTTTTCGTAGAACTACAAAGGTATATACGAGACCGCCGCCTCGAACGCGAGGCCCCCCCGCTCGCTTTTCTCGGGTTTCTTATCTCGGAGAAATGCTGTGTGTGCACTGTGCTGTGTGTATTAAAAACTCGCTTGTCCCGACGACTTTGGCGAAAATTGCTGCGACACGCTCGTCGTCGAGAACGTTTTAGAACGTTCGAGAGCGTTGTTGGGATTTACTGCACAGTTTCACGAAACAAACAGAAGAATGTTTGTGTTCTCGAAGTGGATATCCCGCACTGTGCAATGTACATACTGTGTTGAAAGTTGATTTGAAATAAAATAAATTTAAAATAAAAATTTGATTAAAAATAATTTTACGATGTAACCTGCATTGTACAGTAATTCTTCTTGTATACGAGTTGCAGTGTGATATTTGTAAAAAAGCTGCAATGACACTGTTACAAGAATATTTACTTGCAAGAAGAAAAAAAACGTTG
Source organism: Philotrypesis tridentata (assembly GCA_018906965.1). NCBI lineage: Eukaryota > Metazoa > Arthropoda > Insecta > Hymenoptera > Pteromalidae > Philotrypesis > Philotrypesis tridentata. The sequence continues at coordinate 4,949,464 of JACCIB010000009.1, read as the reverse complement.
TACAGTTTTGTCACTGATCTCTCACGCGAAATAATAAACTTATGCGACAAGCGAAGAAAAGTCTACGTATAATAACACAAGTATAACAAGTACAAAACCGATCAATCTGCGCAGAAAATAAAACTGCGCGTATACTTAAAAAATTTCAGGCTGTATATAAAAATTCAAGTACGTCTCGCGATTGCTTTACGTGCAACATAGCAATTTTTCCTACGGAAAAAAGTAAATTTTTCTCACGACGAGGAAAGAGAGACGAGAGCGCGCGCGAGAGAGAGAGAGAGAGACATGTACATTTTTATTGCTCTCTCGTCGTACCGATTTTAAATCGACCGTCCAATTACACAAGATTGCGCGTAAACGCTACTCCATTATAATAACTACCCCCTGTCCCCCACCTCCCCCCTCCCCCTCGCCCCGATATTTAAATTCGCAATCTTCCCACACGTCGATTCAGCCATCTCGCATTCCATCCCTCAATCGAGTCCTCTATGCAAATGCCGATCCAGAGAACGCGTGCGCAGTATACATCCCTATATATATATCTATCAGACGGGGGAGGAGGGGGGCGCATCTATATATCTTACACATATCTACCGCGCGTGTGTATATACACGTATACACGTATGCGCGCGCGCAGTGGTTGTCGCGAGAGGAGGATTGAACGAGCCACCCGCGCATCGCGAAGAGATCGCAATCTCTCTCTCTCTCTCTCTCTCTCTCTCTCGTTCTCTTCCCGATGGCTTCGCGGAATCGTGACAAAATTTCTATATCTCGTCCTTCTCCCCGGTCCGCCGCCGCCGCTGATCGTATGAGAGATTCCTCTCGATTTCGCGGATCCTTTGTTTCGGATCGCCCCTTTGTTCTTCGGGGCTCTCTTCTCTCTCTCTCTCTCTCTCTCTCGGGCTGACGTTACATGCGTGTGTGGTTGCGACTCTCTCTCTCTCTCGAGATCCTCTATACTCGTCTGTCTCTGCGCGCACGTGTGTGTGCGTGTTACATACACATATATTTGTTTCTCAATCCTTCCGTCATATATATATAGAGACGTTATACACGACTCGTTCGCGAGTGTAATACACCAGGCGAGATCCATATACCTCGTTTCTGGAGGGATGGACACGCGGAGAGAGGAGGTATTCGCGGAATGCCGAGGAATTATGTTTTCGGGTGTTCCTTGCATATTTACACGGGATGAATGTCTTCTCTCTCTCTCTCTCTCTCTCTCTCTCTCTCTCGGACGTGTATAATGAAGACACGCTCTTTAGCCACGCGCTTTTTTCCCATGGCAGAGTCGCCGAGTCTGCCGCAGCATCTCTCGCACACTCACACACACACACACGCGAGCGAGCGAGCGCACACTCGCACACAGAGAGACGAGAGAGACGCGAATATATATATCTAAAAATATACACCCGGTCGTGTATCCCGAAAGATTCGCCGGGCCAAATCCGCGGCTCGTTTCTCACAGAGCGAGAGAGAGTGTGTGTACCCTCTCGGTCCTGGAGCGAGGAGGCCGAGAGAGAAAGAGAGAGAGAGAGAGGAAGACACATCCCCGCGGGGCTGCCGAGGAGAGAGAGAGAGAGAGACGGTAAAGTGCCTTCCACGAAGGTGGTCTCTCATTTGGCCACACACAAAATGATAGTCCGCGCACGCGCTCGAAAACCAACGAGAGCAGAGGCCGGGAGGAGGAGGGAATATGGCCCAAGGAGAATTTCGTGTGTGCGTCTGTCTGTGTGTGTGTGTGTGTGTGTGTGCGTTTGTGCGAGGGAGAAACCGTGTGGGAAATGGATAAGAGGCTGCGGGGAAAGGACCGGGGGGATGAGTGAAAATTTGGAGAGGATTTCGATGATTAATTGATCCACGAGGACTCTCGGTATAATGATGTTGTTTCCTTTTGGCCGACGCTGCAGCGCGTATTGTCGGAGGATAAAGACTATTGTGATCCGAGTCGACGATTTCATTGATTTATTTGACTGCGTGGCGTGTGTGCAGTGTATTTGTACAGTGGATTCTGATGGGGTACGTCTGACAGGTGAGTCTAGAGGATTACGTCAAATTTCTCAAAATTTTAAATGGTTTTCTAATAATATTCACTGCGTTCGACTGCTCCTTGCGAAAGGTGTAAGGTAAGACGTTTTTCCACCTTTTTTTAAAACGAATATATACTTCTTTTTTAATAATAATTGCGAATACATTCAAACTTATTTTGAAACTTTAGTGATTTTTATATAGGAATTATTTTATTTAAAATTAAAAATTTTTCAGTTTTAGAACTACTTGCAATAGAAACTAGATATACATTGGTTAGAAGTGAATTATCCTGCTTGATTCCAAATAACAATAAAAAAAAGCTATTTTACGATCCACTCGACATTCAACATTTCCCCTCAAACAGTGAATATTCACTATTCCAAAAGGGAGAAGGAGAGAAAAAGGCAAAGCAGAGTCACGACAACGGAAAAAGCGAAAGAGAATCGTCTCAACGGGTGGCTGTATATATGCCCATTGATAATTGCCGCCGCTGATTCACGTGGGTGAGCTCTCTTTCCCTCTCTGTCTATACTGTACACGGGTACAGCTATATACACGTATATATAACGCTTGATAATGACGGTGATAAAGAGACGAGGCCCTTTTTTCGGCAGCTATTCGCGCACCTCTGCAATCATCAGAAGCAGGAGCAGCAGCAGCAGCAGCCACTGCTATGATTACCTGCGCGCAGAGAGAGAGAGAGATGCCTCCATCTGGAGAGTTGGAGAGCCCTTTGGAAAGAGAGTCGTTAAAGAGAGGCTCGTTTCGATCCTTTTTCGCGAAATAACATGTCGGCGGATAATGGTATCGTTTTAGCGCCAACCGCCTTATACACATCCGCGCGCGCGCTTCGTTCCACCGGTTGCATTACAAATATATATATTTAATATACAGACACACAGACACACACACAGTTAAACGTATATACACAGGTATATTTACACAGATTTGCAATGTACACACGCACACAGACGCGAGCGCGAGGGGAAAAAAAAATTCGTCCCCGCGCGATGAAATTAATTCGAGCGAGCGACGCGAGCGCGCACAATTCTTTCCGCCTGTCGGTGCGCATAAGCGCCGACGCGAAAGCGATACTTTTTCGAGGCTGCGCGCGCGCGGATGCCGAGCTTTTCTGCGGATGGCTATTTGATTGGGGGATGAGAAGCGCGCCGCCTTTGTGAGATGCCGCTAATGTGATTAGCGCGCGGCCGATGGGCTTTGTTTGCACAATTTTTACGCGACTCGCTTTTGGCGGGTTAGACGAGATGATGGGTTGTGTATACAGTATATGGCCTATACGTATGCGTGTCCTCGATTTTCATCGCGTAAAGCGCGATAGTCGATCGACTTTTCACCGAATTCGCGGTGCTCACACAGCAGCCGGAGTCACACGCCTCTCCTCGTGATGTGTGTATATTATGTATACCTGTATAGTGTATACGTGTTTACACAAGTCATTGAGAGAGCAGAGGCCCGATGATCTGTGTGTGCTCTGCGCTAACGAGTGAATAATTCGAAAAACACACAGGCGCATCTCCAGCTCGTAATTCCTTCTGAGAAGGGTCGAAATATTTCAAACGTCTCCACGTGTCAGGCCGCACAAAAGCCTGATGTGCCGCCGCCGCTGCCGCGCGCGGCGCATTATGTATATATAATGTATATATATAGACACTCGAGGCGTGTCGAATCAATTGAATCGATCGGCTTCGATCCTGCGCCTCTGTGAGATCCCGAGTGTGTGTATTAGCATTCATGTATACGTGTCCGTGCGTGTGTGTGTATAACTATATATATTTGTGTGTTCCGTGGACTCCCGTTTGCACTTCCCGCTGCGGCGGACTAAGTATTTTAACGACCGTTATAACGAGCGACGAGCTTTTATTGAATTTTTCGAGAGAGTTTTCCGGCTCTGCGGCTCCGCGTGCTCGTGAACGAGTGTTAATAAGTCATCGGGTGCGGGTCGCGCGGATCGAATTCAAATTTAGTGGTGCGCACGTGCAGGATGTGCTCGATTTACTGCCGGTCGATTTCCGAGCCTTTTGCCCGTTAATTTATTCTAATTGCCTCGGAATCGTGAATTATAGAATTTTTTAATTTCACGAATGTGTTTACGATTTCGGGGATTTTTATGTAGTGAAGTGGAAAGCTCTTAATCTCACCTGTGCGTTTGAGTTGGATTCGAAGATTCAAATTTCGCGCCATAATATACGATGCAGCATACTGCAAAATAAAATAATCGATTTTTGTACATTTATAATTATTAGTCTGTTAAATGTTATATAGTGCGAAATTTGAGAAAAAAGATTTAAGAAACTTTACGTAGATTGTAGATGTTATACGCGTTTGGGAAACATTTAATTCAAGCAAAAATTTTCTTAATTGTAATCTTAAGAAAATATTTTTAAAAATACTATATAAAATATTAGTACTTAGTTTCAATCTTTGATTGACGATACAAGTTTTATTTATTTAAACTAAATATTTTTTTAAATTAAATATACTAAAACAGTTTTCCACTTTAGACCACGACAACATTCATTTCGATCGAAAGAACTTTCACTTTCCAAGCAACAACAACAACAACAACAACAACAGCAACAACAACATCAACTACTCTACGTACACATTCAAATCGCAGAAAAATCCACAACTCAAAAGCACGCATTCACATACTTCGTTTTACTGTCCTTCTCTCTCTCCCGAAGTCCATATATGTATAATTACAAACCCGAGAAAACGAGTACATCCACTTTAACAACCGAAGAGCTTCCCAACAATTTCCTCATCTATCATCAGCCCCCATTTCATTACACCTCATAATAGCCGAGCGCGAATCATCATCCCGCTACTGCTATACTGCATGTATAGTATATACTGCTGCGCGCATGCACTTAAAATTCTTTCCCCGCAAAATCGTCGTCTGCTCGCGTATATCGATCTTGCGCCCCCCCCCCCCCGTCCACACACACACTCACATAATACACGAGAAAGCCCAAGAAATCACTTCCTCTCTACTGGGAATCCTCTCTCTCTCTCATTGCGCGTGTGTGTGTCGACATCATCGCCGCCGCAGCCGCGTAATTTTCCCGCGCAATTCTAAATCGGTTGCGGCTTCTGGGTAAATGCGCTCTCTCTCTCTCTCTCTCTCTCTCTCACTCTGTGCGCGGCATTATAGTCTTCTATATAAGAGCCGCGACGATCGACGCTAATAATCGCCTAAGTCACGCGCTCGGTGAAAGCTCTCGCGTGCAGCGCGACGGCGGCGGCGGCGGCTCGCGCCCACTTATATATATATACGACTTGCGCGAATAGATCGTGTCGGATTGTGTGCCTTTCGTGTACGTGCGTGTCTTTCTCTCTCTCTCTCTCTGTGTTATACGCGCATAATACGCGTAATATATCGCAAGGATACATTACAGGGATATATAGCGAAGTGTGTATAGAAAATTATCGCTGTGCGGCAGCTCGTTTTTTTTTTTCGCCTACTTTATTATCCGTTAAATAGTTTTATATTCATCCTTGAAGCGAACGCTGTGAGCTATGCGTAAGGGGAGATTTATCAAATCGCGCGCGCACGTGTGCTGCTGCTGCTGTTGTAAAGTGAATTGTGAATCGATACATCGGGATTTAAATTATCGGCTATTTAAATCGTCGATCGATTACCGCGCAATATTGTGATCGTAAAGTGTGGTGTACGGTGCCGAGCCCCGTGTCGTATGTGTTGTCGCTGCGCGGCTGCACAGCCTATAATATTGTGCGTTACATACGCCAAGTGATAATATATAATACACAGCCGCGCGTATATAACTCATCGAGCGAAAATACACGAGGAATGAAAATCTTATGCGTATACATACGCGTATACGGCTGTACTTACGGGCTTGTATTATTACTCTCTGACGAAACGATGCCATCCCGACGACTGACATAACAAATTGCAGGGGATGTGCAAACATTACGCGCTTTATATATACATATATATCTTGCGCGCACGCGAGAAAATAGAGCATAAATCATTTCTCGGAAGAAACTAAACACCGCGTGCGCCGCAAATTACGCGCTTTCCAGGCTAAACTGTGTTTGTTCTACATATTATCGCGACAATTTGGTATATATACCACGCGCACCCGTCTCTGCGTGTATTATAAACGAACGTTTTCGATTAATACACCATATATATTACGCTAAAATTGCGCGTGGAAACCTTTTCCTTGCAATTCAGCCGCGCGACACTGCACCTCCCGTGGCGGTTCGACTTTATACACATACACGCGTGTATATATTCGACTATAGCTCGCGAAAAGAAGTCGCCGACGACGGCGGTGGCGGCGGCGGCAGGTATAGAGCGCTTTTATTGGCAATAATTTTTCATTCTCGTTGCCGCGTGTGAATCAGAGCCGTGAGAATGTCCGGCGCTCTCTGCGCGAAAGCTCTCGCTCTCTATTATACACCGATGTATTATATAGCGCAGGAAGCGATAAACATTTTCTTCGGCGACGCCGGCCGTCTCTCTATTTTGAATAAATACACGCGAGCCGCTAATTTTCAAATTCACCGCGAGATTTATCGGTACGAGGAATCAATCGGCCCCCGACGACTTTCCCACACGCGTCAGCTGATTTGCGGAATGTACACATTATGGTATATGCGTGACTGGGAAGAATCGTCTGTTTGGACGTAGCTTTTGATGGATGCGACGAAGAGTCGAATTACGAATTAGAAGTGGATTTTGGCGCTTTCTTCGTATGGAGTTTTACGTGATGTGTAAGATTTAAGAAAGTTATACGCAGTCATTTAAAGTGGTGCGATTACAAATTTTTGGAAACTAGCTTTACTGTAAGGTGATCGTACATATAGTAAGGATTAGTTAAGAAATAATTTGATGTTTTTAATGAGGTACTTTAATTAACTAAGAAAATTAGTAAAATTGTTGCATTCACGTGCGGGACTATTAACTTTTGAATTAATCTACGATGAACAAACAAAATTGCACCGGTCTCTCAGGAGGCATATTCTTAACAGCGTCGAAAAATAATCGAACTTTATTGACGCATTAGCCAATATATGTATTAATATAGCGATAGCCAGAGCGACTCTCCCCTTTATATCGTTAATACGACGCTGCGTCTCTCGGTCAGCTCGGACTTTCCCACAGACCAGCTGATTCGGAGTATACGCGCACAAGGGATGAAAAAGAATTATAAATAACGTTCGCTATCGTAGAGCCATCATCGTATATTATGCACATTCGAAATTCCGCGAGAACTCGAGCTTCTTCTTCTTCTTCTTCTTCTTCTTCTTCTCTGCCAGCGAAGGAGAAGAAGAAGCTTCAGAGCGAGAGAGGGAGAGCGAGAGGTAAAGGAATGGCACGGCGGTGAGGAACAAGGGAGCGGAGAGCGACTCTCTCTCTCTCTCTCTCTCTCTCGCTCGCGAGTTCTCGAGCGGTTGCTGCCCCGCCCCGGCTTCAGGGTCGTCTTAATTACCGGGTGGTCCAGTTCGGAACCCCATAAATATTCCCTCCGCGGCGGCACTCTTTCTGCTCCACTCGCTTCTCTCTCTCTCTCTCTCTCTTCCTTCGCAGTGCGCTCGTGATGTGTGTATGTGTGTGTATTTGTATGTGCGAGTGTCTGCGAGAGAGAGAGAGAGAGAGAGAGAGAGAGAGAGAGAGATATCGATAAACGCCGCGACAGCGCGCGGATAAGCAGAGCCTAAAAGAAGCTCCAGTGGGAAAGGATTCGTGAGAGGGACACGTCTAATGTTCTAATCCCGCTGAGAGAACTCAAGATAACACACTCGCCACGGATATGGCTATACATACTTAACGCTTCTCTCCGACGGATAAAAAGGACTGAGTCTCGGTTTCTCACTCTCTCTCTCTCTCCCTCCCCCCACCTCTCCCTCTCGGAGAGGATCCTCTCTGATGTGCAGTATATAAAGCGCAGCTTCTCGGGACGGCTCTGCGCCTAATTAATCGCGAGAGCGCGCAGTCCGTGTACGTATAGGCTACGTACACGCGTATATCGAATTGAAGCTGCTGCTGCTGCCGCTGCTCTGACGGCAGCGGCGAGCGAGCGCGAGAGAGAAAAGACCGGGGCCCGCTTACACGTTTGTGTATAATTTATGCAAAACGCTGGCAAAAGTATACACATTTTCGTATATACAGAAACGGCAAATACACACACACACGCACACACATACAGGTGTACGGACACTTGCGCTCGCGCGCGCGCGACGACTAAATGTTGAAAGCCAAGAATGATTTGCGTAACGATTCGCTGACGGCTAAATTACAGAGCGCGGCGAAGCCGACTCTCGCGGCAAAATTCAAAACTCCTATGGCAACTCTTTCAGCGAGATACGCGACGACGACGACGACGGCGGCGGCGGGGGGGGGGGGGGAGAAAGAAAAGAATCGAATCGTATTTAGCGTCGGAACTCGGATGTATTCGCCGAGGAATCGCCGGGATTGTTATGTACGAAGGAACTCGATGATCCCGCGAGCGACATCGGAAGCTCTCTCTCTATCGAGAGAGAGAGAGAGAGAGAGAGAGAGAGGCGCGTGATAACACACCGATCGATTTTACGTATATACCTATCGGATTTCACATTAGTGCGGTTGTTTTCCGCTTATATCTGGATTCAGCCGACTTTACGTATGGCGAGCGTTCTCCGCGGACGCGCGGCAAGAAAAAGACTTAATCGCGTAATGAATATGCATATATAGCGCGCGGCGGCTGCTCTCCGCACACCTCGTCGCGCGCGAAACTCGCCGCTGCCGCTGGATGTATTGTATATATAGGTGTATAATATATATGCGTGCGCATATACCGCTGTGCACCGCTGCTCCGAATTCCGAATTGGAATTTCGCTGCTATGCGTATATATGCGTATGTATACCTATTATGCGTATATTTGCATCGAGGAATGCACGTGTGTGGTTGGGATTTTCCTCACGAAAATTGCCTTTTAAACCGAAAGGAAACGGTTATGATGCAATTACATGGTTTTTGTTTGGTTCGGCCGGAGTTATTGCACTTTAAACTTTTTTTTTCTTTTTTTTTCGAGGGAACGGCTACTACCGGCCGAGGGAATAATAGTGGTTTATTTCTTACGGATAGGTGGGCTCGGGATAATGAATGTGCATTGGGAATGAGTTTTTAAGCACATGAAAATTCGATGAAAATAATTTTAAGCAGGGATTCGAGAACTTTGGCAATTTATCGTCGAATTTCAACATTGGACGTGGAGTATAACTGTCGAAATAAGTTTTGTTTTCTCGTTCGACTTTCTTCAGAAAATTTTTTGGTCAGGCTACTGTAACGGGCTTGTAAAATAAGATTCTTTGTAAATTTTCAACCGTTGCTCTGTGCTCAACAAGTTGTATTTTGGAGTTACAACATCAGAATATTTTCACATGTTGTGTCGTTTTAGTTTCATTAAGCACATTTGAATATCTAAGAAATTTATAATTGCACGAATTTAGTATGTACCCGAACATTAATTCATCCATAATCTTTCCTGTACGTAAACTCGAAAATTCATGAATATTCTATGATATAGAGGAGACAGAGATGTAGTTGAACATAAGGTAAACTTGCAAAATAATATTTTTTAATATTTGAAATATATAAAGGGAGTTGTAATTGCTCAAGTGTCTGACTCAAAAGTTGGGGTCAAATTGATAATCGTTTTTTTCAAGCGTAAAAAAATATAGAATTAAGGCTAGTTGGGTATCAAAAATACATAAAAAGTTAGATTTGATATTAAATCTACTAATTTGTAACAATCGATTCAATCTGATTTAAAACTGCACAAATTATGAAAATCATTGACAGAAATTTTTCAACTTTACATCGGTCGCTTCAAAATGTAAAATCTTGAAATTAAAAAACTGTAAGTTCTAACCATCTCCAAGCATATAAATGATTTTTAAAATTAAGATGGTGTACGTACTGATCACTGACTCTCCGTCAATATGCACATGTATATTGTATACTTCTATTCTCCTGATCCAAGCTTTTCCACATTGTCCTCAAAACAAGAGTTTCACAAGAGTTTCTATGCAAAACCATCCGCGTCTATTCGTCGAATAAGAAAAATTTCGTTACCTAACGCGTTGCATTCGATTCGAATAAATCTGTTGACAAGCCCATTACGATGTCACATCGGCTTACGGATTCCGCAATAAAGGCATTCCATCCGGATTCCTTTCGCGACAAAGTCTCCGATTCAGCAGCAGCAGCGCGACAGAGTATTTACCCCTCCCCCCGCCCCCTCGCCGCACGAAGAAGAAAATTCGTCGAAGCAATTAAGGACGAAACATAAGGAAATCAGAGTATAATAGCTCAGCAAACACACGCATACAAAGAAAGAGAGAGAGAGAGAGAGAGAGAGAGAAAGACGGCGCAGAGCTATACAGCGGGGGCTAATTAAAGCCATCCGACCGACAGCCTATATATAACCAGGGGAAAAAAGGAGCAAGTCAAGCAGAAACCCGACAAAATTACAACACGTCCAAACTCCAAAATCAATTGGCCCGCGCGCGCGTCCCGCACAAAGGGCCATCGATAAGCCGCGCGTAATATACCTATACACACACACACACATCGCGTATACTCACGTACAGCACGCATACGGATACGCGCGCGCGCGGAGAGCGGAATCCGAAGAAGCGAGGCGGCAGGGGATCGCGTCGAATCTCACGAGAGAGAGAGAGAGAGAGAGAGAGAGAGAGAGAGACTCGCGTCTCTCGAAGCAGCGCGCAGAGCGAAAGGAAGCCCCCCTTTAAAAAAGCAGACAAACTGGAGTCGAAAGAGAAGAGGAGGAGGAGAGCTGCCGAGAGAGAGAGAAAGAATACACACACACACACACATCCCTTTATCTCCGGCATCTATACTGCGGCCCTCATCGAGATGCTTATCCGCGGCCCGATGTAATTATCTTATCTCAGAATGTAAAGCTGGGAATAATTGAAAAAACAACATGCAATCGGGATGAGAGAGAGAGAGAGAGAGACTCTCTCTCTTGTCGCTTTAATTCCTCTTCCCTCCTCCTCCCCGTCGTCGGTCGTTCCTCGAAACTATACGCGCGATCTCGATTCGCGTGCGTGCTGTTTTAGGCTTTCTCGGGATTCCAGCCTAATTTCCGAAAGTGTCCCGACGATCCTCACCGTCTCTCCCTCCCTACATATACGAGAGGAGAGCATAGCCCTCCGCGACAAGAAAGACCGGGCATTTCGTACAAATTAATTAAGTGGCGCAAGAAACTATCGATCGGCATTCCTCGGAAAATTCCTCGGCTCCTCTCTCTCTCTCTCTCTCTATATCGAATTATACTCGACGGCCCTCTCTCGATCTCCTCTTTTTTTCTCCCCCCCTGATGGTCCTCCTCGCCATTATTCCCCGTATCCCCGGGGGCTAATTAAATTAGCCGCATAGCGACGATCCCCCGCGAAATTTCTCCTTCCACCGCGCGCGCGCTGTGTCTATATACGTTATACACACACACATATATATATAATACCGATCCGGTCCGGTCCGGGGCTCCTCGGACTCGGCTCACGTCCCTGACGCCCGAGAAGAGCGAGAGAGAGAAGAGGTGTAGTGTGTGCGTGAGAGTCGTGTGCCTTCGCAGGAGAGGAATAATCGAGAGCCTCACACACAAACCTCTTCTCTCTCTCTCTCTCTCTCTTTCTCGCACACGATAAGCCGCGCACGCAGCGGCGCAGGCACTTGCCGATCTCCGATCGGCTTCTCTCTCTCTCTCTCTCTCTCGCTCGCTCGCTCGCTCGGCCGTCTCTCCGTGTGCTGCTGCTGCTGCTGCTGCTACACGTCTATATAGGTGTGTGTATACTACAGAGAAACGCCGAGAGAGGACGGCCTCGAGCAGCGCCTCTCTATAGCGAGCAGCCAGCAGCCAGTCAGTAATCGCCCGAGCGGAAAGCCAGCAGCAGCAGCCGTAGCAGCAGCAGCAGCAGCAGCGCCTGCTCTCTCCGCATAATAATATACAAAAGTGCGTCCGAGTGTGCGTGTCGTCTACGCTATACATATATACATGTGTGTCTGTGTAATTGGCGCCGATTTTTCGCCGATATCTGACCGAGACAGCTGTGTGTCCGTGTGCGCGTGTGTATAACGACCGCCGAGACAGACTCCTCGGCGACACACTGACTTCTGCTCCGGACTCCGGGGATCTCTCTCCTGTCTCTCTGTCTGTCTCTCTCTCTCTCTCTCTCTCTCTCGGCCGAGCTTTACATACCGTCCCTCCGAGACATAGAAAGTGTCCGATCGTTACGAAACTCCGTGTGTCTCTCTCTCTCGTCTCTCCTCTCTCCGACGGTGTGTCTGGTGCGCGCGTGCCGTGTGTGCGCGTATATATATATAATATATAATATCGCGGAGAGTCCGCAGATGAGAGAGAGAAGAAAAAAGGGAATCAAGTGCCAGGAATCGTGAAGAGAAGAGAGATACATACACATATTCTCGCAAGTGTGTGGGATACACAATACACCAGCAGCCGGGAATCCGTCTCTCTCTCTCTCTCTCTCTTTCTCTCTGTTCGGAGTGTCGTAAAGGAGAACGAGAGGCGAATGGAGAACGCGGCTGCACGACTACGTTTCACCAGCGGCGAGTGACTCCCCGCAACTCGCTGTGTACATATACCACACATATACATATACACATAGTCGCACCTCGTCGCGCGTATATATATACACACACACACATATACGTACGCGGCGCGAGCGTGTGTATGCGCGAAAAGCAACGGTACGATGTAACGCGACGATTTCTCGCACCTGTTGCCGATCTCTCGCCATAGTGCCCGCGCGCGCGCGCGCGGCTGCAGCTGCCGATTTATTTGCGCGCGTATATATATACGCATATCTGGTATACCGCTCACGCATCGACGCGCAGAGTCGCGACGGTATTTTTGCGCCCGCGCGCGAGCGCGAGAGAGATTCTCCTTTTTCGAGCGCGGCCAGCAGCATCAGCAGCAGCAACAGCAGCAGCAGCAGCAGCAGCAGCGAGGGGAGAGAGAGAGGAATACATATACGTACCGCGGAGCGGCTCGCCGAGGGAAACTTTTGCGTTTCTGGCGCGCCTGCCGAGCTGGGAATATTATTCACGCACGCGCGCGCAACACTGGCGGATCGCCGAGATAAAGAAGAGATGCCGTGGCTGTCGCTGACGCTTCGGACCCACGGCTAGAAGGTGAGTCTCTCATGAGAGAGAGAGAGAGAGAGAGAGAGGGAGAGAATATCGTATATATATATATGCTTATGATGTATGCTACACATACACGTCCGTGTCTTACACGGACATGCGATCACGCATTAATGCACACACGGAGGAATCGCCGTGTGTATTATGTGTTATAATACTCGCGGCACCGGTCCAGCTTCTCTCGCTCGGGACACATTTCGTAGATTCGTCCGAAAAACGGGACTTTCTGGTTTTCTCTCTCGCTCGCTCGCGCGCGCGACGCATTCCGATGTAGGCGCGAGCGGGAGAGAAAAATGCGCGAAATTTTTTCTTCTCTCTCTCTCTCTCTCTCGCTCGCTCGCTCTCTCAGCCGAGAGATCCCCGCTAATATTCGCGTGCGAGCCGCGCGCGTAAGCGCGGAGAGAGAGAGAGAGAAAGAGAGAGAGAGAGAGAGGAAGAAAAAAAGGACGATGAGGAGGAAAACGAGAGTCGTAAAAACATTTTGTGAAAGTACACGCACACACGCACACACACACACAGAGGCGCTCGCTCACGCGCACGCGCGCAGCGAGCGCGTCGGGAGAGTCGCTCTCGGGATACGCGCGCATACGTATATATATATAATGCTTGATAAAAATCGCAAAAGTAACTCACGGGAAATTATACCGAGCGAGAGAGAGAGAGAGAGGCTATCTTTTTTTCTCTCCTTGTCTTAAAACCGCACGGCGTGCGTATATACGCACACACACACACACACACACACACACACACACACACAGAGAACACGAGAGCGTTATAGGTTCTAGAGCGCGGTTTCCGCGATATTTCCTGGAGGCGAGCACGCGCGCGCGCGCGTTCTCGTTGATTATATTTTCGACGATGACGTGACTCTCTCTCTCTCTCTCTCTCGCTTGGCTCTGTTACTCTCCGCGCCGTGCGGCACTCTCGGGCCGAACTGCTATTATAATGTGCACAGCGTACGTATACACCTACTTTTCCGCCTGGAAATGCGCGCACGTGCGCACGAGCCCGTGCGGGGGTCGAACCCTCCCGTTAAATATACGCACGGCTTTAGTAGACCGCTTGGCTTCGCCGAACTGCTATATATATACGCATAGGTCGCATGTACCACCTACATATATATATAGAGAGAGAGTTGCAGTTTTACAGTCGAGAGATTTGCGTCCTCTATACGACACGAGGTATATGTATGTATATATAGGCACAGAGTGAGAGAGCTCTGCGCACCTTCCAATCTTTTACGATATTATTATGCGCGTAGCTTTGTGTCTCTGCGGGCTCTCGCTCGGCGCGTCGTAAATCTCGAAGGGGGGGTGGGAGGGGGATGAAGACACCGAGGTATTACAGGGGAGAAACAAACAAGCCGCGTGCGGACGTTAAGCGGGCGCAGTGTGTGCGAAGAGAGGAAAAATTAAATTCGGTAATACGGTGGAGAGCCCGCTGCGGTCTGTCGGTACACTTGAGTGTATTATATATTATATACACGTGCCTCGAGTGCCGTGCGCACATAACGAGGGAGAACCGACGCGGCAGACCCGTCGACGCCTAGAACACACGACGTGTAATTATACGGGAGATCCGGAAGCTCTTACCTGGACTCTCTTTCGAGAGAAAGAGAGAGAGAGAGAGAGGCGCAGGTGGGAAAACCTCCTGTATTTTTCTCTCCGCTCCCTCTATAGCAAGGTGTAGATCGCCGCTCGGAGTTATTCTAATACTCGAGGACTCGGGGGTTGGGAGACACCCTGTTAATCTTCGACTTTGCCCGATGAGTCATAAAATTTTCTGTGCCACAAAGTCTGCAGGTAACGCTCGTACAGAGGAAAGAGTGCGCAAGCGAGCGGGAGTCAAGTACCTGCACAGCGGGACTCCTCCGAGGCACTATATATACGCTTGCAGTGTGCAAAAGTTTATTATCAGTTGCAATAAAATCCGAGGGGGCCGGGTTACGCTCACGCAATATACAACCAGACTAATCCTTACTTGGAAATTTTTCAAATTACGGTAAAGTCGACCACTGGTTGTCTGGTGGAAGATTCACGGTGTATTATACGTAGGCTGGGCTGACTCTCGTTATAGCCGACGTGTCGAAGGGGGTGTGCTCGTCTGAAAAGTCAATTACAAAGTTGAATTTCGCGCTGTGTGCATGTATAAGGTGACAAAGACGAGAACAAACGCAGATACACACGCATACACGTACACACAGCCACATATCGGCTAATAGTAGAAATTGACTTTTGCAATAAATCACTGAAGTGCCGGGTGTAGCCTGCCCTCGTCCGGTTGCGAGCAATGATCCCATTGTTACAAAGCCGAAAATTCCTACACTTCCCAGTGTCCGAATGAAAGGAAAAGTGTTGAATTTGTTAAGGGAATGGATTATTATAAGTGTATAGCGTAGGGCACCGAGCCATCGCTCGTGATTTTGTAAAATCTAAATTTTCGTATATTATAATTAAATGGGTTATTAAGCAACGGAGGGCTGCAATTAGCATCTCGTGATATTTGTGAAATTTAAATTTTCAATTGACTTACGGTCACATTCACATAAATCATACAGGCCGTATAATACTGAAATATAATCCCATACACCCCAGCTACCTTATATCATAAAATTTCGAGAAAAAGCCAGTGCACGGGCCCTCGAATCGGGAAAAAATTTCCCCTCCCCCCCTCTCCCCCGCGGCCCATCCTGTACACAAAAGAAAACCATGAAAATAGCGTATATACAGTGTCTCTGCTCGAGTCTCCGATGCGAAACTCGTTAAAAACTCGGGCGTATCAGCGATGCGCTGCCCCGACGCGCATTCCATCCTCGAGCCCCGAGAGCACGAAAACAGCTCTATCAACCACCTCTTCACAATACAATATCCCCCCGAGCTCTCTGTCTCTCTCTCTCTCTCTCTGTCTCTCGGCAGCGCTCCGGAACGAGAGCGAGCGAGAGAGTCGACGGCGGCTCAGTGGCTGGCCGGAGCGGACGCCGGAGCGTCTCGTGCGATTGGTGCGTGGGCGGGCGCGCCGAGCCGAGGTGGGGGCAGCCAAGGGGGAGGAGAGAGAAAAAAGAAAATGGTAACGCGCGGGCAAGGCTTCACGGGCTCTGGCTCCTCGGCCGGGCAGTCGGATATCCGAGCTTGCCCGAGGAAAGTCGTGTCGTCGTCGTGTCGCTTGCTTTTCTCTGTCCCTCGCTGCGCGCGATGCGCTCGGGCATTTGTCGGCTGGTGAGTTTTCGGCGTCACGGGTGCCGGTAGTGCGCGAAAGTTGGTTTTACGCACAGCTTCTGTGTAGTGCGCGATTTTTATCGCGGGGATAGAGAGAGAGAGAGAGAGAGAGAGAAGGAGAGGCGCCAATTACCGCAGAACCAACAAGTGCAATCTCGAGGGCCGATCTCTCTCTTTTGCTCGCTCTGTGTGTATAGTATATAAGTGAGTGAGCGAGAGAGAAGGAGAGAGTGTGGGTGCAGTGGGAGATACGCAGAGAGTGAGAGAGTAAACAAGGAGAGCGGCTTCCATCGAAAATTAAAATATCAGCGCGGGTGTATGACAGGCACAAAGAGGCCTCTTTCGGTACGTACTCTACACACGTATAATACAGGTACATCAGGTATATATGTATATTGTATAGCGAATGCAGCGACGGCTCGATAAAATCGGCGAAATCGGCTGTGTATCCTTGGCATTGTTGGCTATACGGATAGGCTCCCCTTCCGGAGAGCTGCGCGAGAGGAAGACTATACTCGCGCCGCCGGCGTTTCTCTGTCTCTCTCTCTCTCTCTCGCTCGCTCTCTCGACAGGAGAGGTGGAGATAGAGATCCGAGATTGTGCGAGAGCCTCCGCAGCAGACAGCTTGGCTCTTGCCTTCTCTCTCTCCGTCTTACCTTCGCTTCGCCTTTCTAGACTCTCTCGCCCGAGAGCACAGCTCTTCGAGGTTGCCGCCGCCGCTGCCTTTTTCCTTCTGTAACTATAGTAGACTGCCCTGTGCGATATACATATAACACACGCGCTCCGAGTATATTTTTCGGAGCCACCCGCCGGACGGCTCGTTCAAATATACGTACACAGCGGTTTATTAGGAGCCGATTTTTCTCCTTACCGAGCGAAGCTTATATATTTAGCGATAGAAGAGCGGAACAGCACACAATGCGCCGCGCGGAAAGACAAATCGGTATGAGAGCCGGTCTACGCGCGCTCTCTGTTCTCTTGCGCCCTGCGTCCGGGGGCCGCGCGCTCGTACCCGTACACTCGCTTTATCTTGCCTTTTTCATCTTCTCCACCTCCCGATGCTTACACGACGTCATCGTCATTCATCCTGAATGGCCGGCGCGCGCGCGCGCGCAAGCAAGCAAGCCAGCGAACATATGCGTGTGCGATCCTCGGCCTTAGGGATATATACATGTGTGTGTAATGTGTATAGGCCGACCGGCCGCCGCGTGTACAGGTATATATATGTACGTGCGAGCAGGGGAATGATTTATTTCGAAAGGCAAAAACACTTGTCCGTCATTACGCCGGAGTTATTCCAGCTTTTCCTCCTGTACGCGCCTCGCCTCCTCCTATTCTCTCGATCTCTTTCTCTCGGGAGTCCGTACCGCTCTCTATAATACAAGAGTTATGGATTTATAGAAGGTATAATATATATCGATACGGGAATCGATGTAGGAAAATAAGCGTCCGACGGATTACGCTATACCTATACGTCTTGTTTGCGTTACAATGTGTTTTGACCGATTTTTCGTGTGGAATTAATTTTCTCGAAACGCGCCGACGGCAAAATTGAGTCAGACTTTTATTTTCGTCCGAGCGCGGTTATCAGGAGTTGAATGAATATAAAGAGTACATTTTTTTGTTATTGGGATTTGAATAGCGATGATTCACGAGATTAATAATATCGATAGTTTGTAATGCGGAAATGGAATAAATGCGTTAATTAAAGGAAATATAGTATTCAGATTTTTGGTGCTTATAATTCACCGCGATATATGAAAAACACTGCGCATCAAATAAACAAAAATTAAATACATATCTCACATATTTTCGACCGGCATATATCATGTGCGTCCGAAAAAAAATCTTAACTAACTTAATTATCGTCTTAATTTTTCCTCCTGAAATCGAACAAACGCTATATACGCGCCAGCCTTAAACACATCACGTATATATAAGTAAACCGAACAAACTCGATTTTACACGCACAATTTGCTTCGCGCGCCTATATACACCGATATAGCCGCGTATGTAAGCCGATATCCGCGCCGACACCTCTTCGCGCGACGCCGATTTTCCCGGGAGATCTCCGGTGTGCGGACTGCGCGGAAAATCCGATACTCCGCACAGATCGCCCCGGCGCCTGCCCGAAGAAATTGTCACCCGATATCGCGCGCGAGCGCATCACGTGCTCGGCTCGTGTCTATATATCCTATATGTATAATGTATATATATATAAAGGTATACATGGCGATGCCGATCTATCTCGGGTTTGGCCGCGATGGAAAATCGAAAAAGCGCTATATGCATTATGCATGCACGCGTTTGCTATATATACATAGCGTGCCCGAGAGAAAGTCCCGCGGCAATATCACTTATATATACACACAGTCATGTAACGATTTCGAGGTACACACACATCACACACACACACACACACACACACACAATATCGCGTAGAGGCACCGCGCAGAGCGATATTAATAAAGCCGGCCTTTATTAATAGAATCTATATGGGATGTACGTGCCATGTGTATTCCGTTCAAGGTGACGCGGAGGAGGGAAAGCGGCGATTGTATATACATTTATAATACGTACACGCGACGATCGTTACGAAATTGCGCGCGCGATCGGTGTATTATGTAGCGGACAATGCGCCTGCGACGATTCTTCAGATATGGCCGCGATCGGCCGTGAGAATACGAAATCGGTTGGGATTATTATTTTTTTCTCTCTCTCTCTCTCACAGCTTTGCAGATAACGCGCAAACGCCGCGACGACGACGACACACGTTTCCGAGAATTCCTCGGATGAGTACTATACATATGTATATATAGCGAGTAGCAGCGGCGACGAGTCGAGAAGCGAAAAAGAAAAACACGCGGTTCGCGCTCGAGGCAATTAGCGTGGAAACGTGAATAGGAATTGCCTCGTTTCAGAGCCGAGTATTCTCTCTCCGCAGACTCGCTGGCGCGAGTTTATTGCTTTTGATACGTGTGTGGTGGTGCGTATATGTATACGTGAGCGCGCGGCAGCTCTCCGCCGCGTATAGCTATATCGGCCACACGCGGAAACGCGCAAATGCTGCAGAGGAGGCAAACAGAGCCGCGGCGGCTTCGCTCCTCCTAATATTACTTTGTTTACCTGCGCGGATCTTTTTCTTACTCTTCGCTCTCCGTCGCTTTTCAGCCGCGGCAGTAGCGCGACTTATTAGCGGCGGCTCTTGGTCGTTTTTTTTTCCGCGGTGCGGATATTCTGTTTTTTTTTTTCAAGTGTGCGCTCTGTTTACGCCTGTTTTCTTCCGGGAATCGGCGCGAGCGGGGTTTTCACCGAGCGAGTGATCGGTATAATATATACTATACGTATAGGTATACATATATATTCCCCTCGAGAAAGAGACTTGGAAGAAAAGCTACTGCGCGGCGACCGAGCCGTTACTCAGTGGCACCAAACTGTCTGGCTCTCCGCTCAACCTTGCCGGGCATTACGAGCCTGTCGAGGGGTCTTGAAGTCAATTAAAAATTTTAATTTTCCCGCCGTAATGGAGTTGAACGAGAGAACAACCGATTTCATGACGATGTTAGTGTAACAATTACGTATTTAAATGAAATTGCATTTTAAATCGCAATAAGGCGCTCGTTCTTCGTTGTGTAAAAAAAGGACTTATTGTTTTATGAAGTTGCGAGTTTGTGATAAAGATGATTTTTTTTTTAATTATACTTTACGCGTACATGATATATTGCTGTGTTAATTGTTATAAGAAAATTTAGTTGTTTTTTCGTTTTCCCTACACCACGATGGTCATGTAACCTGAAAAATTAAACTAGAAAATTTAGGGTAGTGTGTGTTTAAAATGTATGAATTATTTTCGTATGATATTAAAAAAATTTTGATTATAGTGTACAAAATACTGAATTTTAAATTTTATCGAAAAGCTTTCTGCTCTACCTTTTCTTAATTAAAAATTAAAAAAAAAAATGAATTTAGGATTATTTTGTCACCCTACACACTTGCTTCCCCGCGCGCTGAATTATAAACAATAAAAAAGAAAAAAATTAAAAGAACCTAATAATAAAAAAGCATCTCCCTCTCTGAATTGCAGGAGTGGCAGCAGAGCGAGCAGTGACTGACCGTCACGATGCGCATGTCGCTGCTGCTGAGACTGGTGTTAGCGGCAGCGGGTGCGCTGCTGGCGAGCGCCGAGCGGCTCAGTGCCAACGAGCTCGCCGACGAGCGATCCCAGCGCAATCATCATCATCAGGAGCGCGGGCGTAACCGCGGCACGACCAGCGCACCACCACCACCACCACCGACGACGACGACGACGGCGAGGTCGACTCTGCGGAGCGACGAGCCCGAGATGGACGAGACGGAGCGCGCCAAGGCCATCGCCGGGCTCGAGAGCAGCCTGCTCAGCCTCCTGGGATTCACGAGGAGGCCCAGGCCCCAGAAACACGGACAGGCCCACGTGCCCGAGCAGCTCAAGCTGCTCTACAGGAGGCAGAGCGCCGCGGGCGTCGTCGACGTCGCCAAGAGGGGCATCAACGCCGGCCCCGCCAATACCGTCAGGTCATTCGTTCATGTTGGTGAGTCTGAGATTCGTTTTTTGTTCTCGATTTTTGTGCCGTGTATCCTGGATCGTTTGCGAGCGTATAGACTGTGGAATTGAAATGGAAAATATTACTTGTACAATCATTCTCACTGAAATTAACGTATCAGAAAATGCTTATTCAAGCGTCTATTGACAGTATAAAAATAAAATAAAATTTAAATTTAAAAATTTTTTTTTGAATTTTAAATAAAAGTTTGAAAATTTTACAATAAATAAATAAATAAATAAATTAATGTTAACACCTTTTCCATTTCGAGCGCATACTCATGCATCATCGAACAGGATACACCGCACAATATTTTCCCCGTTCTCCGCGCAACGACGAGCTTTGCAGAATCAAAAAAGGCCTCATTAAAAACGATCGCTCTCGCGCCGTGCAATTTTATTTCGAAAACTGAAGATGTGTGTATACACTGAGGCATCAGCATCGTATTATACACACACAGACACTGTACCCACCATATGGCGCTCATTCGAATCTCAAATTTATTGCGACTCGAGGAGGGATTATTCGTGAAAAGGACTCGGTAAACAGGATGGAGTATCCCCAAGAGAGAGAGAGAGAGAGAGTAAACTTGACTCCTCTTTCGAGCGAGAGGGAAGGGCAAAGAGAAAAAAAAACGAGGCGAAGAGGAGCCAAGGCACAAAGCGCGGAGGCGAGAATAAACAAGGAGGCCCGCCAGACAATGCCACCGCTTGTGCAGTGGCTGCAGCTCACAATGACCGCTCTTGTAATCGCTATTTTACACCGCGCGCGCCTCGCCGAGAGGAGGATATAAATTGTAACTTACACGTGTTGTATACACTTATGCTTTTTACGTATTATATATGCGCAGGCGGCGAAAACGGGGAGAAGAGAGTCCTCGCGAAAATCCATTGTATCCCGCTTAATCCCGGCTTACACAATATAAATATGTTCTCTCTCTCTCGCGGCGGCGGTGGCGGCACAGCCTCGACTATAAGGATCGAGGCGCGCATAAAAGCCAAAAAAACAGGCCCCGCATTCAGCCCGGCCGAAATCGGATTCGTCGCGCGCCGTCAACACTATCGTGTGATATTTCTCTCGGTTCTCTCGTGTCGCTCGCCACCTTATATTCGTGATCGCGTCCCGAGAGAAGCTTCTACGCGAGCGCCAGGGGGGAGGATAACGAGGCGTAATGCGTTTTTTTGAGGAGCCGCTCGATTCGTCCACGTTTATTTTCTCGTTCGCGCGTTTCGCACGTGGGATTCGCAACGCGCTGAACTTCCTCGTCTTACGTAAGACGTATACATTATGTGTATTGTGTTATATCGTGTAAATTCAAGCTTTACTCTTCGCTCTCGCGAGAATAAAGAGCGTAAATATTACAATATAATACGAAGAGGTTGGCGAACGCTACGAGTTACGACTTTCTCGCCGAAATACATATCTGCCTGCACGATTACAATAATTTCCGGAGAGGCCGTACGCACGACGCGAAAAATATATATACGAGAGAGACGCTCGATTACTCTTGGCTCTTACGACGCTGTAGGCGTAATCGAAACTTTGTTCTCTCTCGCGTACTTTATCGCGCGGTGTGTTAATGAAGAGTGAAATTGATGTTTAATAAAAAGATATTGCTTCGGGATTCCTCGAAAATTTTATTATACGGTAGATATATTAAAAAGAAATACGACAATTTCCACATAGCACGCACCACAAGCCTTACATACGAAATTTTGTACGAATACCTCGGCGTACCTCGCTTTCCACATTTTTAACCCCACCAGGTGCGCGCCTCCTTAAAAATTCAACGAGCGCGTCGAAAAGCACATGTAGCCGTAAAAAACTCGCTCATTCCCGGATAGACCGCGCGCGGGCAAGGAAAAAGAGGGTATATATGCTCACTAAACACAAAACGCGCACGAGATGCTGAAACCTGCGCGCACGCGTCTCCTTCTTCCTTTCTCTCTCGGTCAGGCCCTCGAGAATTCCGATCACGCAGCGCGCGCGCTCAGCTCTGGTGAAAAGCGTCGAGAGAGCCGGCGATAAGGAAAAATGTGTCCGGGGAAAAAGGAGCCGCGCGCGGTCGACTCTCTCGTCGTCGTCGTCGTCGTCGCGTCGTCCCTGAGGGAGAAAGAGCGCGCGCGCGCGCTGACGTCCCGGAACGTGCGCAAAGCGCCCGGGAAAAGCCATGCGGTGTGCGTATATATAGCATAATAGCGCCGGGGCCCGCTCCTCGGGATATAGGTATAGTCGGGGACCGCGCTGTGAATTATGGGCCAGAGGGGGATACGGTGTATCCGTGACGCGTGCGCCGGCGCTCCCAGCAGGGCGCGCGCGCGCGCGCTTACACTATAGCTATATCAGTTACAAAGTGCAGCCGCGGCGCTCTCTCTCTCTCTCTCTAATGCGGAACGAGCGGGCCCTTCCGCCCCTCGGAGCAGCCGCAGCGACGCAGGTGCTGCTGATGGACTCCGGAGAGCAGACCACGAGCGAGAGTGAGCGAGTGAGAGAGCGAGAGAGAGAGAGAGAAAGAAGTGCGAGGCACAATGGGGCTCTATGGTTATAACGAGGAGTTTGACGGAGCTGTTGGCGATATCGAGACGTGGGGGGTGCAGGAGAGCGCAAGCACTTTCGGTGTGGTGTTGCTGCAGAGGAATTTTTTTTTTTTCGTCCTTTTCGGCGCTTTTTTTCGGCCGAGAGAATTTTTCGCCGCTGTGTGTGTGTGTGTGTGTGTGTGTGTGTGTGTTGGGGGGCGCGAGAGTGTCGGTTCTTTTTTTCTCGTCTCGGAATGGGAGTATAGATACCGATGTGTGGGGGCAGAGGAAATTGTTTTGAGGTGGAAGAAGGTTTCGGGGGATAGATCTTGTGAGATTAGGCGGCTTTTGTGTGAAAGACCGGCGGAGTTGTTTGAAAGTTTGATGTGGCTTGTTAGAGTTTGGGGATATACTGCGCTGCTTAAGGGCCGGGCGGTGCGCAGTGTGTTGTGTCTCAATTTTACGAAGAGAGACACGCTCGCGTTAGAAAGTTGATTTGAAAATAAGAGGTTTCTTTACGGCTTCTGCCACATTATAGCTATACGACACAGATAAATAAATATAAATACAGAAAAATTTTTTACTGCAACAAGATGCCACTGCGTACGGGTCGAAATTTCAACGAAACTTTAAATCACACAATTTTACGAGGGATATCGCGCATGAAAGTTTGACGAGAAAAAAAAAGTCGTTTATATCGAGAGTAAGAACCTGGAAATCACAGGGCGACAGAGAGCCCATAAAACGATCGGCTTCACGCACCGATGCACCCGAGCACGCGCTACTTATACAAACCGCGTCTTTTTCTTCTCGCATTGCCCGTAAGCTCGAGGCCGCGATATCAGCGCAGAAACGCGATGCCTCATTAAGTCGCGATATACGTATTCCCGACACGTCGCCCTTTTTGCTGAACACACCGGCTATACGTATATAGGTGTATACGAGAGCCGTATGCCATTTGCATTTCGCGCTATATGCAGCGACTCGACCGACTCTTTTGTGCAGTTGTATTTATAAGTGTATACGAGAATTAATCTGTTTTTGTTTATAGGAAATAAAAGCGTTAAAAAAAAAATTGTAATAGTCGACGTCGCCGTATAGCTTCCAAAGCTCGCTCGCGAACGAATAGCGACAAAAAAAATGAGGGGGAAAGTTTCTTTAGGATCGGCCATTGCACTTCCGTTTTTCGAGGGTAAAACAGAAAAAGCCGCACGCGCGGAACGCGTGCGCGCGATTTTTCGCCGCGATATACGCATCGCGTCGCGCAGTTTCTTTTGCTGGCTATTTTTAGGAATTTTTCATTGTTCGCCAGACCTGTTTCTCTCTCTCTCTCTCTTTCTCGAAAAGGAAGTCGCGTGCTACATAGCGTTAAATTCGCGAAAAAAATGTAACTTTTTATCGAGTTGAAAATCGTCGAAAATACTTTTTTAATTATAAGTTCGAATTGATTTTGATAACCAAAGAAATTTTTTTTTCATACTGCAGAAACTCGATACGCCGACAAACTGTCAAATCTACAAAACTATAAAATTTTTTAATTATGCAAAAACAGTATCGACCAACAATTACCCAATGCATGTACATATGCATCGTTAAAGCTCCCCGCGAAGCTGTTACACACTATTAGACTCGCGTGCAATTTAATTCGCGGAAATTCGCGCCGTCTCTCCCGTTTAATATCCGTATATATATACACCTCTGCAGAGCACAAGTGTCAGTCGTTTAATAGTGATGTTTTTGTCCGAATGCTATGCGCTCTCGCCTATATAACGCGTATAATATACATATATAGCGGCCGCCTATGAGTTTTTTGCTGCATAGCTATATGCCCGCAGTTATTAATCTATGAATATGCAGATGAGGTGCTGACGTTTGATATGAATATTTAACCGACTGTATTATATACGTATGCTCGTGTATTAATCTATAAATACGACTTTAATTATATAGTTCGCGCGCGACGAGTCAAGTGTAACCGAGCGAGAGATTCATCAAAGTCCAATTTTACAACACTCGCGCGCGCGCGGCGCAAAAAAAGCCCCCGAGCGAGAGGGAAGCCAATATAATCGCGTATACGCGCACATATAATACACGGAGAGTTTTGTAATAGGCGGCAAATTATTAATCGGCGACGCGAGATCGGCACAGATTTTCTCGCTCTTATATATATACAGTATACACACATAGCGGAGAATGTGTTTCGCGCGCGTGCGGGTCTCTCGCAATCCGTAAGTTTATATATACATACAACGCACTGTGCTCTCGTGGAACATGTGATATCGACGCTCAGCTGACCGTGGAATATTTGCAGCGACCTGCCGCTGAATTATGCGAACGCGTTGCCGCATATTTACAGCCGGCTCTCGACGCGTGACTCTTTTATTCGCGCGGAGAAAGAGAGCGCGCATTATTGTGATAATGCGCGAATGATGTGGCGCTTTTGTGTAATGTGTCGCTTTGACGCTCGTCACTTTTAATTCGACGTATTATTCGTTTTTAACACGAGCGTATGATCGATTAGTAACAGAAACGCGTTTTTTCGCCTCTCGATCGTTTATATACACGCTTTCGTCGATTCTCGTACTCTGCGAGGCCCAGGAATTATCGGACACTCGCCGAAAACAAACAACCGATTTTCAGACTAGAATTACACTCGTCTAACGTATATAAGTAAACACGAGCGAAATAAACTCTCGCGACTGCCTTGAGCGACCGCAAAGAGAAAGAGAGAATACGGCGTATACCTCCACGAAAGTTTTACGCGAAATTGATCGGTAGTTTTGGCTGTAGAGGCCCCCCCCCCCCCCCGTAACAGCCGCTCTCTAAAACTGAAACTCCGCACACTCGACGAGCCAATCATCCGGTCCCAATCGTCGCTCGTTTCCCCCACATAATAACTCAATAAACAAACTCTCCGAAAATCCGCACTTATAATGCGGAGGCCGAGTATAGTATAGCTGGGCTGCGCATCAGCGGCGAGGCGGAGGATCAGACGAGCCGAACCGCAAAGCGAAAACTAACTCGCGCTGATGCCGGCACGCACGCCGCTGCCGCGGAGAGAAATCACGATACGGTCGCGTGCACAATAACGTGTCGAAGCCCTCTTTTGGCTCTATACCGCCGCCGCGATAATTGAGACGAATGGCATTTTAAGTGCGCCGCGAATTCATCGCCTCCTCCCTCCCTCCCTTCCTCCTCTGCCCGCTTCTCTCTCGTCTCTCCTCTTTTCTCTCTCTCTCTCTTACTCCCGCAGTCGTCCCCTCGAGAGAATACGAGAGAGGAGTGTATGGAGGTGTATATATACCACGTGTATATATATACAGAGAGGCGCGGAGCAAGACAGAAAGAGAGAGAGAGAGAGAGAGAAAGAGAAGAGAAAGAGAGAGAGAGAGGATAGTCTGCGGCCGCATAAATCGCGGGGAACAATGAAACTGCTGCTGCCGCCGCCGCTGCTGCAGTCGGGGTGGTCCTCGCTCTCTCGCGAGCGGGGATAATATATTATATCAGCGGATAATGGATTCCGCTTACTGCACAATTTGCCCCGAACTTATGGGGGCCTCGACTCGCCTCCTCTTCTTTCTCTCCTCTCTCTCTCTCTCTCTGGTTCTGCTGCTGCCGTTGCTGCACTCCGCGAAGCTCTCGCGTATATATATACACATTGCACAAATACACACACACACTTTATTCAAAGCGATTATACGCGCCGAGCGATTTTACGCCCCGGCCTTTTTCTCTGTCTCTCTCTCCTCTCGTCGTCGCTCTCTGCGCTCGTTATATATTAGGTGTCGCTATTTATCCTAGTTGCGCGCGAATTGCCGATGTGTCAATCTTCATTAGGCGACAGCCCGACGAGATCGGCACCTTGTATATACCTCTCTGCAAAAATAATTACAGCTTCGAGTCGCTTGTGCGCTTGTGTAGTGTATACATATGCGTATACGTGCGCAGCTGCAATTACACACGCATATATATATATATATGCACACGCGCGCGCGAGCGCCGGGATTAAACTGTCGTCGCCTCCGACGTAATGTGTCGTGTGTCAATCGGATTAGCTGCCGAGAGGCGAAATCGCACGCGTCTCTGAGTCTCCCTCGCTTTTTTCCGTGCCGGCAAAAAAAGTTTCCGTTTCCTATTGTAAATACCGTCTTCTCTCGTTTCTTTTTATATGCCACACCGCAAAAGGTCCTCGGGTTCTCCGGCGAAATTCCGCCTGGATTATACGCGTTCTTCTACCCCGAAGAGGCTATAGCTCGGCGCAACAAGGCTCTAATTTTGACGTTTTCATCGAGCGATTGACGGCGATCGATATGTGCATACGCGATACGCGAGCTTATCGTAGTCGACGTTCGCCGGGGTGGGGGGGATTTTCGCGTTTGTCGAGCGAAGAGGAGGCAAGGACCCCCGAGATTTCGCTTTCTATACAAAACGTAGACACATATTGGAGCAGAGGCAATTTACCGAAACATGTGTATAATTGTGATAGATATATAATCCAATTGCCCAAGCGTCGATTCATTCGCGGTATAAGATTGACCGACCGTTGCTCTGCACACATTACACGCTGCTCTCGTGGCGCGCGAAAGTCACACTGTGTGTAATGTGTATAGTGTGGCACTCTCGTGCGAGCCGGCGGTGTGTGTATTATAATATCGCGTGATCACTCGCGCGCCGCTACTATTTTCGGAGCTTTTTGCGGGTGAATCAGAGATATATCCAGTTTTGCTGAATGGACGAGAGACAGAGAGAGAGAGAGAGAGAGAGAGAGCCGGCGAGGAGCGGCCCGTTTACGCGCCTAACGAGTTACGGCTATTTTTAACGTTTTTCTCATCGCGGCCAAATTTTTTTTTTCTCTTTGAACAATACACGATACACGTATATATACGTATATACACGCGTGTCCCGCGCAGGTATATATTGTACATTTGGAATATACAGCGAGAGAAGGTTCGCGATTTTGAAGGAACACACGCACTGTGTCATTTATTCGGGACAAGTGAGATCGGCGAGTGTTTTAACGCTTTTTCGAAATAAATGCAGCTCTTCTGCGGGCGAGAGAGAGAGAGAGAGCTCTATGCGCGCGTCTATTATTAGACATTTTAGCGTGATGACTATGGCCCGACACACACGAGAGAGAGAACGAAATCGCTTCGACGAAATCACAAGCTGCTCTGCGCTTGAATTTCGTCATATATCCCCATTGTATAGAGGAGAACTTCCCACCTGCACGATCGCTTAATAATAGTCTGAAAAACTCGTTTTCTCTTTCTCTCCCTCCAGCTCTTACTCGCTCATCAATGTATATGTATATAACATAGTATAATATATTACACGCGATACGCACGTATATGGTATACACACACACGTATTTGCATTCAAATTCTTCTCCCACATTCGCGCGCCTGTGTCATCACCGCACAGTGTATTATATTCGTAATTTCGATTCTCGACCCCATACCCAGCAAAATCCAAGTGTTTATACAACAATAATCTAACCATCCCCCCCCCCCTTGATTTTCCGTCCACAGAGAGCGACCTGGACGACAAGTTCAAATCGGCGCACCGCTTCCGCCTGTCCTTCGACGTGAGCAGCGTACCGGCGGCCGAGCGGCTGCAAGCGGCCGAGCTGACGTTCAGCCGCGTCGCCCTGAAGAGGCCGCAGTCGGCGTCGAAATCCCTCGAGGAGGACGAGAGCTCGAGGACGAACGAGGTGGAGGACAAGGAGGTGTCGAGGCTCGTGCGACTCATGGTCCACGACATCGTGCGGCCGGGGGTGCGGGGCAAGAGCAAGCCCCTGCTGCGGCTCATCGACAGCAAGATCCTCGACATCAGGCTCAACGCGAGCATCAGCCTGGACGTCCGCCCGGCGGTCGAGCGCTGGATGTCCAAGGAGAACAATCAGAATCACGGGCTGCTCGTACAGGTGTGTATACGCGTTTTAAATTAAATTATAAAGTTATAAAGTTAAATTAAAGTTTGATAATTGATAGCTCGGATCTTGAGTTGTATCTGTGTCAGTATTTTTTTGCAAGCTTTTTCCGCAAGTTTCAATATATACTTTTGCAAAAGCTATTGACAAGTCAGCTAAACAAAACTATGAAAATAGGCGCGCTCTGTTGTACAACTATATCTACTGTTTCGTCAACTAGGCCTTTGTTTTTCATTTTCTGCACCCGACACCGTACACTAAATACCACGGCGGGAAATTTGAATTTGAAACTGCTTCGGAACCCGCCCATCCTCCGCTCTCCAGATTTTTCCAAGCTTTTTGCCAAACCAAACGAGCTGAAACAATAAAACAAAAAAATTGCGTTTCTGATTCTCGCAGCTGGTGGGCGACGCGCTGAAGCCGGGCAGTCCGCACCACGGCGCGGAGCACGTGCGCCTGAGGCGCAGCCTCGACGAGGAGCACGAGAGTTGGCAGCGTTCCCGGCCGACCCTCTACGCCTACACGGACGACGGCCGCAAGAAGATGTCGAGCGCCACGGAGATAATGGAGCGCCGGGCCCGGCGGGCGGCCCTCCGCAAGAATCGGCGCAAGGACGGCCGGGAGAACTGCCGCAGGCATCCGCTCTACGTGGACTTCGCGGACGTCGGCTGGAACGACTGGATCGTCGCGCCGCCGGGCTACGACGCGTTCTACTGCCACGGCGACTGTCCCTTCCCCCTCGCCGACCATCTCAACTCCACGAATCACGCGATCGTCCAGAACCTCGTCTACTCGACGAATCCCAGTCTCGTGCCGAAGGCCTGCTGCGTCCCGACCTCCCTCGGCTCGATATCCATGCTCTACCTCGACGAGGAGAACAAGGTCGTGCTGAAGAACTACCAGGACATGTCGGTCCTCGGCTGCGGCTGTCGCTGAGAGAGACAGAGAGCTGTGCACTTCGATTCTCCGAATATTTGTAATACGTACACGTACGACACACGAGCATATAGCGTATACTTTTATATATATAATATACGTATGCAGGACACACTGTGTGTGTGTGTGTGGGTGTGTGTGTGTATAATACGTGTGACTGCGCGTGTGCGCGCGCGTGTGAAACGACTCGAGGTGGCGTGCAGCTCCGCGATTTTAACGAAGAGACGTGCGCGTTCTCGGATCGAGTTTTATGTATGCATATCCTCTGTACACGTTTACGCGCGTTATTATCACTATATACCAATGAAGGACAGCGAGATATAGCTAGTTATAGAGCGAGGGAGAGAGAGAGAGAGAGACGAGAGTCAGCGAGAGATTCGGAGCGAGCGAGAGACTCCGTTTTGTTGTAAATCACGATACATATACCTATACATATATACACACAGCTCGCACACGTGTATATGTGTATATATATAAACACACACATACACACACACATATATATATTTATTATGAAAGTGCCGTTGATTCGCGTTAGGAAACGAAGGCCGTTGCGCAAGAGACAAACGCTCGCGCTCGCGGTAAAGTGCCAGTGCTTTTTCTTCTCGCGCGCGCGCGTCGACGGACGCGAGTATAATCTGTCGATTCGATTGAAAAATCAAGCCTCGAATTCCGCATCGACGTATGTATACACGGCGCGGAGAATTAATACTCCGCTGCTATATATATATATTGAGAGGACGAGTATATATCCATGATATACGCGCATATATACATATATATATAGGCAAAAGTTTATATCTGTGTGTGTATAGTGCAGTCAAGAAGCCCGATGCAGAAGGTATAAGAGAGAAAGAGAGTGAGTGAGTGAGTGAGTGAGAGAGAGAGAAGCGAACGAAGAGGAGTAAGAAAGCGAACCGAGAGCGAGGCTCGAGATAGGCGAAGAAGCCGAACCTCCTTGGACGCGTATAATTTATTAATAAGGCTGCCGAGAAAACCGGTATAGATTTATATAGTCGCGTGTGTCCGCGCGCGCGCGCGCACAGACGCTATATACTCGTTCCTTTTATGCATATACACACACACACACACGTGCGCACATACACACACACACACACACACTCGCGAGTGTGTATATATGTATATGTCCATAAAAACGAGGAGCGCTGCTGTTGCGCGCGTGGAAAAGTTGAGCTTGGTTCTCTGTATATATGTACATACGTACGACGTATCTCTGAATATATATATATATATATACACGACGAAGGCGAGTGTGTGTGTGTGTGTGTGTTTGCGAGTGAGTTTGTGTAAAAGTGTGTGTTTGTGTGTGCGCGCGAGTGTGAAAAAGAAAGAGAAAGAGAGAGAAAGTGCGCGTGGCCGATCTTGCGTCATTGAAACAGTCAACAACCCGATATATATGTATATCTATATATCTCATCGTGTGCGTGTGTGTGTGTGTGTGTTAGTGTATCTCTCTGGTCGTTGTATTAAATGTATATGTATGTGTACACACATGTACGTGTGCCGGTGATTTTCCGACTGACAGAAAAGCGCGTAGGTGTGCCTCGAAGATTCTCACCTCGCAGTCAGCGCGCGGAGACACGTATCTTCGATGCCGACGCGAGGAATTTCGCCTCGACGACGACTGCGCGCTGCACGCGCCCATATATCGAATATCGATGTGTATATTACACACGTTTATAGTCCCGTCGTCGGGAGAGATCTTTCTCGGTCTGTCCACTTTGCCCGCAGAGCAGCCAGCCGCTCGTGCGGGGACGTGAATTTTAATTTTTTTTTTTTAATTTTTTTAAGTGTATAAGCATCGATTAACGAACGCAATTAATAACGGATATTTATGTGATTTCTACTTCTACTACTATCTACTATTACTACTACTACCACTACTACTTACTTCCTCCTACACTGTCCTTCCCCACTCCCCTCCCCCCACCCCTCCTTTTTTATACAAAACTCTGTCGCTGAATCTTATTGATGTAATTATCGTAAAACCGTACCTGCTTAAGGAATACTATTTATTTTGTCTTTGTTTTCTCTTCTTATTGTACACTGTCCAGTGTGGCGGATCATGCGCAGAGATTGGATATTACAATTCATGAGAAATGCGAAGCGCGCGCGCACGTCTATATAATACATATATGCGTGTGGGTGTGCGCGCGCGCGCGCGCGTGTGTGTGTGTATGTGTGCGTGTAAATCTTCGGTAGAGGACGCCCGAAACTCGCGTGTATTATAATTGTATAAACAAACTATGATAAACGAAAAATTTGCAAAATCTCCATCGTTGTTCATAACGGCGAGAGAGTATGGGAGCTGATAAGTTATATGCGATATAAATGACGGCTGTTGGATGATATATATATGATGTATATGGATGACGATAGAATTATAAGTGCGGGTCTCATGTGTGTGCGAGAGAAAGAGAGAGAGAGAGAGACGATCCGATTTGTCCGTCATGTAAAATGTGTGAATAGGTAAAGTCGTGTACACATTGTAAATAAAGAAAAAAGCAAATATTGTAAAGCGTATATATTATATTATATATTATATATAAAAAACAGTAAAAATAAATTGATGTATATTGCACAAGAACAAAAACCAAGAGTCTCTCCATTCTTTCGACGCATCTTGCACGGCACACGTGCAGTGCGATGCGAACAAACTCGCAATATATCAGCAGTGCGTACACTTATGTACACATCCCGCGGAGTCGAGTCAAAAATCGCTAACTACTTTTTTTGCCCCTTCCCCCAAGAAATGCCACATCTGTTTATCGACTGCTGCAGCAGCAGCGGCTCCACGAGTTTTCACAAACACACGACGCAGAGAGAGAGACACACACGTGTCCCCTCCACACCGGGCGTTCATATCACTGGACGAGTCGCGATCTCTCGCGCGCGCAAATAACACATTCTCTTCTTGTTGGCTCTCGCGATTATAGCGGCAGCGACAGCGGCGGCAGCAACGCGCACACAAGAGCCAAGTGGGCGTAGAGGACAGGCTTTTGCGTAACTGGCAATAGGAGATTGACTACACGTCTAT
The DNA here is from genome assembly GCA_018906965.1 of Philotrypesis tridentata. Lineage (NCBI taxonomy): Eukaryota > Metazoa > Arthropoda > Insecta > Hymenoptera > Pteromalidae > Philotrypesis > Philotrypesis tridentata. The sequence goes on along the minus strand of JACCIB010000009.1, from coordinate 4,915,977 downwards.
ATGCCTATAACACACACATACATATATACAAACCTCTCGACGCGCGCATATATGTGTATAACGCACGCGTGTGTGTACGGGTATGTACATTACGCCGCGATGTTGTCGGCCGAGTCTATGATCTATAGCTATATAGACAGCGCGGTAGAGACAGAGAAAGAGCGTAGATTACAAGCCACACCTTGATCTAAGCGTCAAGATCAGCCGAGTCTTCTCACCACCGGAGGCACGTATATGTATTATATACGTATGTTTATAAGCTCGTGCCCGATTACGCGTACAATTGTGTGTACATATATATATATATATATAGCTAAAATATATAATCTCGGGGAAAAGATGGAAACATTGTCGCGGATAATTGGTCGTCGCGCAGCTGACATTCTATGCACGCGGAGGTGCTTGAAATCGTGCTTTTTTTTTAAACGCTTTTAGAGCTGTGTATATCGAGTCGTTTAAGAACCATCGCTTCGAGACGTGCGTTCAAAATTCTTCCTCGCTCTAAAGGTGTACATAAAATAACGATAGGCTGCGCGTACGCGAGGGGCCTCTCTCTCTCTCTCTCTCTCTCACTTGCCTTTTCTCCTAAAAAAGTAAAACGAAGAAAAGACGCGCGTGAGCGCGCGAGACCGAGTGAGCTCGTACAATTCAATTTACAACAGCTGGAGCTCGGTTACGTGCGCGCTTATATATTATACTACACGTATATATACTCGAGAGATTATAGAAACGCGCTCTTTGTTTAACCCTAATAATGGCTTTGGAGACCGCGTGTTCATCGCTCACTATTCGTCTGCCGAATACACGTCAGCTGGAAAATACGCCCGTGCTATATTTGTATATATACAGACTCACACGAAGGGAGATTCCTTGCGCGCGCAAATTTCATAATTCAGCATAGAAAAATATAGTCGCGCAAAAGGAAAACATGTATACAAGCAAGCGCTGCAGCAGCAGAGCTATTCTACTCCGAAAGAGAGAGAGAGAGAGAGAGAGAGAGAGACGACTCGTCGACAAAAAAAAGAGGAGGCGCAAAAAGGAGCCGCGCGTCGCGTTCCGAACGTATAATTCACAGCTCTTCTCTCTCTGTCTTTAGTCCTCTGTGTGTGTGTGTTTGTGTGAGTGTATGTGTGTGTGTGTGTGTGAGAGAGAGAGAGAGAGAGCCTCGTTTGGGGATAATTCAATCGCCTCTCGCATCGGCATTCCAAAAGGACGAGCCGCGGCTCTTTCGGTGAGGGACTTTAGTAATTCCCCGGCGTGATTATCGAGAAAAGGCGAACCTCCTACTAATAAGAGCCGCATGACAATTGGCCTAACAGGCCTTTACCCTCTTCCTTTTTCTCTCTCTCTCTCTCTCCTCTCTCTCTCTCTCTCTCTCTCTCTCTCTCTCGCTGTGGCAGAGGAGGAGGAGGACGTGGAAATTGTTTCATAATGAGGGTGATGTTGGAAGAGAGCGCTGCTGCTGCCGCCGTTGCTCTCTCTCTCTCTCTCTCTCTCAGCCTCTTTGTTTTAGAGGAGAGAGAGAGAGAGAGAGAGAGAGAGACCGGCTCTCGCTGCAGCCCTCGGGGAGAGGGGAGTGAGCGCTCCGCCACACAGGTAGAGAATGCGGTTCGCGGTGGTTCCCCCCTTTGCCCGCGATGCTTCGTATATAGCAGCAGCCCGCGATATTCTCTCTCTCTCTCTCTCTCTCGCATTTTTGCCTAATCTCTCTTTCTCGTTCTCTCTCTCTCTCTTTCTCTCTCGACTTTGTTTCTTTTTGTTTCTCGAAGGGGCTGTCTATTTGTACCTCCTTTTCGGTCTCTCTCACACATTTTTTAACTGTGGAGAGAGTAGTCTTTTAAGTGTCTATATGTTTCTCGTCACTCCGTGAGAGAGAGAGAGAGAGAGAGAGAGAGAGAGAGAGAGAGAGAGAGGAGGCGGGAGGGGGGAGGCTCGTAATGACGATTATCTGGATGTCGGATCGGATCTTGATGATTCCCTCGAGAGCCGCGTGTGTGAATTTTTGTAATTGAGCGATCTCTCTCGCTGCAAGCGGGGCTTTTAAAAGTCAAATTAGTAGACCAGAAAAAGAGAGAGAGAGCGAGACACACGCTAAGTTCATTATACCTGAGACGCTTGTACCTAACGTGTAGCACGGCATCGTCCCGAGGCGTTTCCCTATAACAGCACAGCACACCTTGATTCCCCGGTGTTTCCCCAACGTTATCGCAACGCGATCCCGAAAAATTGCGGAAATCTTTAACAGAAATGTCAAGAATTTCGTTAGAAGTCTCGAGAAACGCTGTACAAACTTGAAAGTTCCATAATGTATTACTTCGAACATTTCAGTATTAAAATTTTTTACGGAAACCTTGCTAAAGTTTGACAGATCACATTTCAACAAATTCTTTACCCCAACGTAACTCTAGCAACAAAATTCATAATACGTTTTCACAACGTTCCTCGAGCCGTCTATTTTTCACAAGCTTCCGAAATCTTCGGCATTTCAGGGTCGACGCGACTCGAGCTTTTCAGCGCTGCTTCTATAATTTTTGGCTGACAAGAGAGAGAGAGAGAGAGAGAGAGAGAGAGAGAGAGAGAGAGAGAGAGAGAGAGAGAGACCGTAAGTGCACATCGACGCGTTAGAATTAATTTTCATTCTCATTGCGCCTCGCTCCCTCTCTCGCTCCTACTTATCATTATATATATATAGAAATTCTTCGGGAGGCATAATTACGCGCGAGAGAAAGAGCAGCGCCGGCTGCTCACGCAAACCCGTGCTTTGCAGCAAAATTGTCCGGACGATGATTGAGGAATTCCCTCTCTCGCGCGCAGCTCGAGCTCTGTGATCTTCGCGCGAATCGCCTCTTATATATATATAGGTATGTGTGTGTGTGTGTACTATACACACATAAAATATATACGCGTGTATGTGTATAACGACATTCGACTTTGCGAGAGAGCTCTCCTCGTCGCGAGGAATTGAGAGATTCCACTTATCGCGACAGGATGAGAATGATTTTTATCCCTGTCTCGTGGTGTATGTATAATGTAGGGTTAGAGCTATATTATGCTGCTCACACAGGAGGAGAGAGAAAGAGAGAAACGGAGCGTGGGAGGAGGAATTCTGCTTTGTGTACCGTATAGAGTGATACGAAGCTTTTTATTACTACAAGTGTGTACACACGCTGGAGCTGGAGAACATCATCATCATCATCATCATCGTCATCGTCATCGTCATCATCATCATTATCATCATCATCATCGGTGTACAACTGAAGAGAAGGTGCGCGCTGCTGCGCAGCCGAGACAAGAGAGAGAGAGAGACACAGGTGCAGAGTATGTGTGTAAGAGGACAAGCACATCGACGAACGACGACGAAGACGACGACGACGACGACGGCGGCGGCGGAGGCGAAGAAGGGGCGAAGGCAAGCGAGAATAAGAGGAGGAAGGAGCGAGTTGTTACAGGTCGAGTGAGTAAAGATGCGTCGCGTACTCGTCTTCTTCGTCTTTTGGCACTTATATAGCGATTCTCGTTTTCTCTCTCTCTCTCTCTCTCTCCCTTCTCTTTTCCCGAGGCCACGATTATTCTCTCTCATCTCTCTCGCGCTCGCTCTCGCGAGCGCTCCTTCGACACGGCAGACAGCACGTCGCCTCCTCTCGCAGCTCTTCCACGCACTCTATATACACTCGCGCGCTCTCTCGCAGTTCTCTTTCTTCTCCTCTCTCTGTCGTTTCTGATGGCTCTTCGGGGCATTTTCAACGAGATCGGCAGGTTCCTTTTTTCTCTCTTGAGAGAGAGAGAGAGAGAGAGAGAGAGAGAGAGGGGGAGCTCCTCCCTCCTCCAAAGAGAGAAGAGACTGCATACTCAGAGTTGCTCCCATCCCGGCCAGACAGGCTGGCAGGCAGGCCTGGAATCTTAATGAAATTACGGCGAGCCTCTGGGAAATTTCGGTTTTTGTCGCTCGGCGCGAGGCGCGCGCCCTCTACGCCATACACCTTTTACTCCCCGGCGATGCACGCACGCGATGAGCCGATGCTGCTGCTGCTGCTTGATGCTGCTACTTGCAGCTCCTGTGTGCATGTCCTATCCCTTTATGTCACGTTACGGAGATCTGAGGAATTCTTTGTTTGGGAGAGGGCTTTTTCCTCCACCTTTTGGCCGATCGGGCCGAGGACTCGTTTGGATGCTGCGCCCCTCGTGACAGTTTGAAGTAATCCGCGCGCGTTGATTTTCAAAATTGATCGGTAACAATTATATGATCAGTGATTTTTGGGTGTTTGCTTTGTGCAGATCAAGGCCCAATTAAGCGAATGTTTTAATTATGCGGATATAGGGCGCTGATAGCAGAAAATACGAGACGGAATCCATCATCGAAAGGTTGCGCATAGTCTACTTAAGTCTCGCGTGGCGATATTTTCAATGTAATTTAAATTTTGAATGCAAAGTACATGATTCACACTAATATTAACATTTTTAAGGAACTAGAAAATTACCGCGGAAATTTGTGCAAATGTGCAGAACACGGTGCAAAGTAAAATTACATAATAATACTCAAAATTTTGTATAATTTGAATATTCTTCTACGTTCTCACCTCATGCTGTGATATGCACACTTACATGAATCTAAGAATTAATTCCTAATTCTTTATGCTAAAGATTTTTAAACTAAGAGACATTGTACTCGGCAAGTCAATAACAGCAATAAATTTTGTTCAATAAAATTATTACTATTTTTCTAAACTTAAATAGCAAACTTAAAAAGTCGGAATAAATTTGCAAGTTTTTGATAAATTGCTTATTAAGAAAATTAAAAAAATAATCGACCATCCACTTAGAATTCTGTAGAACATGTAACGAATAAATCATCGATTACACGAGATTTTGATATGCGATCTCACGTGAGATTTGCTGCAGGGGATTCGCGACAGTGTATATATAAGCATATAGAGATCTGTTTGACCAGATAAAAATAATCACAAATGCTATTAGATACAGCTGAAGCCTTATCGTGATTGTTGAGCGGTAAAGTTATAATTTTACCAAAATCACTTACAAGCTTACGATTTGTATGCTTATCTCAGTTCTAATCTGCACTACTATAGAATTATACATCAACTATCATTAACGGAACTCACGACTCCACTAAACGTTTGGATTATTTTTTCAAAACTCCATCACACAGTCCGCAAATTTCAAGAAGTCGCGAGAAGAAGCGTATAAAATTCAATCAATCAGCGCAAATACGCCCAACTCGACAAACAAGTGGACCACGTCGTTTTCAAGGATTCTCCGCGTCCACATCGCTATGTATTACATGCGCGCATTCGTCGTTAAATTTCAATGTTAACTCGCAATAAAAGCGTTAAACCAAATAAGCATCCTCCCGTCTTTCCCCTCCGCGTGTCTCTCTCTCTCTCCCCCTAATTATACAGCTATAATACAAAGAGTCTCTCGAGGCCTCGAGTAATCATCATTCTCTTCCACGCGAAATCGTGAACGGATTTTTAACGGCCGCCGCGCGCATCGAGCGCTGCGCTGCGCGCACATTTTTTTTTTTCGTCGTTTTCGAGGCAACGCTCGCCCCGTGATTTATATACACACACGTACATGCTCGCGCACACGTGCAGTACTCGCGTATATATATTATACATATACATCTACATTTACGCCCGCTTTGCGTAACCAGCTTTGATTTCTCCTTTCTTTCTCTTTTGCAGAGCGCGCGCTATACACCCGTATCGCACAATTCTCTTTTTCGTCTCTCTCTCTCTCTCTTTCTCTCGTCTCTTCGTCTCTCGGGCTCTGTATATATAGAGTCCGCGATGCTTTACGACCCGTGTTTTTCTGCGCTTCTGTGCGTTATCCCGCGACTGCGGCGTATGTACACACACGTTTACGAGGATTACGTGCGCCTTTATGACGTTTCATTATATGCCCAAGCGCGTGAGCCGAAGCGCGCGCGCTTTGGAAAGTTCTGCGGCTGGAATTTTTTTGCGGGCATTAATATCGGGGGGGGGGGGGGCAGATGTGCCGCTTTGAATGTTTAATGAATTGTAAAAGTTTCATTGTCGGCGTGCGATTCGAATGTACTGTGCGATGTACAGTTCGGACGTTTTAATGAAGTTGCATATTTGGCATCCGAGGAATTTTCTTGCTCAACGCGTGTGTGTAAGTACGCGCGATTTGTTTTTCTCTCGAGTAGAAGCAAAAAATGTGTAGGTGAGGATAATTCACTTGGTTCCTGCACGAGGAAATTTACGTAATTAACAATGCGCGACATTGTCATTGCAGAAAGGTTCGACGATCTGTTTTTAAAAAAGTGATCCGAATGACATCTGTTAATGGCTTGTGAAGTGTACACTCGTCAAGGTGGGTACGACTGGAATCTGTTTTATCGACCCGTACTTGGCATTGATATAATAGCAGGGGCGAAATCAGAGTTGTTGGATTTGCTATCACGATTTACACGCGACAATAATATAATAACCTATAGATGAAGAAGCCGGTGTTTACTTGGATTTGGAGTTTTGTTGATTATGGTTGTGTTAAAGTTTATTTGCTTTGCAATTTACAGCATAGGTGTCACGTTTTTCTTATATTACCTTAACGTTATGCATTTGTACAATTTTTACAAGGACTGGTATCTTTGTGATTTCAAGAACTCATCAAAATACGATTTTATTATTGGTATGTAGAATAAATTTTGTCTAATGATAAAAATTGTAATATTTACATTTTTCCTCTAATTTACTAGTTGGAGCTGGAAGTGCAGGAAGCGTACTGGCCACACGATTGTCAGATGCTGGTGCGAATGTTCTACTGGTTGAAGCCGGTAGTGTTCCAAGTTATTTTTTTAACACTCCAATTTTTACTTCACTTTTCTTAAACACTGCTTATGACTGGCAGTATAAGACTGTACCTCAAGAAAATGCTTGCAAAGCTTTGATAAATAATCAGAGTGCATGGCCAGCAGGAAAAATTTTGGGTGGATCAAGCAGACTAAATAATATGGTTTATGTTAAGGGTCATCCTAAAGACTACGACCCTTGGTTTTTGGATTATGAAGGTGAAGTACCAAAGAAATTTTTGAAATAAACCTTTAGATATCACATTACTAATGGAATATTTTTCAGATCCAACTGTTGAAAGAGGAGGTGTATTGCATGTAAGTAATCGCACTTGGCATTCAAAACTATCTGATGCAATATTGCAAGGTGTGAAAGAAATGGAACATCCTTTAGGCAATATTAATAAAGAATTATTAACAGGTATAGTATATATTTGATTGATTACATTTAAAATAAAATATTACTGAATGAACATTTTACATTGTAAATTTCTGTTTCAGGATTTATGAAAGTACAACTAACAATGAAGAATGGAGAACGTTGGAGCACAGATAGAGTTATAAACGAAACTGTCAAAAGCAAATTAAAAATTATGAAAAATTCATTAGTCCATAAGGTATGCCATTTAGGTGTGAAACACTGTAAGAAAATTTAGGTACAAATTGTAATTATTTTTAGATTTTATTTGAAGGTAATAAAGCTATAGGAGTCAAATTTTTAAGAAGAAAACAAATTTTCAAAGCATTTGCCAGTAAAGGTGTGGTATTAAGTGCTGGAGCTGTTGGAACACCAAAGCTATTAATGCTGTCTGGAGTTGGACCAAAAGAGCATTTAAAGAAGCATAATGTAAGCTAAAAGAAATAGAAATAGTTCTTAAAGTACTTTACAATCAAACTTATATTTTTGCAGATAAAAACTATAGCAGATTTACCAGTTGGAAAAAATTTGATGGACCACATAATTACTGGGCTTGATTTGATAATATTGGATACAAATATTGCTATGAGCATTATTGACCTACTCAATCCTTATTCCATGATAGAATATTACTTATACAACAGAGGTAATTACAATTACCAAAATATGTAAGAATTAATTTAATACATTATATATTTCTTTTTTGAGGACCATGGACTTCAGCAGGAGTAAATGTACTTGGCACATTCCATAGTAAATTCCAAAATGATACAAAATCTAATCCTGATCTACAAATAATGGCATTTCCTGTTGGAATTTCACAAGACAATGGAGTATTGCTGAGGAAAAATTTACGAATCACTGATAGAGTTAGTATAGTTATAAATAATTCATAATTATAAAAATTTTTACGCAAGTAATTTGTAAAGAAAATTGATTTCTAGACTTACAATGAATACTTTGCACCTCTATCGTTTAAAACAATAATTTCACTGTCTCCTGTACTGTTACATCCAAAAAGCAAAGGAGAGATAAGGCTTAAAAGTTCAAATCCATTAGATGCACCTATAATTGATCCTAAATATTTGTCAAATAAAGAAGATGTACTTCAACTGATTGAAGGAATACATTTTGTTCAAAAACTTATTAAGACTAATGCCATGAACAAACTTGGAGCTAAATTTTACAAGAAACCATTTCCAGGCTGTGAAAATTTTGTATTTGATTCATTAAAGTATTGGGAATGCTATGTGAGACATTTGACATTAACAACTTACCATTATATGGGAACTTGTCAAATTGGTAGTGTAATTAATAATGACTTTAGGTAAGTAAATTTAATTTTAATAATTCAAGAAATACTACTATATTTAAAAACATATATTTTTTTAGTGTTTATAAAACAAATAATTTATTCATTGTTGATGCATCAGTTTTTCCCAAGTCACCAAGTGGCAATATAAATGCTCCTATTGTAATGCTCTCTGAGAAAGCTGCAAAAGTGCTTATTAAGCGATTTAAAGAGGAACATAAAAAATTACTCAAATGTTGTGCACAAGATGTATTTTTTCTATTTTATAAATGTTTTTAAATATTGCAAGATGCGACAGTTGTTACGAAAAAAAAATATGTGATACATTTATATATAATTATGAATAAAGTTATTGTTTTCTTGAAATAAGACATCCAAGACCGTCATCTTATAATTCTTTTAACATAAATTTTTCTTATATAAAACAGGAAATTTTGTTTTGTACTTCCATATTCAATTAGTTACAAAGAAATTTCACATCCATATGTATTACAAGGAACAATGTTGAAACATACGATATGAAGTGAAAGAAATGATTTTAGTGCAGTTTATTCTATTTTATATTACAATAAAGTAATAGTTACTCATTTGTAAATGTTTAAATTATGAAAGCACTAATACAACTAATTTTTCAATGGAATGATTATCATTGAAGTAATTTATATCATTAATGCATTTATGCATTGATAATAATGTTGAATTTTATCTACAGTTTATTCAGAACAAACTTCTATCTGTGACTTTAATTAATTTTATTATCAAATTTCTCATTATTATAATGTTTAACTATTATGCGAGAGAAAAATCTTAATTTATCTATGAATTTTCACAGTAATTTATATAAAAAATACATTTTTCAGTAAACTAATACCTTTGCAGAGCTGGTTATTTTTCTTGAAACTTGCATATAGTTGATAGACAAAAACTAATGATAGTTATACATAAATAAAAAGTTTCTATGTACATAAAGTCAACAAAAAATTTAAAAAATATGCAAAATATGATGTTAGTAGTAAATAATGTTGCAATCGATAAATATCCAGCTCTAGTCCATTGGAAAATTATTTCCATTTATACATATTAAGAACAAACATTAATAAATGCATCAGCAAATCAATGTTTGATTTAATATTTATAAATAAAGTTTAATAATTACTATGTTTACTTTGCTTTTGAATGTTATCGGTATTTTCTTCTACTGTCATGGCGATCAGATCTATGTGATGAGCTTTTATGAGACTTATGTTCACGTTTGTTGTATGATTCTTGTCTATGATTATGCCTGTTATTGTAATTGTCACGGTCATTATACGGATGATTTCTTTGACTATAATGTCTATTATTATTTCTTGGATAATCCATATTTTGTACATTCTGGGAGTAACCAAAGTTTTGACTTGGATACGAATTCGGCATCATATTGAACATATTTGACTGAGCAAAGCCCATTTTGTTTCCTAGAAGAACTTGTTGTCCTAATTGCAACTCATTTTGAACATTAAATTGGTTGCTATTATATGCTGGTTGAGGAAAGAATTCTGGCGTGGCCATCAGGCTGTTGTTTCTTGATTTCAAATTTAATGAACGATTGAATAGCGCAGTACCTTCAAAAAGATCTAATGCATAAGGGACCGAGCATAAATTCTTATATGTGACAAATCCAAAAGATTTTGATTTGCCATCACGGTCCTTTGGAATGCTCACCTTTTGGAGAGGTCCAGCCTGAAATATGCCATTAATATTCTTCAGAAAATCCATCAGTGGTTAATTACATCGTAAAGTTTTAAAAAATTTTATTCATTTAATGTGTCGAAAGTTTAGAGCATACATTAACAATCTATGTTTTACAGTTGAAACTAAATAATCAACTTCGTAAAAGGCGTGCTTACGTAAATAATTGTTAGAGGTTATACCTGCAAAAACAATTCGTAAAGAATATCTTCTGTAATGTGCTCAGATAAATTGCCGCACCAAATCGTTCTTGCGTCTTCGTCACCCATTGTTGTGTGATGGAAGTTGAGTCAAAATTTATCAGAAAAAGTTTGTACCAATAAAAAATTTTGCTTATCAAGAAAAAACAAAAACAAGAGTTTCAACATAACCTTCTCAACTGTTTTGTGATCGCGTCGTCAACGAAAGATAGGTATGTATGTATATGTAGTCATCTCTGGTATATGATGGTATCGTTGGTGCGTAATGTGACGTGTTTATTTTGGACACGTATTACGTATATGTATATACCTAATTGGTCAAGGAAAAAACGCGCTAAATTCAAATAAAAGAACATATACCACTTTTATACTAATTTAGCCTTAACAACTTTAAGATGGAAAACTCTGACAAAGAAAACTTTTAAAGTGAAGAGCAGAACCTGGACAGTACCTTTATTATGGGTCACAGTGTTTGGAAGGTAACAAGTCAATGCATAAACATATAGAGTGATGTTGCGGAAATGCAGAAAATAGTACAACATCATTCGTTTAAGTTTAGAACCATGAGTTAATTTTTTCTTGCAGGGTGGAGATTAAAAAACTATTCTCAATTTATATGCTGTTAATAGTTTGCACTATTTTCAGATTGCATACTGTTAAAAATTTGTTATCTTAAATTTAATTTAAAGGCTTTATTTGCACTAAGATTAACGTGTAATTACACTGCACACGAAGTCAATTGAAACTTTTTCAGAGTCACGTAAACTTTCCGGAAAATTTCTTCGAGTCACGTAGTCTTCTACGCAAATCTTTTGCGTCACATAAAATGAGAAAACACGAATTAGGAATCCTTCTGCCGCGAAAGACAATGTCAATCAACGTTTTGTGTTCGTATCGGTTCTAAGAAAACATTAAGTGTCTTTACTGTACACACATTAAAGGTAAGGATGTGAAAAGTTGAAATTTTCATAAAAGCCAGGTTCTGCATGATAAATGAGAAAACCCTGCGAATTAGGAAATGACGGTCGCGAATAATCTGTAATTGCACGGTCGCTTTTCAAGTTTGTTTAACGGATGCATTCTTACGGATGTCCGCGGTATTCTAATGGCAGCCCGCGCAACCGGTAGTTATCGTCTGACGGATGTGTATATAAGATCGACACTACACTGAATTTTACCGCTAGTCTTGCTTTCAATTGTACTGCAAGGGGAAAAAAGTCGAATTTGCAAAATGAAGAAGAACTTGGTTCTGTGTCTTTTAGTCGTGATTCTTGGCGTTACCAAAGTGAAATCTGCCGTGAGTGAACAACTCCAATATTTGCATAAGTAGACTCTGTACAGTCAATTGATTATCATGATTTTATTTCGACGTATTTTTATTTGTTAAGGAAATTCCTGACGAAATTAAACACATGGTAGTCGGAGTTCGTGACAAGTGTCACAGAGAAACTGGAGTCGACATTGGTTAGCACCAACGTTTTGTTTATTTTAAATTTTAAGCCCTGAAAATTTTAAAAGACGCTATTACATATCAACAATTTTATACTCTTGCAGAGCACGTCGACAGAACAGTAGAGGGGTATTTCCATCCTAGCGAGCTTCTTGGATGCTACTTTTCCTGCGTATTCAACCACTTTAATCTTGTAATTAATGATTTTATAATTTTCCTACCCATTTAATCGTGCATTTTTTTATACATCTATTTAATTATTCAAAAATATACAAATACTGGGATCCATTCATTTTAAATTAGTAAACAATCATCTTGTGCAGTAATTTTACTGTACTTCTGGAGTGCATCGCATAATTTTGCTTTAAAGTAAATTTACTGCGTGTTGTTACAACAAGTACTATGGTTTTTAAAACCGTTTTTATTTGCAAATTCCTTAGCTTGATCAAGACGGCCACTTGGACTGGGATAAAGCAATTCAAGTAGTCCCCCCATCATTCAAAGATCACGCTGACGAAATGCTTGCGGCGTGTAAATCTACGAGTATGTATCGCTAAAAAATTAGAATATATACCCAAAATATATGGTATAATAACATGTATTAATTTTAATGTGTGAATTTTTCAGCTGGAAAGAATCCTTGTGATTCAGCTTACAACATCGTCCAATGTTTCCAGAAAACCAATCCTCAGGTATAATAATTTGTGAAATGATTATTTTAAACAACGTGCCACTGAATACGCTATTGTATTCAACATTATAAATTTTATTTTTTCAGAAATTTTTCGTCATCTGAGAAACTTGTCAACTACTTTGAATCTTTTGACCGAATTGTGTCTTGTCTTTACATTTGTGCTTGTAATTCTTTTACGATCTACAGGATTGTAAAAGTGCTCCAAGCACTGGACAATATGTATGAGATTGTAAAAAATAGTTTGACGAATAAAGAATTATCTAAATAGGTAAAAACTGGAAGTCTCGGAGTTGAAAAATTTTTTCTAGAGTATACTCATTTCTGATGTTTAATGAACAATTTTTAAACTTCTATTATAGGACTTCAGTTATTTCCTGTTCATTGTAGATTTATTTGCACGCATTCATGTTTTATATATTTATATTACTAAATTTCATACAATATTCCGTAAAATTATCGAGCCCGCGGCTCTGATATTGTTTATATGCAACACCATTCAGTATATTATATGTAAAAAATAAATATCAAGGGGATGTCGTAACCAGAGCCTTGATAATATGGATACTTCATCTAACTAATAACTTGGTATTTTCTACCCTACGGGGACCAAGCAGTTTTTCAAGGGAACTTCTGTCCAGTTCTCACAAATTGAGAAGGCGAAACACAAAATATCATTGCAAATGTATTCGTTATTTTCATGATGTACTTTTTGTCATCTTAGTTTTTATTGTTTGCCTATAAGTCATTATCCATGCTAATTTATGCATAGAAAAGTTTCTAAACATTACAGGTATCTAAACATTGCAGGAACACTAACATTTGTAGTATATACAATATTTCGTTTTTCTTATACAGATCAAGATTGATGTGCTATAGTGCCAGCTTTGGCATCGCGCTGCCTCGAATTACCGTTTCTATTGTTTGCGAAAATTGTACAAACATAATATTTATGACTATACATTTTACTCGTAATTATGGTAAGCACCTCAGATCACAACATTTTTAAATTATTAGTGCTGAATTGTTAATTTATTAGGAACATTGTGACTTATATTTGCCATCGTGGCGCTACCGCGCCCCTTGATAAATGTGTTTGGCCAAAAGGTTAGGTACCTATATTATCGACGTTAAGGCTACGACATCCTTTACCTAAAAGAGACCTCTAGCCTATACTTTGGTCTATTTTTATGAATTTCTAAATTTGCTGTCCTTAAAATATAAAAACAAAGGTTTTCCTACGAGTAGAAATCGTTTAAGTATACTTTAAAAAGAATTTTACCCAGATTTTTGTAAAAATGAAATTATAAGATGTGAAAAAAAAACTGTAATTTTGGTGATAGAATTTTTGTATCCACTGTCAAATTTACAATTTTTCTTCATATATTTACATTTCACGCACAAATCGGAATGAATAGCTTTTCAAAATATATTTATATGATCACTGCACACGTGCAAAGTTTCTTTTTATATTTTTGGAGACAGCTAATATTAGAAATTAATGACAATGGGAAAAAGCTACTAGAGTAAATAACACTTTTGATATAAACTTAGAATTCGAAGAATGTAACGGAATATTCTATTCCAAATTTTCTAATTTATCGATTTTATAAATAATTAGTAAATCTACCTATATTTATATTTGTATACATCTCAAGACAAAAAAATAATGTACTGTATTATCTTTGGTTGTCATAGATATACGGTTTGGTCAAAAAATTCATCCTGGATTTGGGACTGTTCGATCCAAAATGATTGAATATACTATTTTATATTTCAAAAACAAAATATTACTCTTCAATCCTATCTACATAATACTTTATGCAACATTTTTTGTTATTATAAAGTGTACTAACTGATGTTATAAATGTTGAAAAGAGTGATCATATATTATAGACTACAAAAGATAACCGTTATTTTTAACTTATGATAGAATAAAAAGCCAATAGATTAATGTAAAAACATGAATGAACAAATTGTCGTAGTTTCCTCACAAATTGAAAAATGTAGGAAATACAACCAATTTTTTTTTTATTAATTTTTTTATAATTCTCTTGAACTTTCTCGATAACTATTTGCTGAAAAAGATGCTGTTCGATATCAAAAATACAAGTAACCACGAAAAATATTTTGATCGAAACTTTTATAGAATATAAAAAAATGGAATTCACGCGAATAATATTCAAGTCTCATAAATTTCTATACAGAAATCGATTTTTTTTTTCAACTAAATAGGTTATATGTTGCGCACACGATTAACAGTCGATCTGTCTATCTATATAAGGGTGACGAATCATGTGCAGATAATCAGGGATGGGTACGCGCGTACGTAAGAGATAATAATTTCTCGAAAACAAAAATTATACATTTCACGCATAGCTGAGGAGGTCAAACGAAAAACAATAAATTCGTTGTGATAGGGGCTCGACACTCGACAGCATCAAGGATGATATTTAGTTCCCAGAATCGGTATCGAGAAATTCAGTTCTCAGAAAAAGTCCGCCATTTTGTTTGTATAATATCCCTTTCGGTGTATAAGTATAGACTTCAAAAAATCCCGTATAATGTATTAACACAGTTACATTACATATAGATTAATAGATGCACTTTTTCAAGCACAGTGGCTAGCTGCGACGGGTGTACACGCACATACATACATTCTTTCATGTAAAATACGTACACGACGAATTCTTGGAATTCAGTTCGCAGAATCGAAGCTGCCGAAGTAGCGTTGCATGTGCATATAATTATATAGTATTATATTATAAAAGTATGTCTATACACACATAAGTATAAAAATCTTACCTTGCGATGAGTGTTTTCTCACGATCCGCTGGATACCGCGGCTTTCGATGCATGGTATGGTGTGTGAATGTGCAAATATCTTTTGTTCTTAGGTAGAAATTGCTTCGCCGGGTATATGATTGCGTTTCTTCCGAGTCTTCTATCACCCACACCACTCCGTCATTCAAGTCGCACGTTCAAAGTTCGCGTTAAGAAATTGCTTACACTTGCTTTGAATCTTCGTATTTTCAAGTGTCAGTTTTTTCACATATTGTATATGAAATACGGTAAATTTCAAAGATGACGTATACTTTCTACATCTACCGAATAAAGCGGTTACGATTGCGCACGAATACTAAAAAGTGAAGCGCTTTCTTATTTCTTGCGTTCTAGATGTTTAATTGATATTATTATAGCGGTTTCCGCCGAACTTTTTTCGCGTTCATCCTTAGACATCATCGATTTTGTCGATTTTCACCTTTTGAGGTTATGGAAATGCACAAATGTACGTACCGAGATCGCGAACGGGACTGACCAGGGCGAGCCGAGGAGGATCAGGACCGAACTGCGGTTGCATTTCGCAAAAGGGCCATCATCCGTTGCAACGGTCAAAGTATGGAACGCGTATCGAATTCAGACGAGTTCAAGAAAGGAAGAAGTTTATCGTCTTACACTGCTTTCACCAAAGTTGTATTCTGTCCAAAGATGAGCTACTGACTAATGCTTCGTTATCAGTAATCCTTTTGTTACTAATTACGCGTTTTTTCGCATAAATTTACCAACTAAAGCGCGAGAGTAAAAATCCGCGATTTCACTTACGCCAAAGTCAAATTCACTTCTAGTTCGCGAGCCTCCAGTAGGGGGCGGAAGTGCACACGGCGCGACGGCGACGGCGACGAGAGACGACCGCGCACGACGGGGCGGACGGGGTAATAATGTTCAACAGACCTAATCTAGCGTATATATACATTATATACAAGAACGGTATATATACAATCCAAGCAAAATTTCAACATTTCAATTAACGCAGCACGCACCTCTCCCACGTACGTAAAAGTCCCACGGAGTAACATTGCGAAAAAAACATCTAATCGCAGCATATCGCGTAATTCGTCGGCTGCAGGATACGTTCCCGCGCGAGTGTCAGTCGAGCGAGCAGTCGCAGCAGCAGCAGCAGCAGACACAGTTCACACAGTGCTAGCCAGAGACCCGGGAACTGCCTGCGAGCTATCTGCCAGTCGTTGGCCTGCCGAAGACGAGCCGGTTCGAGGATGTCGGACAACGAAGAGGTCAGCTCGGACGACGAGGTCAACGGGGACGAGCCGCCGAGGGCTTGGATTCCCTACAGTCAGAGGGAACAGTGGCGGGACGTCGTGCCGCTCGAGCAGGACGACGGGCCCAACCCCATCGTCGCGATCGCCTACTCCGAGAAGTGTGAGGAACCCCCTAACCGTCATGTTTTTTCCGCTCCGATAAGTATTTCTATACCGGGGGTTCGATCATCCTCTATTTCGTTACAATCTTGCGTGGACGTGCTGAGAGTGAAGAGTTTCTGTGCTGACATAACCTTGCTTTTCTTGGGGTGGAGAGAGCGGGAGGGTCTCTGCGCGCGAGGGCTGATTGCCCCGTTGCTTTTCAAGGCTGATTGGAAAATGCCTTACGCTCGGGGTTGACGTCGACGAGCGCTTTGTTGCTTTTGTTCTAATACTCTAATCGTAGTGGAGAATAAATCTGTAAATCATTGTGTATTCGCATACTGATCAGAGGAGAGATGAGTCATGCACTTTTATTGAATGCAGAAAATTGTAGTGATGTTGGTTGCGACGTTTTGAAATGGAATAATAACTTGTTTGTCGTTTCTAAATAATAGGAAGTTTAAAAGCGTTATTTCTTTTTTGGGGATGTATAAAGTTTGATACTAATACAGTAGATGAAATAGGAATTTTTGCATTTAATAGGCACAGAATTTCTTAAGATTATCTTGTTTTCAGTTAGAGAAACACACAATTACTTCAGAGCGATACTGAAGGCCAAGGAAAAATCAGAGCGAGCATTGAATTTAACAGCAGACTGTATCTGGTTGAACGCAGGGAACTATACAGTATGGCAGTACCGAAGAGAAATTTTGAAAGAACTTGGAATCGACCTTAAGGATGAATTGAAATTTGTTGAAGTGATGATAAAGTGCAATTTTAAGAACTATCAAGTTTGGCATCACAGGAAAGTTATTGTTGAGTGGATGCAAGATCCCAGTGCAGAACTCAAATTTACAAGTACTATTTTAGAAAAAGATGCCAAGAATTATCATGCCTGGCAACATCGTCAGTGGGTCATATCAACTTTTAAGTAAGTATATTAATTGCATCGTATACTATAAAATTCAAGAGTATATAACAATTTTTTTAATAAGCATTGGCTATTAAAATTAACTAAGAATGTGTATTGATGCAGTTTATATGAAAATGAATTGGAATATGCTGACCAGTTAATCACTCAAGATGTATGTAATAATTCAGCATGGAACCAGCGATACTTTGTTTTAAATAATACTACACAATTTGAACCAGAAGTTGTTGATCGTGAAATTGATTATACTCTCAAAAAGATCTCAAATGTTCCTTGTAATGAAAGTGCTTGGAACTATTTAAGAGGGTAAGATTCTTATATTAGTTCCAATTATCTTTACAGAATCAATCATTTCAATAATTAATATTTTTAGCGTTCTGATACATGACAAACATGGAGGGGGATTAGGTTTTAATAAGAAAGTTCTAGAGAAATGTAAAGAGTTGTATGATGAGGGCCTTAGAATAAATCATCTTTTAGCTTTTATCGTTGACATCTGTCAGGAAAGGCATTCCACTAATGATCCAGCAGAATCCTTTTTCACTACGAATGAAGCATTCAAAGTAATAAATTATGGCCTATTATTTAAATATACAATAACTTAACTTTCTTAATAAATACATTTTTTTTGTTTAGTTGTGTGCAGATTTAGCAGATAAATATGATAAGATTCGCAAGAGGTATTGGGAATATGTGAGTCAGCAATTATCGGAAAAGTTAAAGTCTACAACATAGTGAAGTTTGGCAGAAAAGACTGCAGATTACTTTTAAGTATAAGATGCTTAGGGTAACCAAATCGTTGGTCTCTTTAGTGTACTTATACTATCCTTTGAACTTTGTTCAAAGTAATTCCACGTTTAATACTTGACGTAGCCCTTACATATAGAGTGCAAAATAAAGAATTATGTGCATATTTAACATTTTCATAATTTGAATGCGTTTATTGAAGAACTAAACAATTTTCTAAGATATTTCTACACTGAATATTCGAATTGTAAATATAAAAATAAAAATACTTTTGATAATTTTTTGTAAATAATACTTAAGATAATAAATGCACTACGTTTCCATTGATCATAAATACATGAATATATTAGAAATCATTGAATACACAAATCAAGTTGAAAAAAAAAGAAAATTGAATCAACATACGTTTGTATTTATGAATATGTTATAAGTGTCTGCATGACAGTTTTTCACTATACTTTTTATACGTCAGAATTTTATAATAATAATTAGATTAAATAATCACATTGAATAGATACTACTTATATATCATTTTTGTATCACTATAAGTAAGGCCTACGTTAATTAAAAACGCAATGCAGCACACTAATGTATACAATGTGATGAATACAGCAAAATCATTGCCATATGAATCTAGATCGTATACAAGCTTCGTTAATTTGTACAAAATGATCTATGTAAAAAAAATAATAAATGTTTGTATAATATAAAACGATACTTTTAACAAATATTTTTTGCAATTGAGGCCTGTGGCTTAAGAAACACTCGGGATAAAGAGAAATACAAGAAAGAACATGAGTTATCTATTTATTTTTATAAAATAGTTACATACTCCCATTTATGATACAATTTAATTAATTCATTCGTTTTAATCCATAATCACAAGGAAAACATAATTGGCTAGGCTCTGGCGTAAATTGTAATATATATGTATATGTATCGACTCCGCAACGCTTATTGATGACAATAAAAGTGCATATCTAGCGCGTATATGCAATAATAAGAAAACTGGTTTGTAGTTTTTCCAGTTCGATTTGCGCGCAGAGAAAAACGTTGCTCCCTCGCATGGAGCTAATATATCGTTACGTTCTAATAGCAAAATTGTATTGTAATATGTATACAACTCAATTCATCTGCGTAAAAAAATTATTCGCTTCTCATGTCAGCATGTCAATGTCAATTACGATGTAGTTAAATAATTAAGATTAGAAAGATCAGCGACGTCGTTTCACCTGTGCGCAAATCTTTAAAAACTAATAATTACAAGTTCAACTTAATTTTTGGTTCGCAAGTAGCTACAAGCTGATATGGTACTGTGTCTTCTTTTTTTTATTCCTGTTACCCTCGTGCGCCAAAGTCTCTCCCAATTTTCCCTGTTCTTCAAGGCAGTGGCGAGATCAGACTTTGTTCAAGCAACTTTTTGAAGCTAAGACAGATTTATTACACAGTGTTATGTATTTCGTTTATATTGTTTTTTCGTTGCGGATAAAGCGACGGGCAGTACGTGATGCGCTGCGCTATAACTTTACAGGTTGGATTTGTTATTAATTTTTTCGCTGCTCCAGCCAAATTATAAGGGGATGTATATTTTTAAATACCGTGGGAGTATTTTTTTAAATTACATTATATCGACATTGTATTATTTTTTTCGAGTTCCATCTCTCTCCAAAGTACAATATACATCTGATTCTAGGTATTTTTCTTAAAATCCTTGACATTTAACAGTACAGTTTATGGCTATTTAACGTTTTTGTTATTTATTGTTACGGTTTTGTTTCATCGTTCTCTGTGCTTCTCTTTCGCTTCGTCGATCATTGAATCTCTCAACTTTAAGTTTGCATTATCGAGAATTTTGCGAAGTATTAGTATTGACAGTCCAGAATGGTGTACAGATATTTTTTTCTTATAAAAATTATCTTTCAATGTTTGTGAATTTGGAGACATTCATAATATAGTTAGAGAAGTTTGGAATTTTCAATGTAATAATACTTTATGAATTTCGAATTTGAAAAAAAATACTTTATCATTCAAATATATAACAGTAAAAGATTAGTCACTTTTTTCATAAATTTAATCAATTAAATATTTATTGTTAAAAATTAAATATCAACGCAGGTGTCCTCACTCGATAAACTCGTTAACCGCATGAAACATCGTTAAATATCTATACCATAGAGCCGTAAATCATCCTCGTAATAGTGGAAAACATTGTCGACTTTAACATATACAGCTACGTGATTTTGTAAAATTTATGTCTCACGTTAATCGCCGAAAAGCTTGTTTCTCACGATGTCAAACATGCATAGTGCTTACTTTTCGAGCGATATCTATAAATATAGTTCTGCGCCTAAACCTTGCTCTCAAAATATACAATCCTATACATCGTTTTCTCATCAGACGTATATATATAATGATCGACGCGATGTCGTCGCCAGAAAACGCAAAAGGATGACTCTATATTTTCTCGTCATTGTCGTGATTTCTTCGACGCCCTTTTATCGCGGCGTTTTACCATACACATTGTTAATTCGTTAGCCGTCGCTTTAATTATCCTAACATTTAACAACCAACATTCAAGTCATTATTCCGTTGCGACCAATGAAAGTAACAATTCACTTTTCTCGTCGATGTAAATTATATATATTATTCTTTTGCTTTTAATAATAATCTATATTGTATATAATAAGTATAACTCGATCGTAAATTCGTGTAGCTGTTCGCAACATCGTTTCCTCGCAGAACATGATTAAACCATTTGCGCGTGAAATTCGCTTTCACGAAGTCGTAGGCGAGCCTTTATTTATTTATTTATTTATTTATTTATTTTCTTTAAAGCTATAAGACACGTAGCTTTATCATGGACATATACATATACGATTGATTTACACCGAAAATATATTCGCCACGTAGATGTATGTTTTACCGATCTATTTCGCTCATACATCGCCGCACAATATGGCTTTCATTAAGCTTCTACAAACACGTGCATTACACCTTATACAATTTTATCTTCTTACTCCCCGACAATATATTACTAAATCATTCTCTGTTAAACTTTAACGTCGCGTAACTATTATTTTCATTTTTCATTTTTACATATAATAATAAACCTCTGCGAATTGATAAACACACGTGTCCGTCGCGTGACGCGTCTGAGATTTTACATTACAAACCCTGCCATGCAATAATTGCCCCCCCCCGTCCCCCTCCCTTGCGACTTATCTTCTACAGAGCGCTACACGTTATACATATTATATAGATTACACTTTTTTTTTATTTTCGAACCAGCTGTTGCAGACTCGAGATCGATATACACGTCCCGTCGTCGGCCAAGTTTTCCTATCTCGGATATACAGAAGATATCTACAAAAGAGCTTATGTAATTCCGATATCGTCGCGTTATCGATGAAAATTGCCCGGATAAATTGGATTTCAAAGAGGAGGAGCATTATATTAGCGGCTGACGTTTATGCCGTCTTCGCCGAGAATATTTACGTAGATAGAAAAACTCGAGTCGACGCGATGTCGCTTTCCGTCTCTCTTATACGCGCGAATCCTACTTTTCCAGCGGACGTAAAATAAACCACGCATATATATATTTACGAGGTCCACTCGGAGTATATATGTATACGTGTGCCTGCGCATACATGCGTTACTAATACAATCGCCTGCTTCTGCTTAACGTTCGCAATTTATATTTATGTATATATAATATGTCCCAGGCCTTTTTATTCCGACGTGTGTATGTGACATACAATTATTTAGGCTATATAATTTTTGTATATATATAATTCTCTCTGCGTTTTATTTCTATATATGTATGTGTATATATATATATATCTTTTTTTCTTACGGTTTAACTTTTTATATATATATTCTCTTACGCTAAACATACTCTCATATAGTCTATGATTGGACCATCGTCAGCCATTGCGTACACAGCCCGATCATATTTGTATTTTCAGCTTTTTTTTCATCATTGTATTTGTCGGGTTCCATTGTCGTCGGTTCATTTTTGTTTCAAGCCAGTTTTTGCAAAAAAAAAGGGGGATTGTTTTCTTCTACCATATTTTTACAAGAGTTAGCATCGATTTTAAAATACTTTTTTTTCTATCTTTCTCTCTCTTTATCATTTACAATAGATCGACGGTGCAGTATTTTGTTTCTTTTTTGTTTCGAAGCGCGTCTCGAAAATATATTTTCGCGTCATCCTCGTTCTCGATTCGATAATTTTTGTCCTCCTGTTTTCAATTTGTACACATGGAAAAACCGAGCTATCAGAAAGTATAGCATACATTTAATATATTTTTCGGCCCTCGCGCGCTCGATTCCTGGCTGCAGTTATAATATATATGCAAAGTAACGAGAATATACTTTTTTTTCTATTCGTATTCAAATTTTTCGTTCTCGCGACACATAGAAAAATACGTTATTAAATGTCGAGAAAAAAAAAACGAAAACGAACTGCACTGCTCGGTTGGAATCGAGCTGTCAAAGCAGCGAAAATTTTTTCATTCCGTATTTTTACGTGCGTGTATGAACGACCGGGAAAGAAATCACAATCGCACCGCGTATTGTTCTCGAATATGTCGACAGCTCGATTCCGCTCTGCTTTTTGCCATATTCCTTCTCCCGATGCGGCGTCCAAGTTGCAATTTCCCTCGCAAGCCGGATGTGAGATTCTCGTTCGTCGCAAGCCCTATTCGCGCGATTATACACACATAAATTCGAGCTCCAACGCGAATTGCATGTCTGCTCTGCTACATTGAGGGGAGGATTAGGAGGAAGTATATATAGACTTTTGAAATAGAGTATTCGCAGATCTACTGCGCGACAGGTATATATATATATTATATAGATTATATTGAGTAGAAGTTTTATATATATATAGTTGCGTTTCCTGTAGTGCGACTTTAGTGTCTAGTAGTTTTTAACGGGATATATAGATAGAGATAATTTTTACTTTTATTTTCTTTGCATACAGATTGTTATTGGTTTCAGCTATGAAGATTTACCCTTTACAATTGCGGTCCCAATCGAGAGAAAATAGGTGAAAAAATATTTTGTCAGCGAAGATTTGCTGTGTAGAAAGAGCAAATGTAGCATTGATTCAATTTGAGTATTATACGTTTTATTTTTCGATGAATTTGTATTTTTGTAATAGTGCCAATTTTTTGTAAAAAAATTTAGCTCTCTACTTTTAAAAATGTAGATACATTATAATCACCAATATTAATACCTGCATAGCCGTATTGGATTTTTACATTTTGTATAGAGAATAGATTTGTATAACCAGCGTAAATTAGACATTTTCTCGAATCGTAATTCATTTAGTTCTATAAATTTTCGGTACATATATCAATATAGTTTCTTCAACATTATTATTTTCCATTTTCGTTGCCCGTTAGAAAAATACTGAGGATAAATTCGTGAAACCTTCTAATTCTGCTGCCGCCGTTAGTTTTCGAAACCACATTGTTCTGTAGCTTTAAGTATTTACTTGAGGTAACGCGGCGCGTATAGCTCTTTATAATTTAAAGACATACTGCATAGAGTTGTACTACACGACAGATTAACTTTTAATACGCTTGGACAGAGATGGAAAGAGTGTGCTTTGCTTTTAGATTTTTTTTAAGGGATTGAATGTTTAAAAACACAGCTCATTCACTCGCCGCGTATATTATACTCGAATCTACAATTTTATGAGATAGCATAGGTATTTTTTGTATTTGTTCGATCTCGCGCGCGATCGCGAAGTTCTCGTTTAAATGTTTCTTAATACTTTGCTTTTTTTTTAATTAGCTTCGCAGTATCGGTATGATTTTTGTTTATACATTTACGGTTAACGTCAAAGACATACGGTAGTGATAGAATTCACATGAGACGCGACACATTTGATGTGCGTTGTCTCACTTTCATCTTGGTAATAATGATAATTATAGTAATTAATTCATAATGCTTACGTGCTATAAACAATACAGGCGCTGCTAATAATCGAAGATTGCGTTTTCGTTCATCTTTCGTCGCGTCGGTAATTTCAGAAACTACTCTTCTCATGTATTTCCAATTTTTTATCTGTCATAAAGAAAATTTTGGTTCTTCAGTTTATTTTATATTTTTTGAAAGTTCATGTGAATAACGAAAGAGTTTAAACTTTTTTCCCAATAGCCCGTTCCTATACTCCATAATCCTCTATTCTCGATAAATAAGGCAGTGATTTTCCAATAAAAGTAGTGTTGCAATTGTCTTTTTCTGAAATTACATTGTTGATAGTATTACGCGCGTGTTCGTCGTTTTTCTTTTGCTTACAGCTGACAATTTAATGCACATAATGTTTGTGGAGAATCAACAAAGTCTCGTATATTAAGAAGTGAGTACTTTCCGAGAAAAATTTAACGTTTATACTTAAATTTTATGCATAATATCATTTAGTTTATGTAAAACTATATGCAAATCTATCAACTATGTAATATTATACGAGATATCGAAATGTAACAACTGACCTTCTTACGTTACCACTACTTTATATAAAAACATGTTTCACTTAAATATACTATCATCAATATTAATATGTAAACAAAATTTATCACATATTTCAATTTAACTATCAGATGTGTCTTCGTATTATATCGTAAGAATAGTTTTGTAACGGTTGTTACACAGATACGAACGGAAAATTTTTTCGATAGCTAAAGAGTCAAAAAATTAAAAAGAAAGTCAAAATTAAGCAATCATAACAAAGAACTGTAATATCACGAAGGAAAGGATTGAACCATAGTATAATCAGCGCACGCGTATAAAATTTTCCTCGTTTTTTAACAGCCCGTCGTTTGTTTAATATTTCTAAACCCGACGTTCTCCTACAAGTTAATTTTCTCATCATAAAAATAAACGCTCACCTTCCCCTTATATATATAGCTTATTTATAGATATACAATACATAATATATAATATAATATATATGTATATATCTTAGGTACACGCGCTCGCGTACTGTCTCTTAAATTCTATCATGAATCATAAACAACGATTTATCGCAGGCTCGCCACTACGCACTTCGTTCACGACGACGAAAAATATTACTTTAATAAATAAAAAATAACGACGACTTCCTTAAACCTTATTTACGCGTACTCTGGACACTTCCTTGTTAACTTCCATATATTTATTTTATGTATATATATGCACCCTGAACGCGATCACGCGCACGTTTATTTTAATACGTTTGTTTTATTATTCGGTTATTTATATTCCGCGATTCCTTATAGCCTTCCCTGTTTTATTTTTCTATTCTTTTTCTTTTAATATACTTTTATATTATAGATTTGCCATTAGATATAGCGTTATTTTTTCTTTAGTACAATAATAGTTCATTTGGGTTTTGCGACTTTAGCTACGGCTAATTAATTACTTCCTATACCGAAACCCGTTTTTCGGATCGAATCAAATACAAATTCAACGAATCGGCACAACACACTGGAGCGAAACCTACCCGTCGCCTTCGTCGCAATGTCTTTAGTAATCTTGCTGAATTTCTCGAGTTACATTTCAAAGAGTCTGAAAGTTAATAAAATAATCAAATTTCGCGCCATAATGACAAAACGGATGATTTTTTGATTCGGGAGTTTCTAGTTTGAATATAAAGTTTTCAGGTTCAATTAAATTTTTGTACCAGTAGAGAATGAAAAAAAATTTAGCAGTTGGCTGCAACTTAATTCCTATTATTAGATTTGCTGTTCTCTTGCTGCATTGTGGCGCGAAATTTGAATTAATTGATCTCAATTTTTACGTTAATTTCTTACACCTAGAGAAATGTAACCGTCAGTTCCGATGAAATTCTGTTCTTTATTATTTTTCTTTTTTCTACAAACAATAAACCTCGCTTCCGCCTGGCGACGCGTACGTTAATCAAGACAAAAAAAACGGCAAAGTAAATCGAAAAGGAAACCTATATATCAAATACACCTGCTCTCAATATCCATAAGATCTAAAAGTAATAAAATTATCTCTCAATATTGTTTCTAATATCTCTTACGTTACTATTATTATTCTCTTTTTTTTTATTCAACACTTTTTACTTCCCAACGCAATCCTCTCTCGTCTCGTCAGCTTAACAGATAACAAACATGGCTATACAAGCTAAGGTCAACACGTGGATTATTTGGCACCGTTACACACTCCTCCTCTAAACATCCCCTCCTCCATATCCCTCTCTCTCTCTCTCCCTCCATACCTAACGCCCCACACTCGTCCCCACGTACGCATCATCCCCAGGCGAGATCGATGGATCCCGACGAGACTGTACACGGAGACAAGCTACATCTCTCGTATCGGACGTAGACAGCGTATTACAATTTCCCTCGCGATCACAATTCTCACCCTTGTTTTCTGAATTTTCTTATGACAAAAGAAGCGGCTCTCCCGCTCTCTCGCTGTTCACCGCGGCGACTTTCGATCGCCTGCGGGATCAGCTGGTGCGCGGCGACGGCGACGACGACGACGCTTCGGAGAAGAGGTCCAATCGAATCGAGCAGCTTTGCGGGCGGAGGCCAGCTCAGGTCCATGGCGTGTAAAGGGGGCGCGCCGCGTGTCAGAAGGCCGTGTCGAGAGCCGCGATGCCCGCGGTTATCTCCGGGTCGTTGTTGCAGGCCTCCATGAACTCCGAGAGCGTCACAACGCCGTCCTTGTTGCCGTCCATTTTCTGGAAAAGGGAAAGAAAAAAATTCGGGGTTCCGGGTTATTATATGTTTGCTTTATTTTTATTTGATGGATAAAGGAGATCGAAGGCATATTTTCGGTTTTACACAGCTTTAAAAAAAGATTTGTAGGGTTATAGTATTTTCACCATACGATTTTGCATTTTCGAGGCCAATCGAATGATCAATTTCGAATTTAAGTTCAGATAACGCAATGCTGCTTACATTTCTAAACGTTTTTACCCTAAAATTTTCCGATAATCGAAAGCTATTGAAACGTTTGAAACCGTCTGTTCGTGTAGTTCCAAGAAGTTACAAGAGCTACATTGTAACGCGTAATTTGAATTTTCAATTAACTTTCGAACTCCATTCAGTACTTTGCGCAATTGA
This sequence comes from Philotrypesis tridentata, assembly GCA_018906965.1. Classification (NCBI taxonomy): domain Eukaryota; kingdom Metazoa; phylum Arthropoda; class Insecta; order Hymenoptera; family Pteromalidae; genus Philotrypesis; species Philotrypesis tridentata. The sequence goes on along the minus strand of JACCIB010000009.1, from coordinate 4,888,380 downwards.
CCCGTCGTAATCCTCTTGACTAAAAAAACTCTTCATTAAAACAAAAAAAACAAAAAAATTGAAAAAAAAAGAATTTCGCACGCATACTTGATTAGCGGAAGCATTGGAGCGCGAAAATGCAAAAGAATGCGACTATACGCCCGATATGCGCGTGCTATTAGAGGCGCCGGAGGATTTGCATTAATTTCGCCGGTATTTGTGCACCGCGGAAGCGATTGCCGGCCGTGACAGATTTTTATTTTTTCGGCGCACTACCGTGAAAATTGGCGCGAATCAGGGGGCTTCGTTATTGACTTTTTCGCTGCGTTTGATAACGCCTCTCGCGCGGCGTTTACCTAATTTCCACGCCCGGACACGCGGATTATTTATTCACGTGCGTTTGGACGCGAATTTTCTTGTAAAGCGCATAAATTGCCCTCGTTTTTTTCGCATACACATTTTTTTACGTGATGCGAATGGAAAATGTTTCGCTTTGCCGAGGAGCATACTTTCCTTTGTACGAAAATTATAACGGGACGGCGAGAGAGAAATTGAGTTCAGTAGAAAAAGTGCGTGTGTGGTCGGACACAGTCGACGCACTTTTATAAATTAAAAAGGTGGCTTGAAATATCTACAGCAGATCGCCGGTGTCATCGAGGATTTTCGCGATTTATCGCGCTTCCTTTTTATTTGGGTAATTATACTTGCCACTATATTTTCATTTTAATTGACTTGTACTTTTATTTTCAGCTTCAGCAGTATATTCCAGTTAAGTGAAAAATCTGTAATACGTGAATTGTCTGTATTGCTTTGTTATTTTCAGATATTTACCGGATACACGCAGAGAGAAATATTTTTACAAAATATAAACAAGCGCAAGATAAGTAGAACGTCTGTATCTAACTTGCATTATCTGCACAAGTGTATATCATTGCGGCCATTACGGCTCTGGAGTTCCTAGTCGTAAAAATGGTCAACCGCTAATCTAATCTTATCTAATTTAATACGGTGCGTTAGCGTTGGTATAGAAAAGACCGATGCCGTATAACGCGAGGGAAAGAGAGACCTTGATTTCTCGCGAGATTACTTTATCAGCATAAATTATGTTACGTTGTTGTTTAGTACTTCGAGATTTATGCTTCATTTCAACGACGCGAAAAGAGACTATACCCGGTACACGTATACACGTGCATTACCTCGGGTGACCTCACTCTCAATGGATTACGTAAAATCGATATCAGCTGCGCGTGAGAATACTTAAAATTTTGCCGTTTCAAGAAAAAAGCTTTTTCTTGTATATATTTACACCGCTACACGCGTCGTTAGGAACGAATTCCAATTCCCATCCGCCGCGAAAGTCAATTTTAAAAGACGCGCCGAAAATTGCTACATCCAGCTGTACATGTTACAGTCGGATAATCCCATATTCCCCGCCGTTTCACGTAGCACTCGTATAATTCGCTCGGTAGCGGGGAGACCATACGCCGAGCGCGATGTTCGTCCGCGGATTATCGCAGTCCCCCCTTTTTTTTCTCTCTCTCTCTTGGTTAATTAAAAAAAAAGCGGTCGAAAATAACGAGGCAACGTCTGTTTCAGCAGCTGGAAGCTTTGCCCGCGTTTATCTGAAGGTTCGCTTGATCAACTGCGTAGAGCGGCTCGGAGGATTGACAATGCGCGCGATTAATCAGCGGTTATCGGTCACGGGCTCTGTTGACGGCGACGAGTCGAAAGTTGATTAAAACGACGCGCGGCACTTGGAACGCGGAGAAAAAGGGGATTAATTGCTATTGTTCGTATATTGAGAGCTGACGGATGCCGAGGAAGCCGAAAAAGGGAGACGACGAAGCGATCGAACGAGTGGGCGGTTGGCCGAGAGTTCGGAAAATTCATTACTATTCGTCCCAGCAGACAACCGAAGGAAGCGCGTAGAGTCTCTTTGAAAAGCCAAGCGGTCAACAAGAGTTTCCAGCGACTGCACCGGTGCAATCAATCAATTAACCGGCGAAGTTTAAAGTTTACTTTAGCTCTTTCTGTCCCTTTCTTCGGGACGAAGCTAACGTTATTTACTCTTGCTCTTCTGTCTTGTCAGGACGATACGTTGAAACGCGTTGAAAAATTCATCAAACGCACCGCGTCCCGCATCCACGACTCCTGTAGAACACTTATATTGTATTAAACACCAAAAATTCAGCATCAGCGCTAATAAACTTCTCGCGAATAACTCCGCGAAGGCTATCCGAACAATGTGACGTTAATGGACGCTCCCCCCCCCCCTCCCCTCGTCCCGTTCTCCGCGAATAGTTCCTCGAAAGAGGGCAGCACGCCGAGGAATTCTCCTTTGACAAACGTCCCTCTTGCTCCTGCACTTTCTCTCGCTTTTTTTCTTTCCCCCCCATCGAGCACACGCGCGCTTTCGGTATGGGCGATGAAAGCTTCGATTGTCCCGGACACGTGCGCAATACAACCACGGCGTATATATGTGTATATATACATGTATATATCGGTGAAAAATCGCTGCTTCGCTTAACACGTGGATGCGCGCCTTCATTCTCATGCGCATATGCAGCGGGGCATAATTTTGCATGTCGATGAGAGAGAGAGAGAGAGAGAGAGACAGAGGGAGAGGGAGATATAGACGCGTATACATAGGCAGCAGCGAGTCTCGTGTCAAAACATCGGTAATTAGATGCGCTCACGGGGGCTAAAATTTATACGGAATTTCGGAATAGCTTAACGCTCGCCCTGCACCAGGCAGCATATACACACACCGTGCGTGACTAATGAGCTTGCGAGCTTTCGCTCCTTCCGAGCAAATAACACTTGCGCGCGGTTGGAAGCTCCCTTCGCGTTCGTGCGGCGGGCCCTTCGGGGGGTTTGCGAGAGTTTCGCCTTACGGCGAATGAACCTCAATTTCGGAGTCTGGATTGCGATGTTTGAACGGGAAATTGCGGCGAAGAGACGCGAGGAAAAATGAGAGAGAGTTATAGGCTACCGGAGTGGACGCGACGCGTCTGACCATAGCGGTTCCTTTACTACTGAATGGTAAGAACTGTCCTTGGCCCGGAGTGCGTCGATTTAAAAATGAATTGAAGTGATAAATATTAAGTTAAATAATCGATTGAGTATTTCATAACCTTAGTTATTGTCTCTGCTACTTGATTATTAAGAGAGTTACTTGTCCCTGAGAAGGGGCACTTATATAATTAATGCTAATACAACATTAAATTTACAAACGGCTTTTAACGTCTAAAGATTTATTGCCAATGCCAGACGTCCGTCTTAAATCTTGCGAACAGTGCGAAATTATTCATGAACGAAACCCGATATTGTCCCCCTTTCAATGGCATGAACATTGACGTACCTTATTAATTTACGTTGACTACCAAAAGCGATGCTTGTCCCCTTAAAATCACAAGAAAAAAAAAGAACAGAAACGAGAGAATCTACACGACGAGCACATTCGTCTCTCGAGTGCCGAGCACTTTGGGGCCTAGCTTTGACAGCCGTTGCATCGCAAATAAGACACTTGGCTTTTCGTCTTTGAGCGCGCGGGGAGCCGACGTAAACAGCTGCGGGCTGCGCAATGCGGCGGAGACGCTCGCGCGACTCCTCGCCCGATATGTTTGCGGATGCGCGACAGCTGAATATTACACAAGCGTCTCGTGTTGGCTAAAATGACGCTGAATATACAGGCAGCAAGTGACGGGGAAAGAGGGAGAGAGGCGTATGGCTGTTGCCGCCGAGACTTTTTAGCTCTTGAGTGTGAATTTCGCGACGCGATTATCTCGGAAAATTCGAGGAGGGAACGTCGGAGGTTTTTTATTGAAAATGTTATACTTATTGATAAATAATTTATACGATAATACTCGTTTCTATTAGGATGCTGAAATATACTTTTTTGTGTAAATAAATAGTGTGAAAGTGTATGGAATCACGATGTGATATTGTATCACGAGCATTATCTCTTTTTTACAGAATAATTAACAGAACTATACGGATAATTCCACTTACAGAAGCAATAACGATTTTCTTTTCCCAATCCACAACGAGGCCCTAATCAAGCAATTACGAAGGCACGACTCTCACTTTGTTCCGGCCGACTGGCTCGCAATCAGTCGAGCGAATTCTCTCGACGGTTCGAAATCTTATCGTCGAATTCCTCTTTCTTCAGGGTGATAAGTCAATTTTTTTTTGCCTCCCTTTATCTACCCCCTGTCCATGTAATGCTCCCCCCTCCTTTTTTTTGTCCTTTGACTACTTTCCCCTCTATACAACTCCTCGATCTCCCGAGTATTGCTCTGCTTAAATCTCTATCCGTCTCGCGCTACTTCTTTTTCTTCCGCTTCTTCTTCTTCTTCTTCTTCTTCTTCCTCTTCTTCTTTGGGAAAGTTTGGCCGGAGGCCCCCGGGAAAATAATTCCTCGGCGATGAAACTCGCGAGTTTATTTAAAAATTTCCAACTCCGAATGTGCCGTCCCGACGATGCTCCCGAGGATTCGATAGTTGCGCGGTTGAGCTTGAAAAATTTTATCGTTTCTCTCCGGGTCGACCCGCGCGTTCGTATATACACACAAACGCGGTCGAGAGAAAAAATCGCAGGCGCACAAAAGCTGAAAACTTCCTTCCGCTGATTTCGCGCCGATGCTCCTCGGGCCCGGAGGTGCGACTAACGGAAACTTCGGTCAATTGAATTAGCGATTCCAATTGGAGCTGCCGTCCAAAGTCGCGACTCGTCTTTTATGCACTTAGCTCGCGTGCCCCGCAGGTCCATTAAAGCTCGCCTTCTTCCCGGTATTGTGTAAAGTCTGCGCTTTTTAAGCTATCCACGGGGCTAACGAGTTGATATTGCCTTTTGAAATTCCGTTCCCTGTGCGGGGAGAGAGAGAGAGAGAGAGAGAGAGAGAGTAGTTTGCCGAGCGCTGAATTCGCTCCGGCTCTGACTTTTACTGTCGCTTTAACGGTATAATATATTTATGTTTCTTTTGTTTCGCCATTAATATTCTGCTTGTATTTCCTCGTAAATGTGTACACTCTGGATGTAAAATCCTTTTTCCGAGCCGTGTGTGATTCATGCAGATGTATTCGCGTATGCATCGGGCATTAAATTTGATGGTTTTATTTGCATTAATATTTATTAAAATTATACTAAACTACACGCAAATTCACTTTATTACGAGATTTCAGAGTGTCACGCCTTCATTTTTATGTATTACTGCATGTATATTTAAAAGTACATTACACGCATTACCGTAATCAAACCGCTTTTTTTTCAAAGTAGCATTTTCACGATCAAACTAAAATTTTCCGTTACTCGTCCCTATATTTTTCCCTCCACAATACGGGGCATACAATGACAATCCGATTTCATACATAATGAAAAATCAGACGACGGTAATATCGCACATACGTACACGTATGCCTATGTACACTTCGTCCAGCTGAACGAAATCCGACGTGTTCGAATTTCAAAAGCCCTTCGCGATGCGCATCGCGCTTCGATTTTTCCTCCCTCTTTCCTCCGTCTCACTGACTGCAGCAGTCTCTCTCTCTTCCTCTCTCGAGTTTATTGCAGAATCAGCTCGACGAGCTGTCGAACATGTACCGCGACAGACGGACAGACTGGAAATTCTCCGGCGAAACGTCACGGTCGCAAGTGATGACACGTTCCGCGCCGGTGTTGTACATTCGGATATCCTCGTGTAATACGGGCCGCTGAAGCCCAGAAGCAGCTTCAACGATTTAATATATATTTTGCACCGCGTGTGTATATCGGTGGATTACATTTCTGGCTGATACGCCTGATTTAATTACCCCGATTTTGAATATTCCGTAATTCGCTAAAATTTCTCGAGCCAGAGAATTAAGCTGGATTAATCATTCGCCGATTGCTGCGAATTCGGCTGCTTGTCAATCGCGCCTCGATCGAGCGAGGATTCATTTGAGCGCGCGCAGGTGCGACCCGATGCGATATAATTCATTTTGAGAAATCACCGACGACAGGGACCGCTAATATCGCGGGAATTATTAACGATGCACTTTTCAAATGCCGTCTGCAGCTGTTGTTCGACGATTTTAACGGATGTCGACTGCACGCGGAATGCCGAGCTTATTTTACAACGCAAAAATCTCGTTCTCCTCGCGAGCTAACAGGAGCAGCCCGAAAAAAAGACGAGCCGCGAAAAAAGCTCGCCCCCCTCCCGGCGGCGCTTTTCACGAGAGTCGAGCTTGTTCTTATACGGCAAAAAGAATCGAGACAGCTGCGCGCGGGCTCGACGCGTTATGAAAGAGAAGTCGACGGAGCGTGAATTCAGCGACACCTCAAAAGCTCGGAAGCGGGCGTTGTTTAATTGGCCAGGCGGGGAGGTGGACAGATTTTTCCTCTTTTCTCGTTTGGAGCTTGCAGTGCTTTATGTTTGAGGGATGCGCTTTTCAGCGCCGGGTCAAGATGGGCGGTGGATCCACGGCATAATTAACGTCGTTTGAATTCGACAATGAGCCCGAATTTTTTGTCCGGGTAGTCTTGTCGTCGTTATACTAATTAAGGGATGTTCGCTGTCCCGAAGTGAGAGGAAGCCAGACTAAAGTCGGGTTGAACTACTGCATTCTTTATTTTCGTATATTGCGCTGTATTGTTTCATACACTATTATTATCAACTTAAAGATATAATTTAATGTTGTTGCGATGCTTATCAATTGTACGATTAAACGAAGAGAGAATTTTTCGAAGCATCAGTATATTTCTAAAATCACGAGCTTAGGATGCGTTATCAAAGCACCTCGATCGTAGATTACATATCTATGAAATCATGCGCTGTCAGCTCAAGTGGACGTCGTAGTTGAATAAAAATTTAAATATCCCGCGATAAAAGCAAAAATTGAAGGACCCATTTTATACATGATAATCATCCGATTGGCAGCTTTGCCGTTCTTCGCATAAATCGCATACGATTCCTGTCTTTACTGTATATACCATTCGCCGACCGCTCTGCGGCGGGAAATTCGAATTTGTCTCCACCCCCCAGGAGCCCCTCGAAAAGACCCACGACTCGATTACCTGGAACATTCGGTCGACCTTCTGCCTGACGCCCTCGTGGTTGTGGCTGAGATTCGGATCGGCGAATTTGCCCATGAGCTCGTAAACGGCGGTAACGATGTCGGTCATTTCCTCGCGCGTGATGCAGCCGTCGCCGTTGATGTCGTACAGGGAGAACGTCCAGCGCAGCTTCTCGTCCATCGAGCCCCGCGACAGAATGCTCAGGCCCACGACGAAATCCTGTAAATATTTTGGATCTTTATTAGTCATCGTTACGTGGTTGCGTACACGGGTATAGTCGTAAAGTTTTCGGTCGTGTATCGAAACTTTGAGAAATTGTAATGGGTATTGCTTTGAGGAGGTGAGCTTAAGTAATTTTCTTGCGCCTATAAACGCGGTAACGAGCTTTTAGTGGTGTATGTACAGCTAAGGCTTTCCGAAAATATAGCAATTTGAATTGGTGTAATGTCGAGGCAACGTGTAATTCCTTGTATGCAATTCGAGGGCTTAACGGCAGAGCCGTTTCGCGACGTATAACTGTAAGGCAGTACGAAGTCATTTTGAAATTGGAATGTAAGGCTATATCGTTATATCTGTACATATTCGCTCGTATTTCGCAGTGTAACCAGTAAACATTTACCGCAATTCTTCCACATCTATAAAATCTTACGCAAGTTTTCCTTTATTTCTATTATCCCGCCGCGAAGAGATTTATCCTCAATTTGGCCTGAAAGCTTTCGGCAGCCCCTCTCATCCATTTCCCCCTCGGCTCCCGCGGCTTCTTCATCGACGCGCCACTGACCCCACGAAACTTTCTTTAAAATAATCTCCAGATCCAGCGCGAAAAATATCCCAGCTCCAAAGCTGCTCGTAAACTCTCCCCCCACACGATGATTTTCGGCCTCGAAACAACGGATCCGAGAGAGTCCGACGCGCATTACACAAAGGCTCATTAATATGACACTTGCGAAAGCCATTTTATTTATCACCCATAAATAAAGCCGCCGCTGCGACGACGTGGCGGAACATTCGTGCCCCTATGCAAAATGCGCAACGCGACGTCGCGCGGAAATGGCCTGGCCCCGTACAGCCGACCGAGAAAGAGAGAAAGACGTAGACCGGTTATAAAAATGGACGGAGTAGCTTCGCTGCGTGTATTGACGGATACACGTCGCTCATTTCGCCTCTGTTTTTACGACGCCGACGAGCTCGGAATGCACAGCGATTAATCAAGGCAGCGAGGCGCGCAAAGTGAATCTTCAAAAATTGCCTCGTGACGAGAGAGGGAGAATAATGTGTGCGCGTGTACGTATATATTGTCGAGAGCCGAGCACAAAGAGCCGGCTGGAAACGAGGCCGCGCGATCGTAAAGCCGGGAGTAGAGAGCTTGCGGCAGCTTGAAGTTAGAGGGGAGGGGGAGAAAAAAGGCGAGAAGCGGCGGCGTTTTCTGTATCTCATATTGGTTTCTTGGCTCAGGCGCGGCTCACTTTCTCTCGCTCGGCTCGTATTAAGCGTTAAAGTTTTAGAGCCTCGCCCGACACTTTTGGTGCGGTAAAGGCTCGAGGGTCATTACGGGCTGCTGTAGCAGCAGCAGCTGCGGCGACGGCGGCTTGACGACGATAAAAATGGATCCCACGGCCGGTTTATTATTTATTGCGATGTGTACACCCCGGCGGCAAGTGCTGATGCCTCGTCCTCGTCTACGACGCGCTCGATATTATTCGGTCCTCAAAAAAATTTAATATCCGCGAAAGCTGTTTACTGCGGCCCAGGCGGCGAATCAATTTAATTTAATAATCAATCGCGAGCGCGGTGCAGTGTATCAATCACATACAGCGGCAATGAAATTCTCCTGAGCGACGATCGCGAGAGAGAGAGAGAGAGAGAGAGAGAGAGAGAGAGAGAGAGAGAGAGAGCCCGAGGAGCAAAGATTCACGTTCGGCACTTGATCGCGCGTTAATCACCGAGACTAATCGGCGCTGCATCGGATAACGTTTATGTCTCGCCGCGCGGCGCTTGGGGCGATAAAGTCAGACGTGCGGGACTGTTCCGCAGAGGCGATTCTACGGTGGCGATGGAGACGCGCGTGTGTGTCTCTATTGAAATTTCGGGAGGGGGGTTAAGCGGCGATGGGAGTTTCCGAGACGCTGTGTACCTTATGAATTTCGACGTGGGTATATATAGTGTCAGTTTTGTTGTTTATTTTGAGAGACTTCGAAAGACTTCGAAAGTTAGTGAGACAAAGTTTGGAAAATAATCGGGTGGAAGGATGAGCGATATGTTTAAAAGCGAATAATAAAGTAAATTAGTTTACTTGTATATTGGATCGAAATATTGAAATGTAAGGGAAATGATTTAAAAGAAGATTTTTTCTACTTTTAATACAGTGTGCGAGTGAACTCGTACTTCGAATTTAGTGTATAATGAACAATTATATTTGCTAATTAACTTCATTTGCATTTATGTTCGTACAATTTTAACAAATACGAATATAAATGCTCGGCATATAAGTCAGAATTCATATATGCGCGCGTATTCGGAAAATTTGCATGTCGAATTATATAGAATTACACTCTATCCAAGATTCGATTTTCAAATTCTTCTCCGGAAGTACCGTATATTAAACTGCGTCTAGGGAAATAATCGATACCGTAAGCTTTCGCGCTTTAAATCGTCCCGCCCGTTAAAAGTTCCGATTGAAAGAGCGCAATATCGAAGGAGCGTCAAATGAAATTCCCGTAAATTAAACATTCGTCAAATTGGAATAAATTTTTCAACGGCGCACCGGCCGCGTAACAGAGCCAAGAATGTCCATCGATCGGATTGAAGTTTCCCAAAGTTTGCCCTGCGAATAATTCATTACAGCCGTTGTACAAGCAGCGAACGAACCGCTTCGAGTGAAACGATTAAAATCCACTCGATTCGCGCCAGCGAGCCGTTACGGATTCATAATCGCTCCGTCTCTCGGATTCGATAATACAACCGCCAACGATTTACGCTGCACGAAAGATCGCTGTTCTGGCTCGACGAGCCGTATTTCGACGTATAAGTAAGGCTATTACGGCGAACGACGCGATTCACACTCCAGTTGTCGGATTTCGCAGTCGAATCTTTGCCGCGGCGAAATTTTCTAATAACGCTGCGTCGTTATACTCGAGAGAAGCGTCGGGGCCGCGCGCGACGACGTGATTCTAGGGTAACGCGTGTGTGTACACACACACACGCATCGTAAATTCTTCTTCGCACCTATTGGAAATTCTATGCATCCCTGAGTTGGCCGACTGACCTAAATATCGCGCGAAAGTCACGAAACTGCGCCTGGCGCACGTGAGCGTAATTCGTCATTTATTCGCAATTATTATGTTTTGTTTAATCGATGCGGATGACTCGGGAAGGGATCTCAGTGTCCGAGGGATTGTGCAGGTGGCGAAGCTGTGTTTTTGCGTAAAAATTATTTTTTTATCGATAATGTGATTAGCTCTTGTAAAAATGTTAAGACGAATTTATTGATGTTAAAACGTTCGCTAGTCGATTGATTTTAGCAAATCGAGTGATTCGTAAGTAAAGTACATTAATTTTAATGTTAATAAAAAAGATTATTAATTAAAAACTCAATTGCTAGGCAAAAAGCATCCGTATAAAAACAAGCAGTAGCAACATGTGCAATATTGAAATTAATTCTTACATTGCAAACATGTCAGTGCAGTCTCAGGCGCACAAAATTCAGATTTCCCACCCAAATTCCGAGACGCACTTCATCCCACGAGCAGCCAATTCAACTGACACGTCCCGCCACGAAAAGCTCTGACAATCCCGAAAAAAAGCTCCCATCACGGGGGTCAATTTCCTATCCCATGCACAATTCACGCAACAGCAGCTCGCACATACGCGAACAGCAGAGCTAAAGCTCTCTCTCTCTCTCTCTATACAGCTGCGCAGTTTCGAAGAAAGCTCACTTCCGCATTTGCCTGTGCGCCCGGTGCACGCGGCCGAACTGTCAAAAGCCATAAAGGGGGGATGCGAGGAGGGCGATGGCTGCCGCCTGTGGTCTGCGGCCACTTTGAAGCCTACACTGCGCACATGCGCTTATTATCGATACACGTGTAGTACGTACGTTGGCTGGGAGATTGTTGCACCAGACCAGAGCCGACGAGAGAGAGAGAGAGAGAGAGAGAGAGAGAGAGAGAGAGAGAGAGAGAGAGAGAGAGAGACGGCGGAGATTGGCTATTGATTTTCGCGCGGGGGAAAAAAATTGGATGTCACGGAGAAGCGGCCGGTGGATGATTGCTGCGCGCTTGCGGTGCTGCTACCTGTGTATTGCGGATTTTTTTGGGGGGAGCTTTTTTTTTGGATGGTGCATGTGCATACGGTGAAATGGACACGGAGAGAATCGAAGTTTATAGCGAATTTGAAGTTGAGTGAGGGAAAATAGTGGAGCTTTTTGCGAAAGCTCTCGATTGGGAAAGAAATGTAATTGTGTCGAAGGATTTGCGTAATAAGAGTTATTGTGGAAAGTTCGTTGCAAGTATGATTTCAAAAGCAGAAAACAGTTGTGTTTGCCGTTTTTCAAAGAATAAATAACATCTCGCGTTAAATATTTCGGCAGAATAATAGTATACGCCTAAAAACTATGTTCAATCGACAGTATACACATCATCAGCACTACGTTCCCAACAATCAAAACCACCTTCACTTCGCAATTCACTAACCAATTCCAAATGCATTGCATCTCCATCCATCTCTCTCTCCCCTCCAAAATTTTCCCATTCCTCCCCCCCCTACACACACACACACACACATCCGCGCACGATTATATCGGCAAATTGTTTACACCGCCAAACTTCGCCATTAAACAGCGCAATAAGTGCGTCTCGCGAAAGCTCGCGCCGGAATTACGGCATCAGCATGTCTCGCGCACGGGAAGCGCAAGCTGCAAGCCCGAGGCGCGCACGAGCTTTGCCGGCTGTATAATACACAACGCGCCCGAGCCCCAGTCCCAAAGGATGTGTATCCCCGTGTGTCTAGCCTCGGGTTAAGTCTGCTCGCGTCCCTTCCTGTTTTCCGAGAGAGAAAGAGACAGAGAGAGAGAGAGAGAGAGAGATAGCAGCTCTCGTTTTATTCTCGCTGACTCGTGCAGGTGGCGACTCGCGCATCTCGCGCTCGATTAATCGGGGAGACGGAGCTTTTTTTCCTCTCGCGTTGCTTATCTCGCTGCCGAGCATTATAATTGGTTGAGACTTTATTTTCCCCACTCGGTGCTTTCCCCCCCCCCCCGTGTTCGCCGAATTAATTTACCGCTGAAACGCACTCGGAGCTTTAAAGCTCTCGGGCAGTGCTGCGCACGCGTTTGTGCGGATTAATCTCTGCGCGCTCTCGAGTGCGAGCACTTGGTTGTTCTATAATTTGTGCAAAAGCTTCTTCGAACTATCGTTCGAAATGAACATCGAAACGTAGTCGAAGTATCGCCGAAATACCGTATCAGACAGCGAGCCGCAAAAGAAGCGGAAGTCGATGTCTCCTCGCGGTTCAACGTACCTTCGAGCGACGAGCTGCGCTTCTTCTATTCGTCGTTTTCGCGGCCGACCATTTGTATACGCGATGCTGCTGCTGCTGCGCACAGAGAGCGAGATTCGAGGCCCAAGTTTCGAGGCAGCAGTCGCCCGGGGCTTCGTTTGAATCTTTGAAAGCTCCGCGCGAGCTTTTTAACCGATCCCGAAGCGACGAGGACTGACCTCGTGACCTGCGGCAGGTCTCTTTGAAAGGCATCGTCGGAAACGGTATTTCTATTCGGGATTCGAGTTACTGTATGTATACATTTATGTCACTTGCAGGACTGCAAGCTACTTAAAAACGTTCCTTCGTGTTCGATGCGAGAAGCTTTAAACGATCGTTGAAGAAATAATCGTCTCTTACGAGATAACAATAGTTGGCAGAAATAAATCGTGTTTCGTAAAGCTGCGGTCTTCGGCAGCCAAACCGACGATAAATCGAGGAATAAACCTACGAATCATACCCCGTGTACCGATAAAAAATTACGAAACGATTGCGACAAATAAAATGTTTTCATCGCCATCGCCCCCCGATTTTTCTCCCACAATCGCCACAACCAGAGTCGCAAACACCAAGAGATACCCACACCCCCGCGTTCACGCGAATCCGGACGTATAACTCGGCGGGCTGTACGACCGAAGGGCGATACGTGTGCCTCGGGATCGTCTCCAAAGCTCACGTTCGCGCTGTAAATCGCGCGCGGACCGGTTCGCTTCGTGCACGCCACGGAATAACTGATTTACATTCGGCCCGTGTGTCCGACCCTGTGTGTTTTGCAGTACAGTTGTGGGAAATCACGCGGGTGCGCAGAGCTTTTTTCACGAGCGACGAGCTTTTTTCCCGCGATCGAATGTCTTTGCTGAGAGGAGCGTCGCATTTTTCAAGTGCGTCCGATACGTCGGCTGTCTTGGAGGTGGAGTAGCTTTTCCGCGAATCGAGGTATTGTGACAAGGCGAAGCTCTGTATCTTATCTGTTAAACAAGTTGCTATCTTCGATATTGTTGCTTAATAAGACGGGAAGTAGCCGATGTTTTTGTCCAGTATTTGCTGAGCGATACGTTCGAGTCTTGGCTGCATTCGAACGTGTACAAGTTTCTTTTAAATTACAAATTTTACAAGTGTACTCACATACGCCATGGACCGAGTTTGGAGATCCGATGGGAGAAGCTCCGAGAAGCTGATTTCTCGATTGTTTTTATTGCTCGTCGTTAGTCTCGCGCCGCAAGTGATATCGGCGAGACTGAGCACGTCGGACGTCGATACCGTAGGCGTCACGCAGCTGAAGCTCGTGAAGTTCAATCATTTGTGGCGAGTTCAAAACTTCAGCTTATACACCGAGACAGCGGGTGAAAGATTTCATTCGCCGGCGTTTTCTTCCGTCGCGAGTGATCGTTACGATTGGAATGTACTGCTGTATCCACGCGGTATCGATGGCAACAATTACGTGTCGATATTCGTGCAATACGTTGCCGGAGATCCTCAAACTGTTAAAGCGAAGTACGAGATATCAGTTTTGAATTCTACGTACGACGTAGTGGCAACTACTACAGGGCTCTCAATCGTTCGAGAAAAATGGAACTGGATATGGATTGCGCAATTTTATTTCTAGAAGCTACGTTTTGGACCAAAATAGAAATGTGCTACGAGACGACGAACTGGCTATTTACGCCGAAATTACGGAGTACAGAATCGTTCAGAAGCCCAGAGTTCGATAGTCAGTAGATAAATATAATTCTTCGTGATACTTGTACGTGTACACTATATATTCGATAATTAACAGAACAATGTATTCTAGTATATCTAATAAATATTGTATCTAATGAATAAATACTGAAAAAAATCATTGAATTTATTCTATTGTTAAAATTAATTAAGCGTTGTACTGCGTTATTGTACTACAGTTGAAAAAAGTCTTTCATTCGTTCAAGTGGAATTTATCACTGCATCCACAGACGATTGCGAAAGCATGATTCACAAATATAGACTAATCTGATTTTCCCTCAGAATCGTCCTACGCGCCAAAGAAGCTTCTCACGCCGCAGAAAAAAAATCGGCATAACATTTTCAAGGTCGCTACATTTACCCACACCCATATAGGTATAATATCTACGAACGGCTAAATTCGAGCATCAAAATATATCTCGATAATGAAATGTCCTTCGCCTCCCAAGGTCTCGTGTGGCCCGAAAGCTCGAGACGACTCGGTTCAGCTCTGAACTTTCTTCGTCTCCAGCGTGTGTATCACGAGCCCAAAACCGCGAACGACCAAGAGCGCGAAACTTCCCGTGAGTGCGTTCCCGAGTAATTTCATTTACGCGGAGTTGCCGCAACTACCGACACGGGCTCGCGCTGTCTATATATATAGATACCCTTGGTTTGTTGCAATGCTTTATTGGATGCTTGACATGCGAGGGATTTCTTTGCTTCGGAACTTGACGAGTGCAGGTGCTCGGTTGGGATGTGCTTTGGACTATTGGTGATGCTACACGGGGGAGGATTGAAATTCTACGCTTTGAATCGTTGCTTTTGTTGGATACTGTTGAAAGGTGGTTCATTTGAGAATTACTTCGGTATTCACTTAGGGGATCCGATAGCCACTAATGACCCGTCACTAACGGTACGATCAAGAAGTGCTGAGATCGAATAAATATAAGGAATTACGCAAATTCAAGAGATACTTGCCCTTCGTCTCGGTATTGCCTATCGGCATACACGGTTTGGAATCAAAATGTTCAGGTATTGGGGAGAAAAATCAGTAGTAGCCGTAACCTGACGTAACTGATTTTCGTTCGCATTTTTCTCCCCAATACCTGAACATTTTGATTCCAAACCGTGTATACCGATAGGTAATACCGATACGAAGGGCAAGTATCTCTTGAATTTGCGTAATTCCTTATATTTATTCGATCTCAGCACTTCTTGATCGTACCGTTAGTGACGGGTCATTAGTGGCTATCGGATCCCCTTAACACCGAACAATAAAATGAGATTGTACGAGATATTGTACGAGAAAAATTCTCCTCGTCGAGTATAACGCGCGAAAGTTTGATAACCCGCACGAGCAATAAAATCAAATTAATCCCCCTCGACAAACAGCCATCCTCTCGAATTATCCTCGCCGAGAGAAATATAAACCAAACGTATCCGTGCGTAGAGAGTCGGCAAACAACTCGGCGAGTTTCTCCTTTCGCGCGCGGGCGTCCAGCTGAACCAACGGCTGCCTATACGTGTATACGTACACAGACCCTTGGTCGCGATAGTCTGAATAACCGTATATAGTTTTCGGCTGTACACAGTACAGCGACGCCGAGAACAAAACGCAGAAAGCGTCGCCTGGCAATCAAGTTGCTGACAATTAAACTCGAAATCTCGGTGTGTAGATATAGTCGTGTTTGACCGCTGGGGTATGTATGTATGTCTATGTGTACACACACAGTTGTACTCTACATTCGCCGATTTGCACTTGTCGCCCACTTAGCGTCGTTTGCTTCTCTCTCTCTCTCTCTCTCTCTTTCTCGCGGTTCTTCGTGTTTACGATTAGGAGGACCAGCGAGAGAGCGAAATCGAAGAAAGAATTGAGACTGATTAATTGGCTTTTTCGTTTGCTTCTATATATGTGAATTAATCTTTGAATCGTAATTGACTAATTTAACAACCTATACATTCGCTTTACCGCATACTAGTCATTTTATAATTTCGTCCCAATTAAAACACATTCTTCAATGACAAAATTTCATTTTACCAGCGTCTTATATTTCGTTCATTCAACCCGTACTGGTTTATCATCAAGATCAAGTTATCGATTTCTCGAGTGCAGAGCAACGATCTCCCGTGTATATTTTATTCTCATAAATTTTCTAGCTCAGAAATGATAATGCTCCAGCGTAAATCACATACGGCATCATTTATACAAGAATCGCTTGCGTATAATGCCATAACAAACTGGTAAGAGTCATCCATAAAAAATCACGCGTAAAATTATAATCCACCCGTAATAAGCGAGGAAGAAGCGCACGAATAATTAAAAACCAAAATTTAATCTACATAATACGTTTCCGGCATATAATCAGAGTTCGTTGATACGCAATTCACGTAGGGGCTGTCCATATATATACCGGCAGTCCACTATACCTCCCAGCGACTCCTTAAATATTAAAGCCATATGAGGGTCGCCGGGTATAATGCCGCGTGCTCGTCATTCCCGGAAAACTCGCTCCCGAGGAATTTCCTACGTCGATCCTTTACAGTCTTATACGAGCTGTATATCACCCGAGATGTGCTCGAGAGCAGAAGCTCGCCCCATAAATTAGTTAATTCGTTGCGAAATTAAGTGACGCTGACGCACTCGCTGCGTTGAGAAGCTTATAACGATGAATTGGCTGATTTGCTTATAAAAAAAATTGCTCAATTCGGCTTTTAATTGCTTCGAGAATCCGTGAAAATCGCTGCTTGCAAGCTTCATTCGAAATCGTTGAGTATTATGAGGGAGACACAATAAATCGCCTCGACGTTTCGATGGCCCGTTGAAACTTTTAATTTTTCACGCGCCTCGTAAGATAGGCTTTTTATAGCGTCAAGACTCTTCGGTATGTATAACTGTGTAGATCGCGGGGAGCACGTGACTCCTGAATTCGTTATAGCGACTCGAAGCCGCGGAAAGTTTCCGACTACGTGCTCGAGCGAAAAGTCACTCGAAGAATTTTTCATTCATTTTTTTTTTGCCTTCAAGCGCCGCCACATCGCTTTCTCGTAATATACCCAACGCGCCGTAGAATATCATTTTAGTTGAACCTTACATCCGCTGAAAAAAAAAAACAATTTTCCTTTTTCGGTCATCTTCACAGCGTCGAGAATAATTTCGGGGGGGATAAAGACGTAGGATCATAAACGTCGAGTGCACAGCCGCGTAAAAGTGTGACTTCCCGGCGGAGCCGGTAATTTCCGGCGAAAACTTTTTCTCCCCCCTCCCCCCTGTCCGTAGCCTGTAATGCGATTACGCGCAGACCCGGCCGTTATATAAGGTTGCGACGACGAGGAAGAATTCGAGGCGCAGTTTTCTAGCTCTATTTACTCGCCCGCTCTATTTGCAGTTTGCGAAGGGGTGCATAGAGCTGCAGCCTTTTTCGGAGTTGACATTGTTTGGATTAATTCGGACGTAAGAGCCGTGAGGATTTTTATTTAGCGCTACACACTCTTTGATAAATAGACGCTCGGCAAGTTCGTTTAATTTTCATTTCAGCCAGCTTTGACCCTGGAAAATTCACATGAGCGTATTAGTTTAGCACATAGTTTTAATGAAAATGATTTTCTTCCTGTAAACATCATTTTCTCAAGCGGGGTCTGAAAGCAAGTTTCGTGAAATTAAAAATGCACGCCGTTTTAAATAATTATGTAGTATTGCATGAATTTTGAAGCTTACCGCAATATTTCGCGGAATCGCGCGATTCAAATGCAGATTGAAGATATTTAAATATTACGCTTCAAACGCCGTGAAATGATTATGTATATAAAGAAGTGCTGCGACATGTGCGCAATTTTGTTCGCTACAGACGTAATCGTATTTGCTAGAACTTCGATATTTGCCTTTTCATGTTTGCTCTTCATCGTACCCCCTTACAGAAAACGTTAAAAATTTACTCACACGTAAACTAAAAGTTCGCTCAATTTTATTGAAACAATAACGAAGCCTAACTAAAAACCATATCCAACGAACACTCGTCCTCCACTTACGGCTCGAAATTCGCGGGCATTTTTCCATACCGCTCGAATTTCCATCAGGGGGCCATTAGAGCTCGGCGTAACGCACGACCTTCGGCGGCGAGTTTATACCGGCAGCGCGCGACCGCCGCTCGCGCTTATAATTGCGGGTTAACGCAATTATACGGTCGAGCGAGCAGTATAGCCCGTGGGATTATAAACTGCGGGTATACTTATAATTAGGCAGCGCCACCTATACACTCGGCTTCGCAGTTTCCGCGCGCGCGCGCCCAATGCCGCCGCCCCGAGTCTGTTTTATTCCCAAAGTGCTCGCGTACGCGCGTCCAGCGATAAGAATGGCGCATTAAACTTCCGCAGGTGAGCCACTCCCGCTTAATTAAGCCGCCCGAGGGTGGAAAGCTTCTCTCGTCCTGGCGGACTGGGCGGTAAGGGCGGCGGAGTTTGTCCGAGGGGCTACGAAGTTTCGCAATTGATTTCAGCGATGCCGTTTGACGCGACGGATCGTTCGAAAGATTGACGGAGAGTCGAAGTAATTTTTCGTGCTTGCAAGCTTCTTTCGGTTCGCAACACTGTAGCACACAATTTTTCTTTAAAAAATCATTATACGGAATTGAAATTATATCCTAAAGAAACGAAGCGGAATTTGAATTTCCCGCGCTTACTCGCAAGCTCTCCGCAGCCAATATGCAGCCCTCACATTTCCTCGAGCATTCCTGCGCCGTTCGATCCTCGATCCAACATCCAAAGTCAACCGGAACCGCAAACTGCCGGCAAGCCGTATCGTTAATCCTCCCCATCCCCCGCCCCTGTAGACTCAGTAATATAAACACGTATCCTGTACACACCAAATATTAAGCCGGCAAACGTGCATCGCGCTCTCGTATCTCCGGTAGACGCGTCCAAGGCGCCGTATACAGACCCGCAACCTCTCTCGATCGCCTTATCGTCGCAAAGCGCGCTAATGGGCATCGATCGCGCGCCGCTGCGGCAACGGAACGTCTATTTGTACCCCCAGCGCGCAGTTCACACGTGTGTTGACGATTCGTGCCTCCGTGGCTTAAGCTCGGCTCGTAAACCTTATCGGGTCCGCGGAGTCGCGGGCGGCGCAATCGTCGCTCCGTACACGTGGATTTCGCGCGTGTGTTTCCGTGACTATCGCGACTATTGGGCGCGCTTGTACTTTTCGGGGGGATGGCGTGGATTACGGGCCGTCGCGGGACGCGTATCGATTTTCCCGCGCACCTGAAAACCTGGTAATCGGAGAACATCCGCGTCGCGTAAGGCCAGTTTCCATAGCGAAGCGTTGCGATTTTTTCCCCCCCATTTTCCCGGCTGTAATTGCCTCGTTAATTTTCCGCGTAATGATCCTCTTATCCTCGAGAGCCGAGAGCGTTTTTAATCCGATTAAGCGGCGAATCTTCGAGCCCCCCCCCCCCTCTGATGGCCCGACGAGGACTGGGAGGAAATAATCTCGAATTTTTAATAAGAAAATTCTGGACTATAATTTCCTCCTCCTTCCGCCCGCCTCTGTAAACGCACGCGCGGAAAAAGGTGCATTACTAGTATTACACGCGGCGCAGAAAGGGCGTCGTCGTCTCGCGTAAAAAAAAGCGCTATATACGCGAGGCAGCAGCAATAGCAGCGGCGTATTTCTATTCTCGAGACGCACAAGGGATTTCCCACTCGGCGCTGTGCTCGACGCCTCCGTACCTCGTAATTTCGTTTGAAGCTATAGCTCTTTCGCTCTTTCTCCTCGGTTTGCGCGCGCGCGCATACATTTTTTCGCAACATTTTTCTTATATGTAAGTATCTCTTTCTTTCTGTCTCTCGTATACGGCACTGCGCGGAAAGAAGGATAGCATCTCGTATTTCTCAGGTGCGCTCTTTGCTGGAGCGAGGAATTGCCGCTTCTCCGAGCTAACTTGCCCTGCTCGAGTTTCAGGCAGCAAAAGAGAGGGAGAAACAAAGCGAATTCCTTATCAGGAGATACCGAGATTGTTGCCGAGGCTGTGCGAGGGAATTTGCAAAAGGGAAAGGTATCTTCACGCAGCTGGAGTGGATTTTTTTTAATTTACGCATTTTTTTAAAAATTGCAGTAGAATTTGCATCGACAAAGAATTCTCTTTGTAGAGCAGCTTTTTTTTGTTGAATGTGCTGCTCTCGCTCGATATTATAGGTATAGTGAAAAATTATTGGTTGCAAAAGAGCGAATAGTATGTAGATTAAGTTAACAATAATTAAAAAAAATCCCTTGAGAATATAGTTGTTTAAAAATGTGTAATTTTTCATTCGGAAAAGCTTAATAGGCTGGCGAGCTTTAATTAAAAGCTGCCATGTCGCGTCTGTCATTGCACTTGCCGACGAGATTCCGGAAATCGTTTGATATATCATTGCGTCCCGCAAGACTGACCGTGCGAAGTGTTAATTTCCGGCCTGCTCCAACCGCTAATTTCGCGTGGCCAGGCGTGAATTTATTTAATTACGTGCGATTAGGGCGACAATTTACATCTCAGCTCGTTAGAATGTTGCTGCGGTGTCGGCGATAATTTTATTTTTGGACGAGTCATTGATTTGTCAACGACGATCGAAAAAAAAAAGAATTCAAAATTCGCGCCTCAATTCAGGCGAACAACTAATTTTTCTAACTTGTCTTATTTCGTAAAATTCAAACCGCTAAAGACATGAATACCTCCAGAATAAAATTACACTTCATTTGCGACGCTGCTAGTTAAAAAAAAGGAAGAAAAAAATACCGCAATCAGCGACACAACACCGAATCCCTACGTATAATAACTCTGCGCAGCTGACCATCGGCATACCGTACACGAGCGAAATCGTCGAGCCGCGTCGCGTGTAATGAAATGCAGTTAGGCGCGTCCCATCGACAAAGGCGATTAAGCTCGCGCGCGCGCGCGTGTCGCGCCGGACTCTGCTGTATAATAAATTCCTCGGGTGCAGCGTCGAGCCGGACGCGCGAAATCCAATACCCTTCGCTTCGTTTGGCCCATCTGTCGTCTCTTATCCCTCGCTCTTTCAATTATTTTCATTCTTTACAAAAAAAAAAAAAAAAAAAAAAAAAAAATACTCGCCGAAATAAACTCTTCCATGTGATTCTCCGGTAGCTAGACTACATCTCTCCGTAAAAAGTCAGCGAGATGTTTAGGTCGCGCGAGCTTTCGCGCGCCGCGTAAAATCGAATTACGCACGGGGGTGCTTGCGAGCAGCGCAGCTCCGTAAACAAGAGTCTCTACGTACGCCCCGAGCCTCGAGCAGCGCGTACACTGCCAAGGCGAGCTCCGAAGCCGAGAAAAGCTTCCACTGTTGTTGCTGGCCGAGTTGAGCACACGCCCTCGCATTGCGCTCTGGAATACAAGGAGGGGCGAATGCAGCGTCGTGTCGGCTCGCCGAGGACGAGCTAATAACGCTGAGGTGGATATAGAGCGGAGTCTCGGGGAAGAGAGTCTGCGATGGGTCTGCGTGGGTGTGTGTATTTATAAAGGGGGAGAGAGAAAGTAAGCTGGACTTACTTCGAAGCTGAGAATGCCGCTGTGGTCGTGGTCCAGAGTGTTGAAGACGTAGTGGGCGTACTGGCTGGTGTTGGCTGTAAGCAGACAATGGCATGAGTACGTTTTTCCTTCACTTTGCGAAGTACGAGATTTTTTTGACGTGTATATGTCGAATTTCAAAAAATTAATGAAATCGAAAATTTTTTTTTTTGAAGCTAGAGGTTTCAAACCGATTAGACTTTCTTCTGTGGAGCCGAAAGATATAGTGAACATGGGAAAAATTACTAGTAACCATATTTCTGAGCCATTTTACGCTTTTTTTTACAAAAAATTAATGCGTCAAAATACTGGAATAATAACAACTACGAATGTTTCTGAGGCACCAATAAAATTTCGAATTACACTATTATAATGTATTACAAAAAAGCTTTAATATAAAAAAAAACCGAGTTTCCATGCTCTGATTAAAAGTTATGTCTAATATATATATATATATATATATATATATATATATATATATATATATATGTATATAAAAATCAAAATAGCCAATTTTTTCTTTTTCCTCCATGTGCCTCCCCATATTAAATTTTCATATTCTATATTTCCCATGTTCCTCGGCATTTTTCATCATCTTTTGGCTAACAGAAGAAAGTCCCATTGGTCCGAAAGCTCTAGCTTAAATATTCTTTATGCGAATTCTAGACCAAAGAAAAGTGCATTCTTTTTTTTTGAATTTCGACATATAGAGACTGTTTTGGGGATTTTTTCAGTTGCGAATCAAACGAGTACATTTGTTTCTTCAAAATCCACGTCGACGTTGCGTTACGAAAATTGGATTAATCATCGAGAATTCCGCTGCGTCGTGGCGAGGAATTTTCACTCAATTCATCTCTCGTTTTGCGTTTCATCCTTCTTTCCGCCGCGCGCGCACACAGAGGGAAGTTAATTTCGGTCCGGTATATTATTAGAATTTCTTTTTAAACTAATGACGATGTGGCTCACTTCAATTTTTTTAAGTACGCGCTCGAGAGGGTAGCGCTGAATTTCAAGGGGGCCGAGAGCTCATTCACTCGCTAAACTAGAGAATTGCAACGTCCGCACCTCGCCTGCATACGTATACGTATATACATATATATATATATATATATATATATATCCAAAGAAGCCTTGCCTGTATAGCCATCTCAATAGCCACTTACGAGCGATCGCGGTCGCAGACCCGCGAGACAGGTCGATTTCACACTCACGAGGTTATCGAGATCGAATCGCGCTTGTCCCAGACAAGCTAACAAGATTCCTACCGCAGATATACATTTCCGTATAATTATATTCAAATTGCTGATCTGATTGAAATAATTATCTGGGGATGCGTATAACGATTCAATTTTATTTCGTTGTTTATAGAGAGCAGAATACTCTACTGTGGGATAATACCTATTATACTCGCGATACATCTACTGCTGGTATAAGTTTAATTAACTTTAATTGAAGCTAATGGGAATTATTTTCAAAAATTCTTGATTGAGCTGAATATTCGAACAATTGCTGATGAGTAAATCCATATATAACAGACATAGTGGATTGCGCGTATCTATGTATGTTAATTACAGGATTAAACAGAATACGAAAATTAGCTCACATCGCTAAATTATCGATAACCATCAACGTCGAATAATTAAAACTATATCATTTTAATAGTTTATTTCTCGTTCCTACAATAAACATTCGTCGATCAATCTAAATATACGCAAACAAAAATAAAGCGCTCGCCCGATAGCCCGCAGATCCGAGTGCGATATAGCGCGCAGAGAAAATTAATGCAACCAATTGGCCACTTCCAAAACACCATTAATCTCCACCGCATATCTCGCCGCGACTATCGGCCCACCGTACTCGCGATTGAGAATCTGATTACGCGCCGCAGCCGCTTTGACGCACGACCCCTCTCTCCGAGGCTCCGAATATACATACAGTAATTGCATTAGCTGCGGGAACACACACGCATATACAATAGCGCGAACCTTTTCTGCGCTTCGAGTTTTTATCGGCGATCGCGCAGCCGCATCAATAGGAAGCTTCCATTTCGCTGTCCGCGAATTTCGCGTTCGGATGATTTCGATTTCCAAATTGGATTTGTTTGATCGAAAAGGCGTTTCCTTTGCCAAGTTAATTACCATATTATATATACGCGTTCGCGAAAGGTCCGACGAATTTGAAAATTCGAAACCAAGTATATAATAATTCTGTAGACTTCATGTACTTTTCGGCTTAAAGTAACGCAGTCCCGACGAGCTAATGAAAAAGAGTTATTTCCAACGAGGGGAGAGACGCTCGCCTAATCTCGTTTCTTATTCCGGGAACACTTTATGGCCCCTTCCTTATTCATAAGCCGCGCGACTTAGAAAAGTTTCCTGAGGCGCGTCTTATATTGTTTAAAACATTCAGTCGTAAATTGAATCCTCTCAGGGCGCCTTGCGGGGCGTGGCTCTCCGGGAGGAGGTGGGAGTGAAATGCGTCTCTCATGTTGACTTTCTCGCTGCGCATTTTCGTCCGGCACGAAGATCGTAACTTTCTAACTCGGAGTCGCTCCTTTCGACTTTAATGCCGTTCGCTTACTCTGGCGGGACGAGAAAGGGATGGAGAGAGAGAGAGAGAGAGAGAAAAAGAGGGAACGGCCTGTAAAGTTCCTTTTCAACTTTCTCGCGTTATTGTTTACTGCGAGATGTGTAGTATGTCGCGGTATTTATTTTATCGGCCGAAACGTATTTTTGCTTTGTTTGGAGGGGAAGAAAATGCTGTGTGATCCGATCGGCAAGTTTCATTCCCGGCAATCCCGGGCGTAAAGTCTTGTTTTAAGAGTAGCGCGCCTGATTCAAGACGCCATCCAATTTTCTTGTGTACTTTTAATATTTGAGAAAGAACATTTTCGAGAGAGTGAGTTCGAAAGAACGTGACATGTCACGATTACCACCGCGAATTAGAGACGCGGATTATGCCTCGTAAAGGGGATGTCGTTGTTAACGCGGCTTACCGAGAGGCTCTAATTTTCACTGGAATTATTACAATGTGGTTCGTTGTAATGGGAAATTCATTTGATAATTACCTATTGATTCAATTTTGGGCCTTGAAATACACGAACAGAATAATTAGTTGCTTAAGGTAGGTCGTATTAAACTTTCCAATTTTTTGTAATCAACTATGCCAATTTCAAGTTTATCAAAAAACGCGTGAAATTCTCCTTCTTCAGTAACTATCGAATTTTTTTTTTCGAAAATTTGTTGTTTTACCATTCTAACATCTATGAAAGTACTACTCATGAAAGTATGAGCAGGCAGTTATTGAAAACAAGAGCACTTCAGATTTTCTCTCAAAGCTCCGATACACCCGCATCTCAAAAGATCGCTCGAGCTACGCTCATCGTCATAAATTACACAGCTATTACAAGCATAAGTCTCGAGAAGCTAGAACTACTGTCTCCTTTTTTTTTTACGGCGCTCAACCGAGCGGTAGACTACTAATTAATCCGAATAATTAGCGCAGGGCTGACGATGAGAGAGACTTAATTAAGAAGCGCAGCTAAAATAATACGAGTCGACGGCTTCTTTATCAAGTTCGCGCGGCCCCTGCTGCGCCCGAGCGAAGCGCCACGATTACAGTTATAGAACCCGCTACAATCGACTTCCAAAGAATAATAAAATAATATTCTTATTTTCAACTTATCAGAAACGTATATTCTCGCGTCCGCGGCTAAACAACGCCTCGCGCGCTTTTCTCGTATACGAGCCCCGTTGGAGAGCAGCTGCTGCTCTTTCCGTGCGGTCAAACAGCCGCTGATGTCTTCCAGCTCACTTGAGTGCGAAATCTCATTTGGGCCGGGCTTGCGCGCAAAAAGGCCAGCGTCGGCGCTTTCTTTTTCTCGCGAGCGAGAAACGAGAGCCCGGCGCGTGACGTCGCTGGAACAAAAGAGCCGAGCGCGCGGAAAAGAAAGCCGGCGAGAGAGTCTTTCGAGGTGGTCAAGTATAATATCGATGTAGTTTTTACGATGAAACTATCATTTCTTTTTTGCGGAATGCGATTGGAATCGTATTTTCAACTTCGGGGAGAAAGCGAGTGTCGAATGGGAATTTGAATTTCGCGCCATAATGGAAGTTTCCAGTTTACATTGTATCCCATATCATTTTGTTTGCTCGGATATACTACTGGATAAGTTTGGAACTTTATGTTTAACGATCGAGAACTTAATAAGAGGGTACTGTAAACGTAATTTTTTTTCATAATTTATTACAAGCAAATTAGCCATCCTTCCGTCTGCAAGCTGATACGGCGCGAAATTTGACTTTCCGGAAGTAGTTCATCCCAATGCATTCATCATATCAAAACGTTTTATTTGGGTCACAGAAGCCTATCTGTCGCTAGAGACGGTTTATCGTCGCAAAGAGATTAGAAGTGCGGCTTGGCGCAACTGTATAGTCGTGCATGCGAATAGCAAGTGAAATAGAAAAGGGTTGGAAAGGGAGGGGAGGGGGGAATGTGGCGTAATCGGATATGCGCGAGAGGTTTATCACTTTGATAGCAAAAGCTTTCTTTTTGCCAAGATAATTGAAACCTTTATTTCGCTGTTCGTATGTATGTGGATGTAGGAGAGGAGACTTCTAGAAAATAAATCTGGGTTAATTTCACTTTCCTTTTACGCGAAGTACATATCCTAGTCTATTGTCAAAGGCTTCATCGTACTTTTGAATTGCGGATTCTTTTAGAATTTAGTAGCTTCCTTCCTGCGCTTTATTGGCTCGCTGATTCCCAGTTTTTAATTGCACGCATGCTTTCGTCGTTATTTATGTACTTATCATTAAATTTAAGTGATATAGTTATCGTTATCTTTTATTTTTTATAAATATACTGTATAAATAATCTGTGAATATTGATAATAACGTAAATGAAACCCAAAATTGACGCAAGAGATACAGATAATGACGTAAAGGTTAATACTAATTTTTATGAAAAGGCTGGGTTTATTTGTATTATTAACTTTTTTTTATAGTTTTCATTCTAGATTTAAATTCGTATTTAACATAATATGAAAAACAGTAAAATACCCTTTAATGCGTGCCCTTAAAAGCCTCGAAAAAAATTCACAAAATAAAGCTATTAATTTAGAATTAAATTTTATAAGTGATAAAAGGGATGAAAGCTTTTTCCTGTAATTACTCTACTTGACCCGCGTTGAAGGGAGTTTAACAAAATATTGTCACAAAAATGT
Source organism: Philotrypesis tridentata (assembly GCA_018906965.1). Classification (NCBI taxonomy): domain Eukaryota; kingdom Metazoa; phylum Arthropoda; class Insecta; order Hymenoptera; family Pteromalidae; genus Philotrypesis; species Philotrypesis tridentata. Next base: position 4,861,332 of record JACCIB010000009.1, on the reverse strand, counting down.
ATAAAAAAAAACAATAAATTATAATAAATTGTCACTTACCACTTTTGAAAAAAATAAGTAAAAAATTTGAATCTTATAAGTATAACATGTATTTGTAAGTTTATATTCTTTTTTTCCAGAAGCCTAGAGGACGAATTCATTGGAGGCAGTACATCTCAAAGCCTTCAGTTTAAATATTTATGTTTCTTTTACTAAACAGAGATATATCTTACATAAACAATCGCGATAAACGTATTGTACTACTTCGCTGGTCAGACGGTCAATGCCTTATGACAAACATTTTCTCAAGTGTACGTCATGAATTTTAGATAAGACTAGGCGTTCGGCACTTGACGATTGTATTCATTGTCAAGTTCGATTTTCTTATCCGAACATCAGCGTAGCATTGACTCTCGTTTTCTCAATCGTTAAGACCATGAAATATTTTTAACTACACTCGAGCTTCTCGCGAATTAATCTTTCGAGATAAAAGTACGAATCTAGAGCATCATTCCCTGGAAAACAAAAAGAAAAGAGAAAAGCTGCAGTAAAAATCTGTAGGGTTTTGCACTCGCAGTGCATTCTCGCTAACGATCTCAAAAATACGCATCGTCATTCTCCCGAACGCAAGAGAATCTTTTAAAAACCGGTAGTTCCATTAGGATCAGATAGTAGGAAATAAAAAAGTGAACGTTTCAAAACAACTTCCAACTAAAATTATCTCGCACGATCAGGTTACTTTGCGCGGATTCGCATTATTATTTTTTTCGTCGTCGATCATAATCGTGCATTCTTTTCGAACAATCGAACGACGTCGACGATCTTTCATCTCGCCACGAACTACACGCAGTAAACATACACATCTCTAAACCTCTCGATTTAAAAAGATTTCCCCTCCCTTGCGTTTCACGAGCTGGTTTAGGGGTCAGGGCCTTTCTCTCGTTTCCTCTCGTTCCTCGTAAACAGCGGAGGGCGATTTTCAGAGCGCGAGCCATAAATCTCGAAAAAGGTGACGCGCGACGCCGAGGATCGATGGGGTGCGCGCGTAAAATTCCAGCTGCCCGTATATATATATGTGTATATACACACGCGCGCGCACACGCCCACAACGAGTTTATCTCGTTTCTTATGGGGCATATATATGCGCCTGCGTTTCGCCGCTGATGTACTGCGCGGATACGCGGGAGACGCGTATAATAAAGTCTTGACGCATCTGTCGGTCGAATTAGGAGAGTATCCAGGGCGACGCGGAGCTTCGCGGAGGAAAAGAGTCGGGATGGCTCCGGAGTCCATGCAGCTGTCGGTCTGCGCACTGGGACGCGGTATGGAACTGAATCAGCGAAGTTTCGCTGTAATATTTTCTTTTCCGCGTGAATTGTAGCTTGGTTTTTCAATTTTCCGTCGAAGAGTCGGTTCTGTTATACTAAAAAAAAAAACAGAAAAAAAATATCCCATGCTGACGAAGCTATCTCCCCGTGTCCAGCCGTGTAATCTTCGCGAACGGGGCGAGCTCCCGACATTTTTCCAGCGAATCCACACCGAATCACCAGCTATTCGTCCGCTGCTTTACATCCGGATGAGTGTATGTATATAACTCTGCGGCGGACGCCGGGCAAAACTGTATTCAGCGGCGGTATGCGGCAGGCGAGCGAAGCCCATTTGGGTGGAATATGTATCAACTTTTGTGCTACTTTGAGTCTTTCATACTTGCCTGGGCGTATAATGTACACAAAAGAGAATTGTTAGAAATTTACTGAACGCGCGCGCAGGCAAAAATATTATTGCACGAGCAGCGGTAGGGAGGGGGGGGGACGTATTAATTTCGCTCTCTCGACAGCTGGATTTATTTTCACTGCGAGGAAAGTATTTCGCGATGCGCAAATTGAACGTATAAAAGCGACATATTTTTTACGCGAAAATTCGCGCATTATTTCGCTGTTTATTACACGCGCCGCTGGCGTCCAATATATATACGTTTCGGATTTTATTAACGCGAAAAACATCTCTCTCCTGCACAGGGCGTTAAAAACAATAAAAATTACGTTTGCCGCGAGAAACGACAAATTTACGTCTGTCATTCCGTCTAATCCTTTAATCCGAGCGCGTTTCTCGAAAAATTCGATTCTATATATATACCCGAGCTCGAGGTAATCCTGCTACGTAACGCCGAGTCCATTGACCGAAAATAACCACGAGCTCGAGGGGATACGTACTTATACACAGTCCAGCAGCGATTCGCCCGATTGTCCGACCAAACTCGGCTCTTTCTACTTCGCCGGCGAATCCTTCGGAATTCCGTAGCGAACTCGCATGACTCAACTCGCGCCGCCCTCCCGAATGAAATCCATAACTCGCTCGACGCACTGAATTTCGCTCTAAGATTGCGAAAGTGCGCGAGAGGTGCGAAGGTTTTTCAGCCTTACATTTCATTCGGAGAAGGACTAAGTTTACGAGGCAGAGAGAGAGAGAGAGAGAGACGAGGAACAATGCTTTTCCGCCTCGGAGACAAAGCTCCCTGGCCTAAAGTCTAAACGGATTAGACACCTACGCTCGCCCGTCTGGCGCTAATGAAATAATGAATTTGGTTGAGTGAGCTGCTGGGCTAAGGAGGAGTTGTATACGCTCGCGCTAACTGCTCGAGGATATACCGGCGTGAATTATGCCTCGACGCGGCGCGAGGAGCGGATTAGCCTCTTTCGTCAAGGAGATGCGCTGCCAAGCGTGACGAGCCCTGTATATAGAGCTTGGAATTGTCTTCTTTTTTTATCTGTTTTATCGGCAGTTTTCTCGATTGCGTAATCGATTGTTTCTTGCTTTCGTCTTTCCGTGTAATTTTTATACGCGCAGCTTCTCGAGTCGGGGTTGATACTGCTTTATTTCCAAGAAGTTTTACGGACTAATTGAAAATAAAAAAAAAATATAAAAAAAGTAAACAAATAAAATAAGATAAAAAGAATCTCCAGAAAATTAGCGAATCTTCACCAGAATTAAACTCAAGAGTAAGATCCGAATGAAAGTCAATCGTTCCATCAAACAACCTCCGGAGGCGAGCGTAAAGGCAGCAGTGGTTTCCTCTGCACATTCGTAGAACACACACTTTGTCTTGGTGGCAGACTCCTCGCATAGCTGTTTAATGCCAGCTGACGCTGTTTATATTGTGTCTCGCTCTCGGGAAATTTCGAGTCTTTTGAATTATATTAGGAAAGTTGGGTTAGAGAGAGAGAGAGGGGGAGAACGGCGTCCTCCTTGCTTTTAGATTGAATGAGCGCAAAAACTTTCGCTCCGAAGAAACAGCTGCGCGACTTTGGAATATGCCTCGGCAAAAAGTTACTCCCGCACGCATTTCTCTCCCGCGCACTTTCTCATATTTAGTCCCTTTTTTTATGCAGCCGACTTCGTTTAATAATGCAGCCGGTGGCGTTCGTACATTCTGCTTTTTTCCCGGAGCAAGCAAAGCTTTTTCCGGCAGTGAGCCGAAATTCATGATGTTACTTTAAGAAGGTGTCGCAGGCAGTGAAAAATTTAAGTTTTATAGACTTGTAAGAATAATGAATGTAAATGAGTTTGTAATAAATCACGACGTAGATATAGCTTTCATCAATTGATCGTCTGCTATTTTACGACGTTTGATGTTAATATTTGATTGCCTGAATAAACGGCAGTTTAATCACTTCGTTTTAATATACTATTCGAATGCTGCTGTTTGAGTTATTTATGTGAATAATTAAAATCTCATTTGTAAAAATAAAGAACGTAAATGAATTTAGAATAAATCACAAAATAGTTAGCTTCCACCAAATGAACGTCCGATATTTTATTACGTTTGAAGTTAATATTTAATTGCCTGAACGAACGTCAGTTTAATCACTTGATTTTGATGTGCTACTCAAACGTTACTCTATAGGTTATTTATGTGTAAGCTACAAACTTCATAAAATGGAACATAACTAGATAACGGAGGACATCCGCGTCAAGTAATTCATTTTCAATCTGATTTACGCCCTTGATTACAAGCATATACATTAATTGCTTTTTTCACCTACATCATTACAATTACTCGCGCATTTATCCCGCTTCTCAATCATACCAGTTCATCCTTCATTTCTTCTCTCCGCGTATCTTCTTTCGGCGGGAAATTCGAACTTTTCGTCCGTCTCGCGACGGAGCTCTGGTGTCGCGCCTCGACGCGGGACGAAAAAGGAGAGTCGAAGAAAACATAATCCGAGGACTCACCTCCCTGGGGGAAGAACTGCGAGTAAATGATCTTGAAGGTCTCCTCGCGGACGACGCCCGTGGGACACTGGGCCTTGAAGCCCCGGTAGATGCGCTTCATCTCGGCCTCGGTGAATCGCGTCGCCCGGCACAGGCTCGCCAGCGAATCCGGCCTGTAGCGCGGCGTCTGCTCCTCCTCGTACTCCGAATCTGTGGGTCACAAAGTGCCTCGTTAAGCAGCATCGATTTTTTTCCCCCCCACGGAGCTCCTCTCGTGCATTTTTTTCTCGGCAGAGCTGAAGAAGAGAGACGCGTGAGTGAGTAAGAGGTGCGACTATGGTGACGTTTCGTTGGTCGACTGTGTCTGTGGGGCTCGGCGGATATCCCGTTGGCAGAGGGAGGATACGGGACGAGTTGGGGGGAAGTAATTCTGATCGATGGACTCTGGGTTTTGGGAGATTCAAGAATGTGGTAAGAAAATGTTGAGTATTCTTTTGGGGACTCGTGTATTATTTTACTCTGACGTGCCTTGGAGAAATTGATTGAAAGTGTCCTTCTTCTGGAGCCTTAATTTCGAGAAAATTGCACGTGTACGGACAAGTCAGTGTCGGAGTAAGTTCGACCTCGCTGTTGCCAAACTTGCGTTTGAATATTATAGAAAATTTTACAAAGTTAGCGGTACGACCGCGCGTTAATTGAACGAAAAGTTTGCAATGCACGGGTCGATGGAAGATTTCGAAAGATCACCATAGTCCTGTCTAGAGAGAAATAAATAGATAAACAGAGGAAGAATTAAATTCTGAAGCGAGCGAATATTGCAAAGTTTCGAAAGAGATAAATGTTCGAATATTAATACATAATCTGTGAAGTTTCGTATGGTATACATTTATATATTGTGCCATTGTTGTATAATATTTGCATTGTCTTTGCGCCAGATATGTGGACTATATATAGTACTTGTTACTCTAAGCTATTATGTAAACGTCATACTTATTATGAACAAAATTTTTGTAAATTGACGAGTATATATAGTATATATCAAAGTACGTAATAAAAAAGATGTGAGAAAAATTATTCTCTAATGATCTCAAAGAAATACTAATGCCATAATTTGTCGTGATAGTATAGCATACGGTGTAGTAAAAGCAAGATCTACGGTTGTTCTTGTGCTACGTGCAATTTTTGTTTCCTGTACAACTATACACAGCAACGCGCTCTTTTTTACTTTTTGTACACAGTTGCAATAATGGTGTAACGCCGTTTAGAAAAAAGAAAAAAAAAATAATAATATCCGCCACGCAATTCGGCCCGCCTCCGAAAGGAAGAGGGAAATCCAGCCGATGAGAATCTGCGAATAAATTTGTAAGAGCGACTATCCGCGAAGGGTAAACAAAGGAAACGCCGCCGCTCTCGGGCTCCCCCCATTTCCCGCGGGAAGTTTAACAAGCGCGCTCCGAGGCAACATTCGAAGAATCGCGCTCGAGGGACCGGATCGCGTCCGTACAGTCCGGCCGCCGCTTACGCGCCGACTAAGGAGAAAAAGTCACGGGCGTTTGTCCATGTATAGAGTCGAATCTCCGGCGCGCCGTGTTTCTTGTTCTGCTATACACTCGCCCGAAAAATCGTTTAGCGTTTCGACGCTCTGCCCTTGGAATTTCGCGAGAATTTTGTGCAATAAAGACAATTACACCGAAGTAAAGTGTCAATGACTCGTGCGTACGAAGGACAATCGCACACCGAAGAGAAGCGTAAGTAATGACTTTCGGGCTTCATTTCAATGACAAAGGAGTCGAAGCAACGCCGTACGCATACGGCATACACAATCCATTAAGCTTCTTCTGTGCGGCTCGAGCCGCGAATCGTCGTTATGAAAATGTTTACGGTGCGAAATACGTAAATTCCGAGAGGGAGAGGCTCCGGACGACGCATTAGGCGATATTCCGGATATAAACAGGCTTTTCAATCCTCCGCCCAGAGGTACGGCGTATCCGTCTATTATTTCGGCTTATCTCTCGGCAGCTCCTCTACTGCCACGACGTCCCGAATGAGTATTTCTCCGACCCCCTCCCCCGCGCGTATAAGCGTGTATTTTTCCTCGGAGGTGATTTCGTTGGATTCCCTCGAGCTACGTATATACCGCTCGTAAATATGAATCACCATCGGTAATAATTTCTCGAGCCTATCTTGCCCGCGAGCGTCGAAATCATTGCGAGGACGACGACGCCTCTCCGAGCTTTTTCCCGTCCTTACATTATTCAAGCCGTACAATCGTTGCCATTCCTCCGAGGAGGCGTTCCCGCTTTTATTAATGACGATCGCCGCCTCTCGCGATTACTTCCTCGTTTCGCCTCGCGAGTCGAGCTTCCGCGCTTTTTCATTTTATCCGCTATCGAGACGAGTTGATTCCCTCGATTGTACAGTCGTGAGTAGAAAAGATTTGTATAGACTTTGTAAGAGCCTGAGCTTGCGATACAGAACGACAAGCTTTTTTCTTTACTCGTTCAGTGACAATCCAGTCCTATACCCGGACAAATCACGAACTCGCTTCAATTCTTGCTCCGTTGCACCGCGTCGAGAAGAGCTTTCGAGAGCTTTAACAGCAGCAGCAGCAGTACAAAAGCTTTCTCGAACTCGCGGATTCCACGAAACAGCGCAATTATCCGATGGGATATGTCTTTCGAAGCGAGAAAAATCGCGAGACATCAAGAGATTCCCGGGTAGTTTGGCGCGCAAAAAAAAAAAAAATTTCCGCGGGGGTACGTTCCACTTTCCCGTGCGCGCGCGAGTCTTCATTTTTCTCGAGGATTCCCCCGCGTTGCACAGACCAGCTGGCCCCGTTGACGCTCCAGTTTCTCGCAGCTGTTCAATCCTCCGTGAGCTTCTCTTTCTCTCTCTTTCCTTTTTTTTTCTTCTTTCTTACTTACTCCTCGAAGCAGAAAATCAACGGGTTTCTTTACGAATAATCCAGCCCGGGCTTTTCTTTATCGCTTCGCGCAACTGTTCGTGAGTTCCTACATATATATATAGTGATGGAAAAGCTGCGAGCTCGTGAAGACGGCGGTTGAAGCGAAGTATAAGAAAGTTTCGCGGAGAACAGTGTTGGGGAAGATAATTGGTTGAGTTTGTAAGAATTTACTCTGTGGGCCGATGATCGAGCGTACGATTCCTGAGAGGAGATTAGCGATAAGTCAGTTACCTTTGAGTTTCGGAAATTCTCCGAAAGTACAGTGATTCGAGAAAATTCATCAGCAACAACATACGGTTGACGAGAGAAAAGGCACTACCTGGCCTTGCAAATAAGATACTCGAAGCTGAGTTATCAGAAGCTCAATTTCGAACTTCACGAGGATCATCAGCGATGCAAAGTACACGACGTCTTCGCAAGTAATTTATTTTAATTAATATCCGAAGTAGAAGCTCTCCAGTCCTCTCTGCATCGTATATACGTACAAGCAATTTTCAAACTTCGTTATGCACTTCCTAATTAAAAAAGATCCGCCCGAACCAAGCGCACCGATCGGTTCGACGGTCCGCAATCAGAAATTCAATTAAAATCGAGCGCGTCGACTCGCGCGACTCACAAAAGATTCCTCCGAAAATTCCATTTGCTCGCGCCACAAACACAGGGAGCCGAATATTCCAGCGCGCGATTCTCGCAATTTTCGCGCGCCTCTATCCGCACTCGGCCAGTAGGATCTTCGCAGCGGCGATAAAGATTTCGCGCGGGAGGTAAAAGGATTTCCGGACAGAGAGGGCATTCCGACGAGTTTCCTTTTGTTTCTTTTTTTTTGGTTTAGTACGGCTCGAAGTCTTTGCCGGCATCTCTAGGGGCATCTCGAAAAATGATAGTATTAAGATAGACCGGCCATATTTCGAAGACGCCGTTTCACTTATTTTTTCGTTTCTTATCCAACGACGCAATCGCGCATACTCTGTGTTTGCCGAAGAAAAGGAGGAGGAAAAACATCCTTAATTTTTCGCTTGTCGAATTTACGCGCCAGTCATATTTACGCGTCTCGAGGCGCTTCGACAGAAAATAGAATCGTTTTGCTTTCGGCATCTCGTGAGTGCGTATGCGAGAGAGCGTATAAAATAGCAATCTTTTTGTCCCGGCGCTGTTTTTGTCCCGAAAGCGATTCGGGAAGTTTCTTTGTTATCATACCCGATACGCCTTTGTCGGAAGTGGCGCGCGCTTTCTTCCGAGCTGAAAGGGACTTTCTCAAACGAGATTTTATTCCCCGGAAGAATTTGCCTTTCTTAATTAAGGAACCTTTTCCCGGGGCAGATAATGGCTTTTTATTAGAAAATTATTCGGGCAGCGGCCAAGACACAAGCGGCATTCCGCCGCTCTGAAAAAGAGTCTAAATGAGATTTTTAATTAAATTTTTTCAAACACTGTCCGTACGGCGTTATACACCGTCTAGATCGAGCAACTTTTCGAGCTTTTGAATTTTGAGCAATCGCCTCGTCCGTAACTCCTGAGATTACGAAAAATTCGGCCACTCGCAAAAAAATCATTAACAATATTTGCAAGTAGCATTGTTCTTAGCTGTGCATTTAGACATCTTATTAGAAGCTCAATTAACTTTTTCAAAAGCAATTCGCTAGCCTTTGTTGAGAAAAGTGATTAAATTTCGAAATTCAAGCTCGAGCCTCTCATTCTCGCGAGCGACAAACGAAGAAAAGAATTTAATTTTCCCTGATGACTCTAATGGACAATATTAGTCAAATGAGTCGTATTTGGCGGTGCGTAACTGCACGAAGCGAAGCTTTACCACTTCGTCTCTTTGGCATGTCTCTGGACGAGAGACTTCGTGAATTTTCACGAAGAGCAAGTGGTGACCCGGAATCTCTTTTTTTTTATTTTTTCTCCGATAGTATACGTGACGGTTAATTTTCTATTCCAGTATTCTCTTCGGCTTTGTGGCTTTCGCATTTATTTAAGTTTACCGATGTACGCTAACATGTTACGACAGTTTTTGCATTACTTTGAATACGCGACGAGGAATCGAAAATTCAAATTTTGCGGCACAATATGTAGCAGATGAAAGGCGACTCTTTTGTTTCGTTGAAGCTAGCAATAAAAAAAATAAATTACAAAAAAATTGTGCAAATCGCGATACTTGGAAGATTATAAAGCAATTTTCAATATTTCTAACCGCTCGCAGCGCTACATTACGGTCTGACGCATTATGCCGGGAAATTTGAATTTTTATCGACTGTCCGACACCCCTTAAAAGCCCGAATCTCCTCATTGTTCGTCAGCACATAAAATTCGAAGGCAGAAAAATATTCCGAGCAGAAAATAAACGACAGCGGCGTATATACTCAGCCGAGTCGGGAACTTTGGTCTCGGATTATTCATGGGCGCTGGAGGCGAAAAACGAGGTGTTGAACTTTTGTTTACGGCTCGACACGCGCGGAAGAACGCGGGTGGGGAGAGGCGAACGAAAGCGCCGAACAATCGGGTGATTTCTGATGGAAACGCCGTTGCATAGATTTTTCGAGTCCCCCGAAAAAGGCTTTTCGGAGGTGATTGAGCGCCACTTTCGCACAATGGCCGCGCGACTGCACTTTTCCATCGTAAGGCTTTTGTATACCCTTTTTTTTCGCAGTCGTTCGCGTTTTTCTTTTTTTTTTTGTTGGATTATTACGCAGCGGTGAATGTTTTAATCCGAAACGTAACTTTACGCCGCTCTGCCTTCCCCCCAACTTGAAAATCGGCGATTTGGGAAATTCAAATCCCATGATTTGCAAGCGCGCGAGAGTGTAAGGTAAAAAGACGAAGAGAGTTTCGAATCTGGTTGAAACTTGTATAACTTCAGTTACACATGCTGATTTGCACTAATTAGAAGAAAATGTACGTAACGTAATAGAAATTGATATCTTAAAAAAAGCCACTATATGAAAGTAGTATCTTATTTACAAAAGAATAATAGAAGGATGAAAAATAATCTGAATAGATAATAATATATAACAGTGTCGTAAGTTCGTTTTTTTTTGTATATAATAAATTAAGAGAAATTTCTAATATGTTTATTGTAATATATAAGGCGAATCTAACTAAAATGAGGAGAACAGGACACTAATAAAAGTAAAATATATGTATACTGTAGATATTTGGCAGTGTCCTGTTGTCCTTGTGAATGCTGTGATATAAGTAATAAAGTGGATCAAAATGATAGTTTTTTTTTTAACAGGCATTAGGAGATTTAAAAAAAAGCAATGGCGGATAAAATAATACCTATGTCGCACATCATATCAGCTGAGCGTCGGACAGCGAGGGTTAGTTTCGATTAGACATCAAAGGCGAAAAAAACAATCTTAACTATTATATATGAATAACATATTATTGTTAAAGTTAATGCACACAAATTTAATTCCCAATATTATTTCACACTTGTTTGAAAAATAAAAATAAAACAGTGAAAGCACGTTTACATCTGGGTTATATATTGTTTAGCATATATAGAGATAAATTGTCCTGAAAATTATTGTAGCATGAATTTGCGCGAACGTCGACTACATGCCGCATAAACATGTATGTATTTCATTATTTTGTACTTTTTTCTTTTTTTTTTTTTGAAAGCTTACAGCGCTGTCGGCTTCTGCTAAATTATTCTCAAAATGTTAATATTAATGAGTCGCCACGTATATACGTATATAGCGCACACCGAAATATATATTATGTACAGCGTTAATGCCCAGTACATATCACACATCTATGCAAAAATCATAAAATTTGTCAAAAAAATTTTTTTTTTCCTGAAACACAGAAGGAAATGGTTAACTAAATGATACTTACGTAACTTTAGGACACTACTTTTCGAGAAAGACTAGGCAGACGGACTAACGTGATAATAAAAGATACAGTTGTCAACTATACCTGAAGCTTAAAGTACAATAAATCGTGTGAATGAATTTTTCAAACCGTAAGAAGAATATTGAGAACATCACGTGTGCGTGCACTGCGCCCGCCGAATTTTCCCGAGTGAAATATCCTTAGGAAAAAAAAACGGGTGGTAGACAGAGAGAGAGAGACAGAGAAAGTAAAACGAAAGGGGATACCAAAGAAAACGAGGAAACTTCGCAGTCTCCCCTCCGGTGCTCTTTCACTCGAGAAGATTTACAGCGTCGCGCAGTCGAACGTAAACTACAATGCCATAGTATCCCGCCCACAGCAGAGTCTACCGCATCGCAAGTCGGGGGGTATATCAGAAAGAGGCAAAAGGTGTCGAAGGGACGAGAAGTGAGCGAGAGACAGAGAGAGAGAGAGAGAGAGAGAGAGAGAAAAAAAGGGGCAACTCACCAAGAGCGAACTTGACGCCTGTCCAGGCCTGGCGCACGTAGTTGATGAGTCGCCTGTAGAGGGGCTTGGGTGGTCCCTTGCGCGCTGCCTCCTCCTCCTCATCGGTGGCCTCGTTGTCGGAGGCGCCCGGCGGCGGGCCAATGCCCGTCAACGTGCCGGCCTGGTTGCGCTGACCGAGGATGTTGACGACCTCCCGCAGACCGGGCCCCACGCCCTGCAAGCCCGGCGGGTACTGGCTGGCCTGGAGCGCGGGGGCGGCGCCGCCGGAACTGGCGAGCAGGCTCGCCGCGCCGCCGCCCCCGCGACCTCGGCCCCCACGACCCCTGCCGCCGCGGCCCCATGACGCGCCGCTACCTGGTGGTGGTGGTGGAGGCGATGGTGAAGACGTTGGTCGACGCCGAGGTGGAAGAGAGAGAGTCACGGAAAATTGCTTTGCGTTAGTTTCGTTGGGGGTTCGGTGGGGTGGTTGCTCTCGTGGCTGGGGGTTCGGGATTGATGTAGACATCTAGTGATGCTATGTACAGTGAGTGTGGGTCTACTGTGCTTTTATCTTTTTTTCTTTTTTTTTTTGCTGGATCGGTGAAACTATCTCGTCAGTGATCGAGCAAAGCCGTATTCGACGCAAGGATACTGGAATTCGTACTTACTTGAAGATTCAAGCGAATTTCACATCCTCGTGGAGAGAAAGCATACTTAAATTACGCGATGTAATTGCTATGGTTGTTATGCTCTACATTCGTGAGGGTAAGTGCAGCTTTATTCGAGCCAGCGGGAGAGTGCTTGGTTTTCAAAAGGGATTGTGACGTGGCTCGTAAGTCAAGTATGCTTTCTAACGAAATTCAGATTTTTTGCTGTGGTGTGTTCATGCTTCTTGCCAAATTTATATATTCGTTTCAACGATTCGACTAAACTAAGTGCGCAGCCATTCGGAAAATGCATTGGACTTTGAAGTCGTTGATTTGTGTAATTCAAGTCTCGAGAGACGACTGTCTTGACAATTAAAAGTTAGGCATCAAAGTTGAACACGAAGCAGACCCACTGGTTTCAATACCGAACCCCTCGTTTGTCTTCTACGTAAATTTAGGGAGAAATGAAAAACTAGTGAATGATCCACGTGAGTTAAGGGATGAGGCGTTAAAGGTGTGTTAATCGGGAGCTGAGAATACAATTAATCTTCAATTAATGACTAGCAAATGTATTTATGCACTAATGTCATTGAACCCTATCGATGAATTTTACTTTTCGAAAACATTGATAGAATTTTCAAAGTTACACTCAAAGCCACAATTGTATTTTTAAGCTCTTCTTATTAAAGATAAAAAAAATGTAAAGATGGACAGAGTGAATGATGAGTTGTTCAGAACATCCACGAGTTTTACTTTTCCCGTTAATGTCAAGTTCGGTCAATTTTACCGTTTGTCTTTTGTACAGGTTCGCTATGCCTTGGTCTCTTCACAATAGTGCGTCTAAAAGGGTTCTTATGACCCTCGGTGTTGCTTGTATGCAACATGAACTTTAAAAATCAGTACGTATTATTTAATGTAGAATTAATCAATATTTAATCAACTACATGACTAAATGCAGAACAGAAATTCTGGTTTATCAGGAGTTGTTTACGACACTCTAATGAAATAAATCATGTACAACGAACAAAACTGAAATTCCAAGCTATTCCCGGTTCAAAAAAAAAGCAACGTCGATCAAGATACACAGAATAAAGTGAGATCATCGGTATCTGCTCGATAGTTACTGAAAGGATCGTTCCATCGATTACGCGGATACAGCGATTAGCCAAAAATGCCCGAGACAAAAATCAATACCGATGACCTCACACCAGATACATCGAAGATAGACCAACACATTTTCAGTTTGTGAATTCTCTAAACATCTTAAGGATAATCACTGGTGACTTTTTTCCATTGAGAATCAAGATTTTGGTATATGCAGTAGGTGAATGCGAGTGAGGATTTTTTAAAGACAGGCAAAAAATGGCATTCTTGTGCTACTCACAATCAGAATATTATCGGTAAAATAGTAAAAGTTCAAAAATTCGATAAAATCACCAGAGAGCATGCTTAAAAAAAACAAAGTATAAGTATAATTAGTATAAAGATTAAAAACCAGTCGTATTTATGCATAAAGAACAGAAAAAGATATCATCATAGCAATGTGTCGTACATATCACTGTAGGTATTGTGTATTAGATTGGATAGTTAATTGAAACTGATTGATTAGGAGAATAAATTTTCCGCACGGCTACAAGTAAATTATAATATTTGTATAATTGATAGTCTCCCAATCAATTTCAATCAAGTGATAATTTCCAATTCAATGAAGAATTAGCTTGAATTCTTACGTTTTCTAAACAGTTGTAGGTTTAATGCAATTTTCAGTTAACTATCCACTTTGGTATAAGTAAGCTACTTCTATGTTACGTCTGATCTGGGGCACTGATAATTTAAAAACTTGTTAGTCTGTCGGGAATTGCGAAAAAGACCGCGTACTCATGGGCACTGGTAAAATACAAAAAAAATTGTCAAATGAATGGCACACCGTTTCTACTTCCTAGACATAGTATTGTTATTTTAATAAAAACTAGCTTGTTAAGCATGACTAATGGACGAATATGCTACAAAAATATTTTTATATATCATGTACTACCTTCTATCTAAAGGTTTTTTTATCACACTTTGTTACATGAGTGTGGGTACATCAAAAGTCACTCTGGAATACTAAATACTCAAGATATATTTTGAATATTATTATCGAAAAATCACGGGTATTGTAAGCAAAAAACGCTTTCCTCGCTGATGCTTAAACTTACTCGGACGAAGTTTGAACGTAGAACCGGAAGCCCCAGTTCCACCTGCCCAGGACATCTCAGTTTATGGTATGCCAACACTTTTCTAGAAGTTATAAATTTTTAAATCGTACATGATTTTCTACATCAGATCTCGGCGCTTTTTCGATTCTCAAGGTACTGTTATAAAAGCGTTATTGCTTTTACGGCTGACGCGATACAGCTCGCGTATTGTTTTACAAATGATTTACGAGCGAGTGCTCAAGTTTTATTACTAAAATTTGATGGATTCGTATATAAAAATGCCCGTTGCAACCAGGATGAAAACTTTGTTTTTGTATATGATGTTAAAAAAAAGATATTGAACCAGCGATATTTTATTTGATTTAAGTAGTGCAAGTGTATTTCAATTTTTTGATCAAATAATTTATCGCGCATCATAAAATGTAAATAAAAATAATTCTCTTGAATCAGAAAAACAAGGAACAAAAAAGATTGCTTTGATAAAGCATTATTATTCATAAAGTTCTTTTTAATAATAACACCTGCTTTCCCTCTCCGCTGATCCCAATCCATCAAATCGCAGAAGATGAGCAGTGCCCCAGCTCAAACCGTCCTCACACATCGATCGAGCCAATTAAACAAGAAAACCAATAACCAATCAGTCAATCAATCGATCAATCGCATGTCACATAATCATAACCATAACACTATAACCGAGATAACGAAAATAATAAGAAAAAAAATTCACACAGACATTGTAGCGTCAGTCTCGATAAAGACAATCAATCCGGAGTCCTACCTTGACGCTTCTTGTAGGAGGGGAGGCCCACAACGGGGCCGCAGCCCCCCGCGCTCCCCGCGACCGAGGAGCTGATGGTGGATAGGCAGGAGGAGGACGAGGCGCCACAGCCCGCGCCTCCGCCGCTCCGTCCAGCAGCAGTAGGCCCAGCAGCACCGCGCCGGCGTGCCGCCGCTCCCGAGCCAAATTCACGCCGCCGACGATAGCCCGGCCCAACAACGCCGACGCCGCCGCCGCCGCCGCCACCCCCGCTACTGCCACCCCCGGCGGACAACAGCACGGACTGCGGCTGGCGTACTCTGGCTCTCTCGGCTTATTGGCTGACTATCGATTCTTCCTCTCGATTCGATTGTATCGGCCGGTGTCTGTGCGATCGGCTGGCGCTGACCTTGAAACATCAATTATGGTTACGGCCGTCTGGCGTATCGGGGACGTTACTACTTAAGCCAAGCCGAGCGCTATTGCCAACTACAATCTCCAAGTTCGGGCATCGATTTTCGCGCGACTTTCCGCGCTCTCTTTTCTCTCCGCGATCTACGCGTACATAGTGTTCCACCGCAGGCACGGCGGGAAAATCCGCTCGAGCCCCCGTTATTATTTATGAGCTGGAAACTTTGCCGGCGTTAATTTTTCACAATAGGTAAGCAACTCGTAAATTGGCTCCCAGCCCTCTCTCGCCTCCCTCCCTACTTAATTCCATCCGACTACTCCCTGATTTACTCGCTCGACTTCACAGCCGCGCGCATATTTGCTATTCATTGCACCGGTACACGCAGCGCGCACCGAAACTTTTCGTCGAGTGAATACTCGCCCCCCCCTTCATCCTCCTCTCTCGCTTCCCTCGTTTTACAAGCCAGCGTGCTTTTATATATGAACTGTGCGACTCACCTTGATTCCTTCCTCTTTCTCTCTCTCCCTGGTTGCCTCAGCTCTTGAGACGGTGATGCGGTTTCCTCAGCGAAGACATGCTGCTCTTTCTCTCTCTCTCTCTCTCTCCCTAGCGAGCGCTAACTCGGATAGCGAAATAGTTTTTGCTTTTTGTTTTTGCTTGCGGAGCGTGGGTTAGTCAATGAACATCTGAAACAGGCGGCCCCGGCAGAGAGAGAATCGTGCATTAGTCGAGAGGTTGCGTACAAGAAGCGAATTTAATTTGCGTCTGAGCGAGCTGCGCGCGCTTTGCGATGGGTATGCATGATGTACATAAATGTATGTATATGCGAGTTTGCGTGTGCGGGAGTATAATAAACAGCTGTGAGATGGGCGAGCACGATGTATATATATGCGTATAAGTTTGCCGTTAGTGCGCGCGTCCGTTATACGGTTTTGTTATGACATCGAATCGATATTAGCCATACGCGTGCGATATTATACACATTCGCGCATCTCGCTCGAAGGCAATAAATTTCGTGTAATACATTCGCGGGCGTGTTGTAGGCTGAGGGCAGGATTCAAGGTGCACAGCGGAACCTGCTTACGCAAGACAATTTTATCTTTCGAATCGTCTTCCACGTCGACTGCTTGCGCGATAAATTAAACGCCGCTTCGTACTTATGCGAGTGCGTATATACTTATAACCGAATTAATATTCTGCGTACATCACATTACCGCACAATCCAGTTACGTACGTGCGTTGAAACGACGAAGAAACTCTTGCCGGTACAGAGTCTCCTCTACTTTGCTACGGGCATACTTTCATCTCGCTGCGCACGAGCCGGTCGCGTGCGAAACTGAGCGCCTCGGAAGTTTTACGCCGCTCGCGGCTGCTGAGATGAATTTACATATACGCAGAGAGCTGTGTACGCGCCGGGTAGCGCGAGCTATTGGATATGTCGTATACGCGTGTGCTATGCAGCGGCGAACTTGGGACGCCAGAATAGACGCGCTTGACGCCTTTTGGCCGCTCGTTGCTTTCTTTGATCGCGATTCATGTGCGGTTGCTTTAACGAGATTGTCGCGCGCGGACGGTATTTCGAGCTGTTGAGGTCTCTGGAGGGAGGGGAGGGGGAGTTGATTGAATTTGCGTTGATTGCCCGCACTGCAGAGTCGAAATGTGCGGATCAATGTTTGTTCGCGGAGAGTATGGAAATTTAATGGCAGCGCGTTTGTCGACGCATCGATAAAGTCAGGACTTATTTCGGGGAGGGTGTGGTAATTCAATTGAACTCGGAGGAATGGATGCGTTAAGCGTTGAAAATATTTAATTTTTTTTAAGTCGACGATTAACGAAGGCTCGGAAGTGTTTCGGTGATTCGTTGAAACTTTGTTTGGGTAAGCTAATATTTTTTGGTGGGATCTTGGCGTTAGCATATCGCGATCCTAGAAAAGTTTCTACGGTTTTCCGAAATTCCGTCGGAAAAATTCGCACGATAAATAGAGCCATAATTCTGCGGCTTTACAAAGTTCGCCCGCATTGCGAAAATAATCCAATTATTCAAAGCGTTTTATGCGCCCGATGGAAAATCGGGATATTTTATAGCTGAAACGTTTATTAGGGACTTTGTAATACTTTACAATGCGTATCATTTCAATAATCGCTAAGATCGAATCGTTTCAATTAAAAAAAAAAAAAATTGCATCGTTCAAAATAATCACAGTCTCGTGGCAATAAACTACGCACCAATGGGCATTTCAACTTTGAACGACAACAAAAAAAGTATAAAATGTCCTGTCACGCGGATCCTCTTCCTGTCTCATGAACCTCGCTCCATATAATGCTCTACCTCAGCCACCACATCTCTCCCTCCCCCCCCCATCCCCTCTTACAGCCTTTCTCCTCTCGAAATTGGGTCAAGCGCAGCGTGCGCTACGTCAAACAAGCTTCTCTTCCCCGTTAAAGTCACCGTCCTCCACGTCTGACCAAATTCAAACTCGTATACACATTCACGCATACACGTATCTTACACACCGACATGCGTATACACGTATAGCGACCAATCGAGTCTCCCGAATCCGACGACCGTTGAATATTCATCTGAACAATGAGCGGGCACTTCTCAGCGTCATGTGCAGATTCTGCTGCTGCTGCTTCTGTGGGGCTTCCTTTCGTTTCCCTCGACTTTAGTTACCCACACGACGACACGAAGGAGCTGTCTGTATCAGGAAACTTCGAAAGGACTCGGATGACGGGGGTGGGGTGGTACGGGGGAAATCGAAGCTCGTAAGTCGTCTGCCTGGGGAGAGAGAGCAGTGCACGCTGAGATCGATATGATATTCTTTTGTGAAGGGAGCGATATTCAGTTTGTTTTGAATTTTTTGAAAGGACTGTGTGACAGTAATATTTACCTCGAGTTTTATTATTAATGATTAATTATTTATATGCACATACGCTGATTCGAATAAAACTTCTTATCACTTGGTTGACAGGTGCATTGCCGGTGAAGCAAAGCGATGAGATTCAATAAGCACACCACAACGGCGCTGTGTAATAACTTTTTGCTCTCACTCCCCTGCAGACGCGCAATAACCGAGATATTATGCAATTTTTAATCAAACTGCCAACGGAGACATGAAATACAGGCCGTGTCTTATTACCGCAGTTGAAGGAGTGCAAGTGCCATGATTATATATTGCGAAGTTGCTACATCATTTTTCATAACTAAAACATTTTCCGCTCCTCGCCAGTGCGCGAGACTCGTTCCAAGGATTTTGAATTAATTTCCAACATCGTCAATTAATCGGTAACAAAGTGCATTATTCTTTGCTGCACAATCAGCTGGAAGCGATGGCTTTTAATCAAGATTCCCGATCTTTTTTTTTATCGAGAAGAATCTGATTACGATTTTCCGTAAATACGTAGTCGATTGTCTCGCTTTACTCTTCGTTCGAATCAACCCCATTTCGTCGCGAGACTCATGATCTAGGACTGAGAACGCAAAAGAAAACGTTGGAGATAATTCAAAACAATTCTTAGATTATTGCACGACGATCGCAGTGGACGACAAGTCCATGAAAAGAGATCGAAATTCATTTAACTCACAGAGACAACGGAGAAGGTAAATAAAAATCCTTCCTACTCCGCTCCTCCATCGTTTTGTCCCTATCGAGTTTCATTCTCGACGAGGTGTGTGTATATATATATAAGTCTTTCATTCTCTTTCTCTCTCCCCTTTTGTGCAGTCGACTTTTCCGGTCGAACTTCCCACGGGGAACTTTCAATACTTTAATAAGACGTCGCTGCAGCAGACGGTCGGATCGAAATATATCGCGAGAGTTCTCTTTCTTAGTCTCTTCAGGGGTTACTACGAATATACTCTACTTTGACCTCCGATTCACAGTGGAAAGGATTTTTGATATTAAACCGACGAGTTTTTGGAAAATTGCGCTTGTAACGACTGACAATTAATGCTGACGATTTGTCGTATTTTTATTTGTCGGCCACGACTGTTACATCAACAAACCACAACTATTTCATACTGTTTTGTAATTATTGAACACGGATTTCAAAAATAAAAAATCCCATTTAATCGTAAAACGAAGGGGAAATCACCTCGCAAAAAAAAATGACTAACTCAGTCTCCCGACCGTACAGTATAAAATATACAATATGAGACGCAATGAAACACACGTGTTCCCCTGCAAAAAAAAAGAGAGTGATCTTGTTTTACAATGCGTTCGAGAATAACCATCAGGAGCAGCGATAAAACTCGATATTCCGACAAAGTTTTTTACGACTACTAGAGCTCGCGGTCCTTTAATAGAAACATCGGCTGGGCTGCTCTGCAAGCGCGAGGGAAAGCCAAGTTTAACGAGTCCCGCGAAACTGGAGGTCGTCACGGGCACTCGTAAGAGTAAATTTTCAGACGAGCCACTACTCCGCGTCAGGAATTCGATGCTCTGCAGTCTGTTAATGCAGCTGGTGTGTCTACGGCGCAATGTTTATTTTCCTGTTTTCACTGAAGAAGCCACTTCACCTGCACTTTCGCGCCGGAATTCGGCGTTCGAACGAAAGTATCTCTGTTCCCCCGGCATATTTTCGCAGTGATTGCGAGGTTCGTCCCAGTAAAGGGGGCTTTATTGCTGCGGGGAATGGGAGAGGTAGACGAGGAGCCGGACAATGCTGGTATCGTTAAAGCCACGAACAGCTCGGCGACCTTATGTACAAGAGCGAGTCGCGGAGGAGGGTAGTCCGAGGTGGATTATGATCTTGTGCAGTGTCTTGTTGTCTTCTTTTGTCTTTTTCAATTTTCTTGGGATGGACGCCAGTCAAGCCGAAAAGCTGGAATTGTTGTGGGATATACGAACGAGGCGAGTCATGTTCGATGTGACTCCGTCCAATCGCAATGCATCGCTACGTCTTTTGTCTTCCAACTTTCAGCTTTCATTTTTTTGGAGAGGAAGAAAATTTTCGAGTTTACAGGGTCTCGGAAAATTGGAAAAAATACAATACCATCAATCGCAACGTGGACGAAGTCGGGCTCATCACAGAGACCAGTATAACTAATTTTGCCAACTATTATTACAGATCCTTGGAATTTTCGTACGAAAATTTACTTTTTTATAAATTTTCCTCTATTTCATCCCCTAGAAAAAAGAGCGCGCGAACTTTGCGAAATTCGGTAAAAGGACTTGAAAATTTCCATGTCAACTTAAGCCACGTTTTTCTCGAGCCGAGTTCCTCGCAGCTGGTTATATTCCACGTCGTTGGAGAAATTTTGCAAAGGAGCTTTGGAAAAACAATGAGTTTGGCAGAATTCGGATGAAGAAGAGACGAGATGCAGCTTGTCGAAGAAGACCGAGCAAAAATTTTGCAAAAGTGGCTGAAAAATTCCGAGCATGCCAACTTGGTTTTCTCGAACTAAGTTCCACGCAGTTGGTTTTCACGTCGTTGGGAAGATCTTGTGAAGAGGCTTCGAAAAACTAGTAACGTGAAGAGAAAGTAAAGAAAAAATTTTTCGTTCCTGACGAATCGAAATTAGTAAATTTCTTTATCGTATAATTGCACGTACCGCGGAACACATAGCACGAATTCGTATACATACAATTAGTTTTGCGGTTGGTTTTCTGTCACTGCTTCGCCGGGCGTCGCATGAAAATTTCAGCGTCGCGATCCGCTCGTCGGCCGCAAAACTGTTACAACCCGTCGTTCACGTCCACCGATGCGTGACTCCCCGATATGCCGAATCGCAATTTTTCTGTATTTTTCAAAAAAATTTTGATTCAACGCAGCGAACGAAATTTTAATATTATGGCGATACGGAGTGCGTTACACCGAAAAAAAGAGAGAAACGATACAGTTATATTTAGCGGGAATAGCTGCGTTGAAATTCAAATTTTCAATCGCGATCACACGAGAAAGAGAAGCTCGATCCGAAGCTCAGCCTCGAGCAAACATTGAACCGAGAGGGACGATTTTCCCGTTTCCCCTCCAGCCCCTATATACGTATATACACACACATACGCGTGAAAGCGAGAGCTGAGCACAGGCGAAAAACCAGCTGCGTCTAAAATTGGCCGGCCATCCATACTAATTCTCCGGCGCAGCTGTCGTCGCTTCTCTCCCCATTTATCCGGCGCCCCCGCCGCGACGCGACGATATTTATTCCTTATACTCTTTTGTCAACGTCGACTAATGCCGCGCGAGGATTATATATATAACGCGTGCGCGCGCTTGCAAAGTCATCAGAACGCGCTTTGCGTTTATAAACGCGGAGCTTATGAGCTTGGCCCGTCAGAGCGCGAGAGGCTGTACTTAATGAGCATAGGTTAACGAGTTCTTTTTCTGTCTATGTTTTCCGGCTCGTTCGTCGTTTATTCTTTCGGGGAAGGGGACCGGGGGGGGGGGGGGGAGAAGCGCCGCGAGCGCATCGATTTTTTTTCCTTCCGTTATAGACGGGGAGAACGCGCTGGAATTTAATTTCATTGGTGCCGGGAGAAGAGGCTCTTGAGGTGGAGGGGCCGCGGCTATATGAGTGAAAATTCAATATTCATCGACTGCAGTGAAGAAACTTATTTTAGAGCTGCGCCGAAAAAAAAGCTGCTTATACACCCCCTTCTATATACGGATCGTTTGGTGTATAGCCGCGAGCGTCGCTCTGTATATATACACATGTATATGCATGACGGCGGGTAGGGGAGGGGGGGGGGGTGGGTGGGTGGAAGGCCCTTGAAAAAAGTTGGAAGCTCCACGTAACAAGTGGTTAATGCAATTTTAAAAGAGCCATTTGCAATCTTGGCAAGCGATTATAACGGGAGTCGGGAAGAAAACCAATTTCCCGCGTGCGCTCGCCGAAAGTTGACGGGGGGAAAAAAGGAGGACAAGCTGGGAGTTCTTCTTTTTTCTCTATTCTTTTTTCGTTTTACGGGCTCGCCCTGCTCTTGGGCAGAAAATTAACCATTTTTGTCGGTCGACTTGTTAATCGAACGGAAGTGAATTAAACCGAAATGAAGTTTGATGATAAGTTAGCTAATTATTCGTTAAAATTGATTATTTATCGTTAAGATTCTGTAAGTATTAGCCAATTATTTCTGAACTAGATCGTACATATGGGGGTTCTATGGGGGTTCTACATGTGGGGGTTCTATAAGGGATCAGATTGTTAAAGTTGAAGATAGCAAATAGCGTAGATTTTAGCTAATTTGCATTAAAATTAGAATTTGTGGTAGTTAATTTATCGCTAAATCTCAATTCGAATGTATATACATTCAATAATTGCCAAAAAATACGTCGTTTTATAAGGAATAAGATTGAATTTTCAGTTTTAAAAAGCGTAATAATGTTCGTGTGACGTTTTCTAACTTTAAAGTAACGAACAACGAGCCAATTTAAAGCCTTACATACGCAGGGAATATTACAATTGTATCAGTCAGCCATTGATACGACGCAGAAAAAAAGAAATTTTTTCAAGCGAGTTTTCCTCCCTTTAAAACAGCCAATCCGAGATCTCCATATCGATCCGACACCGAATGGATCCATATATACAGTATACCCCTAGGTACACATCCGACGCGTCGTCTACTCAGATTCTTTGGCTCGCGTTATTTGCCGGGCGCTCGCGACGGAAAATAATAATCCTCTGCGCCGGTAATTAAGCCATTTAAAATGCAAAACTGCCCGCCGGCAGGAGGTCGCTTCATTAAGGCGCGCATTGATTTCGAGCTGGGCTCGACCTGCTTAAAGCATCGGCTCTCCGAAGCTCTTTTCGACTTCTTCCTTTCCGCGTCTGCAAGCTCCGCTTGACCTTTTAACGGGTTAAAGTGTGAACGACTCTGACGAACGTCCGTTTAAACGGATAGTCCTTTGACGCGGGATATTCGAGGTAAGTTATTGGGATGCAATGTATTCGTGCGTTTCGTGGGATTTTCGGTTTAAGAAAATTGGTTCAGATTGCAGTTGTGCGATAAGAATAAACTTGGTAAAATCAACATTGAGATGAAACAGTGAATTATCGGAATTTGCGTTAAATATTTAGCTACTTTCTCTGGGTTGCAGTTACTGAAGCTTACGGTTGTAATCTATAAATTTGCTAGAGATTGCGAGCTTGCGAATAGATTGCAAATACCGTTTAAAGATTAAAAGCATTTTTCTTTTAAATATGTCCGTTATTATCACCAGTGATATTTATTCGTGAATTCATTGCACGGCAATATAGGTTGCTTAGTCTCACGTCAAAATTTAATTATCAACAAATGGATAGATAACGATAAGTTATCTATAGTTTATCAGAAAATTGTAATTTTTAAGAAGGATGGTACTTAATTTAAGCTTAATGATGAACCAGCTAATTTATAGTTAAATTTGGTAAACGGATCATCTTTAATCTTCGATGCTCGAATTTTCAATTATAAAATAAAATTGAATTTGAATCTTTAATACCGTAATAGTTGTTTAACAATCAGTCAAAACGTCATCTTTCCACCAGAAGTATTTTTTTCAACCGGAAAAACAAGTCTGGATCTTGAAGAACATCCCTTGACATTTGCGAGTCTGACTCTAATTCAATTTCTCTGTAATACCGAGAGAGTCCACTACACGTTTTATCCCGCCTCGCGTAAACATCGCAAGACATTATCATAAAACTCGCAGGTGGTGTATAGAGTAACCGTTAATCACATTTCGATGTCGTAAACTCGACGTTGGCCGGGGCTCCCGCAGCCCCCCGAGAAATGCCCGTCGCTCGTCGAAGACTATAAGTGCTCCTCAAACTTTTCGTCCTCTTGTTCTAGCTCGCGCGCGCGCGAGCTTTTAACGATGCAAGCATCGATTTCCAAACTTTCCGATTTTTACTGCGACAGCCGCCGTAAGCTGGATTTTTATCGGCCGCCGGGCTTTAACGTTAGGGGGCCGCGACAAAACGTCGAAGTAGAGCCTTTATACACCGTAATAATCGGCGCAAGCACTCGACATTTTCCGCTTCGAATGCGCGCCGCATTTCTCCAAGTGCACGACCCCGAGGCGGACGTAACTTTGCCCCGACGATTCGAACGACAAAAGTCACCCCGAGATCGTTCCAACCTATACGTATATATATATATATATACGCACTTATTTGCGCAAATCCCGATCCGAACTGCAATTTCGATTTTCGCAGTATAGCGCGCATCAGTCGTCGTCGTCGTCGAGGTGGGGGGGCTTAAGAAACTCCGACGGGGGGTCAATAAAATTCAATTTATCTCCTCCCCCCCCCCACCCCCCGGTACAGGTCGACGTGTGCCTTATCTCCGCCGAGCATTTTCCGGATGTAACACGCGCCGCCTCATCCCCTTCGACCTATTGTTTCGCTCATTCGGTCGCTTCGCACACACTATCTTTCCAACAAATATCCGGAATCCTATACTTTCTCTCTTTCTCTCTCTCTCTCTCTCTCTCTCTCTCTCTCTCTCTCACTCACTCGATCTCGTCCCATTTGTTTTTACGCTCTGGCAGGGCTATTTATAGGTCTGCGGGTAGAGAGACGCGTCGATATTGGAATTTTCGCTTTGTATTGCGTGTTGACGCGAAAAAAGTTGATGACCGATGCTGATGTGCGGTGACGTTTAAATGTGGCTATGGACTTACACTTTAAGCGATCGATACGGAAGCTTATTTTGAGGCGGCTCGGGAATACTCACCTGAAACAGAAATAAAGTATACTTGAATTATTATAGAACGCATGCGAAATTGTGATTGATTCGATTGGTTTAATTGTAACTTTTGTGATTGTAAAATAGTTTATTTCCCGTGCGATATTTCATGGATGAATAAAATGAATAAAATTTATTTTCCGCGCAGAAAATTGTTCAGAAAATTAATCGCGTGTACACACGATATCGGGCAAGACGAGCCGTTTCAACCGCAACTCGAACGATCAAACTTGTTACGTAGCCAGCAACTGCGCCGGTGTCTTTGGAGGTCCTGACCAGCAGCAGTGCGCGTCTAATTGGCTCTGTAATAATGTTCCGGCATGTACCTATAGATATAAGTCAAAGTGTCGTCGGTGGAGAGGATATGCCTTCGTGGCACACGACTCCACATAACGGCCCTCCGAGGAGAAGTTTCGCATGACTACGACGACGACGACGACGAGGCAACGACGGTAGTCATCATTAGCTCGGATGTGTATAGGACGAAATCCACGAAAAACGGCACATTTCTTGGGTCGATAGTATTGGGCGGTGGGAAATTCAAGAAAAAGTAGAATAGATACTTTAGTATTTTGGTTCGACGGTTGTAATTTTTTGTGATTGAACTACGTCATCGCCAATTCTGGTAATAAAAATTATGTAGATTGTCTCACCAGAAGTTTTGTTCAGACTGGATACTTTGGTAAAAAACGGTAAAAAGTCTATCTTTTAAAACAGTGAAAATTTTGGTTTTATGAAATAAATCGAAGTAACTTTCACTCTTTTTATTATAAAATTTTTATTATAAATTTTTGTTTTAAAATTCATAAAAAAACCGTTTTAATAATAGACGACGATGCGTTAATTATCTCTAAAAAATATAGAAATTATTGAAATTTATATTATTCCGAATAACCAAGGATATTTATTTGTAGATTTGGTATTGTAGTGATCGATTAAAAGCTGCACAAGCAATCGTGTAAGTTATTCGCTGCGGATATGTCGGGGAATATGTAGTTGATGTAATTGAATGCGTAATTAAAATGACTATATTGTGTTAACGCAGTTGTACAAAGGTATTATGTGTTATTGTTAAATTTGCTCCGAGAAAGCCGATCGATAGACTTTACCGATGAGCTGATAGGATATTTAGTTTAGGATATTAAGGTTTGTTTATACGCCAAGAAGTTGTGGCTTTCTATGTATTTTAAGCACAATCAAATTAATGATCCATCACTTTAATATTTATCAAAATATCCGTAAACTTCACGAGGATGTTCATGGCTGAAGCTTAATGGTAAACTTACAAAATTATTCAAAAGTTGGCTGACTTTACTTCACCATGAATTTTAATCCTTTTTGCTCTTAGTTTTAGTAGTATTTAGGGGACTTGAAAAGTGTAGTAGATTTTAGCTTATTTTTGGCAGAACACTTTTGTTTCATTTGCATAAATATTACGTATTCGTATCACATTCGAATCTTATAATTGTCGAATACTTTTTCCAACACCATTTCAAATAGACTGCTTTGTGTTTTATGAATGACTGGCCGATCAAAATGACAATTAACATAGAAGTTGCTATGCATATTATTTCCTCTATACACAGACGCATTAAAATACGCATTAAAAGCGAACTTTGTTGAAAAGTGCATTTGAATTCTCGCGCATTTGAATAAATTCAAAGCTATGCGTATTAACCGTCATTCCGAGCACCGCACGCATATATAACCAGACTAAAAAAGTAATTTAACTTTTCCAAGCTACACAATAATAAAATTACTCTTCAAAAATGCATAAACAGCCATTTCACATTCGCCGTAGTGTATATCTTTATGCAGCTCTCAGCGGCATCAAACATAGCGCGAAAACCCTCTCATATATTTTTGTTTGACGACCTCCCGCGATATCGTCGTCGCGCATACGTCTCCGATACACGCGTTACAGACACACATATATACACGTCGACTTGCGCCGTCCCGCAACGTATAATCTCGCTGCGTTTGACATGAAACCCGTATACACCAGCGCGAGAGCTGTATTCGGCTGTAAATCAAAGACACGCGCGTAATCGTGTCTCGCGCACGTCGGCCAGTTTATATTTCCTCCTCCGCATAATCGCGAAAAGTGGGGGGAGAAATATTATAATAAAGCGTCGCGGGGGGTTAAACGAGCGCGTATAGTCGCGAGAAGCTGTAACTTTTCATGCCCCGCGCGACGACGAGCTGCCGGCTTTGTTCGGGCTTTTATTGTTTTCTTCAGTGGCTCATTATACGCCGCGGTTGCATCGTTTTCGCGGACTGTTTGTCGCGTTTTGCGCGGCTCTTACGGGCGGCCTTTTGTTCCAAGCACTGTAAGAACGAGAGACAAGCTCGAGATGCTCGATGAAGAAAGCTGAGGCGTGAATCGAGGCTGATTTGCGAAGTGCGTGTGCGAATTGTGAGATTAAAGCTGACCCAGTTGTGAGCATCTTCAGGTTTATCTCGAAAAATTTTGTGGGGAGAGTGAAGTGTCGTAATTGTGATAAGTTTAATTTGTTTGTGGAAGTAACAAGGAATATTGTCGTGGCGTTCAGTAATTAATTCAGTTTTTAATTTGTCCAAACAGTCGGAAGCGTAAAGAGAAAGAAAAAAATGCGAAAGAAAGCCCGGGATTCAGTGAAATAGGCAAAAATCCCATCAGCCTTCCTCTCGGGCTTTATGAGGCGAAATATGAAGCTTTCCAGGGTTGAAGAAAAAGGAAAAGTGTGTAGTTGAAAAAAGTTTTTACTCGCTGGAGTAAGCCCGGGGGTGTACGTACATATTACTGGTGATCATGTGCTTTGCTGGATTCAGAATTTTCCGTGATTTTCTTCTCGAGTTAACTGCAGAAAATTGGGAGTTTCAAAGTCCCTAAACCATATTAGCGACGTGAAAATTCCCATTGTCAGTGTCTGCGATCTCAGTATTTTCAATAAATATTTAAATAATAAAAATTGCGAAGTATTTCATTTTTTTTTAAATTATAGTTTTTAGACCAACATTTTATTCGCAAGAAAGTAGCCAATCCTTTCGCATGAGTTTACTGACACTTTACGCATAACGATCACGATGGAATTTATAACATCTTCATAAACTTGCTATATTCAAACTGAACTGAATTTTCACGTTGTTCAGCGAAGCTCCATGTAACACCCCCTCTGGTTTTCTCTGCAAAATACGCGAGCCAATAGACGAGAAAGTGACGTTACATTCAATAAATCCTATCAATACGTAGTCCTTTACATTTCGACGTCTTACAAGCGTTGGCTCGTGCTGTAACATGTAATCGAAAGCGTGTCTCGCATACACGAGTGTCAGCAACTTCTCGATGCCATCGATATTCCGAGAAAGCGTTTTGCGCGGAATTGAGAGCGAGGTAAATGTGCGTTTGGAAATAGTCTATTTTCAGTTTTATGCTATCAGTTGAATGACTTTACTCGAGATCGGCGAACAATCGTGAGAGAAACACAAGATATTACCGAATTATTGTTGTTTATTGATCCCGAAATCTATAAATAATCATTGACTCGGAGATCGAGAGGTGCTTCATCGGCTCAAGTATCGTGACTCATTGCTGGGAAACGTAATCGGCATGAACATTTAGCGTGAACGCACTTCGTACCGATAAAACTGACGGTAATGATAAAATCATTATGCCATCGGTTATCACGTAATACCTATCGAGCATTTCACGCTCCTTCGTATACAATAAAATCAATCGAAAAGTGCAAATACCCTCGGATGACGAATCAGTAAAAGCCATATAAGACGCTGCCTTTCCAAAAAAAGGCGACGGAAGCATCAAACCTCCCACTCGATTTACGGCCAATGAAACTTTAATAGAACGAAAAAAAAAATCGGCAATCCCCCGAAGAGATTCGCTCCGTGAACGGCAAACCTCTTTCTCCTCGAGTCTTTACGATTATTAAGGCTGCTGAGCGAGACGTGTGATCGACAAGCGGACCGCTTTTTCTTTAAGCTCCTTTCCCTCGATAAATGACTTTTATAGTGTTATCGAGCGGCAACTCGGCCTAATGCAATGAATAATTCCGGGCTATCGGG
Source organism: Philotrypesis tridentata (assembly GCA_018906965.1). NCBI lineage: Eukaryota > Metazoa > Arthropoda > Insecta > Hymenoptera > Pteromalidae > Philotrypesis > Philotrypesis tridentata. Next base: position 4,832,112 of record JACCIB010000009.1, on the reverse strand, counting down.
CGATGAAAAGTCAATTTCACCGGCGTAGCTTTTAGCTGCCGCGGCATCAGCCCCCATCGCTCATCCCGCTCGTATTTGCCTCGATTGATGCGTCGATTTTACATACGTAGGCTTGTGGGAAGTGAGTGAGAGAGAAAAGAGCGATTGTTTGGCTTTCAATGCGGCTGTGCGAGGCAGGCCTCGCGTTGTGAACGGGGCTTGAATAAATTGGAGCTGATCCAAGCTCGATAGAGCTCGGCTGGCTGTGATTCGCGAGATTTTATTGTGCGCCTCTCTGCGTCGAGTTATTGTTTTGCGAAAAATTAATTTTATTCTTTCTTCGTGGTAGAAGCTCAACTGTAAATCAGTTGATTTATTTCAAGATTCGTAGACTTTCGTGCGAATTAGGCAATTGATCCCTGAGTTTAATAATACGATCTCCGATGGAAGCTCAGAGATAAGTAAGGTCATTCGCACCAATATAAATTAGCACACAAGATACTGATTTAATTTAAGTAATTTTTTAATCTTGTAATCTTCGCAACAACATTTTTTTACGATAGAGCTTTCGAATCTTTTAGATCTTTTTCTGTACTTTTTAAAGTGAGACATTTTAATTCATGGACGATTTTTATCACTTTAAGATTCACGAAAGTGCATTTACTGTTTTAATTCGAAATGTGTGTCTAGTGCAAGTTTAAATAAAAAACGAGAATACAAAATAATTGCTCACAGTCACCCAAAGCATTAAACGCGCGATATCTTCACAATACAAATCGCTATATCCCACAGAATTCTGTAAAGTGCACAAACGAACGTAAAATCGGGGGCTTTAATACCTTCGGTCGAATACTGCATGAATTTAAAAAAACATTCGTCGCAACTACACACAATGCTCGATTCTCATTGCTGCGCTCAGTGAAGCAGCAATTTTCCCCGGCCCTTTATGCATGCCATTAACTCTTCTATCTCTCTCTCTCTCTCTCTCGGCGAAGAGAGGCCGACAAAGGCGTTATGAAAATTTAAATCGCGCGCCGGCGCGACGCCGCCGATAACTATAACACACGAGGGAATATACGAAAATCGATTTTTGAAAGTAGCTTCGAAATGCGCCTCGCATAGCTTCGAAGCACGAATGCGAAAATCGATAGCGCAATATGCGCTTTACGCCCGCGCGAGTCTAGCCGTATATAACGCGATCACGTGTTGCGCCTGTTTGAGGTTCATTATGAAAATTACGCGCGATATGTGTGCTCGGGCTTTGTAAAAGGGGTATATACTTAGTGTTTTGTTTTCCGCGACGGATAGAAAGTAGAGTAATTCGTTGTTTGATGCGCGAGTTATCCGCTATAGTTATTAAATTCCTCGATGACTCTGTGAATATTCCGTGAAGCTTAATTTACGGGTTATTACGGTGTGTTACTCGTTGACTATATACGTACTGGTTAATTACCAGCTGATTTTGATTACATTAACATTATCGTAAGCTTGCTTGCTGTCCGGTGAAAATTCAATTTCACTCAAGGTTTTATCAGCAATAATAGTTAAACTGCAATTTAGCTGATTCGTATCAGAATCGACTAGTGTTTTCACAGGGTAATCCAAAATGTCAAATAATTCCTTCTCTCTTTCTCTCTCGCGAAAACAATCCCTTTCAGCGTGTCATCATCACCTCCACATCCACGTATGCTCTCCAAACACATTAGTCTACTCGAAAGAGATTACAAGCAGACTCTGTAGAGTCGGCTCGATGAAAAGGCTGACGGACGGCTTGCTCATCTGGATGGGCGTATTATACATTACACATACACCTTCGTGCCACGAGGGCAAACAGGCGAGTGCGTGTACGCTACTCATAATGCACGCTATATATCCATAACACATGCGAAGCGTCGCCGTCGAGCCTCTATATGCATAATTCGATATGCACCGGTGAGTTTCAGCCTCATTTATATCGACGCGGTCATTAAGCTTCCATTATCGATTCGCCGAACTTCCTCGAAACTTTGATTTTCGGCGTCTGATGCGCGATATCAATTTTGCCGGTTTTAAGCCGGGGCTTTACTATCGCTCGTCGATGTACTCTATTGCCGGTGGTTTTGGCTGCGCTTTGACGCTGCGCTGCACACACGGCTGTGCTGTAGAGATCTTGCAGCGGTTTTGAAATTTTATACGAAACTTTTCGCCGCGACTGGAAATCTTGGAAGCGAAACTGGGAATTTAAATTTCGCGCCACGGGATCGCGCAGCTTCATTGCTTTTTGATTTTTTAGTATATCAGTGTTTCAGGCGCCTAATAATGGTTTATCAATGTTCGACGAACACATTGCAGCGGCGTCTAAGAAGGTAACCGAAAGTACAAGCACGAAACTATTCATTCTTTAACGATAAGATTTGCTTGTTTGAGAAGCGTAACCTTGAGATAACTGATTATGTATCGATAGGCTTTGTATGAAGTCGCCTACATTCTTTCGATTTGTCTCGGCGTTACGAAAACGGAAAAGAAAAATATACGTAACTACGTTACGGAATAACCGGTATGAGTTTGATTACGAAATCCCGCAGATATAACTATTTATAGACGATATGTGCAGCGAATACAACCGCAATAGGCGCATCAATTAAACTTTGACAATTCCAGCCCAACAGCCCCACGAAAATCAATCAAACTTTCGAATCTGATTGATTATCCATAAAAGTCGCGGTAAACTCTCCGAGTTAACTCAATTATCCATCGACGCGATGACATTGCTCTGCGTACCCCACTGGAGCAGAGGCGAATTTCAAGTTGCGTAGAGGACGCGTATATATACACACCTGTATATGTATATAGACATGCATTCGCGCGAATGAATAATGGAAAGCTGCCAAAACTACATTTCAAACAGTGAGCTTAAGTTTGCCACGCGTGCGCTCCACTCCAGGTAAATTAAGGAACAAACTTTGCGCTCGCGAGCTTATATAGCGCTAACCCATATATATATATATGTATGGGTCTCCCTCTCTCTCGAGTGGGAGAAAACACGGGCTGCAGAGGGAAACGCGCGAGAAAGCGAGAGAGAGAGAGATTCTTAAGGTGGGACTTGCCAGACTTATTCGTAATTTAGTTTTGATGTTGATGCATTTCGTGTAAATAGCTATTTATATAGGTATGTACTGTACAGATGGTGCGCGCGCTTCTTGAGCTGCGGGGATTGGATTTTGAATGGGGCGCGATGTTTCCGAAGTTTAAAGCGGTTTCTCGAGATTTTCAAAGTCGTTTACGCGGCGATCGAGCGACTTCGCCGTTTCCACCTGGCGGCGAAACTCGAATTATGAAAGTAATCGATGCCGCGTAGAAGTCGAGGTATAACTTTCCACGAGGTGTATAAATACACCTCGATAATAAGGAGGAATGTAAATACGATTGGTTTCCTGAAGATATACATATAGCGATATTTTACGAAGATCGCATCGGTCGAGTATTTGTGAAGGAAAACAATCGCTTGTCTATTTGTTTGCGATAAGTTACTCAAAACTATACTTAAGTCGTGTGTTACTCTTAAGAATGTGAAAGATTCCGATCAACGTTGATAATTATCCTTACTCGAAACTTAATTCTTTATCGAGCAAGTGAAAGAAAATTTCAATTTCCATCAAAGCTCTACCGTAAGTTTCAGCAATAAATATTATATGCGTATTATATTTTCCTTGCAGCCATTGTCTGTAATCTGATTCATTCACAGCCAGCGATCGCTTGACCTAAATAAGTCCATTATAAAGAAACGGGAATAAAATTTAGATGTCGGGAGGCTCATTACTTCGCGCAGTGAATTATCAGCGATAACGTTTTTACTATCTATCGGAATCTTCATAAGCAGTCGTATACCCGTCGCTGTGAGCGTAAAGTTTGAAACTTCATCTAATCGAAAGAGTCATCGCCAGAACCAATTTCTATACATTATTAAATATGAAATTCCCGTTCTTTCATAAAAAAAAAAAAATAATATCCAAAACAATGACCGTGCGATATCGGCCGAGCGTCCTGTAAACAAAAGCTCTCGAAAGCACAGTCGCTTGTGCAATATGCAGCCTGTCTATCTCTTCTACCCGAATAGAAAGCTCTTTCATCGAGGGGTCCTCGAATTCTCGAGTTGTGAAAAAAACACCAACAACAACAACAGAAGAAAATCCTCCATCGTTAATGAAGGCGCGCGTACAACTTTGCCCTGTACCATTGTGCACATAATAAAAGAGCAGCCGTACACGTTCGCATATACGGTATCGGGCATAAGCCGGAGGAGGGAGGAGGGGGGGGGGGATGTATCGGATGAAAGTGGGATTACAGTAGAGCTGGAGACAGTCCGTGAAACTCGAGGAAAATGCGATTACACGCGGTCATTAGCGTCGAGAGCTTTTAAACTCTCCGAGTCCGGTGACCGACTATCCGGCGAGAGAGAGAGAGTTTTACAGAGAACTGTAAGGGAGAGAGTCTGTAATTTTGTCGGAGGTAAAGTTTGTCGACACGGCGTTAGAAAACCGCCGGCTGTCATTCCGTTCGGGATCTACGATTTTTCGTACGGACGATTATTTCTCGGAGTTGTCGAGCCCACCGCGACGATTCGTCGGAAAGCACCGAGCTTTCACTTGCGAGGAACGAGATTTTAATTAGTTTCTTGCCTTTTACGATTCGCTTTCTGAGAACATATTCTATAAGCGTGTAGTGCGTAATAAACTTTTAATGCCCGTCCGAATCCGCTGTCAGAGAACGAGGCTCGTTCTCTCTAACAGGAAATTGGAAAGGAAATAACACGGCCTCGAAAACGTTCGAGTAGCGGAGAAAAGCTTTGTAGGCGTGTTATTGGGTTACGCAAAGTCTCGCCGCGAGCGAACTGTTCGGTGCGCATTGCGAATTAAATAGACAGACCGAGACGACGGACTAATGATTATCAGGAGCTCCGGCTAATAAGAGAGCAGTCGCGTTGTAATTTACGAGTCTCTGGATGCTCGACTTGCTGTTAAAGGGAATACGTGTGGACGACACCGACGCAATCTCTTTTCCCAGGAATTTTTTTTCTTTTAACAAATTCATTATTTCGTATTCTTACTTTACGAGACAATGAGCTGATTGCACGTGGGTCAACATTTATTTATATTTATTTAAACAATACAAATTATTATATAAAAATTATTATTTAAAAAGCGATACTATTACATTTTATACTGCACAACAAAAATTAATTTTCATACACGTTTCTAAAATCCGAATCAATATAAACTCTGTGTTCGATGCGTATCGCCCACGTCGTGAGTTATCATTATCGATTCTTATCAATAGTAAGGAATAACATTAGAATTTCGACCAAAAACATGAGTATTACTTGCCGCGGCAACTTATTCAGTGACTCGACAACAAAGCGCCGGCGATAACGCAACAATTCGACTGCACAAATTCATTTCTCCGCTGAAGAAAGCGGCTGGAATTGAAACTACACGAGAACCTTTGCACTCCCAAAGTGTCGCGCTCGACAGCGCACAATGGCGCGTCGAGCTACTCGCTTTTTAATGAGCTTTCAGCATCGGCTTTCGGCAAGGCATATAACAAGCCTTCACCATTCGAACAAAGAGCAGGTCGAAGGCGCTTCCGAGTGCGATATTAGCCCGGCGCGACGATGATTATTTCGTTACGAGGTACTATATTCTCCGACTTGTTGTTCAGCTACTGTATCGGTTTCAGTGCGACGTATATCCCGTGTACAGTCGTTGTCGAGAGAGAGAGAGAAAAAAATTAGCGAGCGAGAAGTACACCCTTGAGAGAGATGTGCACAATAATGCGAGATACGAGTATAGCTCTGCCGAAAAGGAAATGAGAATGGGCGAAAGGAAGCTTTTCTGCAAGCTCTCGGAGAGAAAAGAGAGAGTGAGAGAGGCAGAGACGCAGCCAAACGCGAGAGACGGCAATGAAATTCTCGTATGCCTCGTAGATTTGGACGAGAGCCGAATACGAATATCGCGAAAAAGAAGCTGGCTGTATACAGCGTTGGCCGAGCACGTGGTAAGTCGAGCCCGGTGTTTTTTGACAGGAGGAGATTAGATTAGATACTGCGATATTGGAAATTCCCGCGTTAGGCGCACGATCGAGTTTAAATAAGCGGCCAAAATTTTGGGGTTTCCGAGAAACGTAGATTCGTGGAAAAGATGCAAGGCAAAGGTAGAGAGGGAGTGAGACAAAGACCCGCGAGGTCGAGTTTTACTAAAATAACGCTTTTATTATCAATAATTTAGCTGTTCGAAAATCTTTTGGCTCCAACTTCAAATTCAACTTTGCGCTTTGAATGTTTCAACTACTTTTGCGCGCAAAGTGCAGAGATTATTGTAAATTAATTGACGTTTTAGGTATGGCTACCGGAATGATATAGTCATACCTTAGTCGTAAAAATCCATTTTAAAGATATGGGAAACAAAAGTCCAATATCACTAATTGCCGTCTACGCCGGATGCAGACTGAGAAAGAGATAAGCTTCACTGAGGAAAGGCCAAAAGTATCGTTATTGCGGTAAAAAAAAATGTACGTCGAAGCGTGCGTCATCGAGAGATTAAAATTTTCTAAAAATATCACGTTTTGTAATCGCAGACAAAGCGAGTATACGCTGTGTCAGCAGAAACAAGGCATCGAGAAGATTTTCGCAAAAAGCAGTCACGCGGAAAACAAGAGAAGATCAAAAGTACGGGTACAAAAGAATTTGTTTCCGTTGCCTTCGCAGCTTGCAAGCTTCAACGCGGCAAACAGCTAATTACGGTAAAAGCAGTTCAGCGAGGCCAGCACTGGCCAAGGGCCAGCGGTCGGCGATTAAGCGATGTATTACGTTATAAGCACGGGAGTTTGTATTAATAATGAAATGGCAAATGCGATGTGCATCGAAGTTTCGGGCACTACTGGTTCGGTTTGCGATTATATTACAGTGTCATCTGGAGATGACGATTGCCTTTTGGAGGTTGTAATTAGTTTTTGGACAATTATGGACTAAGGTTGCAATGAGAAAAAAAATCTTGTTTATTTACTTGGTGTGTCGTTTCAGAGAAACCGTTTTAAAATATTAGATGATTTATTGGCAACGTATCTTTAGAAAAATTGTTATTTTCTGGCAGGCCTATGCGTTGAGGATGATGTACTTCTTTAACTGAATCGGATTTTACAAATAAAAGTACACTAAATTATTTGAAAAATCACTGATAAATGAACATCGCTTATATACAATTACGCATTTGTTTACTTAAATAACTACACAAAACAAGTAATAAAATATGTATCATTTCGTACTTGTACGATGACGGTAATGCACACTACGATTTTTTGTAATTTTCGTCCTGTTTGCAAATCAGACTGTTACCCGGTTAGTTCTAGATGAGGCGACGCACTACTACTGAACAATAATATGCCTTGACGGAGTTTGTAAAATTTAATTCATGATACGTAAATTTAGATTAAAGCGCGCATGCTACCGCAAGACAGTCTTCAAGAGTTCTATTTTTAGTCTCTTCAATGCCTTATATTTTGTCTATTTATACGAGAACGTATTCTTTGCTACTCTTTGCAGTGATGCGATCACGTCGTCTATTGCTAGATGCATAAAACTTTGCTTTGTGAACAACTTATTTATAGATATAATATTTGTTTAAAGGTTATATAATGACACTAATATTTATTTTATTTCCTCAACTTATACAAGCACATAGGCGATTCTCAAAAGAATTCGATAGCTAAAATTTCTTGTTTTCAGATTCGCTAGATTATGCTAAACCTTGCTGAATCTGTTGAATCAGCTAAATTTATTAAATTCTATTCAGTTCAATGTATGGTTTCCTGATTTTTCAGGAGTTTCTTCTAATGGTTTTTAGATACAATCGACTATTTCATGTGTGTGTGTGTGTGTGTGTGTATATATATCAGAATCCATACTCGGTCTAAAAAATTATAATAATAATAAAAACATAAAATAGTTTATATAGCTAATAGTGTAGTTGTTTCAAAGCAGTATTATATTATTTTTACTATTACTATTTAGCTTGAACCTTGAATAATATTTTCGACGTTGAATAATATTTTTTGATATCAGGTTTTTAAAAGAATAATTCAAAATTAGTCATTGTAAAAAATGCTATTAAATGACAGGACTAAAATTACAAAATTTTTTTATTGAATGCCATGGCTGAGCTCATATGTATAAAACAGGTTTATTAATAGTACAGTTCAATAACGTTCAATATCATCACAGGAGGTACTTATCAAATACAATCTATAACGTGTAAGAGGGTCTGTATTATCTATACTTATCAAAGTACCTGATAACAACCTGGTGAAACATATTCTATAAATTAGAACTCAGTTTGTTGGTACCTTTTACTTGCATGTGGTTATTCAATCCGGGGACAACTAAAACGTGACAGGTATTTGCAGAAAACTTAGAACCATATAAACTTTTTCATTTGTCGATTTCTTTTCACTATCGATATCTATATGTACACATACATGTATGCACATAAATGATAATGAATTCGCTATTTTGGAATATCATTATTTAATTGTAATGCTGTTTCTACGTGTTCCCTTTTGACCGTTCAGATATAAATAACATGTAAATAACATACTTATAAACTCGCGGATAAGTTGCGTATTGATTTGTTTTTCAAATTGTCATCTGATTTAATTGATTTAATAAAATATTAAGCTTTTAAACAGACGAGGAAAATTGCGTATAATTCATTCTCAATTTCTCAGCATGGCTGTCATTCAACACTTGCTGCTATCTCTTGTGATAGTGTGTACAATTCAGGCGTATCCAATAAATGATGACTCAAATTATGCTACGCAAATCAGTGCAAACGAGAAACCTGTAGTCGAAATGGTTAAAGAAGAAACTACCACACCGAAGCAGCCAGAGACATCATCCGTACCCACAACTACGAAGCAGCCAGATACATCATCCGTAGCTACTACAACGAAGCAGCCAGATACATCGTCCGTACCTACAACTACGAAGCAGCCAGATACATCATCCGTACCCACAACTACGAAGCAACCAGAGACATCATCCGTAGCCACGACAACGAAGCAGCCAGAGATATCATCCGTACCCACAACTACGAAGCAGCCAGAGACATCATCCGTAGCTACTACAACAAAGCAGCCAGAGACATCATCCGTAGCTACTACAACAAAGCAGCCAGAGACATCATCCGTAGCTACGACAACGAAGCAGCCAGAGACATCATCCGTACCTACAACTACGAAGCAGCCAGAGACATCATCCGTACCCACGACAACGAAGCAGCCAGAGACATCATCCGTAGCTACTACAACAAAGCAGCCAGAGACATCATCCGTAGCTACGACAACGAAGCAGCCAGAGACATCATCCGTACCTACAACTACGAAGCAGCCAGAGACATCATCCATACCTACGACAACGAAGCAGCCAGAGACATCATCCGTAGCTACTACAACGAAGCAGCCAGAGACATCATCCGTAGCCACGACAACGAAGCAGCCAGAGACATCATCCGTACCCACAACTACGAAGCAGCCAGAGACATCATCCGTAGCTACTACAACAAAGCAGCCAGAGACATCATCCGTAGCTACTACAACGAAGCAGCCAGATACATCATCCGTACCCACAACTACGAAGCAGCCAGAGACATCATCCGTAGCCACGACAACGAAGCAGCCAGAGACATCATCCGTACCCACAACTACGAAGCAGCCAGAGACATCATCCGTAGCCACGACAACGAAGCAGCCAGAGACATCATCCGTACCCACAACTACGAAGCAGCCAGAGACATCATCCGTAGCCACAGAAGCAACGACGACACCATCAGAAGTGACGACGGAAGATACAACCGAAAATCCAAACACAACAGAGAATCCTGAGCCAGTTGTTAGTGAGTCTAGTACTAATAAATGGTTGTTAGGTTCATTAATAACTATATGTTTAATTGTTCTTCTTTATATTTTGTATAGACTGCATTTACGTTGTAAAAGTCAATAACAGTATTGTCATGTCCTCCATTAGTTTAAATAGCAATTAATATACTCGGTGTCGTATATTTCGTTTTTTATACAATCGAAATTTGTAGAATTATTATGACTTTTCTGCTTAGTATAAAAAATATATTACTCCGTGTTATTATATCAGTTTTGGTCTTGTCAATTTTTCTCTGTTTGATTAATCATTGAATGAACCGTATAATAGTTAATATAACTAAATTAATTACAATAGATCATGTTTGTAAACTGTCATGTATTTTAAATTGTTGAATACTAATCTAAATAATATCATGTTCATAGTATAAGTAGTTAAAGTATTTGTATTCTTAAGATTAAAAGAAAAATTATTCAGGTTATTGCTTGGACAAGTTGTAGTTAGTAAATACAAAACCAATTCATTCCTTGCAATAACTTAGGAAATAATATAAATTACAAGAAATTTGTACCGCTTGTATGCAATAACGTCGTTTCTAATAGTTAAATAAAGTTGAATTAATTTATTATTGTGAACTTAGTACTATCAGTATTAAATACTGTTAGTATTAAATTAAATTTGTTAATATTCAATAATATAGCATTTTTATTCATCTTTTATAAAGTTTTATTATCAATTATAAATAATTTCTTTGATTATATTTTTATTGTACAATTTTTACGAGAAAAATTTATCGTTTATTTTACTGCCCAGGTAAGGAATGGTTATAAAGTTTTTATTTCGAAATGATTCAGTAAAGTGATATTATTATATCATCAAGAAATTCGTTAATGTAATGAGTAAAATATTATCGTTTTCTATCCGAATCTATATCTTTTGGACAGTTATCAGTGTGTCCGAAATGAAGGCAATGTTATCGTCTTGAAAAGACTACATGTAGTCAAGGTTGACTAATTTCGCAGCGTTTACAATATATATTTAAGATTTAAAAGTGAATGCTTTTTTTAGAGCTTAGAATAAATTTTGAATTTGAAAATGTGTATTTTCTATTACTGATTCTACAGACGTTTTTGTAGACATGAATTTTATATGTATAGATATATATGATATGTACTAGAATCAGTTTTTTTCAGATGACGGAAATATTTTTGAAATATATTTTTTAATTTTTTAATTTTATTAATAATTGGAAATATACATATATAACATATAGATATTAGATATAGGTAGAATAATATAACAATTCTCTGATAGTGCCGTTTTAAATTAAATGTGAGTACAGAGAGATCAATTTAATCTAAAGATTTGTTTTGTATTTGCACGGTTAACGGTAATTAAATCACTATTTATATGTACTTAAGGAGATTAGAGAGAGATTTTCTGCTTATGATTATTTTGATGATAGTATATCGTAATTTAGTACATAATAGTTTACAATTATTTGCTTGGAGAATTTCAGGAAAATCATGGATAATAAAGTGTAGTCAATTTCTACGATTTAACAATGCAACAGTTACTTACAACATATTTCAACTATAATTAAAAGAGCAAATTTGCATTATCAAGGTTGTGTTTTATAGCACTATTGTGATTTTCGAAAGTTTTATCAATTTTCATTCTTTACGAATTAATTCCCATGTAAATTATTATTTCTATTATTTGATTTGATATGATCATCGAAATACAGCAATTTTAATTCAGTATAAATCGTATATTCAAAACAAAAATAATCAAATAATGAATAATGATCTTCATGCTGGGTAAAATATATTTTAAGCGATCTTGTTATTGCATAATTATGATTCATACGCCGCAAGAGTAGCTTTCCATCTTGTTAAGTGTACCGAAACTCCAACGATTTTTCGAGATCAGCTCGGCGAAGGTATATACAACTCGAAATGACCGAATGTGGGTCGCGTTCCTGGCGACGTGCCAAGTACACCTTCGGCAGTCGTGGATTTTTTATTCTCCGATAATACGTCGAAGAGCTTTCGCGGCTCGTAAGGGGCAGAGCACGATCCGGGTAAAATGCTCTTAAAGAAAAAAAGCGACGGATTCGTCCTGCCTTCGTATACAGCCTCTCTCTCTCTCTCTCTCTCTCTCTCTCTCTTTATAATCAATATTCTGAATTGCAGGTCTTTGAGTATACTTGGCATCTTTGCAAAGTAGTGCACAGTTTATTAAAAATGCACTTTTTTACATCCGTGAACATAATATGCTTCTTTATAAATAATAATAGTAGTTGGATTTTCGTTGTAAGTAGTTATGGTAAATATTTGATCGGGAGCGTGATGAATAAAAAAAAACAGTTAATTATTGTTTGACTTAATGAATGAATTCAATTATATTCGTCAATATAGTCATTCATAAATTACAGTTGTAATCAATCAACAAATTCACACTTCTTCGATCCGCATAAAATAGAATACGTCGCTCGTCTGACTTTGTAAACTGCGACAAGGACTAATGAAACTGATAATTAACTCGAAAACAATAGGATAATTATATCGGCTAATACGTCTTCCGTGGAATTCAAGGGTACGTAAGCAAGAGTAATCGCTCCTCGAACGTCGCGTCGCGGTTGACCTTGACACTGGCGATGTCTGCCTGTACATACAGCGTTTCGATGCGGCCGCAGCAGTAGGTGTCCGGAGGATGCATAAAAGTATAATGGATGATTTTCCGGATTTTCGGAGTCTCTTTGTCGGAGCTTCTCGACGCGAAAACATCCGCGCGCAGCAGCAGTGCGACATCCGAATTTATGTCCTCGCGCGCGTTTTTCGCTCGAGCGCGTTCGAAAACTTTACGAGGGACCGCAAGTCCGGACGACCCGCTCTTTGTACCCAGAGCTAATGTTGGGAGAGAGGAGAGAAACAATGGAGCGAAGACTCCTTTTTTTTTGGCGTGGCGAGCGAAAAAAAAATATAGGAACCGCGCGGTTGAGGCGAGGTTTTTTCTCTTGACGTGTCTCGGTGTCTTTTGTGACGGTCCCCGCCGACGACGCGCGTTGTGTCGACGCGCTCGATTCGGCTCTTCTTCTTCTTCTCTATATCTCCCGTTCTTTTTCGCTTTTTCGCGGACTTCGTGGCCCGGATTCCAAAGACTCGGAAACAATTGCGCGTTACGTTTGTTCTACGCGCGTTTGTGCGCAGCTCTAACGCCTCGAGAGCGAGTTTTGTTACTTTCTCGCCGGATGATGTATGTGTGTTCAATGTTCAGACGGAGTTGGAAGGAGATCAGCCGCCGGTGAACGCGAGACGAGAGAAGGAAAAGTTTCTTGGACGTAGATGATGAATTAATTATAGCAGGCATTAGTTTTGAGGATAGTTCGTTGTATTACATTTAAGGGGGTTTGAAAGACAGTTAAATATTAAATTTCGTAATGGAGCGGACTAAAAACTAACTCCCTTGCTTGTAACTCGGTAATAACAGAGGTAAAATTTAACAAATGGCGAGATGTTTGCCCTTTGTTACATTGTTCAAAGTTTGCCTTTCTGGCGTGAAAATATATTTGAAAATATGAAAATTTTGAATTTTACATCGTAACATGGTGTGCATGGCACAAAATTTGAATTTCTCTGTTGATCTTCAGACTCCTTGATATTAAAAAATTCTTGAACAGACATTCCGTAATTTCACTAGGTTTTATTGCAGCCTTTTTGATTTTCCAAAATTAAGCTCTCTATTTGCACATCTTTTGATACGAGGAGCGAATATAGAGATTCACAGTCAAACATCTCTGAGTGTTATTGCGTTCGCTGTGCCTTTGAGAGTTTTCAATCACGTGTTCTCGACTCCCGACTGTTTTAAGCTTGCATGATTCTAGCCGTGGAATTGCTCGGTATCAAAGGCCCCTTGACGCGTTATTGTACTTTGTCTTTTAGCGCGCTTTCGCGTATTAAAAAGTGAAACTTTAAACGGGTGAAACTGTTTTTGGAACTGAAATTTAAGAGATATGTAGGGGGACATGGCTTTTCTTGACATCAGATATCTTTTACTTTCCTGGCCGATTATGCATCTGTAATAAGAGTAAAGTTCACTTATTCTAAGTAAAATGTAACAAAGGATAGAAAATTTTGAAACGAGTACCGAGAAGTAGAGTTTATTTAGTGCCAGACATCCTAATTCTGTTTATTCCCCTTTAACCATCATCCCAAAAACAATGAACAACCGGATCCTGAAATCTACTGCTCTCAAAACTGCTTAACCTTACGGCCAATCTTCTTTAAAGCCTCGTTCAAGCAATTGTTAATACGACATTAGCTCGGAGATTCGTCACGGCATAATTACCCATAGCGAAGAGCTCGTTAAACTGGCCCTTTAGGTGTGTATCCGCGTGGAGACTTGAGATTGGTTACGCTGTCATTGCGTCGAGAGGAAGCAGAGAGAGAGAGAGAGAGAGAGAGAGAGAGAGAGAGAGAGAGAGATGGAACAGAAGCTCGTCCCAGAGACGTTGATAAGCGCCGTTCGACTATGGGTAGCCTAATTTGGATATTAATTGGAATTTCGGGGGCAACAAGGAGTCGGATCGACTCTGCTGCTTCTGGCCCTCCCCCCCCCCCCCGGCCGCTTCTCGAGATGCACTACGGAGATTGATGCTCTAACTCGCCGAGCGTTATACATCACGTGTGCAGCTCGTAGCGAACTTCCGGGGATAAGGCCAGAAGTGCTTTTGGCTGTCTGTTCTCGATATCCGATCGTCAATGCATGTAGTGCGGCACTGGACTCTCTCGATATTCCGCGGTTCAATGCGAATTCCATTTGTTCGAGTAAGAATGCGCTTTTTAAGAATTAAAATAACACTAAAATTGGCAAAAGTCAAAAGGAATGTAAAGTAAAGTTCAGTTTTCGATTTTTAAAGAATTGCGTTGTGCGCGTGGGTTCCAATTACGACAGGCGCTGTATCGATGTAAATAAAGAAATACACCCGTATTTTTGCCCGCACACAAAAAATGCCAGAGCTTCCCCTCCCACCGTAAACAGCCGTGTTCACGCAACCAAGTGTTAAGCAAGTTCAAAATCGTGTCAGGACTATAAAAGCCGAATGCGCGTGGCGGCGCCAATGGAACGAGAGTATCAGGCTTTCGCCAGAACGCACCTATTACTCCCCGGCTAAAGCGCGACACACTTAAAATACTTCGCTCAAGCTTATTTATTGCCGATAAAAGATTGCTCGCTTCGAAAGCTCGCGATAAATCGGCTTTCCCGCGCGCGGCTGCCCTTTATAGGCGTCGCTGATAAAGTTGATATTGTTAACTCGAAACTTGCTTGTGCGGATTTGCCCCCCGCGCGCAACCCTTCGCCTGGATCTGGCTGGAACTCGCGGGAAATCGCGCCTCAGCCCGAGAAAACAGAGATCGAGTGCGGGGGAGGGGGTTGATATGAGGAATGGGGTGTGTGGGCACGAGTATACATGACTGTGGGAACGAACTCTTAGCTATGGCATTTTTGTTTCATTGTTTCGTCAAGAAAGCATTTAGCAGGATACGAATGAAATTCGAATCACAGTTGTACAGCGACAAGAGATGAAAAATTAAACTCTTTGACGGAATTTAGAAAAATTATGATTTTTACGAACTGAGTTATTGTAAGTTTGAAACAGAACTGTTACCTTGAAAAGGGTTCTCTTTGATGCCTCGACTCAAAGGAAATCTGCGGTACTAGTCCAAGAGAAAATATCGACGTTTTGGTCCAAAACGACTTGTTCTGGCCGAATATAGTAATACAATAGAATTGTTTTTGTTCGAGAAATTTTTCAAATAAAATTGAATATTTTATCTTCCCAGATTGTCAAACTACAACACAATCGCCGATACCACGCGATCTGTGTCTATCATCAAAGGATGAAAAATCGATTTCTGATCGTGAGACACACCGAGCACGAACAGAAAACGTTCGCGGAATAATCAAAGCAGTACACGCACATATACTTCCACGACTACTTGCCGGAGAAGGGAAAACATTCTCCGCGGAAATAACAAAGCCCTGTCATGCGCGCGAGAGCAGAAGGAAAGCCCGCTTGTTATTCAAAGGCTAAGCCGACTTATTCCGTCACGGTATATCGCTTTCCAATATTTCCCAGTGGCTTGGGCGCTTTTTCCTCAACAGCACGCGCTCAATCGAGAGACATCCTCCGAGTTAATATTCGGCGGTCGCAAGCGCGCACGTTCGATATACATAGCGCCGCGCGCGAAAGAAAGCCGCGCGCGCCTCGTAAAAATCCGCTCCTATCTCGCTTCTTGCTCGTTTTCTACCTCGTCCCCACCCCCTCCCCCTTCCCCTGTATACGTGCTGCGAGCTCCTTTTTATCAATTTGATGGATAGCGAATGTATCCTCTTCTGAGGCTTTACGAAAATGCAGTCTTATACGCGATACGGATAGCCGAAGACGTCTGTATCGAGTTTTGTTTTATTCTTCTGGTTTAAAAGTCATCGGAATTGCGGGAAGTTTTTGGTCCCACTTCATTTGCTTGGAGACTGCTTCTTGATGATACAGAGTTAATTGAATTTCGACGAATTTACCGTGAATTTTCGAGTGTCTACGAGCACATAAAACATTTTTAATATTCTGCGAAAATTTCAAAAAGTGCATGCATCGCGAAATATTTGATGTATAATTAATGCATCCAAATGAAAACCAGTATTAAAAAGAAAAAAAAATTAATTTGGAAAGATTTTATCAAAAAGTAATGCTTTCGAGAGGGTAACATTTTAAATTATAACCGTACTTTTTAATATTAAAAGTCTGTATTTAAAATACGACCCTTTGAAAAATGCATATAAAATTATTTTGTGGAAGATTATATTCGAAATTAAAATTTCTCGCGTTAATGTAAATTAATAATACGCAGCCTTTCGGTAGTGGTACCGTAATCGTAAAACCGACTTGAAATATTGTAAAACGTTCGGAATCAATTACGCCGGCTGAGGACAAAATCCTCACCGTATTCTTCGTCACAAATAAATCAGTTACATTTTCGTCGGACTGCGGTGTGGCGCGCGAAATTGAAATTGTCAATATGGACTTTCGGGCTCTCTCTCTCTCTCGACAAAAGCAAAAAGCCACGCGAGCTTAGCGGGGGTGAAAACAAAGAGTTATACAGAGTACATTGTTTTTCGCCACGGGCTTGCACTGCGCGCGAAGCAGTCCATACGTCTTCCCTTTTCTCTCCGGTTTTACTTTTGTCCACAAGCTTTCCCAGCAAATGAACATTTACCGTCCTCGCAATCTTCCTTGAAAATCGATGTCGAATTCTCGGAGACGCTCTCGCTCCCTCGTGTACGCGACGTTTCGCTAAAAGAGAGAGAGAGAGAAAAAAAATGGATCGACCCGTATCATCCAGTCGAAATCGAGGACTTCATTCGCCGAAATGGAAGTCGAAAGAAGGAGAGCGCGGAGAATCGCCGAGAGTCAAAGCTTTTCCCGCGCGGCGATGGGTATATAAAGTGCGCTTCTGCCGGTGACGTCCCGAAAATTGTCCCGTCGTCCGGACGACGACGACGACGACGACGGCGACGACCAAATGCAGATCGACGTTTAAATTTATGACTCGCTGATAAGCTACAGTGTTTACGGCTGTAAGACCGAGAGTATAGACCTCGAGCTTGCGCAGTGCGCGATGAAATCGAGCTTTATAGCTGGAGCTGAAATTGTCCCTGCGATATATATATTCCGATCTAATCAAGTATTGATGGGGTAGCGATAAAACCTTGACGCACTTCGGCTCCGCGCACACGGGCATAATGCATGAGGGGGAATTTGTTCGGAATTTTTAAGTTTACAGGGTGAATTTAGTTGGGAAAAGGTGCTGGGAGAAGTGTATTAAAAATTCAATTGCGAATTGTGTAGTTGAATTGGATAGTGGAGTGAAAATTTAAATTTCGCGCCGCAGTATGAAATCACCCGGTGTCTTGAAAAGTAATGCCGAGACGACAGATGACAAGTACAAGAAAATTAATTGTTCTGTCACGTTACGGCGCGACGAAATTTGAATTTTTAAACAGCGTTGAAAAAACCTCCATCTCAAATCATCCCTTACTCTCAAATCGAGGAAGAGTGCGAAGCTTTCAGTAAACGAAACTTTCTGGTGGAAGCGATTCCCACTCGAGCACACAAGAAAGAAAAAGAAAAACCGAAGAAACGCAAGTATCACGTTATAGGAAAATGCACATCGAGAGACAGACATCGATATTCCCGGACTCAAAAAAATTTCCGAAGAGACGACGGACAGACAATTTAAGTTTGCCGGGCAACTTCGATTGGGGAACCCATTTACAAAGTCGACAAGCGATTGCCTACTTTCCTCCCGCGCGTCTCTCGCCGTCGTCGTCGTCGCCCCTCGTGCACGTGACAGCGATGCGCGCGCGCTCGCAGAGACACTCGCAGAAATGAGTTTCCATCTGGAAAAACCCCGGTGAGTTATGTATATCGGGAAGCTCCACTCGCTCGCGCGCGCGCGCGCGCATGAATAAAAAAATAGGATGCGCAAAAATTTCGCGAACCTCCCGTCGACGGCTTCGCCGGGAGAATCAATTTGCAAGAGCTGCGTCGCGCGAGGACGCGAGCCGAGCTTCCATTATTTACTTCGAGCGCATCGGGAATGAAACTTTCCATCGCGAGGAGAATCCCTTTTCCCTTCTTATTTCGGCGCGCTCCACTCGATCTTCCTCATATCGTAAAATTTTACAGCTTCGACTATCGGCTTCCGCGCATTGGCTATTTCCGGGTCCTCCGCTGCGCGCATATATAAAATTCCGTTTCCCGCGAGCGCGATCTCGGATTTTTTTTTTTTTTTGCTGACTGCCGATAAAAAATCAATTCTCCGGCTCGATATGTCGCGAGAACCTCGTACGTAACGCGAGAGAGATGAGGCTGAATCGAAAGATTCGCCGCGGCTTCGACTCTCGCGAAAGTGCGTGACTCCCCGCGTTTTACGCCGCGCTGGAACAATTACGGCTAAGTGAAAATTAATTCGATTTAATAAAACGGCCGTAATTCCCCCGCCGTCGCCTCCTCCCAATCGCGAAATCATCATCGCGCCGCGTCGAGAGCATGGAAATTGCGAGCGAGGGAGCCGCGCGCGCGGAAAGTTCGAAATTTATAACCGCTCCCGGAATTGCGTCAGCCTTCGCGCAAATGTGACGCGAAGTTTAATTTCTTTCGCGCCAACCTCTCCCCCCCCCACCCCACCTCCGCCCCGACAGCGAAAGACGCCGCTGTAATCGCGCGTTTATCGCGAGCGAGCGCACGTACACATTATCTGCGTTATTTCGTTCGTTTTGTATAATGCAGCTGCGTCAGAGGGGCCGAGGGGGAGGAGGAAAGGGAACGTAAGTTACGAGCGTCGAGCGGAGCGCGATAATTGCTTGTTTGCGCCGAAGGCAAAGCGCCGGTGGGTCACGTCAGACCGGAAACCCTGGAAGTTTTTCCGCGGAAATTCGCGAGAAGAAAAGCTCTAAGCTTCTGTATACGTACGTGTACCGTAACGCGTACGAACGGGAAAACCACGAACAGACGCAGCAGCCTCCGCTCTTCCGATACATACGTATACATACGAAATTTTCGACTGCTGCGCGAAAGCCGCAGCGCGCCGCAAACAAGTGTCAACTGCCTCGTAATTCGTAGGCTATTACAAGCTAGAGCCGTGAATTATACCCCCTGGAAGAAGAATTAAACCGAAATTTCGCGAGCGAGGGGATTACACGGCTGTCACGTGTGCGCAGCAGCAGCAGCAGCAGCAGCCCGCCGACGACGAGCTTCTCCGCGCGTACACCGCATGAAATATGCATGCGTGCGCGCAAGCCTTTCGAGCGGCTCGAATAAATTTCCAGCCTGTCTGGGATTTTGTCTGATGGATCGGCTCCGCATTTTTTTGCGCCGATGCTTGGAGTACGCGGGGGATCATGCGCTGGTACAATGGTTGTTACTCCTGTTTTGAATTTTCGCGCTCTTTTTGAGCTGCTTTATAGTATGATAATTTTTTTTTTAATGTTTAGGTTTGCTTTTCTATTATTTCCGCGGCTTTTTCAAGTCCTCGTCGTGTTAACGTAAATAATAACAAAGTTAATGGTAAAAGTAGTTCGAATTGATTTGGATGGATCTATACAATCATAATGATTAAAAATTACAAAAAAAATGCTCCTACATTTCTCACCCAAGTGTGTCAATCAGGGCGAGGACAAAATAGTTTTTGCACGAACTTCCGCCAAGTCTCATTCGATTATCGATCCTCGACTTTCGCGGACGTGTAATTAGGAACGTCAGTTGCACGTGCAGTTTTCCGGCGCTATTCGATTTCGCGCGCAAAAAGCGAATTCGATTCCGCGCGCGCGCGGAAAAATTCGCCTCCAATCGCTCGCCGATGATATACGTTTGCACGTTCGTTATGTCCCGCGACGAATAGAACAATCTAAGCTGACCAAATCCCAGCGAGGCGTCATTAAACTGTCTCCTACGCTTCGCTGCGTGTAGAGTCACTCGAACGCGTGACTCCGCGAGAAGCCTATCGCGGAAATCAGCGCGTGGTATAATTCGAGGGCTTAGCCGCTCGCCCATGAAAAATTGCCTTTACAATTTCTCGTGTGTCATCGCCAGAAAGAGAAACGTCCTCGCGCCCTTTATATCCATTTCCAAGCGGCTCGCCGGCGTGTTAGCACGAAGCTTTTAATACACTTTGCGGGCAGCTTCTCTCTTCACTTCCGCGGGGCTGCAGCCGTCCTTGTGTGCGCGAGTGTACATATACGTGTGTACACGTACACGCGGACGTGTGTGCCGGCGGAGCTCGAGGCCTTAAAGGGGAAAAGTTCTCGCGAGAGGGAATTTCGTGAGCGGTTCTCGCTTCGTTCCCTTCGCTGCGGCGGGTCTCGCGCTGCCGATGATATTTCGGAATATCGTCGAACCTGCGTTTACTCGACCCCCTCCCCTGACTTTGGAGAGCAGTTGCGACGCAATAAAAGTAACTAGTGCGTGAATTACTGCGCGACGCGGGACGACGAGACGAGAGAGAGAGAGAGACGCGGCCCGAGGCTTTGAGGCTTCTTTTCGTTTGAAAGCTTTTCTGTCTTTGGACGGTTCAAACGAAAGCTCGCGACTTTCGCGCTTAATAAGCACTCGAGGGGATGGAATGGTGCGCGGAGAGAAGTGGCATTGAACGAGTTTGACAGTTTTTGCGGTACTTTTTGACAATTTTGTCGCGCGTTTCAAATGGCTTGTTGGCACTTTTGGCTTAATTCTTGATTTTGATTTCAATAGAAAGTATACTACGCAGTAAAACCGTGATTAAAGCCAAGCAAGTTTCAAAGCTAATTTATCTTTACTATAAATAATATACTGTTTAAGGACAAAGTTTTGCTTTAAACAAGGCAAGACACTTGAGAAACCACGATAAAAGTTTACTTTTATCCAGAGTTTCGCAAACCTGTGCACCCTGCGCAACTTAAAATCGTTAAGAAAAAAAAGAAAAAATAAGAAAGTAAATTAAAAAATAAACTTTTTACAAAATTATGATAAAATGACGAAAATAAATATTTTGCCATTGAGAAATATCAATTATTAAATAAAATATAGGTATTCCAAAAGTTTTGAGAAAAATGTTGAATTTCAGTATTTCTGACTGTAATAAGTATTAGAAGCTGTATAAAAAGCTCGTTCGAGGAGCGCAAAAAATAGAATCTTTTTCCGAAATTCGAAGCAAATCACACACTTTTTCTATCCGTTAATCCAATTTCAAAATGAACTCATCTATTTTCACTTTTTCCCATTTTTTTTTACCGAAAAACTAATGCACAGAATTGATTTAGAGCTTACCATTCAACATCGCCTTACTCTTTTTCAGGACAACTGCTCGGCTTAGCGCGCGGGATTTATGCGCCTTTTTTCCCCCGGAAATCGCGTCAATTTATTTTACAAATTTAGCGATAAAAAAAAAAATTTAAATCCACTGCACGTAGAAGTTAGCTCCGTCCTATTTCTTTGCAGTGCGCGCTTTATTTATTGCCTCGTCCAGAAAGGGAGAAAGAGACGGAGCTTTGATAATCTTGGAAAAAAAGTCCCAAAGCCATGAGTTCGCAATTTATCAACCCGGGGAAAAAGCGAGCGCGAGTTAATCTCGTATCAAGCTCTCGAGAAAAGACGTACACACCGAACTCCCTGCGGCGTTAATTACGTTCGGACAACTCGTCGCGCGGAAAAATATCCGCCGAGTCGGCGGAAAATACGCCGTCCCCCTCCCGCCCCTCCAGCCTCGACTCCCCCACCTGCGTATAAGCGCGAAAGCCGAGAAGAGACCCTCACCGCTGACCAAACGCTAAATTGCATTTCGCGCTTTTTCAATCGGGCGCTGATTGCGGACGCCCCAAGTCCGAAGCGCGAGTCCGAGCCTCGGAATTCCCCGGGCCATTCACGGGAAGTTTGCGAAATCAACTATGTATATAATGCGGCTTTAATTAAGCGTGTTTGAGGGAAGTTCGAGAGCGTTAATTGAAATTGTTATCAATACTTCGATTCTTGCGGCGCGACTCGGCTTTTTCGCCGGCTTTGCCGCGCGCGTCTGACCAGCGCCGGATGTTTCTACTTGTCGGTTTACGCTTCTATATACGCTCAGCTTTATTAGTTTATACTTTGCGCGAACCGCTCGATTGAATTGTACGAGATTAGAGGACGCGTCTGAACTTTCCACAATCAATAACGTCAAATAAACGCCAGTGAATAGTTTCTAATCATCCCCGCGTACTGGAAGAAATCGATTCACTCGAAGCCGCTAATTCCTTGTGTATTAAATCTCTCATATATACTTCCGAGCTTCTCTGTCTCTCTCTGCGCAGGCCGCCTCATTCATATTTTCAACTCGTGCAGAGGAAGAAAATAAACCTATCTCGCTCGCCCGTATACGTGTGCCACGGAAACGCACACATACACACAGTCGCACACACACACACACACACACACACACACAGGCACAGAGAAGAGCGAAATCCGGATAACGAGAAGCGGATGAAGCTAACGAGAAATTTATACGGGAAGCGCGTCTTATTGTGCGAGCGCGTCATCGTCCCCGTTATAACTTCGCTGTTGGCCGGCGCGTCTACGTGACACTGCCCCTTTTTCCCCGGGAAATATACACACGCGCCCCCGAGAGTCCGACAGTACGTGTATATATATAGAGGCGCAGAGCTGCCCGAGTGAATCGCAAACTCTCTCCCGAGCTTTGGGTTTCGTTGACCCGACGCGACGCGAAGTATCGACCTCATGTGATATGGATGACGAGGGAGGGGGGGGGGGACGTGTGTGTGCGTGTGTGTTACGTATAAACAGCCTCGCGGCGACGACGGACGCGCACTTCGAGAAGAGACGCGCCACTTTTTTTTTTTGGATACTTCGATTCGAATGCGCGATCGATTTGGAAGCGCGCGAAAAGTGTGTTAACGGGACAGTGACATTTTTGAAGATTTCATTATACACTTTTGCGTGCGTATACGTTCGCGCTTCGAAGTATACGGACGAAAGCGAAGTTTATTAATGAGCTTCGTTAATGTAGGTCGGACTTTCCGATAATAAGTCGTTGAAATTTAATCGCAGGCGCGATCCGCGAATAACAAGTCGATACGCGTCGAATAAGCGAAAAAATAAAAAATTCAAAAGCCGCCCATAATACTCCGGAGCTGAAATTTAACGGCGCGCGCATCTGGGGCCTGCAGGCAGCGAAGCAGCAGCAGCAGCATCATTCTGAATTGCCCGCATAAATATAACATGAGCTGGCTCATCTACGAGAGATACGAAAGGCTGTGCATGTGCGCGCACGCAGCTTCTTGATATTCTCGAGGCTGCCTCATCGTCATAGCTGCAGCAGCAGCAGCAGCTCTCCACGCGATCATCGTCGGATCGATGAATCGAGCTCTTGTAAACATGCGCGCACGCATCTGCGTACATAGAAGCGCGGAGAGAAAAGAGAGAGAGAGAAGCCCGCCGTGTCACGGCCTCTTCCTCTAAAAGCCAAAGGCCGACGCTAATATCATTTTTATGGCCTTAAGCCGGCACGAATAGGCGCTTGATTTTAAAATAACGGCTTTTAAAAGGGGAGGAGGGGGGGATAGGAGCGGAGTAACGAGATTTTCTCGAGATTCAATATCGTTTATTCTCGGCAGGATGGAGGACGTGTGTGCGTAATACCCGGAGGGTGGGAGGAGGAGAAAAAATGTAATTCGCTCTTTACGAGGGAGTCTACGCGCGTTGCATGAAGCGCGCAGGAGGCTGTTTATTTTGAAAATAACGCTTAGCGCGTGCGAGTATATAATCAGGCCTCGATGCTCGCGTACAGCTGTAGGAGAAGAAGCTTGTAGAATAAAAAAAAGGCTCCGCCGGTCAACGCTCGCAGCTAACGGAGCAGAGGCTGAATAATAAAGACGCGAGACTGCCGGGCCGAAGAGGAGGAAAACGAGAGAGAAAATGAGAAAGCGCGCATGAAAATTCGAGTCTCCCGCACCGGCGGCGCCTCTGCGCTTCCTCGGCATAGAGAATTGGTAGCCATGGCAACAGGTGGCGGTGTATCCGGCGCTGCATACACAGCCTACCCCTTGCCTTGTATCCCCTCGAGTCTCTCCTCTCTCTCTCTCTGTCTTCCTCGACATTCTCGCCTTCGCCTGCTATCCTTCGCCGGGCCGTGAATAAGGCCGCACATCTCGCGTTTTCTCCTCGGACATCCTTCCTCGGCCGTGTGTGTAGACGCGCGCGTCAGTCGCAGCGGTTGAATTACAGCGAAGCCCGCGACCATTCGAACTAACGATAACAGTAATTGCGAGGCAACAATTTCCACGAGAGAGAGAGAGAGCTTGCGTTCCCGGATTTTAATAAATCCCTCTGGCGCTGGTGCCTCGTCGGCCTTGCGCTACTGCGCGACGAGCTGCGAGAGAACGAGAGAGATGCGGTGAGTTACGAAGACGAGGGAGACTCGATTAATTACCGGCGACGTTTCCTCGGCTGGCATTGCGCTCGCTCGTTGTGCTGTGTGTGCGACATCGGCGAGAGGCTCCACAATTTCCTAGATTGCAGGGGCGACTCCGCGTCACGCGACAACAATTTTCACGCCTCACGCGTGCGCGCGTGCGTGGCTTTCGCTGCGCTGGTCAAAGAGAGAATTTCAATTACCGGGGCTTACAGAGAGAGAGAGAGAGAGTGAGAGAGAGAGAGCTGGATTTAAATTTCGAATCGGCCGGGCGTCCCGTACTTTGAATTTGAGATTGCGAATTGCCGATTCAGCGACTCTTTGGGCTCCGAAGAGCTCGGCTCTCTGGATTTATTTGTCGAGCGTCCTTTGCAGGCGAAATTCGCTGGTTTGCGCTGGCCACGGGGACCCGAGAGAGGGGAGACGAAAGCTTTTATTGAAATCTCTAGTTTGAGTTACGCTGAATCACTGCAGACGTTATCCCGCGACAGTTGGAAATTCGAGCTTCTTGACGGAACTCGCCGCATCGGTGCGCGGGAATGTATTGCTCGTTATCCGAGAGTACGACTCGATCCAATCGGCGGCCAGTCCCTCGCCAACAATGGCGACCGGAGGCGAGAAAGCCATTTTCCAAAATCCGGAAGCTCGACGGATCTGGCGGTCGACGAGCCGATTGATCGCGCGTTGATGGACGACCGAATCGATGGGCGATTCGATGTGCCGTCGTCGTCGTCGTCGACGTCGGGCCGGTATCGGCTTCGGTCCATGTCCATTTGTAGACGGGGGAATGGAATGGAGGAGACGAAGGATCACGTGACGGCGATGCGCTGGAATGGAGAGCTATGAACCGAATCAATTTGATAGGGAGAACACCGGGAAATAATTGGGTCAGTAGAAGCGACCTGGGAATGGTCAGACGAAGCGGTTATACTTCGTTTTTACGCTGCAGACATTAGCCTTCCATTTTACTTTGTATCTATTCTTTGTGACACCCCTCCCTTTCTTTGAACAGCTCTGCATTCTTGGGATACCCTTCCTTTAGCCCTTCCGTTGGGTAGAAATTTGCTGTTTTACCGGATATCCCTGTTTCACTGTGTACCTTCCCTTTGGCTGAATATCTTTTCCTTTAGCAGATGCCCCTACCTTTCATCTGACTGAAAATTATTGTTTGCAGGAATGAGCTGTTTTAAACGGATTAGCTTGAGAATGAATGATGCAGACGTTTTGAGATTATGGCATAACAAGCTAAAAAACACTGTTCTATATACACATTTATCCATTTTTGCCTGCTGCCTCATACGTTTTGTCCAGAATATCGGGGAGGTCTAGTTTTCGGCACGTTTTTAAAAGTTCTGCGAAACAAAAATAATAAATTTTTTATATTTTGCATAAAGGAGTGTTGCACCAGTCTGGAGGAAGCTGCGTGCCAATAAATTGGCAGTGGCTTTTTGTTCGAGCAACAGTAGACACATATCTCTTCGTTTTCGAAATCCCATTCTCGTGAATTTCTTTCGTCTCTCGTGATGTCACGGACGGCAGAAAAAGAGGAGAAGAATTTCGAGTATCAGCGGCATGCAAAAATGAAAAAAAAAAAAAAAAAACGGAATAAAGCCGAACAATGCCGGAAAAATATACGCAACGCAGTTGGATCCAGGAAGAGCGGCATTAAATTCTTCGAGAGACTATACCACCACACACACACACACACATACACTCCCTGATGAAAATCGTCAATGAAATCTCACGGTGACAATACGGCGTAATCCAATGAATTTCCTCGCGCGTCGCAAACGTCATCTGCACGACTCGTCGTCGACGTTATACACCGACGTTTCAACGGAGGTCCACCGCAACTCTCGTTGCAAAAATTTCGAAGGCGTATTCCCCGCGCGTGAATTCCATTCGTCTTCGCAGCGGTAGCGATAGCGAGAAGGTGGCGACTTATCGATATCTACAAATGGCTTTGTTCAGGCTGTGTCAGGATAAAAGGCGGCCGAGGAGCGGGTATCCTCGAGCGAGATTGAGAGCACGCGAATGCGCGACGCCGCCGGTGGGTGTGTGTGCTCTTATCCGCGTTAAATTCCATTCTGCATGTGCCGCACGCGCGTTCTAAGGATGTAGAGCACGATCGATAAAGAGTTGACGCCGTCTGGCGAGCTTAGCTCTATACGCTTGTGATGCGGCGATCTTCTGCGAATCGGAATTTTCGCCTTGTTTTGGGAATTTCGAATTGAATGATACGTGGAAAAGATGAGACACTCGCGTGAGCTTGGAATATTGAAAGCAACTGATTGGAATTATACTTTGGAATTTTTCCGGCGGTTCAGGACGATTACGGAACGATTCGCAGCATAATGCACAAGCTTCTGTTGGACAGCCGAGTTTCCTAAAGTGAATTTTAGCTCTGGCGGTGCGAGCGGAGGTTGCTATTAATCAGGCGCAAGTGCCCTCGGTATCATGAACCGTTGAAGGATCGAAACTTATCTTCGCGGCAATAATAAATGGCGAAAACGCTGCGTAGAAATGAGAGAGCGAGAGAGAAAAAGATACAAGGTTAAGAATTACATTGATCTTTTTCTTTTACCCTCTCCTTCTTTTTCTCTCCTACAGTATAATTAATCGACCACGAGATGAATAAGATGAAAATAAATCCATTTTCTTTCTAGACAAAATTGTTCGAGCGGGTTCGGCGCGAAGAGTTCATCCGCCAAAGTCTTTAATTGTTGATTTTCTGTATTTTCATTCTACTTATGAAATAACCAAACGCAGTGCAAAATTCAGCGAGGATATCGGAATCGCGCTGATTTTTAGATTGCAAATAATCGATACCGCACAAATTGTTTATTGCCCTATAACTCCAGTGTCCCAAAAAAAAACCAACAAAGTCAGCCAATTCCAAAGCTTCGGCATTGCGAACTTCTCCGACCATTTAGCTCCTACATTCCTCCCAGCGATCAACGCGAACGATCGCCGAGAAAAGAGCGTAAGCTTCTCCAGTCGGCAGTGCGCGAGAGCTGATACGCGGAATTCTTCAACGCCGTCATTTCCGTCTAGCGTAACACCAAACAACCTGCCGTTATCGTAATTCCCAGGCAAATCAAGCACGACGCCTCGTTTTCCCTCCTAGTCTTTTGTTTCCCCGACACACACACACACACACACACAGACACGCCATCGGCGTCAAAAAGGAAAGCTTATTTTCTCGCCGAGTTATCGATGAGTCTTGCGCTGCAACGACGTCTGACGATAATTCAGCGTTGCGGGGGCGCGTCACGCGATCGATCGCCGCGCATAAAGAGAGCCGAGAGAGCTTACGGCGCACACGACGAGCCGCAGCTCGCTCTCGTCGTTGTGCACGCGCGAGAAAATCATCGCTGGCGCGGCGAGCCGTATATCTCATTAGAAATTGATCGTACAGTTTCCATATACCCTCGTCTATGCGGAATCGAAATTTCGAGATCGCTAATAACGTCGCGGCTGTTTCGGAATCTAATGGGGTGATCGAAGATCGAGTGGATTTTACGGGGGGGAGGGGAAGAGTTAACGATGATGGAATTTTCGATTTACGAGTGGAATGCAAAATTCGAGATCACGAGGCTCGGCCCGCGGAAGCTGCGAGAGCCAAGATGTCAGTCGAGAAATTAGGCCGGTGCGGAAAGTTCCCGGCCACCTGTTGCCATGGATACAGATGCTCTCGAGCATAAGTCAAATATCTTCTCACGGTTTCGCGTTTGTCGTGCCCTCCTCGGACGTCCATGGAAAGTTAAATTAAAAAAAAAATCTCATTACACCGACTATACGGTGTTTTACGCTCGCTTAGATCTTGAAATCGCGCGAACTCGAGAGCGTAAAAAGAGCGTCAGCATAAGTTTCCCGTTTTTAAAAGAGACTTTCCTACCATCACCTGTACTCCGGGCATTCGATGCAGAGCGTGATGTTGCGCTTCTGCGACTATACCGCGTTATACGCGAGCTGGAGAAAGAAGATTTATAGATCACTCGTCGATCGTCAACAGGTACGGGGGGTATACAGCAGCTCTCCGACGAGCTGCTTTTATTATACTTTTTATCATCGTTCGCTGCATTCATTCGGGCCGATAATTCAGGACGTAAAAAAACTTTTATACTCTCTCTCGCGAACTCCTTGCCCATAAATATACATGAAAGTTATCGAGGCTAATGGCAGCTGAAATAAGTCTTTATTATATAGCAGCTCCCCCCTACCCCGTATTTGAAGAACACGGCGAAACGAATTTGTATTAGCTCCGCCGTTGTTGATCAAGTTTGACTTAATTAGGTTAATGGTATGGAAGAGGAAGACGCTCCGATCGTTAAGGACGGAAACTTGAGAGCGCGCTGTGCTGCGCCCGATGCGCTCAATCGCCTCGATTTCAATCTAAAGACGCTGCCTCTCGTCATATATTTATCTAATAAATCTATACGCTGCGCTCGTAAAAGCTGCTTCGCTATACTCGCTCGCGCGCGCGCAAGCACGAAAATCGTTATTCCCTTTTTTTGTATACCGGTGTACGCAGGCGCCGAATCTCTTGAATCAAAATTGAAGATCGCCTAGTTACAGTCGTCTTGTCTCGATGAATTACATCGTGATTGGGACGTCTGATTCCCAGCGGGTTGCGCAGCAGCTGCGGCGATTGAAACACGTAATACAATTACGCGCGAACTTGTCTGCCATTACACGCGGGAAAGTGTTGCGTTAAAGCGGAGATGTTCGAATCGAACTTTTGAATCCGATCGCACTTTAACGGTAAAAATATGCAATTTTATCCTTTCGACAAGAAGAATTTTACGTCGGTACAGGAACGCCACTGTTCCTTGACCACCAGAACATGGAACATTGAACTCGCAGTCGAGTCATTCCGCTTCCCTGGTCTATTCACTCGAAACGAAGTCAGTGATTTGATTTCGTTTCGCCGCGTTCTATCGCCAGTGGTCATCCGCCCTGTGTATACGTATAGCACTCGGCGTTATACTCCAACAGAGAGGTTCGTTTCCCTCGGACTGCCAATG
This sequence comes from Philotrypesis tridentata, assembly GCA_018906965.1. Taxonomy (NCBI): domain Eukaryota; kingdom Metazoa; phylum Arthropoda; class Insecta; order Hymenoptera; family Pteromalidae; genus Philotrypesis; species Philotrypesis tridentata. The sequence goes on along the minus strand of JACCIB010000009.1, from coordinate 4,802,203 downwards.
AAACAGAAGAAAAATAGAAGCTTTCGCCGCAGCCACGGAAAGCTCGGCGAAACGCGCGGCGCGAACAAATGGCGTCGAAAGAGATGAATTTCAATTGCAAATACAGCGCAGCTATACGCTATACAGCGTAAAGCTTCCGTCGAGGCAGGAGCAGTATAAAAATGGAAAATACATTGCTCTTTGTACTGAGACGTCGACTTGCCCGACTGATACAATGCGGTGGAGCTTGCGACTGTTGTGGCAAAGCCGAAGAAATCCACTGGATTCTCCTCCTCGGTTTCTCACCGAGTCAACGGACGATTCCAAGAAAATAGGCCGAAAGCTGGAAGGAAATGTGGCAGCTGCTGGCGGGGGGGAGGAAGATCGTCCGTATATACAGGCCGAGAGCACACAGGCGGATCCCGCCACCTGTTGCCATGGCTACCGATGTCTCCGAGCAGCAGCAGCAGCAGTAGCAGCAGCAGCAGCAGCGAAGCTTTTCCGGCTCGTACTTGAATTTTTATGCATTCTCTCTCCCTTCATTTACACGAGCATCGCGTGCGCGCTCCTTTTTTCCTCGTTCTCCCGCTGCTCCTCCTCGCCGCCCATGCATGATTTAGATTATTACGCAAAAGTGCGCGCACTGCGATTTAATGAAAGCTCCGCAGCGCTACTGCGCAAGGAACAGGTGCTGCCGCTCCGCCTGGAATATTTTTCGTCGCCGATCGCATTTTTCGCGAGAGCTTTTAAAATATTTTCAGGCGCTAAGCGCGTCTTGGGGATCTTGTAAATAAGCGCGAGAGCGCCGGAGCTTTCCGCAAGCTCGGCTTCGAATTTCAATCGGGAGGGGAGAATATTTATCCTTCGTTTGCAGTCGCCCTTCCCCCCCCCCAAGTATTGGTCGAATTTCCGCGAGCTAACCTAGAAAAATATTCATTCGCCTCTCGTATCTTGAGCAAACAGAATTCCGCCTCTGGTGATGCTGCTGCGCGCACCTACTCCCGCAGCCTCGCGAATGCATGTTTATTTTTCTCGAAGAGAGAGAGAGAGAGAGAGAGAGAGAGAGAGAGAGAGAGGGGGGAGAGAGAGAGCGAAGGAAGGACGAAAGGTGGGAGCAGCTCTTTATTTTGATATGCGCGCGACGATGCAGCGAGAGGAGAGAGCTTGCATCGGAACCGCGAGTGAATAAACATAAGTGTACATAGGAAAAGGACGTGTGTTTGACAAATATTCGTCGTCTATATATTGCTATGCGGGTGTCCTCGAATCTCCCGAGGATGAGCTGCGAGCGATGCGCGAGAAAGTTATTGTAATGAAATTCACCTTGTGCTGCGAGTACACACAACGCGGGCGTAGCGAGAGAAAATAAATATATAGGGGTCTGTACACACGGATGTAAGTTATATTGCCCGTAGTAGTCTTCTGGTAAATTCGAATATCTCAAATGGCCTGGGAAGTTGGAAATGACTTCGAGAAATATTCGCGCGCTTGTCGCGAAAATTGATTTACGTCTCATTACAAAGCAGTAGTTGTTTATTATGTTTACGCAAAGTGGTTTACGCCTTTTCATTTTTAGCTATGACAATTTATTAATGGCAATGCTGTAGCGTTGTCCTTCCAATAGCAAAAAGTGTTTTCCTTTGACAACTACTAATACCGAGAGTAATTCAAGCTATTCTACGCAAAAAACCATACTGCCTACTCAAAAAGGCAGTACCACATTCCACAATCCAACCCAACCCCGAATTCGCATTTTAATAAGCTCCAGCTACCGTCTCAATTCAGTGTGTCATCTCTGGCGCCCGAATCTGTTCCCCATCCCTTGATCCTCCATTATCCCTCATTCTTCCCCAGATCCCGTCGCGCCCGGTTTTTATAATGAGGCCAGCCCGCGAAATCGAAATGAAATCCAAATTACTTCTCGACTGCAATATATATCTACGGGACGAGGAGGGGAAAGTCGATATTCATCGCTGGCCGGGCGCGGATGCTACGCCGCGCGTTATGGAGGAGAATCCGATAAAAGACCGCGAAATGAAAACCAAACCGGCGCGGGCGGTATAACGCGGGCTCTCGCGGTTATGAGGAGCAGCAGCAGCAGCAGAGGAGAGATATCATTTGTTTTTTTTTTTTGCTTTATCTCAGAGATTTTACGGCTCACTCGGGTGCGCGCCGATTGCGGATGAGTGCCTCCTAAAAGGGTTTAAAAAATTTTCATTGCGCCGACCTCTCGAGCTCGAATCTGTATATATATACGGATTTTTCGAATTTCGAACCTTCGAATTTTTCAAACGGATTGTAAATATAGAGAGAGAGAGAGAAAAGCGACGAGCGGTCGAATCGCACGGAAACCGATAGTATATCTGGTAAAAATGGGAAAATGGATCAGGTGGCTGCGCACTGGACGTCGTTACAGTTGGATTACGGCGAAAAAGCGTATAACGAAGGTGTACTCGTGGCGGGAGGGAGGGGGAGAGCTTTTTTTTTGAATTTTGATCTTCGTAACTCGAGATAAGCACCGTCATTTCCATTTGCGATAGATACGCGACGAAAAAAAGCATCAACACTGCGAGATATGCGTTATTCAGAGTTGAAAGAAGGGCTTTGGGTATTTCTCTCGAAAGCTGTAATGTTGAAAGGTGTACATTGCGCCGATATACGTGAAATCCTCCTTTCACAAAGCGGATGAAACGTTGCAGCTCGTGTAATGCTGGCACATACGATATACGCCAAATGCGAGAGAAGTATTATCGAATATAATACAGTCGGTTTAGCATTCGATCGACCCAATTCTATTCGAGTAAAGATAATGTTTTCGAGGACTTCGAAATAATCCAGAAATATACCGAAAGCTCGATGAGCAGCGGCGCATAGTCTCGCCTCTCTCCCGATCGATCGGGATAATTGAAAATTTTCCACGGCATCCATTATGTGCTCGCTTGTTCAATTAATGGCTCGTTAACTCATCCTCCGCGTTGTGCGGTGTACGCGCGTATTCTTCCCGGCCGCATATATCGACAAGAAGAAGCCCGAGCAGTGAGTGATGATGCACTTAACAGGCTAGCGATGTACCCTTGCACTCTTCGATTCTCAGGTTTTTTTTTTTGCTAATTTGAAAGTTGTTGACCTTCTTTTATCGGATGAGATCTATGCTTTCTCGATTTTCGAGCGATTGATGCGTGTAAACAAATCATTCGTGTGCCTGGGGGAATTCTGGAGAAAATTCGTTGATGCGCATAATTTTTTTTCTGTATTCTTTCACTTAATGTAACTGCCAATAACTATCGACATTTTCATGGCACCAATGAAAAGTTTTAATGAACATTTATAGAGTCAAAATCATACAGATTTAACAGTTAATTGCATATAAGTAGATAAAAAAATTAATTTAATTATAATAAATTGATTGGAATAATTCTGCCCTTTCGATACTCCAAATCGCGACCAGTACTGAAAAACAAAGGAATTCCCGCGCGAAACAAAGGCAAAAAGAAATAAAAAGTAAAAAGTGCCATGACCGAGCATCGAGTGTCAACTAACACGAAACCAGCGCAAGAAGCGTAAAGCACGCGTGTGCCGTCGCGCATATAGAGACCGCAGTCCCTCGCAATATTTCGCAGGCGCGCGGTACATCGGAAGCGCGCGACAAAAAGCCCGGTCATATTGGCCCGGGTCATTTGTTTAGGCAAAACCACTCGATGCCGGGCGCTCGATTGGTTCGGCCACTTTTCCGCCTGACGCTCGTCGCAATGCTTGCGCGCGTGCGGGGCTGCATTTTTTCCCATCCCTCACTCGCCCGGCCGACAAATGCACTCCGTTTTCACGCGCGCAGTTCTCCAGAGCCCGATTTCGAGAGGCGAGCGAGCTTTTTTTTGGGGGGGGGGGGGGAGATTGGTGGCTCCTCGGGAGTTTTTTTCGAGGCTAGACTCCAGTGGATAATGCTCGACGAGTGATATGCTCGACGTTTAGCTGCTTCTCGTCCGGAACATCGGAGATGACGTTGCCGTGGGCGTATATTGGAGAAAGGGGTAGTTTATTTTTGGGGTGAGTATTCGGAATCAGCCGTGTTTAGTTTGAACGATGTTTCGTCGAGTAAATTTATCGGGGGTCGATCGGTAGCTTTCGAAGCTCAGCCTTCGCTCCGTACCTACATATTACACCAATTTCGAAAATTGTCCATTCGACGCTGGGGCTATACCGTTTGGCCGTCATTTCGACGCCCCGCCTCGTTTTTCTCCCGAAACGGAGTAATTTCAGTAAAATTCGCGTTGTTTTCGCAGCTATCCACGTCCGCGAGCTTTCGGTCATTCGTTTCCCCAGTTTGATTTGTACGGCTATACTTCACGTATAACAGGAGAAGCGTCCGAGCGCCGGATCATCAATCTTTCTTCCTCCTATCCATTATGAAAATTTCCCGAAGTATCAAATTTCCAGAGTTTGATCGACTTCGAAAACTCCTTCGCGCCGCCGCCCCGTTCGACTTCGCAATATTTCACAACACTTGGTTTACCATCTCAAAACTGTTATTCTCCGCGCAATCCATTACGCGACCTCGGCGTGTCCTTCGATTCAACCTGCCCGCGACCTTTGACCACAGTTTCAGCACAAAAGCTGCGGCCCGATTCATCAAACTCCATTGCATTATCCGCGCGCGCGTTGGAGGCCGCGTGTGTGTATCCGTAAAGGGAAAATCATCAGTGTCTCTCCGGCGCGGAAAGTTCGAGGGAAGAAGATTGCGAACAGCCGACGACACGCGTCGTCGACTCTCCTTTCCCAATTAATCACCGGGGGCAACAATGTCGGCTCGCGCGATAAGACGGCGCGCGCTAAGCGACATACAATCCGCGGAACTTTGTTCGCCCCATCGCGAACTGGGCGAAGCAGGTCACCTCCTTTTCTTTCTGTTCTTTTTTTTTTTTGCTTGCTGCACTCCCTGTCGCTCCGCCGCGCACATCCGAGAATTTTTTTTCGCGACAGTTATTATTTCCGCGGCCGCGAGAGGGGAAAGCGTAAAAAGTATCTTGATTTCGTCTCGGAGTCTCTCCATTGTGTCGTGGCTTAAAGCTGTCCTGCTTGCCCGAGCTTTCTTTTATTTTTAAGGCTCTGTGTCTGTTCTCGGTATTATTTATCGGGAGGACACTGGTTAAGGGGCCGTTTACGAGTTTAGCGGAAATTTTATTCGTGGACTGCTTCTCTCGAGAGCCTTTGTTCCAAGACTGTCCTTTGTAAAAGCGTAGCAGCTGCTACTGCGAGCAGTTTGGGCTCTGTCCGCTTTGTTTTCCGTTTTGAAGAAGTTTCACCGCACACCTCCGAACAAATAATAATCAAGCATCTGAATTATTTCAACTACGTTGTGAAAAAGGCGGGAAGCGATATAGCCGTTTACAACTAATACAAACGCGTGACCATCGCGCGTGGAGCTGCCGAATTGTTTGCGAAGTTCTGATAGTTCGCACAGATTTTGGATCCTTTGGTGCGTCTCCCCCAGGCAGCTGCGAGAATATTCCAAATATTTTGTCCGCGTATACGGATGGACAGCATTTGAAATTAAAAAGCAGAATATTTCTACGAGCTTTTAAATTGTAATAAAAAGAGAGGCTGAAAATAGCGCTTTGACAAGTTGTAGAAAAATAATAAAGTCTGTAATAACTCTGGAACTTTTCATTGGTGCACGTGTGCACGTCTGTTTAAAAGCTGCCTCTGTGAAATTAAATTTTGCTTTGAAATTGGTCTTGTAATGTCATTTATACGCGGCTTTTGTGCGAGAGTGAGCTCAGAACAAGCGTAAAGGATGAAGTTGGAGAAGAACGAAGTATATAAAACGTGGAACATGTGTTTTTCCTTGGTAAAAATTATTTTCTTTTGCACTTGTTATTGCACCATATGCAGTTTATATATTTTATGATGATAATGCATAAGCTTCCTACGTGGATTATTAAATAAATTCAGAAGAAAAATATTATCGAAAAAATTCATTAATTACAAATTCTCACCGCAACATATCGATCGCGGAAGTACTATTTCCGTTAAAATAGCCTCAAGTAAAATTTCACCCCAATTTCAACAAGTAAAAATAACATTATCAACAAAGTACGATTTTTTCTCGATAATCGAATACCAGATTCCCTCTCGGCACTTCGAGCGGACGTTTCTCGTCATCGCAGAGACGCAGTCCGCAAAAAGTCGCGCGGTCTCCTTTAATTCCAGCGGCAGTCGCGCGGCGTAAAGAGCTTTTAAAGTCCCGGTCTACGCGAGATTTAAGCTCTCGGGCGCCTATGAGCGGAAACGCGCGTAATCCGCACCGTTAAAATCCATTACGGCGACAAGCCTGGACTCCGGCCAGCGATACACGGTCCCGGGAGGACAAAAAGCGAAACGCGAGAGTCGCTGCTCGCCGGGCAGCCGGGCGAAAGCGTTTTTCGCGCTGTTTTGTATACGCGCGCGTGTACGAGCTTTCCGGCCCGATGAAAACTATCGAGTTCACGGCGCGAGGATCCGAACTCGAACAAAACGGGGCTGCGCGCGCGCTGGAGCTTTTTCGCCCGTTGCTCTCTCGTCGCAAGCTCGCTTCGCAAAATTTTTGATTAAAATTTAAGCCGCGGAACGAGATAGAGAGAGGGAGATGTTTCAGCGCGGAGAATTTGTTTGTAGGAGGAATTATGAAAATGAGGAAATTCGCCGAAGCCAGAGAGAGAGAGAGAGAGAGAGAGAGGGAGTGAGATCAAAAGCTGGAAATTCTTTCGCGGAAAAAGCGAAAATCTCGTGGGCGACTTTGCGAACTTTATCTCCTCGCATTTCCGCGAATTTTCGGAGTTATTAACTATATTTGCAAATTGGCATCGGGTGCGTCGAGTGACTCGTCTATATATATGTAAGCGAGAGCGTCTGATTTGACCCTGCGGTAACGGCGTGTAAAGCGAAACTTTAATCAACTTTTTCTCAGGTCCTCGGATATCATTCGAGTCCCTTTTTTTATCGGCTCGTCGTTCAGCTGGTGCGCGATATATCCTCGAGACAGTCGAGGGTCAACGTAAGTGGAACTTGACTACACGACTGGACGACGAGTGGGGATCCCATGTATTCGAGAGTATGTAAAGTGTAGGGAGAAAAATTGCGAATTTCGAAAGAAAACCGTGAGCTTTTCTTGCGAAACTTGCACAGAGCTTGCGGGACCAAAAGGGAATTTATCATTTTTATGTAAGTAACGTTTAGCGTAATTTACGAGGTAGTTTGAACAAGACAATCCGATATTGATGAGTTTCGGGGAAAAAAGAAATTGTTTGAACTGCTAACAGACGTTGAAACGGGCTTGCAGAGCGATTTATCGAAGCTTAAAAGTTTACTATTACAAACTTTACAATTTCTGTTTAAGAAAGCAATTTGTTCTGGAGGTGTTTTAATTGCTATACCTTCTAAGTTTGTTAATCTTCTTTCTTTCAACTTTTTTTTCCCCCAAAATTTTACATCCATTACGCAGATTATAGCTTATTAATAAAATACATTGAAACAATAATTATCCATCATTTTAAAATATAACAAGCTCGCATTCGCAGCCACGAGAACAGCAATAACGAATATGCTCGTTATATTGTCATAAAGCCATTATTTAACTTTCGGTTTCGCAACGCACTAGAGTCGTTATTAATCGATCTCATTAAACATTGAAATTGTTCGAATATAACGAGAGTGCAGGTGTTACGCGCGCGTTTGGATGGTACACCCGCGAAAGCCGAGACCCAACCGCATACGAATTTGCGGTTCCCATATGATTGATATCCTCCGTCTGATTGATCAAACGACTGCCGCAATCTGCCGCTGATTGTATTTAAATATTTCCAATAGAAATGCAATATGTGCCTATGAAATTGCAATTCATCCTGAAGTGCCACTCTGCACATATATACATATATGTATATCCGGATCAGCGAGTTCGTCATCGGCAAAAATGTCCTCATCGAAATTTGCAACTTCGGCGCAACTCTAGTCCCCCTACGTTGCACACAGCCTCGTGTGCGCTCTCGACCTAATAATCAACACAAGAGACTACTAAACCCGTTTTACGACTTGGAAACAAAGCGCAGCGGAGCCAAGCAGCAAATTTCGAGTGAATACAATCAAACTCTCCCGGAGCGAAAAGTATATCGGTTGCCTGCCACTTCTGAAAAATATACTCACTGCTGTAACGAAAAAAAAAAAAGAAATGAAGCGCACACGGACGCGAGTTCGCTGACTTACTGAAAAATTAATGGGTCGAGTGAGCGAGACGAGTCGCCGGGTTAAAAGCGCCCGCTCTCTCGGGGCGAAAAGGAGGCAGCCGGAAATGGAGAGAGAGAGAGGAAGTCGGATACGCGAGAATGGACGTGGCTTTCTCTTTTTCACGAAAACGAAAGGGGAGATCCCATCTGGTGCGTTCGCCGCGGAAAGTAATATATAAAGTTTGGAATTTTTCTTTCTTCGGGGTTGGACGCGCGAAATTTGCATTTCGCCCTTCGACGCGAGGGAGGACGAGAAATCGGGAGCGCAGGATATGGAATCCTCGCGGAGACTAATAGACGGATTTTTTACCTCCACTCTCTCTCTCTCTCTCTTTCGCTCTTTAATACTCGAATACGTCGTCGCTGAGAGCTTCTGGACTCGATTTCGAGAGCGTAAAATTTTATTTTCTCGTCCGGTCCATCGCTCCGCTCGTTTCGCGTTTCTGCGCGCCGAGAAATTCTTTTGCATCCAATGAAATAAATTTGATATCGCGAGCATTGAATTAAATAAACTCTTCTCGCTCGATACTTCGCGTATTGATAAATTTTTCTCCGTTAACTGAATTCCCACTGGATATCCACTAATTATTTATATGAATTTCTCTTCTGCCGGCTCGACCGTAAAAATAGCAAAACAGCGTCCTCGTCGCTGCATTCGAAAACCGCACGAGCGAAATTCTCGGAAAAATTCTTCCGCACCGCCCATAAGTCTCGTCCCCCGTCCGCAGGAGGAGAAACACATCCTGCGACTAATAGATGCATCCCACCCCCTCCTCCACTTCCGTTACAGCTCTTATCGGATTTACAGCAGCGGCTGCTGAAGTGCGCGATATATTTTATCCGCGATTTCCGCTCTTTCTCTCCGCGTGGCGAAATTTAAAGCTCCTCGCCGGCGAGAACGAAAAAAGGGAGCGCCCTGTAATCGAACGAATTCGTTTAAATAAATCGGGGGGACGGGTGGGTATGGAAGGAGAGAGATCGCGCTCAGCGCGGCAATTTGTTATTTTCCAGGAATGGCCTCGTAAAAAGCTCGGCTCCGCAATCGCGACTGTTGCGCTTCCACTCCGGGGGCTTGCCTCCGACGTTTTGCATCCGTCCTCGGGTTTGTTTCGCCGCGTCGCTCTTTTCGGAGCGGGGGATTATTTACGCGCCGCTCCGGTTTCATTCGACGACGGAATCGCGCGACACTGCTTTTACAATCGACCGGCGGCGACGCGGATTCGTTAGCGTTATCGTCGCGGCTGTTTCAGCGAGAAACGAACGATGAAAAAAAAAAGCGGACCCCGTCGAGAGTCGCCTGATTGACGAGCGAGCGTTACAGGCTAGCCTGACTGAGTTAAAAGCCCGTTAATGTCTCTCCCTCCCCCCCCCCCCTTGCGGTACACTCGAAGCTCGTACACACGCTCGGGTTGCCGCCGCTAAAATCTTTCATTACTCATCGTAATACCCCGCGCGCACTTTTTATTCGCGGCCCTCTATTATACGCGCGTGTACAGCGCGCGCTGCGGTGTAATGCGGCTAAATTGCCGTTAAGTGCCATTAGCGAATGCCTTTCATATACGCCAGCGTAATATAACGTTTTTACAGCGCTGAACGAATTAACTGTTGCGTTTACGAGCAGCCTCACCCCCGCCCTCGTTCCCCCCTCCCACGTGTGCGCGATGCCGTTAAGAGGACTCATTTGAAAATTTTATCGATATGCGCCCTTGAATGCCGGAGATGCGCGAGGGGTGCGCTATGCGAGGGTTGAAAAATTCAGTTTTCAGGGACGACGCGGCGGCGTCCTTTGGAAAAATATACGGATCGCGACGGCGCCCTTGACGCGTTATTAATTTTTAATTGGTTGTATAGGCGGTAATTATTTACTCACTCGTTGGGGAAAGCGGGTCGATACAGTCGGTACTTACCTAGAACAGAAAAAGATGGAAAATTATTATTTTAGTGAATTATAAGGTTTCTACGCATGTCAATAATTACATAACAACACGTTTTATCGATTTAACCACGTGTATTCATTAAAAATATTTTCACTCAACGTTAACCGCGAAAGCAGGCATTAAAACTATCGCCCATGACTAAAGCGTGATCTGTACTTAAATAAAACTTTATTTGGTTTTCAAGGTGCGCGTCGTTTCGCTTTTTTCATTAAAAAGTTTTGGATACCGTATTGCGCGGTTTAATTTAGTCTCGCCGCGGGGGTTGCGTCCAGCTCGAGCTTTTTGGGATGCGGATGCTGAAAGACCATTTTAAACAGAGACTTTTCGAGCTCGCTTGCCGAGTTCATAGATTGAATTTTATTGCACCTATATGCAGAGCCTAATTCGATCGCTTTTATGGTTACGAGCTTGCTGATGGAATATAATTTTTTTTTAATTGCTCAGAAATTTCGTAGGTATAACTGAGATCACTTTCTAGTAGTGACTAATTTCAGTTGGGAAAAAGCACGTGTATTGCTGTGGTTTTTCTCTCGCAAAACACGGTACTGTTGTTACGGCAAAAGTAAATATTTTCTGTTTACGCGAGGATCGGCGTGATAAATTTTTCTCCGTTAAAGAATACAGTCGTTTAAACTCCCATTGCGCTTCGTAAAATATTTGCAATAATATTCACGATTCTAGTCGACGATTCTCGTGTGAGGCGCGAAGGAACGATAAAAAGTAACAATTTCTCTCGCGACGTCTTTTATTGTCCATCTATCGCTATACTTTTCGTCTTGGCTGCTTCGACGCAATGAGCTCATGCAAACGCAGCCGTATACACAGTATCACGGCAGTATCCACCTGAAAAAAAAAAGAAAAATACAAAGATCTCGCACGCAGTAATTGAATTACGAAGAGATAGTCGAAGCGCTCTTTGCGCGAGCGCCCTTTCCCCCGAATAAACAATCGAGCACTCTCCGCGCGTCGCATAAATTTTATCTGCATTTATATATACGTCGCGTCTCTCGGCCTCTTGTTTATTTCCCGCCCTCCCGTGCGAGCGCGCAATTCGCAATTCGCAATTTTTACTGCATTCGTCCCAGAGACGACATTACAGTCGAAGGACGCGTAATGTCTTTTTTACGACTGCAGCAGTAGCCTTTTCCCTCCAGCCCTCGCTTTCTATCGCCGCACACGTGCGTCTGTGCGTACGCGTATACGTTTGTACATATACCCGCGCGACACCCTCCCCCCTCCCCCTATAGTTGTAAAATAGGGCTCGAACCATTTCCTCCGGCCAAATGGAATTTAGCTCGCGACGCCCCGAAGTAGCGGCCCGAATGCCGATGGATTTTTCCGTAAAGGGGTGTGCCCCGAGGAAGTTGATTGGAACTCTTTTTTTTTTCTTCTTCTACAGCTCTCCTTTCAAGAGAAAGCTTCTGGCTCTCGATCCGAGCCGCGCGCGCGCGCGCGCGCGACGTACGTGTGTGTTTTTATTTTCGAGGCAAGTTATAGAGCGTAACGATGACCGACAAAGCCAATCACTTTTCTTGCGCTACGCCTCGCGCCACTGTATCGCGCGGCTGAATTTGACGAGACACTTGAAATATGACACGAGATCGATACGCGCGGAGTTAGCGACCTCCTCCGCGGGGCCGTTTTTACGACGTTCTGGCCTCGTAAAAGCGTGGAAGGGAGCGTTAAAAAGTCGCTGGCAATTTCGCGAGGGTTAATCCCTCCGAGAAAGGGTTAATAGCCGGGCGGGCCGGAGGAAAGATATCGTTTCTGCGGATAGCGCGTGCGGGCTTGAAAATCGAGTATTCCGTTGTGTTTGTCTTGGAGAATAAAATTCCTTCTTTATCGTGCATTGGCTTCGCGCGCGAAACGCGAGGGACGAACGGAGGGCTGTATGTATACAGACGCAGTGTACGCGTCGAAGGCGTTTCCATTTCCGGTCCATCGTCGCCCACGAATACCGTCGTGGGATGAATAAATCTTCGAGCTCTCTGCGCTGCGTCGCCTCTCGTTATTACGTCGCGCTCGACGATTTCTTCTCGACGGTCGATTCTGATCGGAATCGCTGTCCGAAGAGGGTGCGAATAATGCGTAATCAGCGTAAATCTGGTGTGCGCGTCACGAGAGCCTCGAAAGCGCTGACTACAGGTTGTTAAACACTACGGATTAATCCCCAAAAAGCTCGTGCTTCGAATTAGCTCGAACGTCTCGCAGTATAATTTACTGCGCTATCGCGAGCTTTCCGGGGATTTCGAAATGTAACGTGTAATATTCCGTTCACGGACTCGTCGATGCACACCCAACGCAGCCAAAAAGATTACGTGTACAATAGATCGTATTGTGAGGGGGAGGTGACCCCTTCAAGGTCGACACCCCACTGCCGGCATCCGCACACATACCAAACGCACGAAAAATCTCGAATATCATTCGTTTTGTTACGTAAGTATCAGAGCCTTTGTTCGGGACGTGTGTTTTGGAACGTTGCGCGCTTACGGCGGTGGCTTTGCTTTTTATTACAAATCGGAGACACCCGCACGGACTTATGACGGATCACCGCAGATGGTATCTCCCGATGACCGAGCCGTTTGCGTCTCTCCCCCCCCCCCCACTCCGCCGCGCGTCGCTTGTAATATTTGTATATACAGACAGAAAGTCCCGCTTGTTCTTTTTTTTTCACCCCCCCCCCCCACCCAACCATCGATTCGTCGCGGCGGGGATGTCAATTCGTCTTCATTAACCCACACACGTATACGCGGAATTTTAGAGTTTGGTCGCCGGCGGTTTTTTCGTATTTTTTTCATCTCACCCCCTCGCACAAAGTTGCAACGCGGCGGTCATCATAACCGGACGCTATTCTCGTCGTCACGCGACACACCTCGGCGCATAGACGAATAAATTGCCATAATTTCGCGTTTGGCGGTCGTCGCTTTTTTGCGCAGTCCATGCGCCGATCGCCTAATAAAGCTCGTTATATCGAGCTTCTTCCGTGACCGATGCTCCGCCGCCGCCGTGTGTGTATATTGCCTCTGGCCTAATTTTTTTTTTACTCCACGACGACGAAGACGCGGTTGAATAATCGATGGACGGGATCCGCCGTGATACATTATTTAAGGAGTTTATCTGCATTTCAGAAGCGCCGCGAGGAGAGGCGAATTCCAATTAAGGTCGCGACGAGCGCGCGATGATTTTCTAAACGCGGGGCAGTATACACAGCGCGAAATGCCGCGAGAAGGAGGCATCGGACGTTCTCCTCCTTTTTGCGCGCATAGAAACCACACGTTCGTCACTTTTTTCCCGCAGCTGCCCCTTTTGTGCTTTCGCCGCGGCGAATCTCTCTCTTTCTCTCCCCGGGAAGAAACGCATGAATAAAATATCGACTGTCCGTCTGCGCGCTCCTCCTCCATTGATTCTTCCATTTATCCTTTGCCGACCTTCCCTTAACCCGCGGCGCGTCTTATCTGCTGTCGACTTGGCTTTTGTTCGAGAATCGCCCGGCTAAATTGCGGCCTTTTTCTTTTTTCACGAAGGAAACCTCCCCCGCCGTGCGCCGGCTTTTTATGCCGGAGAGCGACTTCGCGGAGAGATAGACGGCGTCGAGGTGAGTGAAAGAGAGAGAGAGAGAGAGAGGTGACTTTGGAGGAACGACTTGTTGAAGTAAGAAGTGGGAGGAGTTGGAGCATAATCTAGAATGTTTGAAGAGATTTAATTACGAGGGGGTTTGGCTGATGGAGTTTTAAAATCGAGCCGAGCGACGCGTGTAATTCCACGGATTTTCTTTTTTCGTTTCTTCGGTTGCGCAGAATGAGAGAGCGATGGCTAAATATTATCTTTTAATGTCAACTGAATTTGCATTTGAAATGTTCTCGTTTCGTTTACATTTTAAATGTAGCGCTAAATAAAATAATTTAACGAGCGGGAGCGAGAGGGGCTTATCCTTTGCGGGAATTGCTCTCGAGTTTTTATTGTGTAACCCTCGATTTTCAAAATTCACGCTAAATTTTTGGAGTAATTTTTTTTTCCTTTGCTAAAAGTGACTAATTAACAGTTAACTTATTTAGGAAGAGTGTACGAAAAGGCACAGCTCAAGAATTGAAAATTGCACACTCGACTAAAGCTAAGCGTGCAGCTCACGTAACACTGAAAATTACACTGTGAATAATTATAGTATTCCGCCCGACCGTCGATCGAGGGTATTTACCAAATTGGATGTTTTACAACTTTCGAGTGCATTCTCCCCGCTGGTCCCAATTTAAATTCAACCTTTCCAGCACGATTTCGCGTGTAAATTCGAGACTTCGCATTCAAATTCCAAGAGTATTTTCTCGACTATTTAAAAAAAAAAAAAAGATAAAAAGAAATTTCTTTTCCGCGCAAACAACCTCTTATTAAGAAACCCATCCCTACGCAAGAGCAATAATATCCGCGCTTATCTCCGCATCCCCTTCGCTCCGACAAATAATCCATCTCCTACGCCATATACCCTTCGATTTATCCCGCATAGTCAGTCATTTTCCCAGCCAAGGGATTCCTTCCTCTCTGTATTTAACTTCCACTCGGCTGGCCGAAGTTTTTTCAAGGGGTTCGCCGATGCGCGCTGTCGATACACACACACAATCCGTCTGCCCGGCTCGAGCTTATCTCGTCGGGTCGTCCTGCAGAAACGTGTCTGGGGGGGCGAAGGGGGTGTTCGGAGACGACGGGAGGAATGCTCGGGAAAATATACAGTTCTGCGGATTACGCTTTTCTTGCCTTCTGCGCGATAACAGGTCGGAAATGCCGAGAAGCTAACCAGCGAGGACTAGGGTCTATTACTACTGCGCCGAGGGGTTGGTGGGCGGGGACGAGGGGGGAGGGGGGGACGTAATGGCGCGGTGTAAAAGTCTTGCGCGGACTCGTTAAGCATAACTTAAAATTTCTCGAGTCAAACGCTCCTGAATAATGGCGCGCAGCGGTGTGCATTAACAAAAACTGGGCCACGATGGTTTGCATAATCTTAGGGGATAAATACGCGCGGGAGAGAGCCTGGGAGAATTTCGAAGCCCGCCGTTGTTTTCCGTAAGACGCTTCTCGCCGTTGAAAAAAATTCGACGGTTCGACGCGATCGCGTATTGCTCTGGATTTTCAAGATCGCGACTTGGACCGTCCCGAGCAAAACGTCACGCGCAGCTTTGACCCGCTTGAACGTGTACAGCGCTACTCTCGAGTGGGATGGGAGTCGAGGGAGGATGAATGCAAATGTTGTTTGCTCGAACACGTCTGGGCCGCTCGAGGAGAAACTGCTTCTTTATTTTTTTCTTTTTCATGCTGATTCGCACCTTTCTGATTCAATAACTCGAAGCGCGTCTTCTCGAAGTGTATTCAGAAAGTAAATTAAGAAGTCGCTTCTCGCGCAGATAGGAGCGGAGAAAGAGTCGAATTTCGATTTCGCGAAAACTGTCTTATCTGCTTTCACAGTGTGGATGAGAAATACCGTATATCCTCCTTGGATCAGGAGCGTATACGAACCAAATTGTATCCAAAAACAGTTCTACAGAATTCGATGAGAATTCCAAATTCAAATTTTATCCAATGAGTATCGAATCGTAATTTTATGATTTCGAACCTGTCGCGGAACGGGATCCGGATCGTTATTCAACGGAGCTTTTGACCTTTTTCAAAAAAAAAAAGAAAAAAAAAATAGAAAACAAGGTGCGTCGACAGCGGCGACAACGAGGTCGAAAGTGGAGTCCGTAAACTTGAAAATCCCGTCCAACTTTTTCACCCCCTTCGCGCATGCAGTTCGCGAACGGCGCGGGCAAACCGCCAAAAATCTGTCCCGCTGTTTATGCCCCCCAACGTAACGATTTTCCATCGATCATCCGACTCTTGGCTCCTAATACACGAGCTATACGACGAAAAAAGGCGGTCCTTCGCAAAGATACAAAGCTAAACTCGTTAGCTAAACGCTTTCGATTAATCCGTCCTTGGGGCTGTTACGACGAGCGTCGCACCGCCCAAGAGGTACAAGAGTAATCGAGAAAAAGGAGTATATATACGTAACCTCGCATTTATTAAAAAAATGGAAGGTACACTTCCGAGTGTTCGTTATTTTAATGGGGATCGATCGCGAGGGTTTTGCGATTGAAATGAGTCGTGCATTCGTTTTTTCGCGTTTCGCGCGCCGGCCGCGTATATGAATTTGAGAGGAAGGTGACTCGACGTCTCCTCGAGAGAGAGAGAGACTCGTCGTGCCTTCCAATTAAAAGCTCTCGATCGATTCCTCAAACATTCGAGCAGCGGCAGCGCTGACGCTTCTGCAAATAACCCCCGCGGACGAGTGTAGAGGCGTACGAAAGGCGCGCGCGAGCGCCTGGGGAAAAACGGCGAAATCAGCTGTCATCGACTCTCTCTCTCTCTCTCTCGCGGAAGCACCTACTTCGGACGTCGTTGGCTCTCTCCATTTCCGAGGGACTCGACCGCTGGGAGGATAATTTGCCCCCGGCAGCTCGGGCCGAAATCACGTAGAGCTTTCGGACGTGGCCTGACCCCCCCCCCATCCTCCTCTGGGAATGAAGTTTCCTGCGCGCAAAAGAGGGTGGGGAGGGGGGAGGGGGAGTGCTTAGCGACGTTTTCGAAAATCGCTGTTTTAAGTGCTCGGGGAGGGATTAGCCGGGGCGAAAATTTGCTGGAGTGCTTTTGAAGGGGTTCCATTGTTCGTTGAAGGATAATGGAGCGAACGAATTATTTTCTGCGCGGGTGTTGGGCCAGAGTCCAATGGAGTGTCGCTCGCAGTGCTTTTGTTTGCTGCGGTATGGTAAACATTATTTTCTGTGGCTGCATCTCTTCGGCGGCGATACGCCACTGCCCGTCAGAATCGTATTTTTCATGTACGACGATGCGCCTGATCTTGTCCCGTGACGATCAATCAATCGAGCTCAAGAGGTTAAATGCTTAATACTTGTATTAAAGGTTAGATGATGGTATTACAATGATTAATTTCATGCTCAATCCACGGAATTTAAAATAATAAGAGTTACTTCAATTGATGTTGAATAATAGGCAAGGAAAATGAAATTATGAGCGGATTATGTATTGCGCTTTATTGCAATTGCTCTCTCCGGCAGGCTTTGTAGCTCGACGGGGAAAAAAGAAGATGAAACCGTATCAAATTACTTTTCTCTGTTCCACCGGTTTACTTTCCTCCTGTAAGAATCTGTCGACGTTCCGTTAAGTACGTCTCGGAGTTCCTTCTTTTATGCCGCATTTTTTTCCTTACTCGTTAAGGCTCCTTCCGGCTAAGAAGTCTTCGTTAGAAGCGTAGATGTCGTTTATAAAAAGTTCAGCTGAACCGTCAGTATAGCCGGATTTATGCTCTGAACTTTTCCTAAGTCTTAAATATTTTATCATCAAGTTTTTTCTTCTACTTATATATTTATTATTTATGAGAATTGAGTTTACTTAACTCAGGAAATATAGTTTTCTGCGATGAGCTATAAGCGACACACCGGAATTTCCATATTTATTTCATCAGTATCTGGGTATTGCTAGGAAAATATGTCGGAGCATCATATATGTTGAAATAACCTTATGACAGATGTATTATTATTCGCATTTAATAGATTGTCAGTTTTTTAGAAATTGAATTCGAGGCTGAGGCCAAGTCAGCCTCAAATAAATTTTAAATATCTAATAAAATAGTACTTTTATTTTCGTCTCGTTAAGGCATTGTACGAATAGCTTTCATCTTTTTTTGTATGTCTTTGGTAGAATCTAATTCTATAAGAAAATATCGTTTTTTAAAATTGTGCTTTTATTTTATTTGGTTTTAATTCAATGCATTTGAAATTTGAGTTATTTTAAAAAAGGTTCTTTGAGAATTAACTTTTTCCAAATATACATCATTTTGTTCAGTAATATTGATTGGCTGTTTGTTCCTTATATTATCTGGTTAATTTTAGCCATTGAAGAAATGTTCCTGATAATTTCAAAAAGTTCAAACTCCTACTACTTTACTCTCATAGAATGTCTAATGTGGATTTTCAATATATCTTAGAGCACACTTTAGACGTACACTGCTATTGAACTGAAAATGTTATTGTTACAATTTTTCAAACCCAACCAACAATATTTCTCGTTCAGTTTAAGAAAAATAAAGTATAAGTCGGGAGTTTTCTATTTCGGTGTTCGTGTTTTTTAGCCATTGTTTCCACTCAACCATAACCTCTACGAAAAAAACTTCAGAAAAACGGGTGAAATATTCGAGGGCTCTCGACGCATGCAGAAAAAGCTCCGGCTATCCATCTTTAACGTTTTTCTTTATTTTCCTTCTTTTCATCTCTTCTCCTCTCGACAGAGAGAGGGAGGGAGAGAGAGAGAAATAGAGAATGAGAGAGAGAGAGAGAAAAGATAAAGCGAGAGAAGAAAGGAAAGTTAGTAGCAAAAATGGCAGTAGTGGCCATCATTTTCCAATAGGGAGGTTAAAATAAAGTAGATCTCGGCTTGTATGAAGCTGAATATTCAAGGGAGAACGCACTTTGTACTTTTGTTTTTCTCAGCGAACACCGTGAAGGTAAGCAGAGTGGGTGGGCTTGTTTTATGAGAGTCATTTCATCTTCCATATTTTCATGTTTTTTGTCGAATGTCTCAAATAATGCTTTACATCAATTTTTATTCCAATTCGGATGAAACCCGTCAACAACACGTTTTCACGTACATATTCACGCGCATCTTCTTCATCCGAAAGAAAAATAAACCACATCAAACTTCCTCCAGTACGTAAAAAGTGCATTTTCTTAAAATCCACTCTCAACACAGTAGAATATTACCGGCTCCTCGTATATCTCGAAATTCAAAGTTCATAAAGCCAGGCAAAAACTTCGCAACTTGCTCTCAGCCCGAGAAAGAATTCCAATGTATATACTTTAATGTCCGACACACGGTGATGATTCGCGCAGCGCAAACAGGAGATGGAAAAGGAAAGTGGAACGTAAAGCCATGAGGGGAAAGAAACGAGGCGTTTGAGGGCAGTTACGCGAGGCCGGGGCTTTTAATTGTACGACGAGAGGAGACCGGAGGTCGACGCGGAGCTAACCCCTTAAGGGGCTTGACAATGGGCCTCTGAAAGAAGCAAAGGCCAAGCTCGACGAGTGTGTCTGTGACGTGGGCGCAACACTCGGCTGCTTGCCATTAAAATTGACTCAATGATTTAGTCGGGCGGGATGTTTGTTTTACTCTTTTGCTCGCGGAGAGCTTGTGGCTTTGTTGGTTTACTTCGGGTGATTCTTTTGTTTCGTCGGGAAGGCTTTTAAACCTTGAAGAGATGGAACGAACGGTATTAGGTCATTTAAGGCATAGAGTGACGGTATTTAGATTACTCAATTACGACTTTTATTAAGTTTCATGACAATTTCGAGATGAGATTCCATCTAGATCAAGGTTCTGTTTGAAATTCCACCGAGAATCTAATTTTATTTCTTGCTATAATGTATATTTGTTTATTATGAAATCATTGAAATCAAGCAGGTGAAAAATTCAGCCCGAAGGCCATACCCGTACTCCTCCACAAAACATGAGTAATCATGACGATTCAACGTCCACAAATCTCCCGTACTGCTTTATTTCCTCGCAAATCACAACGAGCTGCAAAACATCTGTCATCCGCAATTTACCGCAATTCCTCTCGCCGCACGCAAGAAGACACGTGCAGCCCCGAAAAATTTCTCCGCTCATCGCCTCGGAAGCGTCGACCGATATAGCTCCTACTTTTTTTTTCCAGCCCCCTCCTGCACTCAGCAACAGCTGTGTCGGACGCTGGATTCGCTGCTTTTTCATCGGGGCAAACTATTCCATTTTCCGGATCGTCGCGCTTATAACAATTTTCATCCCGGGATGACACTCCCGCGGCCCGCGACCGCGACAAATGGTCTCTGGTGCTTCCTCGCGGGAGGCTGCCCGCACTTTTTGTCCTCTCCATTGTTTCATTTAATCGCGGCTTCTTTCCGATTTTCCCATCTATCTTCATTCGCGCCTTTCCATTCTTCCCCGGGGCTCTTTATTCGACTCTGCCGCGGAACACGGAGGATGTATGGTTGCGCGCCGGGGCACAAAGGGA
The DNA here is from genome assembly GCA_018906965.1 of Philotrypesis tridentata. NCBI lineage: Eukaryota > Metazoa > Arthropoda > Insecta > Hymenoptera > Pteromalidae > Philotrypesis > Philotrypesis tridentata. The sequence continues at coordinate 4,781,945 of JACCIB010000009.1, read as the reverse complement.
TCATTAGTGAAACGTGAAAGAAGCGCGAGCTTCGCGTTCACGAGCTTTGTCGTTTGCCGGACGATAGAGCGAGTGAGAGAGAGAGAGGGGCAGTGATTTGAATTTTTAGTCGGGGTGCTGGAGCGGTTTATTAGGTGTAATGGTACTCTCTGGCGCCGATGACGTTTTAATTTAGTTATACCGGCCTTTTAGTGGCTGGAAGGAAGAATGAGCTTGTCTGCGGCTTTGAGTTCGTTAGCGCACTTTTTGCGCCGGTAATGTTTCGATTTAAGCTCTTTCGCGTAATGTACTCTTTTAAATGGCGATTAGCGAAAGTGTGTTCTGGGGCAATGGTTTTTGAAGTGGACTGCGTTAACTTCCATGTTAAAAATTAATTGCACTTTGTGAACGAGCACACGATGAAATCGTAAATAGAACTTTAAAAAACTTTTTGTATATTAGAGATTCTAGGTCAGTGTGGCGAAATACCCAGACCAACGTCGAAGAAGTTACAAACTGTTTACATTCGATACTTTCGGAATTTTCATAAATTCACCAAGAAAAAGAACGGAAAAGTGTTAACGTGTATTGCAAGCTCTTGTAAATCGACTTTAGCCCACAAGAAAAAAAAAACGTTAGTCGATAAACCAGAGTTAGTTACGAGCAGCAGTGGTAGTCTTGTAACGGTGTCACTTTAAGACACATTTTCGCTCCGACTTGGAAAAAGAAAAAAGGTTGAACACGCGAAAAGAAGCCACTTTCGGCAGATATATAAGCTCCAATAATCGGCAGTCGTGGTAGAGCTTTGATTTACGACGGGAGACCTGCGGTATTTCGGTTACGTACTACAAGTGTGGGATCGTGTAAGAGATGAAGATTATTAGACTGTATGGAATAACTGCAGATAACGTGTAAATTTTCCTTTTCTATTCTTACACGTTTTCAATCCTTTATTTCTGCTTCAGCTGCGAGTACTGCGCGTATTTTCGCAAGTTCGTTTTATTAAAACGAAACACTCGGCGAAACATAAATGTTTGTCGTATTATTACGTCGCGGGGAATTGCTGGTAAATAAAAAGCTCGCGAATATTAGTAACAGCTGTGTATTGAATTTCACGCGCGGCCGTGTGTGTCCCGTATCGATTTTTCCTGAAAATTAAATACAAATTTGCACCCACTTCGAAATAATGCAGCGCATTAAACGTTTTCCGCTGGAAATTATCGTAAACACACGCTGGCCGCGCAAATTTTAATATAAAAGAATCGACGATGCCTTTTAAAACCATTTAGTCCACTGGCGCATCCGATATAACCGAGTACATTCCAATTCCGAGATAATAGCTTTGGTTTTAGTTTCGCGCGACCTTATGGAATTCCACTTTGAAATCGTCTCTTGCGTCACGCGTTCGATTACGATGATCTCGCGATCGAGCGACGGTAAGCTTGACGGATGATACGTTTCGGAAGATAAGTCAAGGATTTTACCAATTTTCTTTTGGGTCTCTGGCTTTAAATTGCACTGCGGCTTCCGGAGGAAATTAAAAGGGATCGCGTGGGTGTACAGGTCAGAAGGCAGGAAATTATCTTTTTCTGGAGGGACGACTGGTTAAGCTTTGATTTTGAGTTTGGATTGCGAGCGATAGCAAAAAGCTCAGAGATTTTTATACGAAGTACGTAAAAAGAAAATTACTACCGAACGTGTACTAAAAGCCGCGATAACGAGAGGATGTGTGATAACAAAGTTGTTGTTACGACACGACCGTATTGCCGAAATCTCGACAAAATCTCGGAATATCTCAGGTATAATACGAGTCGAGTTACAATTGTGATATCGGATATCGCGCCCCTACGCAATAGCAGTCACACTTAGCCTCGCGATTCAACAATAGAATCCGAAAACTGTCGCTACTCGGAAAGATGACCTAATTATGTTGAATTAGAGGCTTATATGCTTCTATTATATATTGTTTATCACTAATAAAATTTACAATATTATAATAGTTCAATTGTAATTATTGCAGAATTTTAGTAAAAATTTATTACATTCTGCATTTTTTTAAATTATTAGAGGTGTAGTTTCAAATCTTGCAAATACGCAGATTGTACACAGCTTGGAATTTTGAACAGCGTATATATTTTTTCTCAGAATACAAAAATATGAAAAAGTAAAAAGTATGAAATATACGTAAAAGCATAAAAAATATATCCTTTAAATTTCGTAATAGCAGTAGACAAAAATTGGAAATAGGCCGTCCCAGAAGCAAGTCATCTCATCACCGACGATACCAGCCAAAGCTGCCTCAGATAATATAGACTCGCGAGCTTTTAAAAGGCCACATCTCCCTATTTACACGAAGCCACCCCCCTCCCCCTATCTAATTAGAGCACACGTTCATATATACATTCGTAAATAATCCGGGCAGGGCGTGTGGCGGCAATCCAGAATAAACTACCGAGCCGAGTAAATGGCCACTAGAGGCGCACCCGCCCAGCCCGCGCTACTGAATCCTGCGTAAATCTCGCCTCCCTCCCCCCCTCCCCCGAAAAAACTCGGCGCGGGGAGGATTTTATTTTCATGCGACGCTAAGTGGCTCGTTAAGCACGTAAAAGTCGCGAGCCGAGGCTACTCGGCTATACTTTCAAGGCCGCGACGAGCGACCCGAGCTTTTATGCACGTATCAGCCGTGCGCGCTGTCTCTCACCTTCTCTCGTTTTCTCTCGGCGGGCCGGGAGGGTAATAAAGAAAAGAAGTTGCCGAGAGAAAACAAGAGCGTGTCGGTACACAGCAGCAGCAGCAGCCAAGGTCGCGCGACGAGCGCGAATGAAATATTCATGAGGAGGGCGCGCGGCAGCCGCGGCTTTTTGCCAAACGCGAGGGGCGAGAGAGGCCGAAAGCCTCGAGTTATTAGTCGGCGATTTTTCTCCGGATCGGTGTCTGGCTGGTCTCGGTCTCTGCGAGCGGAATTGGCCTGATTAAAAATATTCGAAAACTGTTATTAGAACAGTGGAGTGTGCTATAGTCGATCCTGAGCCGGATAATATACGAGGGATCTCTTTGAGAATGCACTATTCGTTGTTTACCTCGGCTACTATGTTGGCAGCGTATATATACGTATACACCGTGAGCCCATCCAATTATCCGGATCCTCGGAAATATGAGCTGCCGTATGTACGTGCGCAGTAGCTTATAGCGAAGTATAATTGCAATATATTTCTTTGTGCGTTTCGCTCCTCGTTATAGTTCATTTTCGTGAATATTGTCTTTGACATTCGCGATGGCGCGCACAGGAGCTTTTGAATTAATAAATGTCAAAAGCTTCCAATACCATTCAGAGTTGGCTTCAGAATTTATTGATACCAATAAATTTGTTCGCAATACTTTTTAATAGTTTTAAAAATCTGCAAAACCGGTGGTACAAACAACCTTTAAAGGCTCTCGTTACTCAAGTGCGTATAACGTATGAAGTGCAATAGCGTCTCACTTTTGCCTGTTAATTTCTCTTTTCTAAGCCTATGACTATGTGTAAAACCGAGGTGATTGAAATCAAAGCAGCTGTCGAAAGAAAAAAGATTAAGGAGATCCGTTAGTAAGCAAAGTAAACCGAGACGATAGTTTTTTTTTCAGAATGCGTGCAAGATAAATGATGGAGGAGATTGCCCGGGAATAATTAAAGAGCCATGCCCTCGAAGGTCGAATTCGTAGATTTTTTCGCCCATCAATAACGCATACACGTACTCCTTATCAATTTAATATACTCATTATATTAATTTTCACGCGATGCATTAATTTTCGCGCAACGTCACACCTCAGATGCTCAACGTTCTCGCAATTATCAATTCAGCAGGGAATTAATTCAAAGAAAAAATCGTCGCACATCCCTCGTTAAAATTCATCCCGAAGACTCGGCTTGATTCCGTCGAGAACAAACCATATAACGAACGCAATTCTAATCCGGCGAAATCTCCCGTGTCACACGCTGATGCAGACGCAAAAGGAATAGAGCCACTGTTCCGCGGAAATTGCGCGCGGAGACGGTCTTTACCATCGTCACAGGGGGCGCAGATGAATTTGCGAGAATTAATAGAAAACCCAGTGGGAGGTGAGCGAGCCGGCACACACACACACACACACACACACACACAAAGGACCTTTTTGGCAAAGATACGCGGAGGACGCGACGAGCACAAACTCGAGCCAAAAGTTCTCGAGCACGCGCGCCTTTGTATCTTTTCGTTTCGCGAATCGCCGAACGGGTTTCATCGGCCCCGAGGAGTCGCCGACGAGGCTCCGGAATGCCAATCGCAACGCAAGCGAGTCGAGAGCGCAAATATATTCCAGCCGTAAACGCATTGGTAACGCAGAGCTTGCAGCGCGCGCTATATTCGCTGATGAGGAATGCAAATTATGCATTCAAAATGCCGGGGTGCGAAACAATTGGCCGTGCAGTACACAGATTCATCGCTGTAATCAGAGTAGCGCAATCAGCGTTTGATTTCCAATAGTCCGCTAATGAGCTCCGCTGATTAAGTGCAAAACTCGACGACTCTAGCGCGTCGAGTGCGCTTTCGCCTCTTAAAATGTTTGCGAACGATGTACTGCGCTTAGAAAGTACACGGCTTCATCCGTTTTTCTACATTTCATCAGCTATATTACCAAACATCGACGAAGCGCAGTCGTTTTTCTTCTCTCGCCGCGTCACGGTCGCGTTTCCGCGAACCTCGCAAGCTTTTCACTCGCTGCTGTATCCCCAATGATCCGAGCAAAGCCCAGCAGCGCGGTTCCAACTTGGTTATTAAATTATAACTAAATTCAAAGCACGTTATTGCAATCAAGCGACCGACGTATACATCTACTGCTCGGCTCTCCTTCGCGTAAAATAATCCGACGCACATCCATACAGAGAGCGAGACGGGGGGGGAGGGGAGAGTAGGGCAGAGAGCGAACGCAAAGCGTCAGGGCATCCGTCCGCATTATGCCGCAGCTGCGCGTCGTGTAGTGAAAGTTAGCAGCCACCCCCGCAACTACACGCCGATATCGCACTAATTAACCCGTTCGCCGAGCTCCGGCTAATTGAGTTTCATCAAGTCGCGCCGAGCTCGCGCGCCGCTACCGAATGACGAGGCAAGATTGGCCTGACGCGACATTAATCGCCGCAGCCCGCGCGAAATAATTTATTTCGACCCCGCCGAGAGAGAGAGAGAGAGACTGAGAGATAGAGCCTCCAAAGCTTTCCATCGGGACGTAAATCCCGTGCACCCCCAAAGAGACGCCGTTTCACCGCTGAATTTTCGAAGAGCCTCGGACACGTACGCGCGTAACGACCGGCTCTTTCTCCGCAGATATAGCGCAAGCGCGGAGAGGGGGGTCGAATCGGATGCCTCGAAACTTTCGAGCTGCGAAATTGTTATCCGGTGTTTTTAAGGGTATCGACGCGAGAATTCCGGGACGAAGGGCCGCAAGTTCGCCGGGCCGGAGTGAACGATTGCGTATCGCGGGAAGACCTGGTTAGGAGATGAGAGGCGAACTTGCCGAGTTATTGGCCGAAAGTTTACGATACCTCGCCGGCGCTGCAGGAAAGTATCCTACGGCTGAAGGAAAAGCAGCGACCGAATCTTCCGCGAGCGTTATACTTCGTATTCGCAATTCCGAAGTTGTTCTAGCGAGGAAACGCACGCGGCCAAACCCCTCGAATTCACCGCGCCATAGACGTCGTTGTGCGTAAGAAACCTATTCGCGTCCGACTATACGCCGACCCATATCACTGGCAATCCAAGTCCCTCCCGTCATATCCCCCGACTCGATAAAAGGAGCCGCCGCGCGGGTATCTGTCGTCGTGAATTTGGGCAAAGCCATTCTTTCCCCGGCAGTGCGCACCACTGAAATTTTTCAAGAGAAGCAGCCTCGACAACTCTACGCGAGGCGAAGTGTGTAATAGTGCGTCGTTTTATTCCCGGGGGAGGGATGCGCGCAAGGACTGTTTTTTTTCTCGGAATGTCGCGCGCGCGCGCTACACGATAAATTTCTGTAAAGCCAGTGAGTATCGGTGTGCTGCTGAATTATGCATTCGCTTATTAAAGAGGAAAAAGAGTCCGAGCGGCATTTCCAAGTCAGATTCAACTGGTTGGAGAAAGGAGTCGGGGAGAAGGCCGAGCCATAAATAACCTTTTCAATTTGTCCAGTTCCTGCGGACGATGGCTTTACAAATAAGCCGGCAAATTACCGTGCGCGGAGGGGGGAGGGGCTCTCCCCCCTCCTCTTTATCGCGTACAATGATCCATCATCTTGATTACATGCCAGCTGTAGTCGCGCGTCGGCATTCCGAGCTGCGAATTTCCCTCTTTCCGTGAGAAATCGCTGGCAGCACGCGAGACTAGCGCTGTCGAATTGCCGACTGGTGGAGCACAGCTGCGCCGATGCGAGCTTTTAATAATCCCCGTCGATGCTCGAGACTATGAAGCTCGAGAGGTGTGAGCTCGAATTTCGCGTTGAACTGGGATTAAAAAGTTGATTTTTTTAGCGTTCAAACAAATTGCACGACTGAACGCTGACTTTTCTACTTGCTAGTAGGCTTAGTCACGGGAACATTGTCAGATTACTTCACGTGTGCCTACTGAACAAATTTATTGGCTTATTGCGAAATTGTAAATGATAAGGGCGGTGTACTCATTACCATAATACACGTTGTAATTTTCCTCGCGGCGTCCGCTTCTTGCGTCGGAAGCAGATTTGAATAACAATTGTTTTCGACGAGTGTATAAAAAATAAACCAGCTCTCGCGCTGAGTTTGAGTTTTGGGCGTTAATGAGCCGTACCACGCGAATACTTCGGGTAGGGCGAGCATTATTTCCGACAATTAGAAGAGCTGCCTCGAGGCACAACCGAATTTTTCGCGTCGGCTGCTTGAATTTTCAAAGCTGACAGCCGGCAAAAAGCACGTCCAACGCGGCGTGCATAAATTCCCTCGGAATAAGCGTCTTCTTACTGCGCCCCCCCCCCCTTCCAACACTTCATCCCGTCTACCCGAATCTCGCGAAAGTCCGAAAAAGCCGCGGGCTTCGTAAATAGGTGGCAGGCATTTTCCCGTTTTTCCTCCGGCTCGATAATCCCGGCGGACCGAGACGGAAAATTTCAGAGCATATTTTGGGAGGCTGAGTTACCGCGGATGATGTATATTGTATAACAGAGCTAGTTTGTCCTTGTGCCAAGGCCATTCGTGTCTCGACTGGGGGGATTTTCGAGGGGGAAGCTGGGCTCACGTTTAAGCGCTTTGAAAGCCAATTAAGAATTCAAATTTCGCGCCGTAAAGGAGCGGACGTAAAGTGACTGTTTAGTTTGTACTAATAAGGGTGTTATTGTTACATTAAGAATCAAATTACAGCGGACGACTCGTTTCTTTAGTAAACTATCGTGTTTCACGAAGCTTCAAATAAGTTTGGAACTTTTGAATTTCATTTCTATTATTCTTCTGCTGCATTATGGCGCGAAATTTGGAAAAAAAAAGAGAATTATAACGATGTGTCATTAAACGCGAATTTTTCGAAATTATTTCATCAACTATGATCGCAATTGACGCTCACCTGTACGTTTACTCGCAGAGAGCAAATATTTCACCGCGAATGCGCGCATAATTCGAATATTGATAATCTGCATGGAATTCGACGCTTCGTGATTTCATAATGCCAGCTCAAACGCTAATAGTGTCGTACACAACTCGGCGATATATTCACACCGCGCGGCAACGATAATGTCCCGTGATTAGAACCTGATATTTAAAGCAGCATATCCATTATGAGTCGAGAATTACCGGATGATATTGCCCGTCGTGTATATCGAAAGCGCTTTATCAAGGGGCGCGAGTTACGGTGTTTCGTGGCTCGACAAATTGCCCATCGGATGAGTTTTTCCCTCGCGAATGATCCGACGCGGAGGAAAAACAAATGATCTCAGCTCGCGCGGGAAATATCGTTATCTGCGTCGTGTGCTTATCTTTTTTTTTTCTTACACTCTGCCACAGCGGTACGTGACGAAAATAAATATTCATCAGTCGTGAAGTAATCTATAATAAAGTGCGCGCGCTTGATTAATAGCGTTACGTGAACTTGCATATTTAAGTGAGACACGCGGATCCGTATAGGTGTGAGTCGTCTGCGTATGTACATAATCCATCTCGAAGCGAAAAATGTAATTCGCTCTGCTTCGATGATTCTATAACGTATTAATAAAGAAAATGCCTTGTATAATTTTTACTTTCGAGGAAAAGGGATTGAGTCACGCGATTCTAGAAACTATCTGTGTCAGCGTCAAAATGGCTTTTCTTTCTTTTCTTTTGGTAAATTTTCATCAGTCTTTTGCCATTTTTCTCTTTCCATGCAGAGTAGCCGGTGCAGGAAACCCGTGCTTTTTTGCGTGCTCTTCAATTTTTATGTTTCAAAAATAAAAAAATCGAATACGTCAATACATTTCATGTTTCGAAAATCCATTACGCACCGAGCCAATAAATCACCCCGAACGAATCGTTTTTTCATGCTATTTAAAAAAAAAGAAAAATCCCAATACAAATCTCCGACAATCCCAGCGCCGGGCCAAACTGAAAAAAAAGCTTCGAGTCCAGGAAAAAGGAAAGGTCCAAGTCATTAAGCTGTCAGCGCCGGCTCGCGACGTGACTCGACTCTGCCTCACACGATTTTGACCTTCCCCTCTCGGTCCTGCTTCGGAATCCGGAAATTTCGGTCTCGCTCCCGATTTGCTCCTGGTCGCCCAAGCGATGATTTGCCCAAGCGTCTGCATACACCCCCGCACCCCTCGAGAATTCCGCTTTCTTTCCTCCCGAAACAAAAAAAACTCACCCCCCCCTCTCCTCTCGCAACTTATATTTGTATTCAACGCGCGCGCAGCCCTTTGAATTCGCCTTATGAATTTCCAGCGCTCGGCGCGCGTCGCGTCATATTTTACATCCCGAGCTTTTCTACTGTCGTTGCGCCGTAGCGCTGATCTAATTATTAACGGTAATGCGGGGCCCGTTCGTGAGCCTCGATTTTTCCGCTCGTCACTGGTGTATAGCGGCGCGTACCTCGCCGTTAATAAACGAGGAGGCGACGCGCGCGTCAGTCGCCGCGACGAGGCGGAGAACGCGCGAGAAATAGCGAGTCATTAATAATTGCGCGGCATAAATCAGCCGAATATCGAGCTTTCGCCGTAAGCATTTTTAATATCCGGCATCGATAAGGATTATACCGAGCTTTTCACTCCCTCTCTCTCTCTTTCTTTCGTTCTCGTCGGCTCCATAAATCACGTGTTTCTCGAAGACAATGCGTCCGTCGTCCGCTACTGCTCTCGTGCAAAAAAAAGGTCGAGCTTTACCGTCTCTTTCCTTTTTCAATTTTGCGGCTGGTTTACACCGGGAGTTACGCGGCGAGATTCGAGCTCTCGATTTTCGTTTCGCGCGCGACTCGATTGGCTGAGCGCAGTATAAGCCTATATACAGAGGGAATGTACGCGAAAGAATCGACTAGGAATCAATTGGATTCGCGGCGCGGTATCGTTACATTCTGCGACTCGACTGCGTCCATAGAATTTTAGGAGTTTTTCATGAAGTTGTATGCGTGCGCGCGCGGTTACGACTGTCATTTTTGTAGCGATTTTATTTAACCGCTACATAAAGTACGGGTTTTATTAGTCGCTCGTTCATGGAAGGGGGGGGGGAGGGCGAGGGGAATAAATATTGACTTTATATGTAAAAACGGTTATATTCGACGTTTATTGGACGGGTGCGCAAATGCGCGCAGTTGTATTTAATTTCACGTCCAGCCGGACCCGCGTCGATTTGAATTCGTGAATAATTAAGCTTCCGCGCGGCTATGCGCGTTTGTGTATACAAACGGCTTTTCTCCGCGAATGAAAGTTTAATTGGTCCGGCGGAAAAAATTGCTTCGTCCCGCGTGCTCTATCGCTTTATTCCCGAGCACGAAAAGCCGCGCATAAAAAGATACGCGCTACGCACGAGAGCACAATTCGTGCGGACACAGAGACGCGCACGAGAGCCGGCCACGTGTTCATAAATAAGTCGTTGCGTTTAAATAGAAACGCGAGACAGAAGTATAGCCGCGGACGACGAGCGTGCCGCACATAAAGTTGTTGCGCTTTATGAAAACGTTACCAGGGCTTTATTTTTAAACATGCGGAAATCAAGAGCTCAGCCGCCCGGCTTTGTAATCGCGCGTCGCTTTGCGGATTTGCTCTCGTTCGAATGAATAATTTACGAGCGTGGCACTAAAAAACGCTGGAACGACAAATTTTTGCGGTTTTTGTACTCGCGTAATTCGCCGAGGAAAAAATCGAGAGGACGAGCGGCTTTGAATTGAAATTTTCGGATCGCACGCATAAGCCGGCGATTATTCAATTAAAAAGTTGACTGTAATTTGTCGTCGAGGGCCAGGCGCTTTAGTATTCGAGATCTTACGGAGAAGCCGGCCGATTCTCCATCTCCATATTAATCGAAATCAATGACTCGGCTCCCGATGCAAATGCCCCGCGCGCGTACACGTCGACTTACTTTCGCCGAGCCGAATTCCCCGGAGGGCGAGGCTGCGCGCGTGGCTTATGTACACCCCCCCTACTGCATGAATATGCATGTGCTATTGCCGAGGTGTACGTGTATAGATGGTACAGGGCTGGTTCGGCTGGATGCGATATAGCTCGGTTATACGGCGAGCTTTTTCGCGCCTGTCGAGAGTCTTTTCGCGCGTATACCGCTCTCTTGTCGGGGGATTTCGGGGATAGGACGAGAGGGTTTGCAGATACGACTGCTGGGAATGTTTGCCTGAGAGATGGAACTCGAGAGGGAGTTTGTGTATCTTATTCGCGGCTTGTCGAGAGTGTAGCGCGTGAGCCACGACGATGGGGTGGTATATGAGTCGAGTGACACGAGAAGCTCGCGATAAGTGTAGTTGGTGCTGAGGAATTGGTAATTGTTGAGGGACAGTATGGGGGCGTCAGTTGTTTATAATTTGACGAAGATAGGGAAATTATTTTCTTACTTTTTGAAAATGAGAGGAGTAAGGAGATATGAATTACGCTGGATTAGTGTAATAATTGGTTTCTTATAAAGCTTATGTTGAGTTCATGTGACGTTTTTCACGTTACGCGTTGGCTAAAACTGTGTTTTATATTGCGGAAGAAATTAAATTGCGTCAAAACGTAGATTAATACTTATATTTTTATTTATAAAAAATAATTTTTATTGTTTTACTATTCTCCATACTGTCTCATTTTTTCGTCAATCCAGTCTCGATACTCACTTACTCGAGTGAAAATTTCAGGAACTTGATAATGCGGTCCATCGTCATAAGTGCGTGAATCAATACCGATTTGAATATTATAACTGTTAACAAGGGCTCCACCGGAGTCACCCTGGGAATAAAAATTCTCAATTATTTTTCTGGTTTTAAAAAATATGAGTAGCAAATAAAAATATTTTACCACGCAAGGAGCTATGAAATGAAACGGGAATGTACAGATTTCCGTTTGAGTAATACGTAGATCGAATCGCTTGCATGTATGGTACGTAAATACACTCAAAGCAGCTTGTTGAAGTCTCTGGGGAAAGCGTCCATCCTGTAATATTTATAAATTTATAAAGTTTTGATAAAGCAGTTCATGGTATTTTATTTATTTGTTTATACTTTATATATTATTGAAAATATAATCGCGACGAGATACCCGTGTACTGCGTTGCACAGCTGTTTCACAGAAAACTGTTTTTTTTTTTATACACTTATACACATCAATCTTTTGAAAGCTCTCATTTCGAAGTATTAAAAACGCAGACCTGTCTCGGCTGAAACGATCGTTTTAATGTAAACATAAAACACGAGCTGAAGTTTATTATTTTGCGATGCCGGCATAAAAAACTCTTTTCAACTCTATACTGCATTTCAGTGAATAATCAAAAATTGCGAAACATCGTTAAGCCCTGTCCACATTGTTTCAAGTATCCGCATGACTCGATTGAATCCGCATTTTAAGAGGATGCTTTACAAATTTCTGTTTACCTGCATTCGTCCGAAACCGGAGAACATGACGTCTTCCTGGTCGCGTATAATCGTGTTTCTGTCGGCCAGTGCAATTGGTTGTACCCTGTCATTGAATTCGATGTCCCTGTCAACGCGTAACAGGCTAATATCATTGATGGCCGGAAAGGCACAGTAGGCCTCGTGAACCACTCGTCTTTCAACGTTGTAAATTTGCCCGCCTTCGCCCGATCGCAATTTGCTGCCGACTTGAACGTCTATGTCTCTTGGATTTTCGCTGGACGCAGAAAGTTGAGAAATGATCAATAAAAGTCGTGCAACCTGTCGACGAATTGTTCAGTATGGTCTTACTTTTGAAAGCAATGGCCAGCCGTTAGAATCCATCTTTTACTGATTACGGAACCGCCACAGTGATCACTCCGGCCTTCAGTTGCGTGTCTTACTGTGGTCAAATGCGCGTGATATTTGTAACCATTGTCCGGAGCATTCCATCCTCCGCGTATTCGTTTAATTAAGCCTGGAGGTAAAAGAAATTGCATTATATTCTTTATTATTATGATTTTCATGAAAAATCGTTGCTTTTGTTTGCTTAAATCAATTGAATTTGTGTATTAATTTTTCTTACCGTGAACAGATGCGATAATACATGCTAAAAAAAGAAAGCTTAGTGTTCCCTTCATCGCTAGTGTTAAGCACAGAATGAATCAGTAGATTAACGAATGCAGTTTTTTAATAACACTTTCGAATTTAATAAATATTTATCGAATTCTAAAAAAAAGTTTATTTTAGCTGCTGCTGGACTGGTATAAATCTATGTCTATAGACATGTTGAATGTTTGATATTTAAATATTTAATTGTTATTGTCGTAGTATTATCTTAATTATCTCGTTTTGTAATCTATGATAATAATTTTTTTTCCACGTGCAGAGCATACATCATTTAACGAAAGATATTTTTTATTTGAGCAAAGCGAGCGACAAAAATCATATGAGCTCTTCTTACGCAACTGTATATTGTTTCGCATCCACCAAAAAGTTATGCCAAAGTAGCATATTTTAAATTATAATAGCAGAAAATAAAAATGGCAAATTCTCAATGCGATGAAACAGAAACTCAGTATCAATTAATGGACACGTTGTAGTTATCTTCAAACCAATTTACTGCTCCATTAAAAAGCCATCGAGGAGTAATATTAAGCTATGAAAAGGAATTCCTTTTGTGACAAAACAGAAAAATATATTTTAAACGTTTAATATTGTGTATACTTTTTCTGCTTTACTTAACTTTTTCTATATTTTAATTATTCACTTCCCGAGATAAGTTAAAATTTAAAGCATTGTGTAAGACAAAAGATTCAACTTTGATATTTCTTGGAAAATCAACTGATTAAGAGAAAAGAAAGCGAGCGTGGAGAATTGTGTAGCATATCAGAATTTCAAGGCAAACAATTCTTCTTTGCATAATTCGGTGCTCGTGCGCTCGCTTTTTACGTAACAACGTTTATGCTTTTTAATACTACCTTGAAATACTTAATCAATAAATGAAAATGATCGATAAGAAAGAGTCTACAAATGAAAAATAACTTATTCATATTGTTCTTATCGCATGCTCTTTATTGAATATCATGAGATAAGATCTACTTACATGGCCTGAATTCTCTTTTGAGCGTGTGTTCAACTGCTATTTATTGAGTTGTAAAGAATAAAGTTCAAAAAATATTGTTACGTATCCGGATAAGATTATGAAATTTCGGACGTGGCTTCCTCTAGTCTCCTGCTCGCAATCCATGCGGGATTAGCTTTTATTCTGAGTGCAGAAGCTGCTGAATATGTAAGTGCACATACCTTTACTTTATACTATGTAAGCGTTATTTTTTACTTTCCTCGTGAGAAAGCGTACAAAACTTTGAAACTCGGAAAATTTTTTAAACTTGACGCACAGGAGATAAAGAAGGAAAGATATTGATAAGTATTCTTTACGTTAATAAATAATCTATTTTCTTACAACGTTCAGTTTTCTTTTAGAATAAGCATTAATACATTGATGGTTGATTTTTCAGAGATGTAAGAATGCAGTAGATTCAATCGTCTCTGTTGCTCCATTTTCATAAAATATTCTACATACATGATAATTTAAGATAATAATGTTAATACTTACTTTCATCTTGTTACAAAATAATGTAATTGTACGTTTTATTTAACTTGAAACTTAAATAAAGTTAAAGAAAAAAACTTTTAAAGATTAAATCTACAATTATGAATTTAAAGTATAATTAAATACACGATAAAATCTCAAGTACCCTTTTGAGCACCTTGTAGACAATGTTTTTTTAAATCCCGCACTCAAAGACTTCTCAGCATACGATCTTCTGTTTGCTTAACAGTCCGTTTCTTCTTTGACGCACAGCAACTTCCCGCGTTCGCTCCCGAACTTCCCGAAACTCGATCGATAATCATCGCTCTTTCCCCTTCCCTCCCCCGAGAAAAAAAAATCTGGCGAACCAGATGCAAACACATTCACTGGAAATTAACGATTCACAAAGAGCAAATTCGTCCTCGGCCGAGATATTTCGTGCTCGCATACGGTCTCTCATTTAACATTCGACGCGGGCAACCGGCCAGACGCTTGTCAAACCCTATAGCCACCTGCGCGGCAGTGCCGAGCACGAGTTTTATGCATCGCATCCGGTAAGTGTCGCTCTCTTTTGCGAGCTGTAGGGGGGCAATTAATATTGCCAAGTCGGCCGAATGTACCGCGGAATTTCGTTAGGCGAGAAGCTGCGCGGCAGCGTCGAGGCAGCACGACGCGTATAGAGTGTATTTTTAAGCGGCGGCCGAGTCAGTTTTTACGGGCGGATGCGCTTGCGCTCTGGATTGAAATTATTACTTTCGTTTTCCGCGCGCGAATTCGGGAGAAGAAAAGCGGAACGCCGCATTTCGCAGCGAATATCGCTCAACGATCAATTCGAGCGAAATATAATTCGGAGCGTTTCGGAGCGCTGCGCGCAGCGAGCAAAAAGCTCCTCTCGCTCTCGCACATATCCGCCCAGACCAATTCGTTATACTCGCTTTTTCTCGCCGGCGATAGCGCGCTAAACCCTTTCGATCTTAAATTTCCGAGCTTCTCGTCCCGGACCTTTTTGCCTCCCCCACCCCCCACCCCTCTTTCCCTTCTACTCCGACGGAGCGCCCTCGTGTGTCTTATCGTCCGGCGCGCCGAGCGATTCTTATCCGAGTAGCGTCGCCGCCGGCTCGGAAACTGTTTTCGGAAACTCGTGCCGCGCTATCGCCGCGGCGAGAAAGCTCAAACGCATACACGGCCCGTGTAATCGGTCTGCCGCGAGCCTGAGCTTCGGTTCTCGCGATTGCTCTCTTTGTTGGTTTTTAATTTGCGAGAATTATCGCTTGCCGCGCGGCGGCCAATGCGCTGCTTTCGAGAACGAAAGAGAGACATACTCGCTGGACTGAAATATGTTTACCCGAAAGTGTATTTTTGTCGGCGACCTTATGCAGTGCGCGATCGATCGATATACACGATTTACAATTCTTAACAATAGCAGCCATGAAACTTCGATGCTAATCGCTTAATCGACAGATCGATCATCCAAGTTCTTATCGGCCATTGTATGTGTGTGTGTGTGTGTGTGTACGCCAACTCATTTTCGTTTTCCGCCTCCCATCAAACATAATTACGTCGTTAATTCGCTCGATCACACGTATATCTGTATATACCTGAAACTCACGCGTTCTCACGCACGCAATCGATCACTCGCTTGTCGCTCGCACTGTCTAATGCAGCGTTTCAAACAAGGGACTCTATTTATAGCTCTCCGTCGTGAGTTTCCAGCGGGCGGCTCTTCTACCCACGTGCACTCGTGCTCTCCCTCACCCCCTCCCTCTCGCTCTCTCCTTGTCGTTGTCGTCGTCTGTGTAATCATACATATTTACGCGCATTAAATCTTCATCGCAGTGAGCGCCGGGCTCTCTCTGTCTCTCTCCTTACGGAGAAACTGGGTGAACTTCCACGCAAGAGAGCAGCAGAGAGATCGAAGGAGTGGAAAGTGGAGGGGGGGGGGGGTAATGGAGCGATATCAATCGCGAAGCGATAATCAGAATTTCTCTCGTAACTCGTCGGCGCGCGGCCACTTTCACCGCGACCATAAAAGCCAGGCGTTTACGTAATTCACCGGGCGGCAGAGCTCGAGCATTCGAGCCACGCTCCAAAATAAGAAATCTCGAACTATCGGTCGTTCGGCAAAACCAATCCAAAAAACCGATAACCAATCCGTGAGCGTCCTATACCGCCGCCGCAGTCGGCGATAACTCTTTCTCTCCCTTCCTCGCGCTCTCGCTCTCTCTCTCTCTCTCTCTCTCCGCATAGCGTCGCTCCGCAAAAGGCAGAGCGTGCGCACTTGGCCGTACGCGCTTCTGCGGGAGCTCTCCGCGGCGAGGAGCGCGAGAGCTCGCTCGGCGGCATATGGCGCGACATTATCCGTGACGCGCGCGCGTTTCGCTTGACGAATGAAGTGGGCCGAGCGCGAAAGGAACAAAAGAAGAGAGAGAGAGAGGGAGCGAGTGAAATTGCAGCAGAGAGCGTGGAAAATTTTTGTTTTCTACGCGCGGCGCCGCTCGTCAGAGAGACAGGGTGGAGGGGGAGAGGGGAAACCGAACGTGATCTGCGAGCTGCAAATTTTTGCGCCGTGGCGTTTTCGAATGGGATATGGAGCTAGTTGTTTTTTGAGTTCATGGCGTGAGATGGATTATTGTATGGGCGATAAATCGAGCGCGAGGAATTGCGTTGAGCCAGATATGGGACGATAGGACGTAATGAGTTTTGTTATTTATTTAGGGGAATAAAATCGGAAATGGTGCGCTGATGGTTGAGATCCATTAAGTTTCTATTTATAAATAAGATGTACAAGGTTTTAGAGGTTGTTTTTCATGTATAAAATTCATCTTATATTCCAGATGAGTAGATAAAAAGAAAAAGCGAATGAAATAATTACAGACTCGAACGAGAGCTTTTAAAGAAATGCACCGTCAGACCGAATCTTGATTCTATCGATTTACGTAATATGCGAACGTTCAATTTTCCAAGATCTTTTTTCATTATACGACTCACATAGATACATCATTACAAAGTTAAACGAGAGCTTTTAAGGAAAGCACCGTCTGACTGGATCTTGGCTTCCTCTACTAACATAATTTTGTCAAGGTTCAATTTTCAATGTACTTTCAGCAGAAAATTTGGATATTGCTGTGAACTCGAGCGAGGAGTTTTGAAAATCTTTTGTATAGCTCGCCAAGGTTCAATTTTTAAAATAAAATTTTTAATAAAAATTTTCACAATAACATTTAGATAGTTAAGTAGATCATTACAGGCTTAACCGAGAACTTTCGAGAAAAGTCATTGTGTCTGCACAGATCTTGACTTCAACTACTTAAGCAATATTGTCAAGGTTCCATTTTTCTAAACTTAAAGAAGTCACTTTGAGAAAACGCACTGATCAAATCTCGACTCACTCCACTTGTATAACTTCGCCAAGGTTCAACTTTTAAATTAAATATAAAAATCCAGATAGATAAGTTTATCGTTACGAACTTAAACGAGGGCTTTTAAGAGAACACGTCGTCCGACCAAATCTTGCCTTCATCTACTTACACACACAATGCCAGGGTTCAATTTTCAAAGTATATGTTTTCCGTATAAATGCCAGACACCATTACGAACTTACGCGCACCATTATGCGAGGATTTTCGAGATAGCGCGCCGTCTGACCGAACCTTGACTTCTACTCCTTCCCATGAGCGCGCCAGCTACTTTTCGCGTTCGCGTTTTATTAAAAAAAAAAGCCGGAATCGTAAGATATTTCGGTATTTTCTCACTCCCTCTCAGAAGCAAGCGTTATTTTCTCTATGTGCCTGGCTTTCGCAGCTCGAAATAAGAAAAACGCCTCGAGGAAAAACGAGGAACTCTCAAGGACGTGGAGAGAAGAGCGTAAACGAAAGCGTTCTCGCATTAAGCCGCGAAACGTGCGACTGATGTTCCGGATTATTCCCCGGAGTGGCTGGTTTTTCCCCGAGATTTTTACATTATTTTCGCGGGACGCGTCGCGGCGTCTATATGCGTATACCGTTTCGAGCGCTTGTATATCTATATGCGTATTATTCGACGGCCCGTTACCCAAGGATTTCCCGCCGCTGTATACATAGATAACGATGCAAATTGAATGGGGCGTCGCGTCGCGTCGTATGCCTAAATTACTTTCTCGGCTCGCGCGCGAAATGTACAGGAGTATTTGCATTTCGACGGTGAGGGAATTTTTCGCCCCGATGAAATGCTAAGCGCCGTCGTCGCTTTAAATTTCAAATAGTCCACGCGAAAGTTTGCGCGCGATTATTCTTTTATTTCGAAGCGCATCGATTACACTACTGTATATGCAGCTCGATTCGTTGCATCTGAATTGCAGTGGCTGTCGTTGTTCCTCTCCCCTCCCCCCTTTACCCTCTCGGCGTTTGACGTATATACGAAAATTATCGATTCATCGGCGCGTTGTCCGCGCTGATAAAACTCTTTCGAATTACACCGAAATCCCGGCAAAGCCGAGAACGCGGACAATCTATAGCGCACAGGCGCGTCCTCCTCCCCCCCCCCCCGCTTCTCAATTAATAGCGAAACAATGAAGCAACTCCTACTACGTATAGCCAGGGGCGCCCGTGAATACACGTTGGAAACGCACTGATTCCGATGCGGCGCGCTCTTCGTTATCTCTCGCAGTTAATAACTTTCCTAGTGTACACGCGGCTCTTGCGCTGCGCAGAGCCCACATAACTCGACGGAGACATATCGGTGCAATTATGCGCGCGACGGGAAAGGGGGAGAGCGAGCGAAAATTCGAAAGCATCGCGGGCTGAGGTGGAGTGGATCGAGCGTCTATCTGTGGGAGAGGGAGATTTTTCGTGTGGATAAGTTTCGATATTAACGGCAAGCGTATATAATAGAGATTCGAGACGGAATTGAAACGTCTCCGCGTCGGCGCTTCGTATACGCAGTGCTTTGATGCATCGTTGCGGCTCCGTATACAGCTATACGCGGGAGAAGTTAGAAAATTAGCGAATTTGTCTTTCATAATGAAATAGTCGTAAATACACGAGAGCGAGGCTCTCTCCAGCGAGTATAGTGCACAAAGAAAAGAAGGCGAAAGTAGCAATCAACTCTGTAACGTGAGTGCGTGCAATTAATCAAGCTCTCCTCGGGGATAGAGAGAGAGAGAGACAGGCTTCTTGACGGAACGTATATAGCAGTTCGGCTTAATTAAACTGGTTCGCTGGGATATTACCCAAGTGTACGTGTTCGGAAACGCTATTCGCCGCTCGCCATTGTTTTTCTTTTTTCACGGGATTTTTCGCGCAATAAAATAATCATGTCCATGCGGCGCCGCTGGGAGAAGCTCGTCTCTCCGGGGACGCGATCTTTTTTTTCTCTCTCTCTCAATACACGCGCATGAAATAAAAAGAAAAACACTCCTCGCCACGGCGAACGCAAGCGAGTGGATCATTGATAATTAATTGATCTCGATAAGTGCACGTGTTGCTCGGAGAAGCGGGAGGATAAACAAACTTTCTTTTGCGCGCGCATCTACAAACGTTTGTTTTTTGAAGAAAAATAGGGCGTACGATAAGTGCGCGACAAGCGAGTCGAGCGTCGTCCTCTTCAGACGAGGACGATGTGTTCGAGCATAAGTGGGACTCGGAGACGCCTTAGGCTGAAACAATAAAGTTTCCTCCCCCAGCTGCACTAATACGTCGACGACGTCGATGATCAGAACCTTCGGAAACATTTTGTCGAGGAGTCAATATCATGGCCTTAGATTCGCAGCGACGTTGTTAGTCATAATTCGATCAACTCGTGATATATGATTTTTCTCGGATACACATGCGGAGGGGAACTCGATAAATGAGTCCGCGTCTATATATATATCGGTCAAGCTCTATACTCCGAGAAGACTTGTACTGGCGTGCGGTATATACATATATTCCATATACGCGCGCGCTGTTTTCGCCTCGGCTTTTTTTTTGTGACCTGCAACGATTTTTCTATCACGCGGCAACTGACCGAGAGGATCGATCGCTAAATAGTCGACGTTACGGAAAATTGCGCTTTTATGGCGCTTCGAGTAGCTGAAAGGGGGAAAAAAATGGTACGTATATGGGTATACACAGAGTCGAATGGCGAAAGAGAGTGAGACGCACAGCTAACAAATGGACTAAAGCTGTTTCTCAGAGTCGGAGAGAGCGGGAGGGAGAGCGAGAGAGAGAGAGCTTTTTGAAGCTTGAGAAAAATTCGTTACACTGTTATTTAACGACTTTATAAAATGTTTTCAACGGGTGCTCAAATGTTTTTGCCTGTTAAAGGTAGAGCAATAGCTTTCGTTTTTCTTCAGCGACCGATGAGTGTAGTTGGAATTTTGTGTTCCAGGACGAGTCAAAACTGCGATGGATATACAGCTTTGATATAATTTCAGTGTAAAAATCTGCAGAATATTGTTTCAATTCTTTTACTCGTTCACAGCATCCAGTTCATAAAACGTTCTGCGTTCACTCGATTGATTTCCGAAGTTTCCGATTGGCTGGACGAGTTCAATTTTCCAATATTATACGCGCATATATCAATTATACATCGTTTCGAAAATGCGCAATAAAGTACTCATCGAGAATATCAATTCACTTTTTTCATCAATCAAGCGTCAGCCACTCGTTCGGTCGCGGCGACGAGCTCGCGCCTGTCGTCCCGAACGAAATCGAGACCGAATCAATAAATCTCGCAGTATAATTTCCAAACGGCCCGTTAGCGCAATCGTCCGAATCCTCAAAAATTTTCACCCCATATCTGACCGGCCGTTATCGTCATTATCATTGTAATTGTCGATATCAATGGTCGTTTTATCACCGCGATTACCTCTCGAGCTTTCCCGCACTGCTGCGCTCTGCCAATCGCACAAGCGGTCAGCTTAAATTACTTACCCGCACGGCTCATTATCGTTACGCTGTCCCGCGTTCCTCCGCAGAGGGAAAGACACACACACGGTCGCACACGCGTACGCAGTCGCTTGACGGTAGTACAGCCCTCGGGACGATTAGCCCGGCGAATTAATTCCGAGAAAGTTATAAAATTACGAGCTCGAACGCGCGGTGCGCGCTCGATGACCCAATTGTAGCGATGAGCTTTGGATTAATTTTGAGAGATGGAATAAGCGAGGCAGATATAGAGAGAGACGATCGATGAGACTCTGCGAATGTCTCGCGCGCGAGCGTCTCGTTGCGTTTTACAATCTATATAGCACACGCGCTTAAGCACACGTCGGTAGATATATATCGCAACGCGATGGCGAGGGGCTGAAACGTTCTCTTTTTTTCTGCGCCAACGATTTATCGCCGATAGAGCGATCGATACACATTCGCGCCCCCTGATATATTTAGCGACAAGCTTTTATTTTCATCCCCCCTGTTTGGGCAAACGCGTACATCGAGTTTACCGGGGGCTGAGGTGGGCAGGGGGGAGTAAACTAAATGCGCGAACGCGAGCCCCCCCCCCCCCCGATAGACGGCTGTAAAGTAAAAATATTGCTGTACACACAAACTCGCGAATATCCGGGCAAGGTAAACAAAACTCGTAAAGCCACGTGGCGGAGCAGTAAAACGCGTTGTGTAGAAAACATTATCGCGTGTGTGCGGGCCGGAGAGGGAGAGTCACGCCTGCGTCGTATAATGCATGCCCGCAATTTAATTTAAAAATCCAGGGACGTATTGGGGTTAAACAGGAGCGGAGCTTTCGTCACGGGTACACACAGTGAAAAACGTCGACGCGGCTCTCTCTGTCTTTCTGCCGAATAAATATCGGAGGCTGCTGTACTCGGGTTCTGTGCTCGACGTACGTGTGCGTCGGAAAAAGTATAACGAGTGTCGTAATCGATTCGCGGACGGCGGATGAACTTTCCAGCCGTCTTTCATTGCGGCGCAGCTTTCCTGACTCGACGACTCTCGCGTTATAACTCACGCGCGCGCGGAGGACAAAGGAAGCTTCGCCTTTCTCGTTTTGGGCATCGTCGCGTCCATCCTGATTTACGGCGATTGAAATCTGTACTTGGTGCGTGTGTGTAAAAGAAGAAAAAAAAAACAACGGACGAACGCTTTGATTAATTCACCGGCTGCCGCGAGGCTGTCCACGACGAGGTCCGAGGGATCCGGACGCCGCGCAAGGCTGATTAATCGATCCCGCGCTGCGGCGGATTGTATCGCTTCATTGCGGCCAGTCGAAACGTACACTCCGAGCGATTGATACGCCGGGGACGCCTTGCGATGCACGTGCTACTTCCGAGAGAGGCTTACGCTCGATCGATGTATAAAGATTTAAGCTGATGCCTCGGGAGATCAGCGCGTCAGTCGAGAAGAGTTTAACGCCCCCCTCCCCCTACCCCCGTGTTTTCGCGCAAGCTCGCGCTGCGAGCTTTCGAGCGATGCGGTTACACGTGCTGCGGGGAAAAAGAATTCGCGCAACGCACGTCACAAGGGTTAGTAGTAGCTCTCGCGCGTAAACAAAAACGTAAAGTAATCGCGATCAACGGCCGTTCGCAATTTTAATTCCGCTGAAAGTCCGTCGAAAGCGAGTCGAGTCGTCTCCGCGCGCGCGCAAGCTCTCGAAAGGAAATTTCGCTGCGGGGGAATCCTCGCTCGGCTCCGTGCGCTCCACTTCCGCGTCACTCCCGAGCGACGTGGGATGTATAAGTGCTTTTCCACACACACACACACACACACACACACACTACGAGACGCACGTGGCCATGTGGGTGTGTGTGTGTGGCCGAGTACGTCTCTGTTCTTCAGCTAAAGAGTTTCTCTAATTTTCGGGCCGACAGTCGCCGCTGCCGAATGCTGCAGCCCGCCGGTCGTAGCTCTCGCTCGCCGGGATAAAACCTTTTTATGGGCCATAACCGCGCTGGAATGCCTCCGACCTCGCTCAACTGACCTGCAATATCTCCTAGAAAGTTCAGCGAGGCGACGGATGTACCGTAGGGCCGGAGGGAGAGGAATGAAGTTTCGGGACAACGAGGCGTGTGTGATTATCTTTTACAGTCGACGAGTGACTGGACGGCAGTTACTTTTTTACCCTCTTTTGTTTCGCCGATGGAGGAGGGAGAGAGAGAGAGAGAGAGAGAGAGAGAGAGAGATGACTTCGCGAAGGTTTTTGGAAATTCTCTTTACGGAGCGAAGTTAATTAGCTTTTCAATTTTTTTTCGGCGCACGCAGTTTGTTTTGTAAATTAAACGCGTTTCCCGGCTCTACGTGCACTTCTCCGTTTTGATGAAGTTTGTCGTCTGGGCAAGAGATGCGTACGAAATTCAATTTTTGAAATGTTGGACACAGTCCCCTCTGGCTCTCGCCCTGGTATTGAGCTAGCGAATACTCAGTATTTTAAAAATACGAAGCATGATATTCTTGAAGTACAAGCGCTCAAAAAATATTTTATGCTCTCGCGCTCTACATTAGTCTCAAATCGCTCGAAAGCTCAAATTTAATCATCCGCCCCACTTCAGCTACAATAACTTCTCTCAAGCCTCGGCGCTCTCGGTTACGTTTGGAGAACGACGACAGCTCCAGCCGCTTAGTACGTCGAAAGCGAGCTATTACACAAAATAGACCTCCCTGCAGCAGCAGCAGCAGATCTCCCGATAAAATCCGCGAACTTCCTCGGCGCAAAGACCAGTACTAATATACGGCTGGAAAACGATAGCTCGCGCACCGCTGCTGCTTCGAGCCGATAGTAGTGGTTGTAGTGGAAGCCGGATGTCGGGAAAGTTGAAAGCTCCGGGAAATCGCGCGCGTGCGCTACCTCGTTAGCGTCGTCAAACTCGAGCGCGCGGCGCGCACTGCGGCTGCTGTTACACGCCACTCGTACAATGGCTGCTGCTCAGCCATTGTTCCCAGTCGCGTCCCCCCTTCCCCGAGGGGGGACCCGTTTAAATCATCGAGTTAGCGTCGGGGGAGTAGGATATTGCATTAATCTGTGTTATTCCGGCTTTTTCTTGCTCTCATTAGCGAGGTGGGGTATAAATACACTGGCTGCAGTAATAGCGCGTGAATATCCCATTTCCTGATCGGTTCGATTAATTAACGTATTTCCTCGGCCCCCGCGCAAAACTTTCGCGCAGAAGTGTATCGGCGAGAGACTCGCGACTGTCCGTGTGTAGTATCGCGACTCGACGCGATCGATCTGGACGGCGAAGCTCTCCGAGGCGTAGACTCCTCCGCTGCTGCTGCTGCTGCTGCTGATGTCTGCGACTGACAAGATCGAGCCGCCCAACCGCGAGAGCCGCGTGTCTCAAGGACCAGCGCTTCGCGATTCGACGCTGATATAGGAGTAGACAGCTGAATTCCTCGGTGCATCCGAAGCGTCGAGCTTAATTAGGCGTGTGCTCGTCTTTTGTCGCGGGGCCCGCTCCTTCGCTCACGATGTACAGAGTGAATTTCCGCTGAGTATGCAAATGACTTATTAGATTTCAGGAATGCACTGTGCGTTATAACCGTGTAATAAAGGGATTATGAAAAAATAGCTCCTTCTCTACTCCGCACCTTTTACAGTCAGCGGGCATAGGGGGGGATCGATGGTCCGTAAAAATGTTTTTCACACTTGTACATCGCGACCCCATTGACTCGGCTCCTCGAGCGAAACAGTCATTACGCTCGATTATCCTCGGCGCGAGACGAGTGAACGATCCGCGCGAGCCCCGTAAAACGCTCGTCGACTTTGTTCGTTTTCAATTTCTGGGGCAACGAGGGCACGTCGAGAGAAAGAACGGCCATTTATATAGCTGCCATCGCTCTTTATTTGCATGCAAATTTCCGCGACGACGATAAAACGATTTTCCTCTCGGTTTCTTTTAACGGCTGGTGGGGGACGGAGCCGACGCACGTACGGTTTTACGCCGCGGCTGGCTGTTGCGATGGAGATGTTCTCGAACTTAGTGGGCGTCCGCCGATTACTGGCGGGATGTTCGATTTAATTATTATGTGCGCCTCCGTTTTGTGCAGTGCATATAGAGGAGGAGCTTTTTCATCGCGACGATAACGCATCTGATACCGATCGAAATTTGAAATCGAGCGCGAACTTGCGAGACGCGAGCTTGCGGTCGAATTCGGATTACGAGCTGCCCGGAATTCGGCTGATGTATAAATGTACTTTTGCGATTACTGTAAACAGCAGCTTAAATATTAAACGATCAAATATTGGACTTTGGTTTAACTTTGATTTGGAAAGTTGACGCATATTCTGTATATTGTATACGTACGGTCGACGTTGCGTGCATTATTTGTTATTTAATGTTGTGAGCGACAGATGGTTCTGAAGCTTGCGCGTTTCCACTGCTTTCGGCCATGCGTAGTCACTAATTAAACTCAGTGAGCTTTACGCTCCTGGTCGCAGTTAACGGACTATTAATTGTAACATCTGTTCGCATTAAGAATCGACTGGAACCAATGTTGTATTCAAAATTACGACGTAACAGTGCAAATTACGGCGACGTTGGCGTTTATGTTACTATACGAATTTTAATTTTATTAATACATTCTATTTTTTTATTTTCAGCAAATACAAAGTCAATTTTCCTACCCGATGTTTTTAATGCTTTCAACGACGAAAAAATCTTATACCTCCCACCGTCCAATCGATAATCCCAAAGATCAACGTCCCCAATAATTCATTACCCCGCACCTAATGGCAGATCCTCGTCTCCTCACAGCAAACACACGTTTGGCGCATACCACCCGTCGGTCCCCTGCATCTGCAATTCCGAAACGAAACTCCAGTCTCCAAACAGTCCGACTACTCGAGCTCTCCTCCCTCTCTATGCCAATCCCCGCACTCGAGTTCTCTCTCGCTCCAGACAGGGTACAGCGAGACCAAAGCTCGACCAGAACTTTGAAGGCCTGTCGCAGCTATTGTTCTAGTCGCAATAAATGTTTCCTTTTGTGCGACGGCTTCGTCCAAATCGTCGTGGTGTCGTACGCGCTTTTTATTCACTTCGAATTAAAAATGGGTCAGTATACGTATCAGTGTAATGTGGGTTAAGGAGACGAGATACCCCACACCTATTGATCGGAAAATTGAATTGAGGAAAAATTGATGTGGTATTATTCGAGTGGGTCACTTCTTGAACGTTGTGGTCTTCGATTTGATATTTGGCACTTCTTTGCAATATATCGTGAGCGTGCAATGACTCGTGAATTTTGGCATTGTTCGCGTAGACAAACCCATGAATCAAATCTGATGGCTAAAGGAATTTTTTAACAATTTACATTAAAATTCCTGTACATAATTACATGAAAATGAGATGCGTTCAGAATGTTTCTCAGAAGGAGTGAACTTATTTCGACTTCTCGTTCGCCTGCAATTCTGCAGAGCAGTGCCAAAATCCATAAATCAAAGTACACTTAGCAAATACAACGAAAGTTCGAACAAAGATTTAGCACACTCGAAATGAAGATATCGTTCGTCTTTCTTAATTCGCGTGATTCTAAGTTAATTTTTCTACACTTCGGTTTTCCCCGTAATCAAAGATATTTTGCAGCATTAATTTTTTTTTCAGCACATGCGTAAATCAGAAGCAAACGAGAAATGAAAGCCGACTTTGCGTTCGCACATGTACACAGATACAAATATACACACGGGAGAAATCGGTCGAGCGTAATTTATCGGCTGCGCGGATCATTGGAACGGTGCCCGGGAAATTTTCTTTTGTTTTCGAGTTCGAGAAATCGCCGAGGAGTACCCCATATACATACACAATTTTTTTTTCGTCGGAATCGCTATGTGCGTCACGTGTATATAGCTCCGCGCGATGAAAGTTTACACCCGGCGCGACTGGCTTTCTTACACGTGGGCGATGCTTCCGGTGCGCTACTACTGGCTGCCGCCCGTAAAAAGCCCGGCGATAAACTTGTTTACTAGTTCCTCCGAGCTTTTCTCCCTTCGCGTCTTATCCCGCGAAATTCGCGCCTCAATCTGCAGCGAGGCCATTTCGATCCGCAGTATAAAATGATCGGAATTGTTACGAGGGAGGCTTAAAAATAAAAAATTCAGATATGCGACGTACGCGCGGGTATAATATACATATGCAGTACTGATGAGATTCGGCGTGAAATTTATCACCTGAGAGAGAATCTCTATTTTCATTAAGAGGTCGCACGTTCGAGTCTCTATCTCAATCGAGAGAGCAGTACATGCAACCTCGACTGCTGCAGCCGCAGCATATTTTCTCGTTCGACGAGAGAACGACTCGCACCTTCTCTCGTACAAGTGTGTCAAACGTGACGTTTTTTAAGCTCGCCTCGTAAATTCCGACCGATGCCCGGGTGACGCCGGCGAGAGAGAGAGAGAGGTATTTTCCTCGGTTATGAGGGAAATGACAATTTTTTTTTTCGCGCGCCGAAGAAAATTCGCGGACGACGTAATAAACGCGGCAGTAGCTCTGAGCTGAGGATGTGTCGGGGTATTGAGATAAACGGCGTTGTAAAAATCTGCGTCCGCGCGATTTGATGCTTTACGAGGCAGTCTACGGGTCGGGGATAAACTCGCTGTATATTAGTGATCTGCATTTTTTTCATGGGTTTATTAAAAATCGGCTCGCCGGCCTCGGGAGGCGAACGAGAATAGAGAATTCCTCGTGGTTTATGCTCGGGGGAATGCGATGAAAACATTATGCGTGGAGGCGATAAAGCTTTTCCGAGCTCTTTTTTCTAATACACGTTAAGGTTAACGATATTTTAGCTTAATTTATTAGATTTTTTTAGGATAAAAATTATATTTTTCGTGGATTGCTTTTAGTTTTTTAATTATTGGTATTTTTTCAAAGGAAATGTTTGCAATTTTTTGAATAATTTCTTTTTTTGCATAATTTTAACACTAATTCTGAAAGGGAATGCCCATTGTTTACAATTTGAATACATTGTCATTTACACAGTGTTCATTCAAAGTAATAACCATTGTGCTCACATGTTGAATTATTAACAATAAAATATCGTTCTTATTAAATAATATTGATTCTATATCTTAATAAAGAAATTTATTATAAAATGAGCTAAAATTTAGTTAAAATATCCTTATTAGTTAAGTTTCTAATATGATAAAAGTGTAATGAATGATACTTTTTCTAACATGTTTTAATAATATTTTGTAAACCAAATAATTAAAATATCAGCAATAATCAATTTCATCTGAATTAATTTCAAATTTAGTCATTGACTTGAAACTAATGAAAAAATTATTGAATCTGATCAGTCAAAGCGAATAGCCCTCTCCCCACGTTTAATCAAAAAAATTTCGAAAGCCAGTAAAATAAAAAGCACATTTACACGTTGATAACAAAATTTTCGAAATAACACACACACACACACACACACACCCTCTCTCTCTCTCTCTCTCTCTCTCTCATTTTCCCAGAGTACCATACCACATCGACTTTTCAAAAGAACTACGGCGAGAACCGCGTAAAAAACCGGCAACTATATCAACGCACCGCCCGCGCGGCTTTGCATTATTCAAAATTCTTCACCGACACATTTCGCGTTTTACGTCTTTTAATCAACGCGTCGCCCGACTAATAGCGCCGTCCGCGCGCAGCCGCGAACAAAAGAGAGCTCGCGGGAACGTAAAATATTTTTGGATCCTCCTAGGCCTCTCCGCGTGCGGACGGGGGGGGGGTGGGGAAACAAGACAGATGCGAAATCTCGTTATTAAAATCCAACCCTCCCTCGCTCCCTCACTCTTTCTCTTTCTACGGCGCTCGAAGATTTACGAGCTTTGCGTTCTCTCTACTTCCCCACTTCGCAGCTCGAATCTCTGGACACACACACACACACAGAGACGCGTGTGCGCGTAGCGCACTGCACCGGCCACACGACGGCCTTTCATCGCAGGTCAGACGCGCCAGTTCCTCTCGTAGATTGCCCGCGTTTCACGGCTCATTGCAGCAGCCGCGTCGACGGAATATCCATTTGCTAATTGGACAAGAGAGGGGAGAGTGAGAGAGAGAGAGAGACTCTTATGTTTTTTCGCTTATAAGCGCACTTTGTGGCTCAGCTGAGTGCGTGCGTATGGACGCGAATGATGAGGGGTGGGTTTTGAGGGGTCGAGGCTGGAATGTATACGAGGATATCTTTTTGAACCCAAAAATTTTCAATCATGAAGCGATGCTTATTTCTGTTGTATTTTCTACGCGAGGTGTAGGGATCCTTCTCGAGAGCCAAAAATTAATTTTTTTTTCTTTCGCGTTTTTTCGATTTCTGTACAGTGTCGTCGTTCAGAATTTTCATTCTCGATTTTTAAACACCGTGTATATATTCTGCCAATTCTCTTGAATGCTCGACTGCACTCGCACGAGGATTCCGAAGGCTCCCGATTAGCTTCATCCCCCTGCAACCGATCGATTCGTCCCCTTAAAGTCGCGCACATTTATTTCCGACCGCGTTTTTCGCCGAGCACTTCTGAAAAATTCATCAAACTAATTCTTCTCTCCTCCCTCGGCAAACAAAACGCTCGCGCGAAAGCGCGCGGCATCGAACTTCAACCTACTTCGCTTCGACGGCTCGCCGAAGGAAAAAGCGCCACACTTCTTCCGGCCAAAGTTTTTTCTCCCTCCCGAGTTTTATCTGCGCCATTACCGGTCGCCGAGAGCACGAGTCGAGAGAGACCCCGATGGATTCCCGCTTTTATTTCTGCGGAAAGCTCGATGCGCGGCCGGCCCAGAGCAATTTAAAAAAAAAAAAGAAAAATAAAGAAACCGAGAGATTCTCCAAGTTTTAATGACGACTGCGTCTTCCCTCGATCTCTCTCTCTCTCTCGTCTCGGCGGTGTAGCGGCGAAGAAATGTTCTCGATGATGGGCCGCGCGCCTATGCGTCACGATTTACATTGGAGCCCCCCCCCCCCTCCGCTTTGTATCCGCAGGCTAAACTTTCGCGCACGATTCGATGGATCTCTTACATATAACGAGAAGTTTCTTATCTTAATGGGAGGGGGGCTCGTCGAGGGCGCGCTCGCTTATGAAATTCATTAATAACATTATTCTTTGTACGGGTATACACGTGGCCTTATCGGCGCAACGCATTTGTCTTCGGTTTCGCCGGAAATATATCTACGACTCGCGGCTTATCAGTCGATTTCACCCTCCCGAGACAAAAAGTTTCTTCTCTTCTTATACAACGCAATTTTCCACGCGCCCGAATGCATTTATTCGCGCAGTTTCGTCTAAGACTCTCGATGAGCAAGCCACCCCCTCCCACGTCGTAACATTGTACTTGCTAATGCCTTACATTCTCGCGGCCAACTCTCGGCTACTCTCCGTTGAAAATGCATTTCGCGAGGACGCGCTTTGCATAATCCCGCGAGAGCTATTTATCCCTATATATATACATGTAAGTAGACTCCGAGGGCCTGACCCTCCCGGGCGACTCTCCTCGCGAATTCCGCAAGATTGCCGGCGTCGCGGACTCGATAAGTCCGCGCCTATTCAGCGGTACTCGAGCGGCTTCGCCTCGTCAGCGGACGCCTCTCGCGCTCTCCTTCTTCGCTCTTTATTAAGTCGGCGGCTAAATCGCCTTTTGCGGCCGCGAGGCTATGATGTTTATATACGCTGCAGACAACAGGCAGCCCGTCAAATCTAATAATGCGGCCGCGTAGGAAGCCCGGCCGCGACGCGCATATATAATTCGCGATGAATTTCGCCGCCTCTCGTCTCGGTAACGGCAGCCAGCTGATAAGCACAGAGGCACTGGATGAATAAACGAGATAACGAGGCGGAGGCGCTCGCGGGTAAAAGAAATGAAAGGAAAGCAGAGAGGGGCTGGAGGAGCAAGTCGCCGAGCGGTATATTACGGAGTATTTTTGCATTCTATAATTGGCTCGCGATGCGGGCTTGGGCTATTGGGACGGGGTGTGCGATAATTAACAATGAGGATGTCGGGAAAGTAGGTTATTGCGGTGTTGCGTCTGCAGGTGAGAAGGTTTTTCCGACGGAGAAGTTCCGAGGAGTCGCGTGTATTATGGCGCTTTTTGTAATCAGAGTGAAATGTGTAGATATCGTTTTAGCGAAATTCGGTGATATCCTTGCGCTTTGGAGGACGCGCTATACTGTTATATACAAATCCTACTGCGAGACAAGAAACGAAAAAGATTCGTTGAAAGGAATGCATTGTGTATCGTGAGATGAAAAAATTTTATGCCAGCTAAATGCACGACCTGTACAGTAAATATAGTGTTATTATTTATCACAGAAATGTTCTATGAATTTTCTCAAAAATTTCAGACGCAATGATAGCCTTTCCGCGTGAAAAGGGTTGCCCTTTATACCCACATGTGAATTACACGTATGCTAGATGTTGGATATATTACATTTACGTAAATATACATATTCATTACAACCAGCTAATTTTCATGCGTTCTCGCACTCTATAATGCTCTCTTTGCATATAGAATGAAATTAATTTCACTAAAAAAGTCAAAGAAGTGAATTCTTCGGTTATCGCGCACAGCCGCAGCCCCGAAGCACCCAACTCCACCGAGACACATTCGTTTATTATCTTCCATCGGAAATCGCTTCGGCATCAGTCCCAAACTGCCGGCGAGGAAGCGGCCTCCGCGAAAAGCGCGCGAAAACCGCGTAAATGAACGAGCGCGCGGCCGTTAATTTCATTCGCGTGATCGCGAGAAAGACATTAAAGTCGCGCTTATGGCCCTTATCTCCGAGCCGCCGGCGGACGACCGAGCGAGAAGCTTGCGTTGCTGCACGCAATCTCTCTCCTCTCTCTCTCCTTCTCTCGGCCGTCTTCGCGTGTCATTAGTTCTGCGAGAAGAACGAAAGGAGATGAGAAAAAAAGAGGAGAAAGGCCGCGCGAGATTTCGCGCGAGAGGTCCGCTGCATTATTCATGCGCCGGAGAAGGAGAGAAGCAGAGAGTGGAGAGCGAACGAGAAGGCGCGAGTGCGCGGGATTTATCGTCGCGGATATTTAAACCGTCGCTGATAGGTTGCGTTGCTGTGCAGCGAGACCGACGTCGCGGCTAATGGATTGTTTAGGCTGTGCTCGTACTCGGCGCCTCTTTCTCGGTTGCCGCGAAAAAATGAGCTCGACGAAGCTACAACTATTAAGACGCGGAGATGAGGAGCAATTAACATTCAATTGGCGAGCGCGGACGACTCGAGGGCGATTTGCATATCGCTTCATTTATAGACGATACCGCGCGACGGCTGCGCTCTATTTTCGTCGGCGAGCGATATTTCTTGGTAAATCATCCCGCGTTGGTAAAAACAGCGGGTGTACGTCCATTAAAGCTTCATTTGCTTTTCATCCTCTGCTCCGCTCTCTGCGTCTACAAGGCTTCTCGATTACACTTTTGCACATCGATAAGTCTTAGACGCGTCTATACGAGACGACCCCGATGGCGCTCGATTGTTTCTCGCATAATTTTCGCGACACGCTAAAGAGCTTCGCGAAACGAAACTTATAATACATAATGGACTCTCTGCGTTGGAAAAACGCGCGGCGCCGTGTAACTTTCCATTTTAATTCATCGGCGAAGTTTTTAACAAGGCAATTCATAAAGCTTTATATACCTGCGGGGGGGAGTCCCTTTAATCGCGCGCGCGCCGCCATCGATCCCCAAGCATTCGTCTATCGCTAATCTTGTTCGGCTATCACTTTGGCACAGACGGTAAGTTATAGCGGTGTGCGCAAGAGGGACGGCTTAACTTTTCTAAATACGCGAACGCGCGTGCTTTTTTTTCTTCCTCGAGCACACACTCGCAGACGCGGCGAGAAGTTTGCGGATCCCTCGTAAAATATATCGCCCCGAGATCTCGACTCTCCCGGAGAGAGAGAAAGAGAGAGCGTTTGCACATCCGCGATTTGTACACGCGGATATTTAAAAAAAAAGAGAAGAAGAAGAAGGAAAAAAAAATGACTTGTACAAAGAGATAATGGCAGCGCCCTGTCTTCGTTCCCCGTAAGGAAAACAAGGATGCGAGCAGAGGAGCTTAGAGCTCCTTTCCGCAAACAATATTTTCCTTTCTCTCTCTCTCTCTTTCTTTCTCGGCGCACCATTCCCGGGAAGAAAGTGGAACGGAGAAACGACGAGGGAAAATCGACTGGCGAGCTAATGACACGAAACGGGCCCGTATAGTGCAGCGCACCGCAGCATCGACACGGCTGCTTATACAGTCTTCTCGCGTGAGACCCCCCCGACGACTCCTCCACCTCGACGGATAAGGCAAACAGCTGCGCTCGTAAAAAGCCGAACGGAACGAGTATTTCGCGCGCGACGGAGTCGGCCGTTGAGGGAGCGAGAGAGAGAGAAGCGCCGGGGCACGAGGCGCTCGTTTGGGAAAGAAATTTGAATTTTTTTTTCCGCGAGTCGTCGTCGTCGTCGTCGTCGCCGTGCTCTGATACGAGGTCGGAGAGATAAAGGGAGGGAGAGAGAGAGACGTGTAATTGCGTTGCGTGGAATTCGGGGGGCGCTACTGCCGCTGAGAGGAAGAGCGAGCGCGAGCGCCGAATACAAATGCCGCCCTTCGCGGGGGACTTGCCGCTCGTTTTTCTGGCTAATGGCTGCCGGCGTTGCTCTTGAAATGCGCAGCTCTTGGCGAGAGAGAGAGAGAGAGGCTGGAGGGACAATGGGGTGATGCAGGAATCGTTAGCGGCCGGGATCGTATTATTGAATTGCCTGGCTGGAAGAGTGATGCGTGAGTTTGTTGCTCGTGTGTGTGATTGGATCTCGGGGATGATTATGCCGAAGCATGCGAGTGTTTTACGGTCAATAGTTTCGTTTGGTGTGGAGAAGGAGCTTTTCGGTATGAATTTCGAGACGCGAAATTCAGCGGTCTCGGTGGATACGGCGCTCCGATTGAATGGACGAGCTTCTTTTGGGATTTTCATTATTTCTTACGGCAATGCGATCCCGCCGGTGCGTGAGATTATTCACGTCGAAATTGACAAGTAACTTAAGAATTAACGAACTGCAATAAACGAGATTTTTTTCGAAAGATTTAACGATTTAATTCTTCTGTAATTTTACTGTTTTACATTTCGCGCGCAGGAATTTCAGCGACGTCGTTACGGGAAAAGAAAAATATTTATCTGGGACGGTCAAGCATTGCTTAATCGGCTATTCGATTATTGATTTTGTGTACATGCGCATTGTGTATGCCGAGCACACTTTGATCTAAGATTCGCTGTGATAAAATATTCCATTATCGAGCTGCAGATAGAGCGCGAGATTAAATTTGGAAAGCGTCGAAGCTCACGACGCGTGACACACTCGAAATATTTAGCGCAAAACTGTCACATTTATACTTGTTATTTCCGTAACTGTATACGCTCATTTTTCGTCGTCAGGTATAATAATGCCGTTGTGCCGAGCGGAATTACAATACGAAATTATTCCGCGCACTATGCGGACGAAGCGGATGGTTCAACCTAACAAGAAACATCCGAACTACTCCAGAAAGTTACGAGACCGTATACATAGCGCAAGTGAGTAAGTCATCTCGTGCTATTTACAGTTAATTGGCTCTTTCGACTCTGCGATTAAACAGCTCGGAGTTGACGTGAAAAATAATCTTTCGGATCACTCGCTGGAAATATCAATTCTGAAAAGGCCACATTGTCTTGAAATGGCCGTATCTGGGCATTCGACTGGAATAAAAGAAAAAAAAGCTGGAAATATCGATTTCGAAAACACTCGTTCGGATAGCGAGAGCTTCCCCCCCGAGGCGCAGCCAAGGAAAGTAATTAAACGACCTAAGCGGATGCGCCGCGAGAATTTTTCAAAGTCCAGAATCGATAGTCCGGATGAGTAACTCTTCGTGAATAGCATGTTTTATTTAACGTTTCTCGCTTCCTTTACAATTTTTTCCAACTAGCCAGTCTATTGTTCTCGACTCTCTCTCTCTCTCTCTCTCTCTCTCTCTCTCTCTCTCTCTCTCTCTCTCTCTAATAATGAAAAAACAATCGATCGGCCACTGAGGAAAACAAATACGCCACTCGATACCAGCGGACAAGTCTTAACCGGCAGTGACTCGTGCGGCTCAAGGTGTTGCTTATCGCGCTCTATACACCTGATACCCCGATTCCCTTTTCTACCCCCTGCCCAGCACGAGCCTCTATACACGAAGCGATTTGTCTTCGATCGCGGACAAATTGCTTTTGCCACTGGGTTCGCTTGGCTCTCCTCGCGTGTGTATATGTGGGCTTACACCGATGGAACTTGGCGGTGTAGCTCGAAAGAATACCATGAGAGAAAGAGAGAGAGAGAGAGAAAGATTTTCCCGCGGGATTACAACGCCTCGAGGCGAGACTGGACTCGATGTGTCCCTGTGTACTGCTGTATACAGCCTCGCTCGTTATTTTAAGGTTGAGAGGCCGGATGGCTTGTGGACTCCGGGTTATGATGAGCTTTTCTTCCTCTTTTTCTTTCTTCAAGGGGGGGGGGGGCGGCGAGCGGTGGGATTCAATTTTTTTTTTCCTAGGGGTAGATTTTGAGGTCGGAGGCTTGATTGCGGGAAAGCTGGTGCGGTTTCGCGGAAGGGCTAAACTGCTCTATTTTTAGAGGATACTCGCGAGAGCCGAGGGCAGCGCTGTACGCGGAGCGAAAAGGGGGTTGGGGGTTTGAAAAAAATCGTATTTTTTCTAATTAAATTTCCCTCGCTCCGCGCTTCTTTCTTTCGCCGTTATACGGCCGCGCTTATAACGGCGCTATTTTTATTTCGGCAAAATAAAAATCTCAGCCGTTGTGTATAGCGCTAAAAATTTTTTATTTTTCGCGTTATGTACACACACGCGCACGCAAAGTATGTCCATTTTAAAATGCAGCTACACGGATGGGGTTTTTCTCGCGCATTCGAATGAAGCTCCCGCGAGGGGACGGGGGGGGGGGGGTGAGGAGCTCTATGCCAGAGGAATTGCGCAATAATTCCTAGGTACACCCGACGCCGAGGTGTAGAAACTGGGATTAAAATTTCGAATGAATAAACATGAGTTTATGCGAAAGAGAGAGAGAGCGGCCCGCGCGCAAGTAGAAAAAGCCGAGACGCGTCAGACGCTTGGATTACGCTGAATTTCTTCTGTGCGCGCGCTCTTTTGTGTACACGATGCCGTTCGCTTGTATGCCGTCCTTTTAATTTCAAACATTTCATATTGACTTTCTCTCTCTCTCTCTTCCTCTCTCGTCGACTAGTTATGAAAATAACTCGTCCGTAACTATTGCGAGCGTGTATTGGAAGAGTCGAGAGCGTCAATACGCGCGAGGCAGCGATTTATTTTCAATTTGTTTTATTCCACCTTGTATTAACAATACCTGAATAAAAATTAATTATTCCCGCAATTCTAAAAAAAGGATCTATCGCGATCAAAATTCAATTTCGCGCCGCAACCGCTCCAACCGCTCAATCGCGGACGAACGTAACGCTTTGATCCGTTAAACCCCTCCTCCCTCCCCCCCTAAAAAAAAGAGAAATCTAGAAATCACATCCTCTCCCCATCCAATTTCAATTCCCTTATCAACCCCGCCGTTAACGCGCTGTCCACATACACAGAGCGAGAGACACGCACAAGCGAAAATAGCGCGTCGCTGTCTGTCCCATCAATCCTCCGGAAACGTCGGACTTTCTCAACGGCGATATTCGCGGCAACTGCGCGGGACACGATGGTACACGTACAAAACGACACAGAGAAGCTTTTATATATACGTCTGGCGTAGTGTTTCGCAGCGCCGTGAGCTACAAGATACTAAAGGCAATTTTAATGTCCGACACCGCGAGAACTCGGCGAGAGAGCTGCGCGCAATTAAGTGTCAAACGCAGGTCGTAATCGTAAACCCTGCTCCCGACATCAATTCCGAAGTAAAGCCTCGGGGGGACGGGTTCGTAATATTCTCCATGCGCATATCGCTACGTACAGTCGCGTGCAATCGCTGTTTTGCTACTCACAAGAAATCGTTTGGCTCGCGTTGCGGCCCACGACAACAGCCGAGGAACAGCAGCAGCAGCAGCGGCGGCGACGACGAGTTGACTACATGACGAGCAGCCGGAGACGTCGCACCAGGTAACCGAAGGCAGAGGAGAACAAGCGAGTCCCCTCGGGCGTCGCACTCGCGCGGACAGTCGATCGCAGGAGGAGGAGAAAATAAGATTCAAGTGGCATCGCCGCAGCGGCACATGTGCAGCCGTAGCAGCAGCAGCAGCAGCGCGTCGCTCTCGAGGAGGGAGAAAGCCGAGGGAGAGAGGGTGTGGGGAGCGCGCGCACGAGCCGCGTCGCTCGAAGTGCGTGTCGGGGCGCGGACTGAGCCGTGGAGAGCCTCGGCAGAGCGCGCTACCCCCCTCGGAATGCCGCCGCCGCGAGCGAGCGAGCGAGCGAGCGCCACCTTCTTGAGCCCGATCTCTCGCTCTCCCACCCGGCTGCGCGCGTTGTCTTCTTTCTCTCCGGGATATGATTCTTTCTTATTTTTCCGCTCTCGCGCTATGTCTGTGTGTGTGTATTGCTGCGGGGAGAGCTTTTCTCTCGCTCTCTGTCTTCGAGGGGGGAAACGCTGTGCTGCGTTCCTCGCTGCCGCGCGTGGAGTGTTGCGGCCTCTCGCTCGATTCGTCTTCGCGGGCGGGAGTCGTCGAGAGGGATGATTTGGGGTGCTGCTGCGGGGGGGGGGGCGTGTGTTTCTCGGGCGATGTTGCGCGATTTTGCGTGGATGCGCCGGATTATTCGCTGCGGGGGGAAGAGAGATCATCGGGCTCGGAAGAGTCCAATTGAATGCCTGGATTTGACGCTTTTGACTTTACGACGAGAGAAACGATCGTCTTTCGTGTACGCGCGTGGAGGCCGGGAAGATTACGCGGAGCTTTGGGAAAGTTAAATCCGCGTGCGGATGTAAACTGGGCGAAGTTGGCGCGCGAGGAGACAAAGTATGATGGGTGTGTGCGAGCAAGGCAAATAAATAGAAACCGAGCGGGAGTCGCATAAACCGATGCGCGCGTGTAAAGTGAGATTAGCGTTAAGAAGCAAATAAAGTAGAATTTAAGCAAACGAATGTAAACAAAGTTTTGAATTAGTAACCGGACGCGAGAGGAGAGTTTTGTAAACAGCAGTTGACAGAGCAGAATCACAGGGCTTTGCAAACGGGTACAGAGAAATGCAAACAAAAGCGAAAATCATGAACCGATATTCATGGTGTGGAATTGATTAACGCAGTAACGTATGAACATAAACGCGAAATCTGGTAAACAAATGTAAAACGCGCAAGCTGATGTTGTAAAAGATGAAGCAAGAATAAAAAATTCAAAAATTATACATTTTATTTTTAAATATTTCAAGTATAACGAGACGTTAAAACAATTCGTTTAATTGAAGAAAAACATTTTTACTTTAAAGCTCCTACTATCCTACTAAAAGCTCGTTGAATTTTGTAAACTGTATTCCTTTGCTGACAATCGTTGTTTATTTTTAGCGACACTCTATTTAAATCGCACAATTTTAACGAAGAGGGTCAGCATCTAGTCGGAAAGCTATCGAGAGATATACAAAAGAACATCATAATATATTATCCCATTATAATATCCAGCGACAAGCTCATGGAAATAATTATTCATAACGCAGTCAACCGGTCCTCCATTCAATGCACGAGCTATTTTCAAGCTTCATCTCGAATTCTAGCGGAAAAAACGACCATCCCCCCCCCCCTCTCACCCCAGCAGAGCTCTAATTTCCTTCCATAAA
Source organism: Philotrypesis tridentata (assembly GCA_018906965.1). Classification (NCBI taxonomy): domain Eukaryota; kingdom Metazoa; phylum Arthropoda; class Insecta; order Hymenoptera; family Pteromalidae; genus Philotrypesis; species Philotrypesis tridentata. The sequence continues at coordinate 4,743,130 of JACCIB010000009.1, read as the reverse complement.
TATTTGATCCCATCGAGAATGTAACGAACGTAAATAGAAAAAGGCGCGGCTGTAACGAAAGGCTGAATGGGGGAGCAATATTTACCCCCCCCCCCTCCTCCCATCTCCCTCGCCACCCTCCGTCCCCATCTCTTCTTCGGATCGCCTTGCTTTTTCTTTTTATCTCTGTTTATTTACTCGACGCTATCGCTCGTCGCCCGCTTTTTCTCATTCGCGCTCGCGCACACTCGATGCTGATGCAGCAGCTCTTTACTTCGCGTCGTCTGCAATTTCTCAGTCACGCGACGACGACGGCGGCAGCGGCGTTTATTTAGCGAAATATCGTAAAATACGGGGGACACACAATCGTGCAAGTCATCGTCGCTCGTTATTGACGTAACGACGAGGCCTGCCGAGGGAAATAATGAATAATATTGAGTGTCTATTCTCTCTTTTTTTTCTAGGGACAGAGAGATAGAGAGAGGGTGGGGAGGAAGCAATTTTTTTTCAACAAGTCGAGAAATAATTACGGCCTCTCTCTCTCGCGATACGAGAGCTATAGCGGGTTAACGATGCCCCGAACAATTCGCAAGAGACTTTGATTAAAAGCGAATTCAGGGAGATGCGATGCAATTTCGAACTCGTTGCAACTCGCCTCCCGGCTACGTTCATTTTTGGCCTCGGAAACTGCGCTCCGCTACCGCCACCTTTGACGCGTACGCGCGCCACGTGCTTGAGCTAACGGGATTAGCCGCTTTTAATTGAAAGCATCGCTCGAGCAAGTTGCGCGCACTTATACTGCTCTTTTGCCCGCTGAATCGACTGGAAGCTCGAGAGACGGAACGCGCGTGGATTTTGCGATGCGAAGATGCGAGCCGATCGAGTCTCCAAAATAAAACATCGTCGATGGACTTTGGTATTGGTACAGTCGAATGGGCTTTGAATCTAGATTATTTTACGGTAAGTCGAGAATAAAATCCAGATTCATTTTTCAAAGGCGCTGGCGCGCATCTCGCACGATGAGTAATACAACTTTAATTTTGCTCTTTACTTAAAATCTAGATATACCCGCCCATGACTAGGTGTCAGAAGAGCAAGATTTATGGCATTGAGTCGTCTCTTAAACGCTCGCGCTCCACATTTCCTTTAATTTACTGCTCGCTGGGGCCGGCAAAAAAGAAAAGATCTTCACTATACGCAAGAAGCGACGCGATATAAGAGCTATAACTGTACCGTTTCTTCGAAAATTCGCAAAATCTCAAAAAATCGTCCGCGCACAGCGCGCCAATGCCAAGGAACTCGGAAAATATAATATCTCGCGCATATCGAAGAGCTTCCGCCGTTGTGCCGGTAAGAGGCTGCCCCGTCAGCGTGTCAGTAGATAAGAGACGGAACAGTGATCCCTTCTATATACGTATTCGTAAAAAAGAGAGAGAGAGAGAGAGAGAGAGATAATCGTCGCCCGCACGCGCGGCACTTTCTTTATCTCCCGCGCGAGGATTTACTCCATTTCCGAGGATTTTTCCGGTCTTTTCTCAATCCCACTTTTGTCGGTCGACTCGATGCTTGTCGCTCCCGATGCTCTCGTATTATTCACGCGAAATCGGGATCGCGCGAGAGACTGCAGCGTACGTACGAAAAAAAAAACGTCGACACAGAGGCACACATCCACCTGTCAATAAAGTTCACGTGCTGCGTATCGCCGACGGTAATGACGAAATCGTTCGAACTCGAAGATAGTCGCGTAACGGGAGCCTAACGTCAGCGATGGGAAATTCCAATCTCTCGCGCAAGAGTGTGTGTGTGGGGGCGAAGACCCGATGAAAAATTGAGAGACAACGAAAGGAGGTCTCGGTATCCCAGAGCTCCCCTCGTCTTTACGACTCGTCTAATTCCCAATGAAGCGTGTCTCGATTATTCACGTCCGGTCTGCGGGGCGAGGCTGTGCACAGCTGCGAAAGGGGTTGTCGACCTTGACCGGCCGTCGAAGAAAAGCGCAACAAACCGGAGGGCTGCCGCGTACGTGTAAGGATACAACGTCTCGGGGGACGAATTCGCAAGTCTCCCCGGAAGAGATGAGAGGCCCGGGTTCTTCCCGCGCGTGCTTTCATTTATCCAGCGATGTAAGCGCGGTTCAGCTGGCTGAGTGGAACGAGGCATAAAATTCGAGGTGTTTCGCTTAACGTCGGGGCAGGTGTGCTACGCAAGGCCAGCTATCCCGGATCGACGTACGTTCACCGTATTTTTCACGAGCGCGAGATGTATATTCGAGATTTTACGGCGAGATAAACGGTATTTTAATGAGATGTGTAGTACGCATTGGAAACGACGAGCGTTTGACGACATTTTTTTTTATAGACACAAGGAGAGTACGACGAGGTGCTTGCTGGCTTATCTTAATTTCGACGATCGTTAAAATACGAAGCCGCAATCTCGGCGCGATACGTCGAGGCGCGTAATTGATGAGCCCGTACGGTTAATGACAGGCTTAATCCGAGTTTGGCGTGCGCGATTTCGGGCGAAGACGTTTCGTGATGGTGGGGTGGGGGGGTTGTACGCGAATAGTTGGAATCAAATTGCTGGGCTGACTTTTCGTCTTTGGCGGCGTTTCCCCGCGAGAGTCGGAGAGGCGAAGTGGTAATCCAGTTAGAAAGTGTTGCGCGTTAGTCAGCCGGTTACACTCCGCAGACTTGTAACAGATGGTAAACATGGAGGTTTTACTTCGTTAGCGCTGGCGACTTAAAGTTTGATTTGGTTTTTCGGGGGATTGCGGCTGGGAATGCTGGAAGGTGGAGTGACTGTTAGAAGGATGTATTAGTTTTAATGAGGTTTGCGAGTGTGCGATTTTGTTATTGCAGATTTGGATGCGGACGGATGAATTCGAATGTCTGATAAAGTAGTTTTGGTGTGAAGTAAATTTTGATGATTCTTGGCATTTTTAAAAATTATCTGTTTGTTACACTTTATTTATGTATACGTTATAAAGCATTGAAATACTAATTTCTAAGATTATCATTTCCGAGATAATCATAAATGTTTGGTACTGAATGGGTCGGTGCAGCACTTCATTGCAATGGATGTCAAGGTAGTGGAGTAGTTTGCTATGATCGTTGAGATGTATTCCGAAGCAGTTATCTAAAGCCATAGCGACTGCACCTCTTACAGCATCAATCAACTTGATCTTGATCTTGTTAAAGATGACATACATTTTCGATCATTTACCATAATAAAGAAATATCTGTCTACATTACACTCCTAAAAATATTATATAATTTGTGCGCTGTATAATCTTACAAATTAATGATACAGACACCCTGACAAAATGTAATACAACTTCCGGAAAAAGTCTTTCTCTTCTCGTATGAGATTATATTCCATGCCCAGATAACAATATTTAAAACTCGAGAGGTGTATCGACAGGACAGAAATAAACTCGTAATTCTTCTCTTCCTTCACTATTTCTGTACAACAGGGAGAGAGCATTTCTCTGAAAATGAATCTTGAATTAATAAACGAAGCTCTCGATCGATCTCGAATCTTTGCTGTACAGTACAGGGGCAAACAAGTCGACCATACCTCACTTCATCCTTTCTATGAATATTCGACGATGTACTCACATTCGCTGATGGAAAAACCAGCTGTAACCGAATAATATTCAATTATCAGAGATTATTTGATTCAACTGGACTATCGAATTAGTGGAGTACGATGCTGATGTTCTTAGACAATTCTCTTTGTTATTCAGCTTGAATTATCCCCTGCTTGAGAAAAAGCGTCAATATAGGACAGGAATATAAGGATGAACAGACAGAATATTTCTGACGAGAAGACGTCGTAATATGGGCTTTGCAGGATCCCAATTTACAACTTAAAGCTTGGCAAAGAATTTCAAGAAAAACAGCTACAACTTTACACTCTGGGTAAGGAAAGAAGACTTCGTTCAAGCGCAAATCGCGACGATTACCCAACTGAAATTGCGAAACGAGGACGAGCCGAGGAGTAAAATGCGATTTTTTTCATTCTCACATTTAACTCCCGAGAAACTTTTGAGCGCTCCTTAATAATGAAAATGAAAATTCACCCATTTCATTCCACCCTTAAAATTTTCAAATTTACCGCCACCCTTAAGCGCCACCGCGCATCAAAATACACATCGCGCTCCTTCGCGCGGAGCAAAATTCATGAGTACCGAAACTATCTCCCAAATTAAAAAAGCCGCTCTCTCTCTCGCTTGCAATTCACCGAGAACCGCGAAAGTGCATCCATCTCAAGATGAGAGAGAGAGAAAGTATGTGCCCTTTCTCTAGTGGAAGGGAGACTACTTCTCGGTCGAAAACGTGCGCTCTCTCGACTCAGACCAGCATGAAAACGCGTCCCCCTTTCGCGAAAGCCGATGGGGAAGTCGATCGGAGTTTTTTTTTTCAAGCCGAGAGCAGATGTCCTCTATTGGATTTCATATAAATGAAAAGTGGGCAGGTCAATCTGACGGACGAGCTTTGGGTTGGTTGGAGCCTTTACGAAAATGATGGGGGATCTCGTTATCTCTGGCGTGAGTTTAATGAATTGGGGGGTGGGGGGGGGGGGCAGCTGCGGCAGGGAATAAACGATTTTGATGTTAAATGTTCTTGTTATTTTTGGAAAGGCTATAAGAGAAGATTTATTTGCGGAAAAGTTGAAGTTTCACTAATTGGTCGACATTGTGGTCGAATTATTTGCTTTGCTAATTTCGCGAACGCAAATTACAATAATTATTGAATATGCATTTCGGCTCTTTCGTAAACAAATAATGCGTGCCATTGAGAGCGATTTATTGAATTGCTCTGTATCGAGTTCGACGCGAATAAATTTGCATAATCAGTTGCCTCATCAATAAAGATTCGCGAGGAGGGAATGAAAATTTTTGCATTTCTTCTCCTTCGTCTCCGATAACGCGTCAAAAGACTTAACGTCAAACGATTACGCATTTATCAGTGAGGTCCACTCGTTTACTAATTATTTCCCGTTCTTTCGTCCACAATTAAGAACGCATTCCCAGAAATAAAGATGTAAATCGGCGAGTGCTAGAAACTCACGCGTCCCCCGCAACAGGCAATACGAGCATCGGTGCCACCCCCGGCGAAATACCCCCAACTTCACACCCAGCCAACTGCTAATTAAGTGTTAATTGGATGGCTGCTCTTTCTCCTCCTCCTCCTCCCGGCGCTCGAGACAACGGCGCGCTATTAACGGGAATCGATGATAGAACTGCAAGTAGCAGCGGAAATAATCGAGGCCACCATGTATTAATGCTCGCGCGCTCCAAGGCTCTTTCTCTCGTCTTCTCTCGTCCGCCTCGATGGAGATTGTACCGTCTATAACAGGATTTTCCAAGTCGCTCGCGTCGAAAATACTTGCGCTCGCTCCCTCTCCTTTTCCTTCGTCGATTCGTCTGTCGCGGGGTGGCTATAGACACCAGCGCTTCGCTCATGTAAATTACGAATCAGGTCAGGCTGAGAAACCTCTTGATTGTGCAGGCAGCCGTGAGAGAAAGAGGGAACTTGTCTTCTTGTGTCTCGGAAATTCGGGTTAAAATTGACGGCTAGCTGGCACTAAATTATTCGCCGGTCCGACGATAATGTAGCACCGGCTCTCGAGGCTCGAATTAAAAAATTCGCGCTGAGGCGCCGTGGCTATATATATACCGGTGTAATTTATAACGCAGAGACAGCGGGATCGACGAACATGCAAATTACGAGGAGGTACAGGGGTTTTCGGTGTCTCGTGCATCGATTTAAACGTTGAATACTTGAGCGGCGGAATATGTTCTCCTTACAAATTTCGCGGACAACGTGCCGGGGATTCGAAGCTCGACTGTGATGTGGCTTTGTTAAAAAAAGAGTGCACCGCCTGACTGGGTGTAATAAACGCAGAGTCGCGACCTCATCATTTACAGTTTCAACTCGTATTTCTTCTGTCTCCCTCACTCTGGCGCTTATCGATATTAACGGCACACTTGCGCACACGTCAGTCGCGCGATGCCATATCCCAAATAAGTTCTTTCTTTTTGCGCGAAGCAGGGGGTTGTGCTCTATCGCTGTGATGTAGAATTTTCTCGACGCACACACGTAGAGAATGAGAGAGAGAGAGAGAGATTACAGAAAAGGGTCACGTTTTTGCGTCTTCTCCGCGTTTTTGATGTGTGTGCCACGAGAGTATAAATAGCCGTTTTCTTTGTTATACGAGAGACCTTTTGTAGCTAGCCAGAGCGTGTATCGTGAAAAATATTACTTACTTTTTTAGGCAGAGATCAGATTTACGACGCATCGTCAAAGCGATGTCACAGTAATTACGAGTTAGTCCCTCCCTCTTATCGCGAAAAAGAATCTATCTCGGAACTTTTAAAAAATCCGCGCTACTCTTTCGCTCTCGTTACGTATATATTTATGCGTCCCGAGCACCTCATTTATAAGAGTCTACGAGTCTATACGTCAGTATATCGACGAGCCGTAAAGTTGCGATAGCCGTAAAGCGCGAATATTTGATTCGGTAACTTTCGAGGTAATTTCAATGCAAATTTCGCGGTCCGAATCGATCGATCGATCGCCACGTGTTTACAGAGAGCATGTGGCATTGGGCAGACTATTGTTTAGACGCGCGTCGCGTCGGGGGTCTCTGTATACGGCCGATTTAATTAAAAACAAAGCTGCGGTTCTGCCGTGGAGATATTGAGAGACGAGACTCGCGAGGAATCGCAGGGGTTATGATAAATTATACTGTTTTGACGCTCTCGTTTTTTTTCTTCGTGTCGAATGCGGCGCGCAAGGAGGAAGAAGATTAAATTTTTCCATCCGGAATTCCTCGAGTGCCTCGCGCATCGAATTCTTTTCTTTCTATTTCTCTCTCTCTCTTACTCGCACTTTGTAAAGGAGTATTACCGCGAGCTTTCGCATAAATTGTTGCGAAGAAATTCGTTTGTTAGTGGAAAAGTTAATTTCCTTGTGCGCAATAAATGCAGGAATACCGTAGTAACTTCATTGAAAGTAAAGTTTCGTAATGTCTGCTACTGTTTTAATTTCGTTAAATGATTCTTATTTTTGGATGAAATTCTTATTTTGCTATGCAAATTCTATAGATATTAATAATCGTATTCTTAAAACTCCTTAAATTGAAGATATTAATGAATTCTTACAAAAATGTAATATTGTAATAAATTACTTGTACAACAAACTTCATACGTGTTTATTAACGAGCGTTTTGTACATCCATAATTTAAAGCGCTTCCATTCTCCGTGCGTCTTCCATATTTCTCGTAATCTTCGCCAAGTTAGAAAATCCTAATTTCTGAGTCAGTGTATTCCATGCGCCATCAAAACAATTAATTTACCCACTAACGATGTTTATTCATGCACACCAATTCGCGCTTGGAAATTATATAATAGATCGCACACAATTACGCGCGCGCTGAAGCGAATCCGTCGTCTCATAACCGAGAATTCCTATTGAAACTACATAGGCAGATTAACTATATCTTAGCTCGAAAAGATGCATCAACGTAGAAGTTTAATCGAGTCTCATAAAATTAGATCGCTAAGTACTTCTTATTCAAGAAATGTAATAATATAATTGTAGTATATTAATCCGAATGGATCGATTAAATGACGTCCTGTTCCACAAACGTGGATTAATTCTTTATTTACTCCTTTGATCCCGATTTTCTCTGGAACAACTGTTTCCTGAATCTATATACTTGTAACTGCGGCTCTTAAACTTTATTAACGTCGATTTTTCCGCGAAGCGAAATGAGAGCTTGACATTCCTGGATTTCCGTGGAAAACTGGCAGATAATAAGTGTAATAATATTCCTTTAATTCCTTTCAAATTTATTACTTGCCTCGTACAACATTCATTCGCTCGGAGAAATAAAAAATTCGTGCTTCTTGGTAGAGTCCGGCCAAACGGCGTTATTTTTAGTATTTAAATAAACGGAAGTTTTATCAGATGATTTTTTATTGAACTTTTGTTAATCGATACTTTATCTTCCAGTCACTTATCATCCGGTATTTTAACTAAACTTATCCGGCTGCGGGACAATAGTTTCGGAATTTTATTTTTTCGCGCGACACCGAGAGCACACAATATCAATCGCAAAATCAACACAATATTTTTCCAGTTTTTAGTTCCCGAAATAAATTTCGATGAAACAAAAACACCCTTATCTATCCACCAAAAAAAAAAGAAAAAAAATGTATTTCGATAAAACGAAAGCACACTAGCGCGGCACTTTTCAACTTCGCAATCAACCAGCAATCGTCCGATAAATCGAAAGCGCATCTATTACAGCTTTGTACACAACATCAGCGGCGATGAACTCGCGAAAACAAATGGATCCGCAAGCTCGAGCCGAAAAACAAGCGAAATGCAATTTTTCACGTGGCCCAGAGATAGAGAAGAGCTCCATCCTGAGTGGCACTTGCGCGTCGTCGACGGCGTTAAGAGAAGAGCATTTCCTGCTCCTCGGCGTCCTTTTGTCTTCCCCGGCCTGCGCGTTTGCAAATCTTCCGCTCGCGTTTTCTTGCCCGCGCGACAGCCGCGCCGCATTCCCGGAAAAGGCACCGACTTTTTTCACCACCCCTTCGCCCCCCCTCGACTCTTCCCACGGAGATTGATAATGCGTCGTCGCGTCTGTTTTCCCAAAGCTTCATCGATCACGTGCATTATACCCAAGTATCGCTTGCCCGAGAGGCTAAAAGCGCAGCGTATTATAAGCTCTGTTTTTGCTCTCTCTCGAATACACTCGGAATTGGTATATAATGCGATTCCGATGACTCCAATGATAATCCCGCGTGCAAAGCTCTCAACCGGCGTCTGTACACGGCAGAACAGCGGAGCATCCATTCAAATTCGCAAATCTACTTATCGTCCTCGTGATTAATGCCTTCCACTCTCTGCGCTATTAATACCGATAAGTCGAAGCTCGACTCGACCGCGGAAAAATGGCACGAGCCGAGAGAGCCGTACCGACGTATATAGAGAAAGGGAAACTTTAGCAGTCCATTATTTACCTCAAAGAGACTCGGAGGAGAGCCGAAGAGTAGGTACTGCAAAAAGCTTCGGACCAGCGCACACCCCTCTCTATACCTTTAATTCCCACATCGCACGAGTGCTTACAGTTACCATTGTGCCTCGTAGCGTTCGCGAGAGCTCGCGAATTATCGATTGGTCGTCGTCGATGGGGGGAAGAGAAGCTGCTGAGCCATCGCGCTGATAATACGCTTGTACCTGGGCGTCGCCTATTCGAGGTTAAGAGATCCGCGACGGCGTCGAGTGCTGGAGCTCGATGAACTCGGAGCGCCTCTACTCTCGATAATGAAACGCTTTGGAGATACGATCCCTTCTCGGGGCGTATTACGCGAGTCTCCTTCGGCTCGGGGAGAAAGAGACGCAGTCGAGATATGATTTATTCGGCTTCGAGGCGATAAGCCACGATTCGAGTTTCGCGCTCGTCCCTCGTTAATTTTCAGCCCCCTCCCCCCGCGTGCCTGGATGAATAATAGCTCTTATTTGCGACTTTACAGTCTTTTCGCCGATGCGCGCGGCTCTAATAACCGAGTCGGAATTCATGCGTTACGCGATTTCCAGAGGGCTTTACGGACGGCCCGTCTCGAATGATTAATTGGACGAGAGTAAGTGTATTTCTCCTTATATTTCTGCGTATGCGTTTTCTACGGTTACGAAGTTCCTCGCGATACTACGCCATTACACGCAAGAGCTCACTTAATTGGATATACGCGTTTGCTCGTCTTACACCGACGACGACGACGGAGACGGCGGGCGCGTTTGAAGCTTCCGCGCAGCCCTTTGTACCGCGTTTTCACGTGATATATATACTCGCAAAGTAATTGGCTTACGACATGACGTCGATCCGATTCGCGGCACAACGCATTGTAATAACGGTACACGGCGTATATACCGTCGACCGTAAAGGAGTAAAACCCACCCCCCCATCCCCTGTTTTTTTTCTTGCGCAATAACTCGGCAGCAGTTGGGATCAGAGTCGGCGAGAGCGAAGGAAAAACTTTCTTCTCGAAGAAAAACACAGTCGGCGGGAGGGGGGGGGGATTAGAAGTGCGCCAACTCTCGGGGTATACAGTCCGACCGAAGCGCTTCTCCGCCGCTAATCCGGAGCGATGGTAAATGGCCGCTAATTGGAATGATAAATCGGTCCTTTTGGCGTGAGAAAAATCGAGAAAAATCCTCGCGTCGAGCGGGATACAATGAGCTTCTGAAAACGCGGGGCGTAGATTGATACTCGCGATTTTTCGAGGGACGCGCGAAAATGAAATGAATTTACTGCGCTTTGTTTTGAGAAAGAGAGAGAGAGAGAGAGAGAGAGAGAGTTGTGTAGCTTTTTTCGATTTTGGCCCGATGCCCTTACTTTTTTTGGGATTCGGGCCGGTAATCGAATCGTTAGTCACGATGATTGGATGATTTTTCAGGTGCGATAGCAGGCGATATTGATGAGCGTAATTGGTGGAATCAAAGTCAAGATCTACGATGATTCATATATCAAAATGGATCTTTTTATTTTTGTGTCATTGTTTCGTTCGTACGTATACGGCCGATTACGTAAAAGTCGATAAAAGTAAGTTCCACAGGAAAATAATATTTTACGATAATGGAAATATACATCCCATTGTATAATATTCCATAATGCCTATTCGCGTTTCTGATACAGCGAAAAATGATGTGCTTAGCAGTATTGCACAACGAAATAAATATTCGTTCCAAAAGAAATAGCAAAGTTGATGCTTCAAATAATTGCAGGCTTCCCTTTTGGAATTCCTCAGCTGCTCGGCACATCGAATTCTTTTCTTTCTAATTATTTCTCTCTCTCTCTCTCTCCCTCTTCCTCCCTCGCACTTTCCGACGGAGTATCACCGCGAACTTCCGCATAAATTGTTGCAGAAGAAATTCGTTTGCAAGCGAGAAAGTTAATCTCCTTGAGCGAATAAATGCTGGAATACCGCAGTGGCTTTATTGAGACTAAAGTTTCACTAGCTATATAACACTCTCCTGTTTTAATTTCGCGGGCGACTTTCTTTTCCATTCGATCCGCGCTTTTCTTTTGTGCGGATTATCTTCGAATTAGCCATAAATAAAAGATACCTCCGTAATTTCAATAATTCGCCTCGAGCTATTTATACCAAGGCTCGAAGCGCAATTTCCATAATTCCTCGCTATATACGCATACTCCGAAATCCTAATTTCTCATTAACCATGCGCTAACTATATAATCACGGAACAGCCTCGTTCTCACCTGTTAGTACACGTGTGTCGGCGGCGAAGTGAATCTCTCCCGTCGAAAGCGGAGAGCCCGACGACACCGTCCTATACAATCACACCGAAAAAAAATCATCCATGATTTATAGACTCGTCTTTGGCTTTCTCAACACCGACCCGCCATAATAAGTCTCGCCGACTCTCCGAGTGCGTTTCCATTCATTTTTCTCCATCTCCCACGGAATACAATGCTGTAAACGAAAAGTAATGAACATCTCGCGTGTAATTGATCGAGCGATTTCCCGCTGGATGGACGCACGCACGCATCCAGCCAATTCTTTCATTCGACTCGGCCGACCTCGATAACATCGCCTCTCGCCGTAACGATTATTGTTTCGCAAAATCGTAACTCATACAACTGCGCACGTCTTCGAATTTATACATATATATACCCTGACGGCGATTCCGTCGAGGCGATACGAGAAGCTTCGGACGCGACTGAAGTTCCTCGGAAAACTCAAAAGAAAGTTGTTTGAAAAGTCGAGGCGAAGAGATGCTTGTTCAGGACGAGCTGCTGACGCTCATGTGCCTCCTTCAACGAGCGCGTGAATATGTGCAATAATAGACGTCGGGCGCGCAGTTCGGCTATATAGGTGTGGTACTTCAACTGCTCTCGAAGTTATTGTCTTTCTGTTTTGCGTGACGGGTCTACAGTGTTATCGTGAAAAATGGTGCAATTCCTGCCTCGAGAGGGTCTTGCTTGTGTCGAGAGAAATAATAGTAACTATACGGGCTCGGTGAACTGGAAAGGGACGAGCGAATTGGAGGTTCGACCGACTGCTCGGTTTATCGTGTTTAATAATAATTAATTTGAAATAATCAGTGAAACTATACTAAATAGACGATACGCGTTGTTGTTCCGTGGATTCAGTGAATCCTCGAATTTAATATTATTCTTCGATACTTATTTGACCGAAATAATTCAGTTATAAATGCAACGCGCACAATGCGTCTCATCAGCATTTAAGCGAAGCGAGTAATTTATTTTAATGAAGATCGCAAAGAAAATTCCGCGCAATTAGCTTGTTCTTCGGCAACGAAATCTCATCGATTTTCCAGCGCGCTGACCCATTTTCTCGAAAAAGCGCAAAGTCGCCGTCGAAAACTATACGGAATCTCATGTATTTCGGATGCGAAAAAACGCCCCCTTTGATCTTCCACGACGACTCGAATGAAAGATCAACGTTATTCTTCTATTTCCGAAGCCCCGCGAAACGCGCGCACCGACAATCCAAGCCGCGAACACGTCCGTCATACAATACTCCCGCGTATAACGAAATCATCAATTCTCCACTTGACTGGATTACGCATCAGCTGAACGACGAGCGCAGGCGCGTCCTCAAAATTTCCCGCCGCTAAAATGAGGTTCGCGATAGAAATCGAAGTAGGATTGCTGCCAGAGAGCGAGAACGCCAGGCATCAGCTGAGTTTTGTGCGTTTGTCGAATGTCGCTTTCGGAAATTAGACACTCGAGCACGTACTCGCGGCGCCTCGCACGACTTGTATATTTTGCCGATTGTACGCGTTTGTGTGCTTGCGCGAGTTTGCCACTGTTCTAATGCATTTTCACGTTATATACGTGCACTCGTACGACTTCTAGTACACGAAGTGTTCGAATTCGAAGTGTATTCTCCGGGGAGGGTTTCCCGTCGAGTTTTCCGGAATGGAGGATGCCCACGAGTACATTGATTTGTGCCCATCTACACCATCGTTTAGAGCGCAAAAAACCAAGTACTTGCAAAAAAAATCTGTAAGGGATGAAGTGTTGTTATACGATCAATGCCGTAATAGAGGGAGATGGGAGCGTGGCACTGGATAGCTGGGAAAAAAACCTTTATTTTGCATTGTTATAAAAGTTTCGAAATTATTGCCCACAGCAGTCCATTTATTTAAGTTAAAATTTTTTAAGTGATATAATCGATGAAAACTTCAAATTGTTATTATTGCACTTTCCCCCCACCTAGGGGGATGATGTTTGTTTCAAAGTACTTGTTTTTTTGTGCTCTAAATGTTGTGTATAAGTTTCGGAGGTTTTTCTTTATGGGCACAAATCAATGTATTCGTGGGCATCCTCCTTTTCTGCCAAAGCTCGCGCGATCGTCGTAAGCAACGCAAATGCGTAAAGATTGCGCACGTCCTCGTATACACACATACACATACATACGCGGGCATTATCTTCGCTCCATAATTACAGGCAAGTATCAAGGGTAACAATCGCGAGCCAGTTTATGAACCCCATCTCCCCTTATCACACGCGACTCTACATCCACTGCATAATGCACTGCATTGCCCTCCCCCTCTGCGCGAGCGCGTGTCTCTTAAAGCTTAATATCAGAATTTAATAACCGCCGAGGCTTCGCGCCCCATCCGCGAGCTCTCTCGTGTGTGTGTGTGTACGCGGCGCAGAGAGAAATTTATCCAATGCGCTCTCGGCCGCGCGCGTCGAATAATTTAATCTCGCGCAGCGGCGTTTGTACACTGTGTACAGCCGTCGATGACAAAAACAAGTGAAAGCTCTCAGCCGAATTAAGCGCGGAGCAATAAACGTCCGTCATGCGCCAGCCGGAGTATAGAGCGCAGTGTATAGAGAGAGAAAAGCGAATCCGATGTTACACACTCGACGGCATTTCTGACGGCGACAGCCGATAAAACGAGCCGCGCACCCTACAACGCTATGGTATACGTATAGAGGACTATACTGCGACTGTAAATGCGAGAGAGAGAGAGAGAGGCCGATGATCCGTGTATATGTGTGTGCAGCGCAGCGAGTCCGCAGGACACACGAGCCGCGCAGCATTTACCGTTTCATTTATATGCTAATGCGGGAGGAGAGCTGCTGCAGAGGGCTGCATTGGGGCTGCGCTGGTAATCAGTCCTGATGTATTAACGTATTCCAAGACGTCTTCGGGCTCGTGATGAACGGCATTGTGTCTGACGGACGCACAAGCATGTACACACAGACGTATATACACGTGCACAGCGTCGAGCTATATGTGTCGCTGAACGATCATGACCCAGTGGCGAGGAGGAGATACGCAGCTGTACGCTGTGTCGCAGTGTGCTATTTTTAGACGCGTAGCGTGGATAAGTCGCTTTCCTCGTGAAATATAGACAGTGCCGTGCCGCCGCTGCAGCGGGAATCGAATTATCTTGTGTGCGCGCGTGGACGACGGTAATGACGATTTTAATTTGAAAATGTGGGGATGCCTTGGTGGCTCCAGGCGAGTCGCTGCACGATGAAGATGTTTGTTGCGACGATTTTGCGAAATTCGTGTGATTAATTAAAGGGGGTTGTAGGGGGTTGTTTAGTCATGAATGCTAAAAATAAATACTTTGCGTAAATTTTAGGTCTGAAACTTTCATTTCGTTCCTCTTGGTTCTATCGACTTTAAAATTCATCAGATATTATTGAAAGCAAACAACGCAAATAATCGTAAAAAAGGAAATACGTTTAAAATTAAAAAAAAACCAATATAAACAGCATTTCAAAGCTCGGCGAGCTTTTAAATTCAAAGCAACGAGAAACACTACCTCATCCGATAAAATATCTGAACGAGGCCCCGAAAAAAAAAAAATTCCACAACCAGCTTGCAATACCTCATTCGGCTTCTCCCACACTCTATATACCTGTATACACAGGCTTCATTAATGCGCGGCGGCGAGAGTCGCCACCTCCCCCCCCCCCCCGTGATTTAGTGTATCCGCGCTTGGCGCGCGCGCGCGCGAGTATTTGCCGTCGAGAGAGCCGAGCGCGAATAATTCAGAACGCGTAATTCAGCGGCCGAGTTGATGGCCCACCAGCAGCAGCAGCAGCAGCGCGAAAAGGAAAGGGAAGGAAGTCAAGCTGTGTGTTGCACAGGAAGCGCCGAGAAGATGGATATCCGCGAGGGCTTGGAAACGCGAGCGCAGAGGAGTATATAGTCGCTTTCTAATTTCTCCCTTTCCACGTCCGTCTGTTATTCCGCGCAACGTTTTATCGGTCGAATGTTTGCGTAGCCGTTTGTCCTTGGAAAATCGGGAGGAGGAGAACATCGGAAAACGCGGTGGTATAAAACCGAGGAGGAAGAGGAGGAGGAGTGGCTTCTACAGGGCGAACGAGATGCGTGAAAACAAACGTGGATAAACAAGCGAAGGGGTGTGTATGCACATACGCGTATGGCTCGCGGAAGGAATCTGCGTGGAACACTCGAAAGTTAGCCAGAGTCGAGGGGGAGACAAGGAGGGGGGGAGGGGAGTTTTGTGTTTTCCTACAGGGCGAACGCTCGTCTTTTACTGCGTTACTCGGAGGTGGACTTCCGAGACTGCAGAAGCTTTGCGGCTTCTCGAATAACGATTCTCCGTGTGCTACTGCTGCTGCTGCTGCTGTGCGAACCAAGTCCTCGCGCGAGAGAACACTCGAATGCGAAATGGAGTATTTTGGGGTTATTATGTCGGGATTTTCGAGTGGCCTTAATTCTCGGCTGCAGAGCCCCGCTGCTATCGAGTGCTTTGAGAGATATGCTTTATTGTTCGCAGCGGTTTAAGCTTTCGCGCCTTTTCGAAACTTCGACTCGCGAGTCCATTATGTATATGCCGATTGCATTCAATTTGCGTATTGCGCCAGTTGTATAAATACGTACGGTATAGTGGATAAAATTGAATAGATAATTTACACGTTGAAGCCGGCATTTGCTTTAAACTAACGCTATATATACAGTATCGGAAATGCAAACAAACGACGGCTACGCGCAGACGAGAGCTGTAATGCTAGCCGGAGATTCAGTGCACGCGGGGAATGCGTCTGACCGTATCCTATACCTACTCTACTGACGCGAAATATACGCGTGTATACCTTCGGCAATCGGATTCCTCTCACGACTTTTCAAGAACCCCCGCCGGTTCAACGTTTTGATATACGAGTAAGGAATTCTTTTTTAAATCTTCGCCGATGGATGTACGCACGGAGCGGACCGCGGAAAATCGTTGAGCGTAATGGAGATCATGAAAAATTATTTTAAAATTCGCGGTGACTTCAAAGCCTTTTCTCAGTTTACGACGATAAAGTGATTTCGAGTATGCTTTTATGTAGAATAATACTGTCGCTGTTGTTTATCGGCGCGCGCTGAAAATTATAAATCAAATCGAATAACTGCTCATAAAGTTCAATAATGTCCGTTATACCGCACGATGCATTAAAACTCAAGTGGATCTTTTAATCGTTGTCATCGCGTACTCTGTATCGAGCGTAAAATCGACCCTCGGACTAAACTCCGCCCAGCCCTGGCAATATTCACGAGATACAGCCGATACTTTTATTACGATTTTAATAAAACCCTTCCCCCTCTGTGCGAAGGACGCGTCTTAATAACGGAAAAATACGCGGGCTTGCAGCGCAAAAGTGGCAAAAGCGAAGGGAGCCCCGCTGCACTACCTGTTGCCATGGTAATGCATCGAGTTCTGGGAAATTTGGATCAGAGCAGAAGCCGACGTGAAATCGGCTCGATTAGGATAATACGACCCACTTTCGACAATGGCTATGCTGCATCAGAAGCGACATGGAAATTCGAGGTAAGGCTTCTATAGGTGCACGTGTGTGGTGAGAGAGAGGAATATACCGGATGACACAGTGGACCGCTTTCGATCGGCACTTTGTCATTTCGCTTCCTGCGCAATCCAGCGGGAGACTCATTGGATGTTAAATTCTCGGGCATTTGAAAATTGTGCTTCTTAACATTGGTATAATCTCTTCATGTATAATTCAATGTAATGCAATGTATATTGCTATAGTCTTGTTGTTATCTCATAAGTCATTCGACATTGTATACTCATGTCTACCTAATACACACGTGTACGGATTCTACAACGTGACATACTAGTACTCTACATTTTTGTCTCCAAAATTAAGCAAATTATTTGATATACGAAACTTCGCCAAAAAATAAAATTACTTATCGAATCGCTCGAAATCAGTACGTAAAATCTGAGTAAAAATTGTAAATTATTATAAAAAAACCGAGCGATCATTCAGCTCTCAACGAGAGCGGCGGCTAAGTGATACAAGCATCCAAAATCGTTCAATAATGTTCGTTCGTGAAAAATCCCCTAACAATTCGAGAGCACGCGACGATCGGTGGGCGCGGGTTTATTCGCCTCGATACGCCGCCGTAATTGTAAATTATAAATAGTCTAATAAATCACACTTTCGAATTATTGGCGCGCGCGCGCGCAGGGGCGTCGTGGGTAAATATTTAACGCGAAATCACACGCGCAGGGTACATCGATATTCCGTTAACGTTCAAAATCGCCGATAAATTACAACGAGGCGGTAAAAGTAACTGCAGCAGCGCCGCGCTCGTGATTCTCTTCACCCGGCATTAAAATGCCCAGTGAACCGGGCAGCGATACATGCTTAATGAACTAGATCCGGCAATAATAATTTCCAGAGCGCATCCGAACGCCGAATTCATCGCTCCGCGAAACATGACGTTAATGCACATACGCCCCCCCCCCTCTCGGTCGAATCATTAATTTTTAACGTCGGAAAATCTCACGGCCCGACGGATCGCGCGGTTGAATTTTTCGTGTCATTCGCGCGGACTACGTTATAGTGTAGTCGCGATGCAGTGCGCCGTTCGTATAGGGGGCAATAATGCGAGTCTCGAGAGCAAACGCGTCACGCGTCAGTGGACTCCGTTGAATCAGACGCATCGCTTCCGTCCCTACGCCACTCCGTAAACCACGAGTTTCTCTCTCTGTCGCTCTGTCTCTCCCGTTCGCACTGCGAATTCCCCTCGATATTTGCATGGGTAAACGTATGCGCTTACGGTTTTCAAAGGCTCATTCCGAGCCTGCGCATATATGCATGGGAAATCGAATGTCCTCGGTGCATTTTCGCTTTTTCCCCCTCTCCCACTTCCCGCGAAAGAACTCTTTCGATTTTTCGGGCAGCTCGTCCCTTTTTTTTCGCACGCGCGCGCGAGGGAATTGAAAAAGTTTCGAGAGCGGCTGTTTCTGTTTGTGCGGCCCTTCGCTTAGCGGGCTCGAAATACAATCGGAATGGCTCGTGGACCCACTCGTGGCTGTATATAACGATGGAAAAAGTTTCCAATGAAATTAATTACGAGTTCCTTAATTTATCTGAGAGGAAAGTTGCGAGCGAGAGAGTAGAACAATAGAACCACTTAAAGCGATTGTTATAGTTTGGTTCGGATTGGCGCATAGGCTCGCCGCGACGCAGCTCGTTATAAAATCCGACTGTTCGATATCGTTTGGAGGGCGTAACGAGTGGAGCAGTGATTTAACGGAATTTTTCACTGTATTTTTTTTTCTTTCGAGCGTTATTTGTACAGCTTGTAAAATCAATGGCAGAAAACAAAAAAATTCTTCGTTTTTACCAACTGCTGGACCAGAGGGTATCCGGTACAATTACGGCTCACGTACGGACGGGGTTGCGATGGATTCGCTGAAACTTGTTGGCGGGTATCTCCAAAACTCGATTTGAGTGCCTTGGACGATGTGCAGTGCAGGTATGTGTGTACGATATGAGACGCGTGACAGAACTGTCGAATTGAGCTGCATCGGAATGTCGTAATGTATGTGAGCGAGCGTAACATCGATTTTACGCGCGATTCTCATGACGAACGATTAAAGCTATTTACTGCACCGTGAAATGGTGGTAGTCGTGCACGAGGTATTCGAAATTTCGATTTGGGTCTTAATTGTACAAACAGTTATAAAAAATGTTTAAAGATCTGCCCCAAGATTGACTTATGTCAGATAATCTTGTTTACAAACAATTCCTGAATAACGATAATCACTTATAACACATCATTGGATGATTTATATTTCTGAAAGTTAGACTGGTTTATCAGAAAGAATAAACAAAAGAATACGCAACGTAAAAATATTCACTTGACACTCCCAAGTTCCTACGCACATCCAACCACATTGTAAACATGCATTTTTCTACGAAGGTTACTAAAGCGCGCACCTTGAGCGAGAGAACGACGGTTTTCTCTGACAAAAGAAGGTTGGAAAAGACGCAATCCATAGAACAGAATGTTTTCCGATAATTCTCAATTTCCTTCGTGTCTCTCAATGCGTAAACAGCCGCCAACAGCGCCAACGAATGGCGGAAGAATTTCGATCTCGTACTGCATCATAACAAATTTATTATTGCATGAATTTCAAATTTTTCCGGCTCTGATTGTCTCTTCGCCGAGCGACGCGCTCTTTTCTTCGCGCAGCTCGTCGTCCGTTATTCTCCGCATCGTCGCACAAGGCGTATCGATCGGAGCTAACAAACTCGTTTGAACCCGACGGAAAGAAGAAAAAAAAGCAATAAATAAATGATCCACATGTAAATATGCGACTCCCGGCTGAATAAAAGAATACGCATCGCCGCGAATTCCGCGGAAGCCGCGCATCAATAAAACATCCCATCAAGCCAGCGATAGATCCTCTCGGTCGTCCCCGGCGAAAACTAATCACGTAATCATCGGGATTGCGCTCGATTCTTCCAAGTCGAATGCACTGCTCGCTCTCTCCTTTCTCCCAGTGTGTTTCTCTCCTTTGAGCCACTACTCAATTATTACCATCCAATTAAAACTTACTTTTACAGCTGCGGAAGCCACCAAGCACCGCTGCGGCATCGATTTCCTCGAAACTCAAGCTAGCGCCCCGCTAAGAGATGAGCTGAATTATTAGTGTTTCTCTCTCTCGATCTCCTGGAATTATAAGAAGCTCGTTCGCCATCCTTTACCGGGAAAGCCGCGATTGATAAAGAATTGAAAGAGAGATTGGGCGGTATAGGGCACACACTGGCAAAACGAGTGGAACTGGCCTGGGATATCTTTAAACTGAATTATAAGGAATTTCGGCGGGAGATCGAACGTCGGCTGTACACTTTGGCCGAAGCTCGTTTCAACTTATTCAATCTTCGCAAGACGGAGGGATGGGGGGGGGGGGAAGGAGTTGGAAGTAGTTCGTCTACTCGACTCGCATGCATGATGACGATAATAAGTTTTGGAACGGGAACGTGCTTGCGATTATTGCTGGCTCGGATTCCTTCGTAATACGCCAAGTTTTATTGAAAAATCAAATTCGCGGAGAGGCCGAATTGCCCGAATTGCGGTGTATACGCGCAGTTTCGAGGGAACGTTTTATTTTTAATCCTCTGCGGAATACGTGCACCGATACGAAATATTTGCGGAATGCCGGGGAAATCCGAGAAAATTCTTCGATTCGGTGTACTTCGTATTTTCGGTGCGCTGGAAAAATCCGTATACTCGCGAGCTCTTCGAGGTGAAATGAAGTCAAGAAAAATAATCAAGAATATTGGCCGTTCATCGAAGTCGGAAAAGGAGAGCGGAATCTACTTTGCGGCATTTCACATGCAAACTAGTGAAACCTTTCAAATCTCTTAAGGCAAATTCCAAGTGGCTGAATAATTTTCTCAGAAAGCTGCCCTTCGACAACGTTTAATGGCCTTACCTTTGCATCAGCTGCTTTGCATTTTTTCAATACTATCAACATTCGTGAGTATATATACCGCGTGCACTACCTCCTCCAAAGCAGCATCAACTCAATAAGTCGTGGAATCTGGCCAACGTAACCAGGAGTTCTAAAGAGCTTTATCCTCAAACATTCACACCGAAGTCGGTTGAATGGCACAGCTAATTCCTTGTCTCTCGTCTCCAGGTAAGCAAACTGCTCCTTCGATAACTTTCTCCATTCTCTTGTCCGCAAAAGCACAAGTTAATTTAACCAAGTGGTAAACGTGCACAGGACTCGATTGATCGACACTGTTTCAAAAGACGCCCCCAGACTCGCGAAATTCTACCGCTGGATGCGCTTCTGACGCTAGGGGGCGCTGCAGCTTCTCCGCACGAGAAAGAGATGGAGATCCCGGCGAGGATCGACGTAAAGTTTGAACGACGAAACTTTCGGAACGGGCTTCCGTGTACACAGAGCAGAAGAAGAAAAGGTGTTGAAAGCCGCCGGTACACACTTCTCGGCATTCAATTGCAGCCCCGGCAGAAGGCTTGATTTATTTGGATAAGTGCTTCTAGAGCCTCATCCGGCTTCAATTTTCCGGAGATGATCGATCGGCCCGCTGCATCGTCCAAACATATAGATCGCGATTACCTCGAGCTCCGGAGTGAATCAATTCTTCTCTCGCTCCGGATATACCCTCCAGCCTCTGCGTCGTCAGGATCTGACCTGGAGCTGGTTATGCGAATGCTTATAGGTATACGTGCACAGGAGGGAGTCCTGTGCGTCCAGCAACTGACGGATGCGTATATACTCGGGGTCGTCTGAGCTCGTGAGCGCCTGACGGAAACTCAATACTGCCGAGTCCGTAAATACACGTTACGACGTGTCGGATTTCATTGTTCGACATGGGAGACTGATGGCCTGGAACGAGCGTGACGATCCAGTCAATAGGTTATGTTGCCAAGTGAAGCCGATATCTCCTGGAGTATATTCAGTGCGCGTTGATGGAACTCGGATAAAGAGATTTAATTATAGAGGCTTCTTTTTTTTTGACGATCGAATGAAACAATCTCAGGCCCCCCCCCCCTCCCCCCGAGAAAGAATCTTCCAGAACGCAGTTAGCCGAAAGTTTGTCAAGCTAACATCCCGGAATCGTCGAGACGAGTCGATGGGTGAGGAGAGGGGAGGTCTGCAGTGCTCGACTATAGAGTTAATTACCAAAGTTTTCCGGTTGCACTCGTTGCGACGAGGACGATAAAGCCTGCTCCCTGGTACAGTAAAAGAGCATACGGTCTGGGGGTGTCGGTATAACTTTGGCTGCATCGGAGAACTATCCTGACTCTTTATGCCTACGCATGTGAAACCAGTTCAGGACCAATTACTCTCTTTCTCTCTTCGTCCCCACGAGTTTACAACGGGTGCGCTCAATTTGAAGTTGCCCGTCCCGCCGAGGCGCCTACTTGTTGGTCCGTTTAATTTCGTCTGCGATTCGATAATATTGAAATTCGGAGAGCTCCATGCTCTCGGAATTCCGAGCTGGTACAAATTTATAACGTATTAGAATTAATGTACGGGCGAGTCGAGCTTGTTTTTGCGCTGATGCGGCGCGGTGATCGACAGAATTTAGTGCTTTCGAAACTTTTTTTTCGAATCAGCTTGGCAGGCGCGCGAAACTTCGGGTGATCGTAAAATTATTATAACCATTCGGAGACTCGGTGCGGGATTTCACTGTTCGTCATAAGGTTCGTCGCTTTATACCCGGAGACCTTTTACGGACAGGCGAGAAAGTTTGAATAATCGAGAAATTCTTAAGAGCGCATTCTTGGAGAGAGAAGAAAAAGGATCTCTTTCTCCCAAAGTGAAAATCAAATTGCCCTTCCAATTGATAATCAAAGCTCGCCCAGACGAAAGCGCTGACAAAGCAGTACAAGCGCGAACTTACGGTTTAACCTTCAATCCGTTCCTTAAACTCCCGGCAAAGCGAGTCCGACCGCCAAGTGCCGTATTCGAGCGACCACCACCGCCACCACCACCACTGCCGCCGCCGCCGCCGCTGCACAAAGTCGACGCCGCCCATCTGGCTTGAAAATAAATTAAAGCCGAGGGAGCCGCTTAAAAATCAATCAAGACAAGGCGGGAAAAGAGCGTAACTTTCCTTTTTCTCCCTCGTCCTCGATGAAGTTTATTTACATGCAGCGCAGCTGCACCCGAGGGAGAGAGAGAGAGAGAGAGAGAGAGATTGTGATGAGATTTTCTTCTGATGGGATTCTTGCGGTTCGCGGATTTATTTAGATTAATACAGAGCGCGCGGCTTTATATAGCTTCCTTCGCTTCGGTAGAAAGACTAACTACGGAATAATCCAATCAGACCGATCCGGATTTCCTAAGCAGTCGAGGCATGATTCCTTATTATGACTCGCGGCAGGAGTGCTTTCTCTCGACAATTAGAGGAACGAGCTCGGGCGTTACGACTTATTCTCTTTCTCTCTCTGCCGCCGTTCGTAAAACTGGCAGGTAATCAAGGCCGGAAGACTGGAGAGAGAAAGAGAGACCCGGAGAATCTCGTCGTCGGGGGGTTATGAGCGTCGACAGAGCCCGAGAAACTGTTGCCTCGGAATTGAGCAGTTCGGCCGGAGACGAAGTCGTCGTTACTCTTTTACGAGGGACGCCCAACTTCGCGCCGAATGGTTTAATAATTCTTACGGGGACGCGGTGGAAAAGAGGCTGAGTCGTAGAGACGGCGGCGAATGGTCCGAGGACCGACAGTTTCAAGTGAATCAAATCATTTGAAAACAGTCGCGATCGTCGTTGCTTGTAATATGGCTATCCTCGAAAACTTCGAAAAATTATCGGATTCATCATCAAACTTCGGACAATCGCATCGCACTTCCCGCAAGACACGGAGAATTCGATTGTCCTGATAACGATCGGAAATGCGCCTTATATACCCCGGGAAATTTCTCCGCAAGCCAAATGCACAGCGTCTCTCCGCAGCGGTGAGCGACGAAGAAGAAGTAACTTTCCTGCCAACCCCCCCCCCCCCCCGTTCGATCGTTACTTTCTTCGCGGGAGGCGAGGCTCCGGTGCTCGACGACCAGCCTTACGACGCAAGCGAGACACGGCCAGCGGAAAGGACCAATAAAGCCGAGAGGGACCAAGTGTTGGCGTGGATGGGAGATTGGCTTCGGCCGAGTGTCTCTATACACACACACAGTTTCGACTTAAACGACCGCGCGCGCAATCGTAATAATTGTCTGGGCGATCGAGATAACGGCGCGCATAACGGCCGGGGTCGAAAGCGTTATTCGATATAGAGAGACTACCGCCGAGGGCTTGTCTGTATATACACCCGTATCGCACTTCTGCAAGACTTGCTCGCGAGGAGAGAGAGAGAATTGCTCGGCGTCTTTTGCAAAGCCGTTCGATCGCTGTACAGCGTTTTGTTCGAAGGGTTGGCGGTGGGGAGGTTGTAAAGGTAAAGCTGTACGTGAGATTTTTTCGAAATCGAATTTTTATGACGATTCGCTACGGAGAGGCGCTCGATATCCCCCTGACAAATTGCTGGACGGGAGGACATTCGAATTGAGGGTGTCGACGTTGATTTGTCGCGACCCTTGGATGCGCGGGGCTAAGCGGAGCCAATTAGGGGATGAAATTTTGAGCTTGATTCTAAATACCCGGCACACTTTGTGCGAGTTTCCTGAAGACTTTCAAGGGCTTAATTAGAAGCTTGTTCCACTGGCTTTCAGAGGGTGCTGTACCTTTTCCTCAGGGCCGCACCTCCGCCTGCCTCTTGCAAGAAACTAATCGATTCAGAATTTTTCCATTGCTCGCCCAGTTATTTCATTATTCGGAGAGCTTCCAATTAGCGGCTCTTCGCTCGTCCTACTAATTTAATTTTTCAACCTGTCTCATGCGCAATTATTTCAAGAGCGAACCTTTCAAATTCGCGTTTCTATAAAGAGCGCTCGCGCCGAGCGACGAAACAAACTCCCCCGAGTTTTCACGAGCTCGAGATCGTCGTATTATACACGTGGATGCATCGCGCTCGCGTCGCCCCTCGCAACTCGTCCAGCCCACAAAAATAACAGCAAGTTCGCAACCTTGTCCTCCGCCTTCCACGCGCGCTTCTCTTTAAGAGAGATGAAAAAAAAAAAAAACCAGAAAAATGTTATTTAGCTAGCCTCTCCCGTTGCCTCACGTGTGTGTACTGCAGCCGCGCTCGCGAAATAATTGGGCTACTGCTCTCAAAGCGCCGCTTAATTCTCTCTCGCCGCGCAGCGCGCGCCGAGGGCTCTCGAGTCGACACACGCTTTCAATAACGCGCGGAGCTGCAGCCGGGAGAAAGGAATAAAGCAACTCTCGTTGCGAGCGTTCATTACGCCCCGGCGACAAAGACCTTGGCTCTGTATGCACTCTTGTATACGGCATGCATATAGCTATATATACACACGGGACGTGTCGCATTACGAGCTCGCTAATGCGGGCGCGTGTGCGATGCAACATGTGCCGCGCGAATTCAATTGCTTTCCTCGACCTCGAGAGATTAGATTTTCGCGACGAGAAGTTTTGCGTATCGATAGGTATATACCTCGCGCGAGCGATATATCCGACGATTTCCCCATTGCGTCACTTCGGGACGGAGTATAGAACTGCGCGCGTAATATTAAGAGGAAGAGACGGAGAGATCGTACAATAGCGCTGAAGCTCGATAAAGCACGATGTATAACTGCGGGGCGAGTAGTGCGAGTCGCGCAATAGTCAGACATTCGCGGCGTGTACGGCTGCTGTGGGGGGAGGGAGGGAGAACTTCTTGTTTCCTCCCACTCGATCATAAGCTTCCGCGACATTTCCCACGGAGGCGAGCGAGCATCTTCCCCGGGAGAGAGAACTACTGAAAATCGCAATAACAGGAGATCGCGAGAGAGAGTCTCTGCCAAATCAAGCGGCAGACGCTCGCGACCTATGCGGAGCTACTGCGCGCCTCGAGACTATAAAGGAGGTTTAAAGACCTCGATAAATATGATCTGCTTCGTCTGCGGGGTCGGATAGTCCATCGCGGTCCCTTGGCCTCGTGCCACACACGCCACCAGCGGAGCAAAACGAGACGACTCTGCTCGCGCATGGAGACACATATAGTGGATCGAACGGCTCGCCGTCCAATTGTTCTCGAGAGCGCGTGTATAAGCGTATCGTCGCGAAGCCTATATTGTACCCCAGACGCCCCCCCCCCCTTCCCCGAGCGCATAAAGACGCCGCGCGACTTTTTCGTCGCGAGCTTTATTCGCGGCTCTGCGGTAGTTTCCCGAAGTACCGAGAGGCCGTTACGTCCTCAAAGTGGGTAATACACGCGAGCCGAGGAAGAATGCGCTGATGCTGTGGGAGAAGGGGGGGGGGGGAGGTGAATGCATCGCTTCTAACTGCCATCGAAAAGGGCTGAAGAGAAGAAGAAGAGCCGAGCGCGTTATTTTTGTCGCGGAACTCTGCGAGTAATGGTATACGTCTATACTGCCGAGGGGGGATGACTCATTGACAAGTAGTGCAGCTCTCGGCCTTCGCGTACTTTAGCTCGATAGTTGTAAGCGTCGAAGTTGGCAAAAACTTCAGGGGGCGATATAACGGCAACTTCATTATACCCCGGCTTCATTATTACACGTAACGCAGTATAGGGTAGCTTATCGCTTTGCGTTTAACTCCCCGTTACAGCCGCCAACTCGCGTTACACCAACTTTACGTCGACGCGGCAATTATTCATAGACGCTCACGCGCGCGATTGTTTAACGCACCGACGCAGAGTAATTGAACTGCGAGGTAGAATACGAGTGGACTGCAGTGGACGAACGATTGTGGTACCGGGCGATTGATCGGAAGCTTTGTACGATTGCCGCGAGCGATGCAGTTTCTTGGATCAATTATACGGGACGCCGAAGTGGGATTGTCTCGTTCGAGGCTGGAGGAACATCCTTGCAGCGTCTTCTCTGGGGATATATAGCGGGACGATGGGAGATGGGTCGACCGTGTAAAGCACTTTGTTAACGGAGTGGACGTTGGTTATGTATGCGTATAGAGGAGGAATTGCGGTGGCATTGAGCGTTTGTGCGCTACGACTGTTTGTAATTGGTCGGCTTGGTTGGCAGGATTAATTAAATGGGATTCGAGGTTAGGATAAACAATTTAGTAATTACGGCTTTTGTTATAAACGCTATATAGTTCCGGGCGATATATCTTTCAATCTTAAAACAAAACTTGGAATTAAGGTGAAGTGGTTGAAGGCTATATGTTTGTTTCTAGCTGATTGCATTGACATTCAGTATTAATACTTCATCAATTGATTTTCATTTTTATTGAAAATTGCGTCCCCACGTGCAAGAAGTAATTGATGACAACATTACAATCAAGATTAAGAATAAGACAACAACAAAATAATTAAGATTAATGTATCTAGAATGAACGTGACACACCCCCCTACACCCTCCTAAAAAGCTGAAATTTCCGATAATATTTTTCAATTGTTATTAATCCCCCGACTGACTTCAATCAAGCGCGTGACATCCAACAAATCGAGATTACAGCCTCCATCCACTTCTGGGGGGGTCGCTGCGGAAGCATTTACTCAAGCCGAGCGTGAAAACCGTGCGAGAGAGCCGAGGCGCGCATCCCCGAGATTTTTCCCCTCGAATTCTTCGCAGTCGTTCGCGCAAGACGTTTTTCCCTCCAACGGTCTCTCTCTCTCTCTCTCCTTCTCCCTTCTGTCTCGCCCCGGCGTTCGAAATAAAATTTTATCGACTGCAGCGCGCGCGCGGCGACGCAACAATTCAAAAAGCCACGGGCGAGCTTTTACTGCGCGCTCGGCAGAGCAGCCGCTTCGGATTCTAAGCCGTGTGCGTTCGCCCGATGTTTCGCGCTGGCTGAACGATAGTCCTTCCTCATCGTTCCGCGGAGTGGCCACTCGTATAAGTCTGAAAAATTCACGGATTCGAGGGAAGCTGCTGCTGCTGCTGCTGCAGCCGGGCTGAAGTTTCCCGATTTCGTAAAAGCTCTCTCTCTCTCTCGCTCCGGCGAGTGTGTCATAAAAAGGGCTTCTCATTTCGCCGAGTAAACAACTCGATCTTTTTCTCTGGCCCTCTTTTATTTCGGGTCGAGGTGCGCCGCTCTGCATAATGCGGCCGCAGGGGCGTTATACGAGAGAGAGCGCAAAAATTCTCCGCGAAATCGACGTCTTCCTGCGGCGCTCGCTTCGCCGCGGAATGACCAAGTGCGCGCGCGGCCCGGAGCTTTTATTCTGGAAATCGTTGTTCAGGGCCGTCGTAAAGCGGCGAAGGACTTTACCTCGCCGAAGTGCTGAATCGAGGGGATGAGATAGGATTGCGTTTTCCTTTTCTCCCTCTCCATCTTACCTCGGAGAAAATAGCGGAGATCTTGAAGCGACGCGTCGCTCGCGGTTTCGGAAATAAATTTGAATTTTCCAACGCGCTCTTCCGTGCGATTAGCGAGAGTCGATCGTTGGAAATTTCAACGCGACTGAGTAAGTGTAGGTTTCTGTACGCGAGGAGGCTTCGCGACCTCTTTTCGCCCGGAGTAAGTAATTCACGTCGTTTACTTAGACTCTTCGATGAGCGCACGCGACGTCTCGTCCCGCCGCCGAGGAGCGGGACTTGCATACTTGCGAGTCGTAAGTGCTCCAATAACTTACCTAAACACGTATATAGCGGTGTGTCTATCTGTATTAGTTTGAGGATGGGTCGCGGAGTCTCGAGTTCGTGTTGCTCTTGCGGCGCACATCAGTTGACTTTGAGACTCGCTGCGCCTCGGGTCAATGTGTATGCGAGATAATTTCTCGTCTGGCTACTGCATATTTGCATTAAATTTGCGCGGAGTGAAACAGCGCCGTTAAGAGGGACCGCAGTTTGTATGCTTTGAATTTTCGGGGTATTTGGTGCAAGAATGCGCTCGTACTGGCGATTAAAGTGTGCGCTGCAGCGCTACAGATTCTAAGCTGCCGGAGAGTAATTGTAATTACCTTGCGTATACGTTGAATTTTAACAAAGAAATGCACTTTTCTTTGGTTTGGAATTCGAGAAAAATTATTTTGAGCTGGACCTTTCGGACTGATTGGATTTTCTTCTGTAAGTCAAAAGATGATAAAAAATGACGAGAAACATGGGAAAAGTTACTGGCAATCATATTTCTGAGCCATCTTACCTTTTTTTTACAAAAAATTAATACGTCAAAGTATTGAAATAATAACAGCTACGAATGTTCCCGAAGCACCAATACAATTTTGAAATACACTCCAATAAAAGAGCTTTACTTTAAAAAGAATATGTCCTGATTCGATGCTCTGAGCAGAAGTTGTACCCATTAAAAAAAAAAATAAATAAATAAAATTTCGAATAGTCGATTTTTTCTCTTTTCTCAGAATGTCTCCCCATGTTAAATTTTCATGTTCCATATTTCCCATGTTCCACAGCATTATTTATCATCTTTTGGCTTGTACAGAAGAAAGTTCTATCGGTCCGAAAGTTCTAGCTTAAAATTTTTTTTTCGAATTCTAGACCAAAGAAAAGAGCATTTTTTTAATTGAAGTTTGACGTATATAGCTATGTGTATCGATAACTCTTCTTTGATTGCTTCAAAATGTTGATGTTCACTTTAATTGACAATTGGAGAAGTAAATTTTAAAGTTTAGATTTTTACTCATTCATCGAATATTATTATGAAAAATGATACTTTAATCTTTTTTATTAAAAAAAATATTAAAAATATTTATCCCATCTTTAAATTTTACGTTGTCTATATTCACCATCGGTAAAGCAGAATTCTGAAATTGATGATAATTACCTTGGCTAGATCGTCAATACTATACAGATAGGAATAACATCTAAATATATTCTAATATTTCTTATAAATTCATATTATTTATACAATTAAATTTGCAAATTAAAGGTGCAATATTTTTCTAATCTTTCGAATTCTCAAATGAACATAAAGCAATAGCTTCATCTGGTAAGGTAGAATTCTAAGTTCTTAGGATGAAGCATCGGCCGATAAGGTAGGAAATTATGAAATATACGTTTAACTTACGGTAAAAGAAGTCATCCTTAAGTGATGATCCGGAATCACCGTTGCTGCTATAGCCGGTTTTCAACTTGCACCAAGCTGTAAATGATCAATAATTGTACAATTGAATAAAATATGTACGTGTAATATTAATTAAGTAATTTCTTTTAAATAGTTTTATCAAGTGAACAGAGTTTGTTTTTGTGAAGAATCCCGAAGTTCTTGATCGTTTAAACAGAGATTGTTTGAAAATCGCCAACCGCAAAACAGGTTTACTCACTGTAGACGTTAAATTTAGATCGTTTTACAAACAATTCAGCTCATTGAATCAACAGCAACCGAACGAAAAGTTTCTCACAAACATGCAACTTGGAAATAATCTTGCCACGAGTAACTAAAAATCTCCTTTCCGCGATCCGTCAACAATGAATTAACGCCAGAGAGAGTCTCATACCTCGTCTAAAAAAAACTCCAATCCTAGAGCGCTTACTCTGCCGCTGGCGTTTCCACCGCTCCCGGTGATGATGCCTCAGATTCTCGATCTCCTCGTCCATATCGAGCACCGACGAGTCCTATAAAAGCGTATAAAGCAGAAACGATGAGCGATCGTCGCTGCGCTGAATGTCTCGCGGTTAACGAACTCTCCCGCAGGCGAGAGATATAGCGACGTCGCAACTGGCGATTTTCATCAAAGGCAAAACGATCGGTCATTGATATTCGCGGGGCCGGCGACACGTAGCCGACTGAATTACGCCGGCGCATGAATACGAACGACGCGGAGAGAACTTTCTTCGATTATATCGCGCGCGGCCCTGCGAAGCCTTGAGACAGTAATTGTGAATGCGACTTCGGTGCCGGAGACGCCGGCTTCCTCGCGCGTTTGTTTATAACGGATGCATCGCTCAGGCGGCTCTGGCGCGCGGTATTTCACGGATTTAGGAGGTTCAGGCGAATCTATCGCGAGTGTATTCGTGAGATTTGTCGGATTCGAATTTCAAATTTCCCGCCGAAAATTTGCGATTTGATTTAGTGGCTGGTAATAGAAATTAAATTGGAGGAAATCATGAGATTCTTACTCCATGACGCGCGAAATTTGATATTTATATGAGAATAGGCAGAGTGATTATAATTTGAATTGCGCGCACGAAACAATCACGCTATATAGTCCAAGTTTTTTCAATCAGACATTAAAATCTGAAGATGAAACTTCGCGAACACATCCCGTTTTGTATAGCAAGTTCGTCTCCATTAGTAGCAAAAAGCAAATTGTTTGACTTCCGGACCTCCCCCAAAGCATATATATTTACGAGAAAACGAAAGCAAGAAGTATATTGACGCAATACACTCGGCATTAACGTGTTACTCACGCGAGACAGAGAGAGAGAGAGAAAAAATGCGAATTTCAAAACTTCGGCAGTAAAACTCGTTGAAATTTGAAATTTCAATTACCATATCCTCCCACATAGCCAGCAGCCGCACTAAACTAGCAAAGTTTAAAGTCGAGAGAACGAGAGAAAGAGAGAGAGAGAGAGCAGCGGAAAACACA
Organism: Philotrypesis tridentata; assembly: GCA_018906965.1. Taxonomy (NCBI): domain Eukaryota; kingdom Metazoa; phylum Arthropoda; class Insecta; order Hymenoptera; family Pteromalidae; genus Philotrypesis; species Philotrypesis tridentata. The sequence continues at coordinate 4,711,752 of JACCIB010000009.1, read as the reverse complement.
CTATGCGAAAGGAACTTGCGGCGCTCGCGTATAAAGTCCGTCGGACAGCGAGATGTAAACTAAAAACGGATGTACTTTCCAGAGGCTTTGCTATCGTGAATTTTTCGCCCTCTCTCTCTCTCTCCTCTCATTTCTCCATTTCACTCCCACTCGTTCGCCGCCCGCGCGCACATCACAATCGAGATTATTTTTGGTTCGCGGTTTACATTGCGCGCGAGAGAGCGAGAATTGTATATATATATATATGCGCGGAGTGTACGAGAGTCAGCCTCTCCCCGTATAGCCAATGAATCGTATACTTCTAGCCTTATGTTATAAGCCGAATCAAAATGTTCGAGGCGATTTCGCGTATTTCACGTACTGTAGTTTCGTGGATTTTACTGCCGAGCTGGACTAATTGGCTTTGGACGTTTGTGGATTTTGAGCTTTTGGATTCTAGTTGTGCTTGGTTTATTAATTACGGTATTTCGGTTAATTAATCTATGAATCCGCTAACTTTTAGTTTTGCATCGAAATCCCAATCGATCGATTTTCAATTTTAACGCATCGATCAGCTCGTGCATTCGTTAACCCGGTCACTCGTTGGAGATTAAAAAAATATATGGACGTACAAGAGAGTTGCGAGGTGTACATAGCGAACGGAAATAGCTCGACCGAAGAGCGCCACTTGTCTTTGAGAGACTTTGTTTACTTTCTCCCCGCAATAACATTGTCCAACATGATCCGAGTTGGCGTCGATCCAAATTTTTCAAGTTATAACTTTCTCCCACGGAGAGAGTGCGTTTTCATATTTTTCGCTCGGTTTCGGTTGGCGCTACTTACCAGACTGTCGCTGGGATAGTCATCCGGTTCGGGTTGCAGCATCTCGACAGTCATGGAAACTTGCTTTCTTTCTTTTGTTTCCAAATATCCATCATGACCGATTCTTTTTTCTCTCTCTCTCTCTCTCTCTCTCTCTCTCGAGGATCTACAGCTTGTCCACTATTACGTCAACACTATTAATAACGCGCGCGTGTCGTCCGACGCTTTTTTTCTCCCTCACCCCCTCGCGAAGCGTCCACCGATGCACAGCTAAATTCACTACAGCTCTCCGCTCGCTACATTTCCGAAAAAAAGCAGCGATTCACTTCAACCGCGAACCATCTTCATCGATCGCGCCGTTTCGTCCGGGAAAGCCCGCGATCCGCAGGATCGAGAGTCGCGAGATCGACTCTTCCGCGCATGACTGCAGTAGCGTTGAGAAGGAAAAATTTCCCGAAAATTCAAGCGAACCGCAACTTTGACACCTGCGCGACTCGCTCGCGCGGACACTGACTCTCGGCACTCGCGCCTGTACGACTCGCGCACTAGGCTCGCTCGCGCGACTCCGCGGGAGGAGATTATGTCCAAGGCTATTTGCGGGTGTGCGCGGCGCCGACGACGAAGACGACGACGACGACGACGACGACACTTGGCTCCGAGCCAGGCGAGACGCGCGCGGGGCTCTCGCTTTCACGCATCTTTTCCACGATTTTGGTTTATAGGTGTTGCTGCGCTGGCGGTGGTATGGCGTGAGATCGTTGTGCAGCGTTTCTTTTCTTTTATTTCTCGCTCTCGCTTGTGGAATTTACGACGACTCGTCGAGAGAGTGAGAATTGATCGCGATTTCGGAAGCGACGGGGGGATAAGGTCGCTCGAGCAATTTATTGCGCGGGTATATTGCGAAAATCGGTTTTTAAACGAGAAGGAAATTTGATAGGATATTTTTGATGTGTGTTTGGATTATTGTGAATAAAAGTAGGCATTTATTAAAATTATGTGTACAATTTTGAACTAGTACAAACTCTGCTGAGAATCTTAATTACTTAAAAATTTGATTGAATTTAAGGTGCTTACAAAGACTCGTTCACTACGAATTTCAAAGCGTATGCGTTCAGAAGTACGTAAAACGCATCATTTTTTTCGCAATGTACACCCCAAGACACGCGATACGAGTCTCGAGTCCTCGGAGAAGTGTAGACAAGGTGGACTCGACGCTCTGACCCGCCGAGAGAAGTCTTGCGAAGTTTCTTTGGCCCGAAGACAAAGCACACGAGATCATCGTCGCGAATCAACGTCGGCCCGACGATTAGCCGGGACAGTTACTAGCTGGAAACGTTCTCTCTCCCTCCCTCCCGACGTCGGCTGCTGCTGCTGCTGCGGCGGCGGCGGCATCGACTGTTATAACAGTTACGAGCTACTCGTCCCGCCGTTGCTCTTTGCAATCCAATTATTCTTTTGCGGCGGAATAAGATGGCCGACACGACTCCTCTCTTTCGCCGAGATCTATATTGCCAAGTGAAGGAAGCTATCAGCCTTTTTCGCTTTTTTTGCTCCCTCCCTCCCCTCCCGCAGTAATTTCCAGCGCGCTGCTCTGTTTAACGACGGGGGGCCATTTATTTTTCATTTAAAATCTATAAGCTCATTTCCACGCGCTCGCAGAGCGAGAGAGAAAGAGAGAGAGAGAAAGAGCGAAGAGGCAAAGTGCGGACTATCCTCCGCTGCAGTCGTCGTCGTCGTCCCTCTTAAGTCGCTCATTATGCCACTACTAGTCGGACACAATCGCAGCTGGTCCTCTCTGTCCCTCATCCGCGTATAACAGTGCGAGCGAGCGAAGAGCGAACAAGGCGCGCGTAACCGTGTCGGCGAGCAAATCGGCTACAAAGCCAAAAGCCGAGAGTGAGAGAGTATAATGCATCGGAAAGGCGCCGCGGGGCGCAACACACGGGCGCGAATTGTACTCTCTCTCTCTCCGACTACACTTTTTCTCGTCGAGCCTCGAGCGCATTATAATACAGACGTTATGGGAGTATACAACGCTTATACATATAGTATATATACATCGAAGCCCCGTCTCCGAGTGAGAGAGAGAGAGAGACAGTTGTAAAATATTTAGGAGTCGACCGCCTCTCGCTTTTGCCCATAGACTCGCGACAATGGGCGCTGGTGATCTTCTTCTTCTTCTTCGGCTGCTGCTGCTGCTTCCTCTTTGGGGTGACTGCGCGCCGTGTAGTTTTTATTTTTGCGCCGCGTGCGACACGGGGTGAGAGACACACGCACCGAGTGAATGGAACACACGAGCGGCCGGTGTTCCGTCTCGTGTACCGCTGCTGCTGCTGCTGCAGCTACACGGCATTCCTTTATGGATGCATTAGCTCGGCCCACGGGGATTACAAGCCGAGAGAGGCCGGAGAACGTAGACGAAAGTGTGGCGTGTACACGGCTAAATTAGCTTCGTTTGTGAACTGCTTGCAGAAGGGGGGGGGGATTAGATCGTTTCGCGCATTTTACGGGATAATCGCTGGCTTCTACGTCTCTCGCAACTGTATACGGATACGTATTATACGCCAAAAGTGATCTCTCCCGCGAGAAGGATATAGATATACACTTCTGTGTGGCGCAATTTTTTTGTTTCTTATTCGTTTTTCATTTTTCGTCCAGCCTACTTTCTATACAAAAAGCCCGACAGTTTGGCGACATCTCTTTTTCCTTGACTGCGGCTGTATCTGTATACATTCGCAGCGCCGATGCGATGCATGTACACGCCTATAAGTATCATCGGAAAAGTATATAGCCACGGCAGTAAAGCGGGTTTCTCGGAACCGATCGCTTTCCTCTGGCACACTTATAAGTACTCACAGCATCTCCTCTCATGAAACGAAGTTAACATTTCTATTTCGTTCGACAAGTTATTGTATACTTTCTAATCGTAAACGTGTACTTACATTTGAACTCCGCGCCGGCGATGTGCGCGCAGCCGTATATTTTCTCTTGAGGAAAACCAAACGGATGAAATTAAATAGCATCTGCTGCGAATAACCCTTTGCGGAAAGTTATACTTGCAAATATTTCGCCTCTGCGCAGTTTCCTGAAGTTTTTGCTCGGCGTTTAAAACTCGCGCGAAATACGACGTTTAAACTCGACGTTTTATCGATTATTTGCACGATTGTAATTTCTTTGAAGGTTAGACCCTTCGTTCCGAGTTTTTGGACAATAATTTTCGTTCTTAATTAGCACAAAACGATAGGTACAGTTCAATCCTTAAATTAACGAGTGCAACAATGCAAATGAGACCCCATCAAAATTCTCCCCGATTTCTTCCCTCTCAGCTCAACGATCCTCCGAGCAAATTCTAAATTTCACACCTAATATACACAAACCATCCGTCCCCGTACGTAAGCTTCCCGCGTCGCCTCCTACTCGATCCCGAAAAATTCTCGAGAAAAACGGAAAAAGAGACCTCAAATCCGAAAGTTGTGCGCGCGCGGACGAAGAGGAAAAAAAGAAGAAGAAGAAGAACAAGAAGAAGCGAGAGTACACACGGAAGCCCGCACGCATAGGCTCGTGGGCCGAAGCGTTGATCGCTCGTTATAGTCTCGGGGCTCTGCGGACGATTTTCCACGCGTCACGGCGTGTAACGCGATCGGCCACGGCGTATAAGTACGAAATAAACAGGGTCTCTCTCTCGTCCACCTACCCGAGCGGCTCATCCCTCGGCTGATTGAATTCCTGAGCGCAGGCTGCATCGAATCCCCGAGTCACAACAAAACGGCTTCCGAGCCATTCAACATCCAGCTACTCTCTTTTCTCTTTCATGCTTTTTCCAACTGGAGTATACGCACGCGCGTGTATATGTGTGTGGAGTAAGTGTACGTGCCGCTTGGTATACACGTGTGGAGAGAGAGAGAAAGAGGAAGAAACTTTGAAATTTCGTGCGCGCGACGAGGTACATATAACGCGTGGAGAGAGAGAGTTTTTACACGAGAATTCGTCAAATTTTTACCACTCAATTCCGGCCATCGAGGTGTAATTTACGTTTCGGGCGTAACGAGCGGTGTGCCGCGCTGCGTTTTTCTCCGACCGCGGGAGAATTTGCGTTTTGTGCCGGATTCTCCAGCCGAGCGATCGCTCGGCTTTTAACTTCGCCGCGCGTTTTCTTCTGGCGCGCCGGCAAAAAGAGCGCGGAATCGAGACGCTCGTTTTCGGCTGCAGTGCATCGCGCGCGTAATTACGGAAACGCTCGAATTTTCCCGGGCTCTCGGGACTTCTCGGCGCGTCGCCGCTCTAATCCAATTCCGCAGCCGAGAAAATTTTCCGGAATATGTATATTATACGCGCGCACTATAGAATCGAAAAAAAAGAGCCATCATCGGCTCGCGTCGCGTGAAAGGGAACGGGTGCAACCCCTAGACGGCAGAAATCAAGGATGACGCGCTCGCGCGTGCAGAGAGAGAGAGAGAGAAGGAGAGGAGAGAGGGTCGCTGTCGATGCACAAAACACAATGCAAAGTCGCGGCTCGTGTCGGGCCCTTTCAGCCAATTTTCATTTTTCTCCCTGGCATTGAGCCGGAGAAAAAGGGAACGACGGTCCCGCTGCAGCTGGACGAGATGGATTTTTCTCGTTTGTTAGCTATATAGTGAGAGAGAGAGACGCACTCTCTCTATGCGGGAGGACACACGTCGCTCGTAAATATGTGCGGCTAACGATCTTGCAAAAGCTTCTCTCTCTTCTCTCTCGGCTCGACGCGCGGAGCACCACCGGCGACGACGCCGATTTTTCCCCGCATTGTCGGGGAAAACGCGCGCGCGAAGGGAGAGAGAACATTATAATGCGAGAGCGTGAAATCAATGCTTGCGGCACCGCAAAAGGGTGAAAACCTCGCGCTCTGTGGAATGCGGCACGTGTGCTTTTTGTTGAGCTCACGTTCGACGAAAATTTTCGAATCGCGAAGGGGTCGAGTTGGGGAGGAAGTTGGCGACGATTTGGAATTTTTGGTGGGATCGAGGGAAAAACTGAATGTAAATATCTCGGTGTTGATCAATTTTCTTTTTAGTTCGTTTAATCGTAAAATCACTCGAATTTTACTAGGAGCAACGTAATTTTGTGCACATGTTGAATCTAAGGCTTGCCTAATACGTTTAAAATGTGTACCAAGTGCTTTAAAATGTACTGAAATATACTTTACTTTATTCAAGCGCTAGCAAACAGTGATGCAATGACACGACTCAGAATTTAGTGTAAGGAAAATTTACGCTCGGCAATTCGCATAAAACTTCGAGTAGACATTTTTAATACTGTTCTAAAATACGAACGAGTCAGTGAATGAGACCTCAAATCTGACATATACAAGAAATAAAGAGATGCATAATATACTATTACTATTTACAACAAAATCTTTGTAGAAAATAACTCTTGTTGAAAATAAATTTCAGTTGGTTAACACGTATGAACCAATTGATAACATTTTCAGCCAAAATGAGCATGAAAATCTTGCAAGAAATAGTTCTACAATTACGAACATGTAGTGAACAGTTATAGACAATGCAATACATCTTCATACATAAAAACTGAATTTTTATCTTTGCGAGGGGGTTCGAGAATTATTTACCATTCAACAAAGTTTCCAATTAATATTTAATCATTTATTTAAATAGCATATGATTATTTATCTTAATTTATCATAACTTTCTTCTTGCCACTTATTTCAAGCAAATACTTGCTCCTATATTCATCTTCCGTATTCTGACGCGGAATCTGAATTTTCAATTACCCTCACCTTAACACTGTAGCATATACCACTACCCCAACCAACTCACACATTCCCCTAAAAAACAATCCTTCCCACCCCCCAACCTTCCGCCAACCCGATCCTCGCTTCTTTTTGGTTCAAAAGGGCAAGTCGCGCACGCGCTACCGCATCGGCCGCTGCACGCATCATCGCGGCCGTGTCGCAGCGGCGAAAAAAAGGCTCGATCTCTCGAGCGCGGCATCTCAGCGACGCATTAATCGCTGAAAAATCACGTGGGGATAACGAGCGTGTCATTAATCGCGGTGCGCGGACGTGTACCGACCACGTAACGGATCGCGCGCAAAAAGCGCGTCGCGCGCGCGCGGCTCAGCTCCGGCGATCGGCAGTATAGGCGCGGGAAAAAGAAACGGACGGCTCGCACGTGCGCGTCTCTCGCGACGTCCCGCGGCCGCGTCTCTCGGATCTAAATTAATTACCCCGTCGGCGGCGAGGCGCAATTACACGAGGAGCGACGCGAGTCAAACGGTGCCACCGCGCGACGCGCGCGCTCGGCTCTTCTTTCGACGCCGCCGTTTTTGCCCCGATGAAGATACGCCTCGGTCGCGAGAGACGCGCGTATGTGCTTCTTCTTCCTTCTCCGGATTTTTTCGCGGCTCTCTTCTCGTCTCTTCTCGTGAGGCTCGGTGCACGTATTTGCATATACGCAGATCGTAGGCGAATCGATTCCTTCCTCACCTTCTCCACCTGGATTCGCGTAATTTCTTTTTTTATACGTTTTACAACGGTTAGTTCACTTCCCTTCGTCGTTTTTTTCTCCCCTCGTCTCTCGGCGGCGGCGACGCGCTCTCCTTTCTCGGAATATTGCAATTGGACGCTCATTAAAGGGACGTAATTACAGCTCGCCCGATTAAATAGAGTCTTAAACGATCGATTCCGCCGCTCTCTCGTAGAAAACTCGGCGGCTGCGGCGCGGTACATACACAGCGGCGTATAAGCCTCGCGGCCCGCGATACATTATTATTTTTATCCTCCGGCGCTCGTCTTGTCTCGCGGAAATCGGCTTCGAGACGCGTCGCGTCGCTCCTTTTACGTCCTACACACACATACCACCTAATACACGCATTGAGACTACAGAGAGGCGGAGCGCGTTGGACGAGCTATAATCGGTGAAATCCAGCATGCAAAGTCGACGTTTGGCTCTTTCGCTCAATAACGGCTTCATCGGCTCTCTCTCACACACGCACACTCTCTGCGGGCGAAGCATCGCATCCCGACATTCCAGGTCGCGCGGCTGGCACGCGACCCCCGCCGGGCGCGCGGCGAAACGTCAAAGAGCCACCGGAAACGCGTTCCGGCTCTCTCTCTCTTGCTCTCCGCGCTGTACTCACCTGGTGTCATCTCCGGAGACCGCACAGACTGCGGGGCTACACGGATCTGCGTCTATGCGCGCACAAAGGCGTAATGTTTGTCGGGCGACGAGGGGAAATTTTGCGGGCGCCTACACACCGATGAATATACAAGAGGGGAGCTTTTTGTTCGCTTTCGAGAGTCGCTCGGCTCGAGCGTCGTGTCGCTGCGCGCGAGCGATGCGTTTAACAGGGTTGTTCTTGTATACACGGGACGAAAGGGGGGGGGGGAGAGGGAAACTTTGGCAGAACTCGGCTCGGGGGATTTCACGCTTTTCCACGGCGGGATAATCGCCGGAACGGAGAGCGATTATTTGCTTGTTTTTGGAGATCGAGATGTACGAGCGAGGATGAATGCTTTGATGGCTCAATATTGATTGTCACGGGGGATCGAGTCTGTATACGGCTGTGTTGTGCTGCGTGTATATATATGTGGACTCGAGCGCGTGGATTGGATAGTCGGCTTTACGTAAACGCGCCGCTGTCGCTGACATAATCTTTTGATGCAGTAGCTGTCGAGGTGGTTACAACATTCTGCAAAAGTTCACGAATGATTGCCGTTACAGTTGCGCGTCGGCTATTATTTGGGATTAGGTGCGCTGATTCATGATGTAACGCACGGTCTTATGCAATCGACTCTCAATTCGAGAGAATCAATTTTAAGTTGGAATCACACACTTTTAAGAATTATTTTTCATTTGTTTTAAATATGCTTTTTTAAGACTGATAATTTCTGACATTTTTCTTTAGAAAACCTTTTTTTCTAGTATCTAATAAAAATCTAAGAAAAATCATCTTTGTCGAGTCTTTTCTCTTTTTATCAGACAATTTAATAAAATTTTTCAAATTGTCCTTCTCCCTTGTTCAAGACTCTGAATCTATAGTACCTATTTCCGTTCCAATCTCCAAATAATCTTTCACATCGTAGAGGAGATTCACCTCAACAGCGTCTTGCACAACATCTCTTACACATCCGCCATTCGTCATTAACCTGTCGACCGTCTGCGCAAATACCCAGACAAACCGCTTCCCGGCGCAAAAAGCTTTCGATCCCCAGAAAATTTCCCCTCCCCCTACCCAAAAAAAAAGCGTCTGAAAATCAGAAAATTTTCTTCTCACAAACCTCTCTCTTTCTCTCTCGAGCAATTATTACGAAAGACCAGCTAATTAACGCAGCCTCTTAACGATCTCCCGCCACACACACGTTCACGCCGTAAACAGTTAAAAGCTACTCCGAGCGTCAGTCATAGCGTTCTCGCGTCGTGTGTCGATCGTGTGCGCGCGAGTCGCCCGCCGCGACGCCAAAGTAAGAAGTTAAAGAGGCTACTCAGCCGCTGCCGCTTGGCTTTCTCATAGCCGTTTGTCGGACATACCGCGGGGCCACCCCGGCGACTAATTGCGCGTAATGCTCCCCAAAGAAAAACTGCCGCCGCCGCCGTCGTCGTCGTCGACGACGAGAGCCGTATTACACAGAGACGCGCGCGCGCTGCTATGTCCGGCACGTTCCTCTCGAGCCGCCGGCGAGAGGAGACGTCTCCTCGGAAGGGGATGCCTTGAAGAAGACGCGCGCTTTTCTCCGCGCGCGCGCGCGGCTGATATAAATCACGAGGGACTGCGCGCCGGTGTAAGTGAGATCGGTATCGATCGCTCGCAGCTATATGGCTTTTTTCGCGCTTGGGAATCATTGAGATACAGCTTTGGCTGATGCGAGAGGAGCGCGTGTAGCCACTGCAGTACCGCGCGAACTGTTGTTGCCGCAGATGTCAGGGTAATTGCCAGAAAGAATGATAATTTGACGGCTGTATATATATAGGGAGAGAGAGAGAGAGAGGGAGGGAGAGAAGCGTATATAAAAGCTAACGACCATATCATAGCGTTGGGGGTAAAAGGGGGACGTTATTTGTGGTGATTAATTTAAAATCAGCTTTGCACATAATCATATCAAAGTGCATTTTGATTGCACTTTATTATACGCTTTCTTAAAGACCTCCAAACCTGTTCTCTACGGAGCCGAGGATGCTCGACTCCGTGTGTCCCCTTATTCTGCCCGGACTTTTGGATCCTCGATGGAATACAATCGCGTCTCGTGTATTATACGCCTATTCTTTCGTGAAAACTTACGTCGTTGATGTAACAACGGGAATTACGTAATGGTTCGATGAGAAAATTACGAAAATATATTGTTTCTTGATTGTGGAATATAGTGGCCGGTTGAGCGTCGCTTATGAACAAATTCAATCTTTAAAGAAATATATATCGAATTGAGCAACCAGTGATAAACAATTTTTTCTAAGAATAAATTTAAATCAACATATTTATCACTTGGATTTCCAAAACAATAAAAAAATTATAAACATACACGAATAAAGAAGCGTTTTATTTCCCCGGAGCGTATACGTAACCAATTTAGCACTGCGCGCCACGCGTACATGCGCTATATGAGAAAATGCATATGATCGACGTCGCGTGTAATTTATAAAGTCAACAATCTCAGTAGAGGAAAAACTGAAAATAATTGCTTTCTCCCGGAAGTATCTTCACGCGAGAGAACGTAGCGAGGAATCAAAGGCAGAAAAAAGAATCCTTTTTTCCACTAATGCATAGGTGTCAACATGTCCCCTGCACTATATATACACAACACACACGTACGAAGTAAAAAGAAGCTACGACTATCCCCGAGCTAGAGAGAGAGAGAGAGAGAGAGAGAGAGAGAGAGAGAGAGAGAGTGAGGGGGTCTCCCTCAGTCTCGCAACAATTTTATTGCATTTCGCATGTTCCATTAGAATAATGATTCCTCCGCCTTCGATGTATATAAGTATATTAACGAGTCGTGTCGGTGGGGAGGGGGACCCCCATAATAACGGTCGCGTGAGGGGCCCGTGTGTCTTTTGTGTCAAACGCCGCGCCGCCATTATACTCGCCGAGGTTTAACAAGCTACTCCCGCTAATGACGAGCAAAGCAGAGCATCGGCATGCGTGCAGTCTTTCTCTTTCTCTCGCTCCACACACACACACACACACACACACTTACACCCCATCTCGAGAGATTTTTCTTTCTCTTTAGGCTGCCCGGCGGTCGGAGCTGAGCTCGGCGCAATCAGGTTTTGGATCATTAGAGACGGGGAGGCGCTCGCACCGGGTGCTTTAAACTCGCCGGAGTCGTCCGATTCGCCGCCACTTGATTTTCCGTGAGCTAGACGGTCGACGGCGTTGGCGAGAGTTTTGAGGAATCGGTGGCTCCGGGGAATGTGGGGAGGAATGGGATGGAGGTGGATTGCGGGGTTGGAGAAAGGGTTGAGCTTTGCATCGGTTGAAATTATTTAATTTTTTACTAGATTTCATAAGGGCTCGCTTATAAAATAAAATTGGAATAACATTTATTATTGTGATTACATACTCACCTGAAACCATTATCAAAATTCACAATTTTCATTTTTACACAATTACTATCGTAGACTTTCGGAAAATGTACTTGTAAAAACGGAAACTGTGAATTTTGGTCTTCGAAAACTATGGTTGTACTATTGGAATATGGCATTCGTTAAAATCGTTTTATATTTCTTTATGTAATTATTTTGATACATATTATTTTACGAATTATTTAAATACATTAAGAGGAATAGCAAAAAACTTATTTTTATTTTGTTCCAGCTCAAAGTATCTATAGGTATCTGGTTTTCCTAGTGTCCAACGATAAGAATTATACATCAAACTTATATTGTACGCGTACACCACAAAAATTATTTTAAATTGTTTACATTTACATTTACATAAATTTCCAATTATCTCAAACGATTCTTTCTATCGGTCTTCTCATCAGCACTAAAAGCTCGATGCAATCTTCGCTCCTCCCCCAAAATGCTCATAGCTCATGACCAAAAAAAAACTTACGAATAGACTGTTAAAACCAATTATCCCAAACTTCCGACTTTCACTTCCTAATTTGCCTTAAAGTAGCGAAATGCACACAATTGGAGATCGTAAAAAATCTTCCATCGCTCTCCCTCATCAATCACGTCGCCTCGGGAATCGTCGGAAAATCAATGAGAGACAGTTATTGCTCCAATTGAAGGAAAAAAAGTGTATATACGAGACCACTCGATCACCTCGTTTGTTAGCAAATGCATCAATGAAAGCGTCTCCCACAAAGGAGACGTGAAATTCCACGTCCTAATCCCGCTGAGCAATGCCGAGGGCCTCGCGCGTAAACTGCACCATAATTCCACGCCCACATTCCTCTTTATACACGCGCCGTACCTACATTCGCAACATCGTCGTTTATTGGTATAACATTGATTCTCCCCTAGTTTCACGCTTCTTCTTCTTCTTCTTCTTCTTCTTCTTCTTCTAACTTCTTCTTCTCTCTCGAGTCCCTCCCCGAAATTCGAAATCCAGCTATATATTCATACATAATACACGCGAACACCCAGCGTCGATTCGTCGCACATTGTCTCCGCACAGTGCGTCCGCTCTACAGCGTCGTCGTGTTCGCGCGAGCGAGCCGCGGGTGGCGTTTTCTTCCCCCCCTCCCCTCCCTCCTTCTCCCCGCGTTGTAGCTCGTAAAGGCAATAATGGCCCCCCCGAAGTCGAAAGAGACGTTCGGCCGTTCGACCGCAACCTCCGGCGAAGTATAGCGAGGCGGCTTTCGAAAGTCTATATATCCCCCCCCCCCTCCCCTCGCCCCTCCCCAACGGCCTCCCCGTATACACGTAGCCCCCGTGTATAAGTCCGCGGGAGAGATACATAGTTTGCTTCTGGTAAAGAAGCCGACACACCTTTACGACTGGCGGAATCGTCCCGGCGTTTTTATGTGTATAGTATGCGAGAGAGAAAGACAGAGAAAGAGAGAGAGAGAGAGACTGGGCGACATTAATCAAAGGCAGAAAGAGGGAGACGCTCGATGTCTTCTTCATGTGCCGACTCTCTGCGCGTCTATATGTGTGTGTGTGTGCGGACACGGTATAGTTGTGTCAGCGAGTTGTGTTACACACCTATACATGCGTCCTGCATATATAGCTATATATACGGGTGTCGCTTTGTGCAGAGGCGGGGTGGAGGCTGGAATGTTTTTGGATTTCCAAGATTTATAGCGTGGAATGTGGGCACAGGGCGGAAAAAGATGCGAGGAAGAGACGGCGAGCTGTGAAATGCTTAGCGCTTCCGTGGAACTTGTCGCGCGCGCGCGACAAGGAGGGTTTTAGCCAACTTTTGCGGTGACTAGTTAGAGCGATGGCTCCGGAAATTTCGGGACTTCCGACGATTAGTCAGCGACGAGGATGCTGGACACCTCGTGTCCAGAGATTTGGGATGTTTAGGTGTTGGGTAACGCGTCGACTCTGTGGGTTTACAACGCGCCGTTGGCGCTGACTGGAGATGTAATCGAAGATCTTGATTTTAACGCGAGTTTTGGTGGATGTAGTTGTAGGTTGAATTTGATGTGAACGAGTGGTTAGGGGAAAGACATTTTGGTGTAAATTAACACATACTTACGTCATGGCGGTTACGTTGAAATTAGGGAAGGAACGTATTGGTTGTTTGAAGACATTTTGTACAGGTAAACTAAAATTTAGAGACAGAAACTTTATTGTATACTTGCACGGCTTTGTCCATTGTATTCCCGTTAACTTTTAAATCAATTTCGATGGGATTGTACGAAAATAAATTAGTCTATTCAGCTGAAATAAGAGACCGTCACATATTTATAGATGCACAGTAGAAGTTATAGGGTTATATAATGTTACGCAGGTTCATCAATTTCTTTCTATGTATTAACTGTGAATTCAAATCGATGCTAGTGTTAATGAAATGTAATAAAAGTATTTATTGAAGTTCGTGCACTATCTCAATGAATTGTTACGTAACTCCAATAAATTTAACACACAAATCTTAAATCTTCTGCCTTAAATAACGCCAACATGAACTTCAAATTAGTAATGCCGTGAAAATGTTTACTTCACACACAAGCAATTGATTTCAGGCAGGCCCATAAATTACCTTAACCATATCGCTTTTAAAGTTAATGAGATATTCCGCAATTACGCACCAAAGTTGGTACACTGACCCATCCCTTTCGCAATAGTACTCCAATTTCCAATATCAACGCCGTCTACATCCACATCATAATAACTTATCAAAGTCCACGTCAAAAACAATCCCAGAACACCTCTATACATCGTCCTCCCGATGGACTCTCTCTCTTTCTCGCTCTCGCAAATTTTCCACCCATATCCTCCTCAATCAGTCCGGCACTTCCTCTCCAGCGGGCCGCGCAACTCCCTTTCATGACCTCCCGGTAGCGGCGAGCTTTTCCCCGTACTCTGCCATCGGGTCGCATAAAAGCCAAGAGCCGTCGACCTCTTCTCACGCCCGGAGAGCGAGCCGGCGAGCGAGATGTAAAAATAATCGCGGAAAGCGCGCGCGCGCGCGCGTATCCGTCCATTGTCCATGCGCTAATTAGCGCAACTGGGTCGCGCGAACGGCTCCCATAAATATCGCAATCCTCGCGCCGGCGCTTCTGCGAACGGCCATAGTATGGACTGCCCAGAGTGAGAGAGAGAGAGAGAGACAGAGATGACAATCGAGCGCGCGGCAAAAGTCAATCAGCCGGCTGCAGGTGGGCGGAGATGCCTTTACGAGCGAACAGATGACAGGGCGGCAGGAGGCAAAGCTGCGGCCATAGCTTCCACTTCCGGTTCTGATGCTCTCTCTCTCTCTCTCGCGCTCACTCTCTCGTGCTTATACACTCGCTCGCTATGCTTATTCTCTTTGGTACGTCTATTGGAAAATTGCCTCTCGCTCGCCGCTATTATACGTCCAGCTCTAGATATATATATATATATATATATATGCGTGCGCGCACAGGTGTCTATACACACGTACGTACAGCTGTGCGCGCGTATAACGCAGGCGACCATCAGGTGAACGATCTTATCGGGGTCATTGATTTTTAATGCTGAAAAAGCAGTCGTCTCTCTTTCGCACAGCTCGCCGGGAAAAGAGAGAGAGAGAGAGAGAGAGAGATGCAGTGGTCCACACACGCGCTACCGCGCGCGCGAGAGAGAGATGCGGAACCGTTGCTCGGCTAATTGCGATACACAGCGGCAAAGTGAAAGAGGCCGGCCCGAGAAAAACGCCCAGCGGGATCGGCCTCGCCAATTACCGCGGAGCGCTGGGGGACGTCCAAAGGCTTCAGCAATTTGCGGCCGCGGCATGAGGCTCGAGTCGCTCTCTATGCCTCTCTCGGCAAGTGTGTGTGTGTGTGTGTGTGTGTGTGTGTTTTAGAGTGACCAAAGGGCGGAAGGGTGTGGCCGATTTGCGTGCGAGGTGTCGCACGAAACGAGCGGCTCTCTATAGTCCCCCCCCCCCCCGCTCTGTAGACGTGCAATTTTCGCGGTGATATCAATTAAGCTTGTGCCTCGGCGGATATATCTGGTGTACCGAATATATATTTTTCTTTGTATTTGCGAAAGTATCGTATATAAATCGTGTGCGATCTCGACCTGACATCTCGTTGCCGCAGTGTGATTCTCCGCAAACTGCGCTGACGATCCTCTGCGTTCGAATGAATTCCGAGCCATCGATTTCGTGAAATTCCAATTCCGGCGGCGTCGAGGAGAAATTTATTTCATCGCCGCTCGATCCGAGGCTTCAGAAAACTTCGGTGAAGTCCCCTATACCAAGTATTATATAATATAACACAATGTACTTCGGTGGCACTTCGCACCACCGAAATCACGGCGCAGCCGCCGAGAGAAAGCTTCGCCGTCTGCGCCGCACAACTGCTCTCCCCGCGGCACAATAGCAAACTTACACGTACACCTCCTCTGTACAAAAATTCTCGCGCCTGTGTTATAAAGATTCTCGGGATCGGAGCGTATATGTGTGCCGATGGTATGCCAGGCATTTCGATCGCGTCACCGCCTCTCTCTCTCTCGGGGGGCGCACAGACTCGTCGTCGGCTTTGATTTGCGCGCGCGGCCGAATATTCGTGCGCGTATAATACGTGAGCGTATGCGCTGCTTCCTCCCACGGTTTTCGCTGCCACCGCGCGCGTAAGACGATACGCACCGACTGTGTGTGATGTGTGTGTGTGTCTACGTACACGCGATCAAAGGGGGTGAACGGAGCGCGCGGCAGCTTTGTGCATCGTCTTTGGGCTTTTTCTTCGCGGGCGCTTGAGGATCTAATGAGAGAGAGAGAGAGAGAGAGAAAGAGAGAAAGGAATGACTCATCGCCATCGCTATTGTCGGCTGTTTAGAAAACACACGGGGTACATACGCGTATTAGTTGTGATTCGAGGCGATGGGGGAAAAAAAGTGCAGACGATATGTACAGGACGACGTGTGATTAGAATCGGAGAGGGCTATATAAACCCGGCGAGGGAGTGAATAGTATCGCGTGAAGCGCGGAGGAATGTGTGGAAAAGGTAATCTCGTTTGGTTTCGAGTGAGCGAGAGAGACAAAGAAGCGCCTCGTGACGTGCGCGCTTGGGACTTCCTCTTTGACTATAGAGACTTCCTGTCGGTTACAATCGCGATGTCGGAGGATCATAATGTGCGCCTCCGTCGGCAGCTATTTATCGCATTGCAGAGACGAATAATCGAGCTTTCGAGTCGTGGGCTTCGATTAGCTGTCGAATTTCGTGCGATTGTTGATACAATTAAATTACGAATTTTAGTATAGACGTACTCGTATACTTGACATTTCAAAATACGATTTTGGAGAAAAAAATACTCAAGGCCTTTTCGGCAGATATAATCGCCAGAAAATTACTTAAAATTTCTCGCTAACAAGTGCACCAGTTATTTTCAATTACTGCAGCCCTCCCTAACAGCCGCAGCGAGAGTCAGTGCAAATTATCACCTGCCCAATGCACTCTCCACGTCAACCGAGCAAATCGCCTCCTATACTTACGAAATTACGCTCGCGTACACAAAATAGAATCTCTCCGACCAATTACGACTAGGAAAGCCCCGATCGAGTTTCCCTACTTCCTCCAAAACGCATCCAATTCCTACGCGCCTATATCCCGAAAATGCCTTGTTAAGCGCTGTGCAACAGCTGTTACAGCCGCGCAATAGGTTTTCAGTCTCGCGGAATCGAATCGGCGGCGGCGGCGGCAGATCGACTGAATGGAACGAGCGCCGAATGGAATGCCATTGAGCTTGTAGCATATACGCAGGATATACACAATGCGGGCCCCGAAGCGGCGCATCAGTCGATTCTGCGTCCCACAAGGACCAGACACGCCGACGCGTACACGTGTCTGTATAACATACGCTACATATGTGTATATAAACGCTCGAGACTCCACGTATACTTACATCGCGCGATACATAATGCGCTCGCGGGAGCGTAACGAGAGACGACGTGGTTTTCTGATCGGATGCTCCTTTTTCGGCGCGCGCGCGCATATGTGTGTACTTATAGGTGTTCGCCCGATCGAGAATGGGTAATCGATTGTGATCGCAGCTCGTGCGGAGAGACGTATACGTATACTATGCGTACGTACTCCTGCTTATCGTAGCGCGTAACTTGCGCGCAGGAGAGAATGGATGATCGATCGCGATCGTTATTATTGTGTACGAGCTCTATGTACACTGGAATTATGCTTCTCTATCTCTCTCTGTCTCTCTCTCTTTAGGCTCGATGCGGTAAAGGCTATTATTACCCAATAGGCTGCGATCGAAATGCAAGTCGCGCGCGCGAGTGATTTGCATGCAGTCCTAATGCTCGCGCTTCATCAATGACGTTATATACGCGCTGATTAAGATAAAAGCGAGCTTTTAGTATCGCTTCGTGCGCTGCTTTCGTAAGCCGGCCGCGCTCTTCTCGTGCCGACGACACTTGCGGATTGTAATGCTCGGGAAGCGTTTTCGGCATTTGACGCGCTTCTTTCGCGTGACGTACGGCCCGCTGAAATGCAGTCGGACGTTTTACGGCTTGGCGGGGAAGGGTCGCGTGTTTCGAAGACTTTGTTGCGGGATGGATTTTTGGTTTGTTCAGTGTTGAATGTGTCCTACAGTATAATCAAATATGAAAATTCTTGATCGTTTACATTAATTTAGAAAAATTAAAAGAAACGTTGAATCTTTCAAGTGTTCGTGTTTGCATTAATTCAAATTTACTCGGAAAGTGTATTGAATTATAATCTTTTGCAGAATATTGATGAATAATTTGGAAAGTAAGGCACATTAAAAGCAAATTTCTTTTTTCGACGGAATAGATTAATTTATACACTCGTCTTCGCAGACAAAAATCGTTTGCAATCATCTTTCAACCTAATGACAATTAAAAACAAGCGGATTAAAAAAAACTATACTTCCCAAAATAAAAGTCCGCTCGAAACAATCATCTCACTCTGTCCTACAATCCTCATCAAAAATCAGACGTCAATCCGTCGGACAAAAATTCTCGCCACTCACTCAAGCCGCGCACACCGTCGAAAATTCACTTCGCACACAAATCCGTCCAGAAATCCGTCTCTCGGCAAAAATCCGCGTATTGCAATTAGCATATTGCAAAAATCGCCGCAGCCGCAGAAGAAAAGCCGCGAGAGCCTCCCGGAATACCGTCGCGTCAGCAGTGCGAGCGGCTTCGCGAGACGGACACTGCGATCTTATCCTTCGATCGTATACACTGCGCTCACCGCAGAGACTCGTAATACGCGATATCGCATGTGAGCCGCCGTGATTTATCGCCTGCCTTGTTGACACTTGCTTGCCTCTCTGTAGTCCTGCTTATACGGCGCTTTAATTGTGCAAACGTCGTCGTTAGAGGCGCACATTTCGACGATGAGTCAGGCGCTGCTCGCCTCGTATTATTATTCTCTTCCGCTGCGATTCACCGGAGCTTCCGCCGTGTGGCCGAGATCCGCCCGCTCGGGCTGTGGCATAGCGACTTTTGCGAAATTCGCGACACACACGTCCGAGCCGCGCGAGCTCGGCCGAAGGAATGATCCCGTCGACGGCGAGTCCGCCGATTTGAGACAGAGCGATCCACGCGTCTTGTTTAATTCGTCGGGTTCTGGATATTGGGTGACGATCGGCATTATAGAGCTGGACTGCAGCTCGTCATTTTTCCAGGAAACCGATCGGCGCAGCAGCAGCAGCTGCCGCTTCTGCTTCTAGACGAAAGCGAGATCCTGTAATTTTCGAGGCCTCCCCGATGAAAAGAAAAGTTAAAAAATTGAGGCGACGCTGCTGTATCTGTTCCATCGTCAAAATGCATCTCGCGTGTACACAGTCCAAGAGAAGTGTATAGAGCCAGTGGCCGGTGTGGCTGGAATTTCGCGGCAAAAAATCGGCAGCAGCAGAGAGCACTTTCTAGCCTCTGCCGGCGAATCAATTTCGCGACAAGACAGTATAAAGATCTCTCCGCAGCCTCGCGTTCGCGCGCGTCCTTTGACGCTTATAGTCCCCCGACGTCAGGGGGGGCCCGGCGGGCGTCCCCTTGAACCTTACGCGATTCTTGGAACGATGAATCGCCAGGATCTCTTCGTATAGCTTTCACTCGCGGGCGCGATTCCGCCACGGCTTATCGCCGATTTAATTGATTCAATTACGCGATTGTCACGCACGTGCGCTACTATATATCACAGCGTAGAGTGCCGGAGGTGCCGGCGGGAGAGCCGATCGGTATAAGGAGCCGCGTCGATTTCTTTCGGGCAAAAAATTTCGGGGGGGTCCGATGCGGCTTCGCTTGGTTAACGTCGGGCGGGAGGGACTGTAAGTAACGAAGATTGCATTGAGTGTAAACGATAATTTGACGGGTTTTCGGGTGTACTTTTTGCGCGGGATTATTCCGAGGTAACAAGCCGATCCGTACGATCGATCTTCCCCCCCGCGTCTACAGCCTAAGGAACTGACCGAGAGAAAAAATTTTTTAGTCATACAGAATCGATTTTTCGTCTGTCTCGACCGACGTGTAACGTCGTCCTCGCCAAATTCACAGTAATCCTCGGAATGAAAGCAAAGCGAAGCTTCGCGTCGCAGCCGAGCCCCCGCGATCGCGGCGTCTCTTGGCACACACCAGTTTTCATGTCTTTTGTTGCTCTAAAACCGCCATCTTGAGCCCATGTCGCAATAATAATGGCTCGCCCCCCCTCCCCCCTCCCCCGTTGCACAATCAGCGTCGCGCGCGCGAGCCAGTCACCCGCGAAACTATTGACCGCGTCTCTCGCGCGCTGCTTATCCTTCCCACGAACCATCGCTAATTCCGTAAAAATCGCTCGGCGAACTGCGCTCGGCTATGTCCTCGCAGCCACGCGAGCCCCTCGGCTACACCACGAAAATTCCCTATCCCCGATCGAGATCCCGGGCGTTATCAAGATCGAAGGGTTATATACACAAGGGTTAGAGCCGAGCGAGTGACAGGTGCTCTCTCTCTCTCTCTCCGGACAATTGTTAACCGGCCGTCCGCAGACTCTCCCCTCGGTGTGTATATCTCTATCTCTGTCTCTCTCTCTCTCTGCTTTGGAGAAAGAGAAGGTGAGCGAGAGCTCAACAACCCGCGGTTGGGCGTGGCGATGGCTTCAAACTCCAGCCGATTGGTAGACTCGCCTCGAAGCCCCATTTCTCGCTCGCTTCGCGAATAAACTCGCCTTACTGCTGCTGCTGCTGGGCCTGTAATTGCCACCGAGACTCGTTCTCTCTCTCTCTCTCGCTCCTACTTCCTGTCTCTTGCGCGGCAGCCCGAGAGGGAGAGGAAGAGAGAAAGAGCTCGCTCTCTTTCTCTGCTACTCCGGCGAGGCGAGTATATCGATGGACAACGCGCGTGGCTGCTCTCGCTGGTGCAGTCCCCGAGAGCCCGGAGGGATATTGCGCTGGTGAGTATATCGAGCGGTTTTTTTTTTTGCTTTTCGTTTGTTTGTTTACATCGGTTTTTGCGCGATTCTTGTGGAACTGACTCTGAGACGCGAGGGAGGCAGGGGGGGGGGTAATGATTTGGGAAAAGTTGAAAAGCTGGCGCGCACTGTTGAAGCGGCTAATTGCAGTCGTTACGTAAGCAGGAAGGAAGTTGCGGATGGACGTAACGAGCCTTGATTGTTTGGGTTTTTCCCAGTCGATGCTATATAGTCTTTTAAGCTCGAGCTGCTGCGCATATAGATCTGCGAAATGAAAATTTCTCTGTGCATATGTGTCTTTACACTGAGAAATACGTCAGTTTTCCCCAGATAGCATCTCGATAATCCATCACGATTACAAAAATATTGGCTCTTATTCCACTCCGACTCGATTTTCCTTGAAACATTCTTCGATGTCATCGGTCGCGTTCGACAAATTGCAACGATCGAAAATCTAGGCGACAGTACAGCGAACCGAGGCGTGAAGCAAATTTAATTCGGTTTTGTAGTACAGAACGAGGAAATCGCGAGACTGCGTCGATCGATCGCTGGAACGCGCGCAGCCGCAATTCTTATACGTATTATTTTCTTAAAAAGCTAAATACCATCCGCGTATAGGAAACAACAAGTTATTTACTGTCTGCTCGTCGGAATTCATCTCCGTGACGTACAGGAAAACTCAGCCAAGAATTTTTCACTATACGACCACATACTGCTTGTGCATTACGCGAACTAGATCAAGGCATTTCCACTTAGCCGCGATGACCGTAGAGCGCGTTGCGAGTATACATGTGCCACACACGTGTTTCCCTTTCGGTTTCGGTGACTTCATTTCATAATCCACAGCTGTAATAAATTAATTACAAAACGATTCCGCGTAAGCGAGCTTCTGGGAAGGACAATCCGAGCTCTCGCGTTATCGCGAGCAATTTTGATTATAGCGCCTTGCGGGTCCCCGCCTCGCACTACTTGCCGCGCGGCTGGATTGGATTTTCCGCGATCTGTACACGGGGGACAAGCTGTCGTACGGTATTTAAAAGCTGTGGTTACGGAGGAACGGCTGGGACGCGTGTGACACAGATCGACTGATTGGCGTTAACCGATTAATGGTGGACAATACCGGGAAACGAGGTGTTCGCTGGACGGCGATAAATTGCAGATTTATTAATTTTTGCGCACCGAAGCTACGATCCGAGCATCGCGAGTGTTGACGACTTTGAGGTGAATTCCACGGCTGCTGAATCGTCGCGATTATTACACGAGCGCAGAGATAAAAATACGTGCAGTAGCCTTCGAGCGATCGACGGGACGAAAATGCCGGAGGGAAACTGTACGGCAAGTGTGTCTATGTGAGCTACGTAGATTTTAAAAACAACAATTCCCGCCCCGATAAACAAGGAAATCCTCTCGATCGATTCGAGAAACCGTCGTAAAAGCAATGAAAATTTCGCAACTGCGCAACGCGCTCAATTAGCTCCCAGCGTACACTACAGCCTCAACCTTCGCCTACACACGCGGAGAAACCAAACGCAGAGAGTAGTTCAACTCCCGGCTCTCTATACGTATAGCGCCAGCTCGCGCTTATACGTCTCGCGCGCTTTTACGTCTCCTACACGCGTCTATATAGTCGTCCCGCGTATAAGCGCGCGTCCACACTCAAAATCGCGCGCGAGAGCGTGACGAAGTCAGTCCTCGCCCCCACTACGCGGAATCTATGCACGTATAGTGTATTGCCGCTTTGAGAGCCGACGACGCGCGCCTCGACGCGCTATACAACGTGCTATCCGTCGCACTTGGTCGCACGCGTCTTTCGCTATCGGTCGGCTCTTTCGTTTTGCTCGTCTGGTTCATTCTCTCTTTTTTTTCACTTTTCCGCTGCTCCGTCGTGTAGCGCAGTTTCGTCTGTTGCGAGGAGAAGTGCGGCTGCGGACGAAGTTTTCGGCGTACGAAGAGGAGGGGAAGAGAGAGAGAGGCGGCAGTTGCGGGTGAGTCAGTTTTGCTATCGGTGCGCTTAAATGTAATTTTAGTGATAGTGATTTGTGGACAGTTTGGACGGTGTTTTCATTTTGTTTATCTTTTGTTTTTTTTTTTAGTAAAAAGTAATAGGGCTTAAATTATTCGTTATAAGCTTTATAATCTTCCGGTTAATATAAAAGTATACGTTATTTTAAATATTATATTAAAATTAATTTTATCTCTATCTTGTGAAAATAAGAAAAATCAAATGAAAATTCGACTGTCCAGGAACCACTGACTCAGAGGAAAATCTCCTCATCCCAATTATAAAAGTACGGAAAAGGCGTGTTAGAAGCGAAAAGATCGGAAGAGGCCTACAGAATCTCGTGGGCGAGAGAGTGCGAGGGCGTAAATTCGTCATTGCGTACATTTTTGGCGCCTTTCGAATCTATCATTCCACGTCGAGTATCGAATCTCGAGAACACGTGTTCTACAGTCGATAAAGTTTCTTTAAGACAAAAACTCAACTTCATAACTCGAGATAATAAAAAAGTCACTATATATATATTCAACGTTGGAAACTACAGACCTTCGCCGCAGTGACTGTTTTACCAAGGTAAAAATTTTCTAATCTAATCAGCAGTCGTTCATTACAAAAAAAAAAACCGATAAAATCGCAGTCACGATTATATCGTCCGGCGCAAACGCCAAGTCGAAAACTCGCGGCGCGAATTAGCCTCTATATCAACAAACCGGCTCTCTCTCCTCTCGCGGCGTCTATATGCAGCGTCGAGCGGAAATACCTATTCCATATGCATAATACACATACGCAAGAAGCTGAGCTATAGACTGTTATGCATTGGTTGCAGTGTATAACCGCATCGCAGCGTCTCGTGTATAGGCGCGAGACATTATGCAACGCTCGGAACCTTGACGGCCACGTTCGCGCTAATAACCCAAGCGCTTTTCTCTCGCGCTTTCCGAAAAACGTGCGCAAAGCGCAGATTTACGAGCTGCTTCGCCCGTGTGCGCTTCTTGCTAAGCTGAGGTATAATTGCTTGATTGCGCTTTTCCTATACGCGCCCGCGATGTGTCGTCGCGCGCCAACCGCTGGCTTCTCGCCAACAAAGCGCTTTTGTTGTTATGCAAAGCTTGGCTGTTAGGACTGGCGAAGAGGTGTTCGCTGAAACGAGCCTGTGGAGAGATAAAAAAGAAAACGAGCTTTTCCACGCGCGCGGCGAGGAAAAACTTTGTCGCTTTGCGTTTCGTGTCTGGAGTGGGTATAATACACGTTATTTTGTCGAGGCGGGAGTATAGACTATTCTTGTATGTGCTGTATACATGTATATATACGGAATGGGATCGAAGCCGGTCAATTAGATTGTTTTCTGCGTATATATATATACACTCTGCTCGCGTCTGGAAATCTAATTGGAGTTCATATGACGTAAGAAGGCTGTTAATAAATCTTATCAGCAAGGAGATTCTGCAGATAAAAATGCACGTTGTTAGAAATTGTTTTATTGCTCTTGTGATTTTTGTGCTGTTTCGTTGCGTTTAAAATTAGTTAGAGGTATATATAGACGAGAATTTTTTTTTCATTTGACATTGCGACACTTGACACTGACGTAAGCAGAGGCTGCGAAATGTACTAAGTAAGTTTGGAAGTCAGTGCGTTAAGTAGAAGCTCAAGCATTTTTTTTGAGTACACTATACGAGAATATTTTTACTAAAGATGTGAGAAATATTGTTTTTTAAACCTCGCACGCTTGTAAAAGTTATCGCAGATAACTATTACAGGAAAAAAACTGTGCTCGCAGCGATAACGTGCCACACTCGGCTCAATCGATATATACCTCTGAAAAATGAAGAATCGAAGAGCGATATTGCTAATCTTAAAAGAACTGTAACAAATTATCACCAACCGTTAATTTCCTTAACGAAAGCGTCACCTTTACAGTTCCACAAATACAGATTCAATAATAGAAAACCAAACACAAGAAAATCCCCAGAAAATTTACGTATCTCCCAGTCCCGAGAAAATCCCTCCCAAATTCCATTCTAAAATACACCAGCGCGAATCTCGGAAAATTCTCCCACGCCAATTCGAGCGCAATCCCAAAAATACCCAAACTCTCCCTCTTTCACCGAAAATACGGTCGCTCACGTGCTCAAATCCAACGCGTCGAACTCCGTCAGATATACACACACATCCGTCTATACACAACACTAACCGGTATATACATCGAATAAAATTCGCCGGCGCGACTCCTCGGCGCGAGCCCGGCAGCCGTCTCGTCTCGTCGTCGTGGTCGCCGTCGCCGTCGTCGCCGGGGCCGACGCCAAGAAAACGAGATCGATAAGGCGGCAACGCGGCGCGGAGCTCGCGAGCTCAGTCAGGCTCGGCGCTGCTGTCCGCGAGAAAGCGCGCGCGCGCCCGCGTCTGCTCTCGACGCCTATTGTACATTTCCGCGCTCGTCAGTCGCGTTTCCGCTCGGATTTTTCGGAGTTTTTCATCGCAGCACAGCCGAGCTCGGCTCGGGAGAGCGCACACGAGTGCGGGCAAATCGGCGAGGCTTTTGGCGGCATCGCGAGTGTCGGCGGGAGGAAGAAGAAGAAGCCGGCGCGCGAGGAGTGGTGAAAGGTTCGTTTGCTTTTTCTGCTTGGGCTCTCTTTGTAAATAGGCGAGGTGGGGAGGTGCCGCTGTTTCGGAAAATTGCGCCGCATTCAATTTCCGGAGAAATTTTCCCGAGGCCTTGAATTGCATCGATTCGCTCGTTTCGGCTCTATAGACACCGGTGTGTGTATACGTATATACACTCGGGAATGTTGAATACATTGGAGATCGGTACACACGTATTCGTGTATGCGTCAAACTACTGCGCAGAATTTTTATCCTAAAAATAGAGCAACAATAAAGTCCCTCTTCCCTTCCGCGCGAGGAAGAGAAAAAAAAGCACCGTAAAATCCATCGCTGCGCAGCTACACTTCCTATATACACTCAGCGCATTACACTCGCGGCCGCCGCTCTGAAAATCATCGATCGTTTCACGCACGCGATCCATTTTCTATTATTATCGCAGCTCGTGAAATAGCTCGCCGTTATAGCCACGCTCACACGGACGGACGCAGACACACCGACGCGGAGCAGCACTACACCTTGAGCGATACACACTGCCCTGTATACGTGTATATCGCGTACATAGCGTGCGAATTCTGACCCGCTGACCTACATTCCCTCGCGTCTATGCTACAAGTGTTGCGCACGTAATATACACGCGGAGCTGAGCGCGAGCGGCTGGAGAGAATCGCGGAGATCGAAAAAGATCGGCAATTTTTTCCGCGCGCGCGCGCGATCGATAAAGCCGGAGTATCGCGATCGGTAAGGAAGTTAGCTTCTTCGGGACGAGAGAGACAGAGAGATGGAGAGAGAGAGAGAGAGACGACTTGCGAGACTGGACGCACGCGCCGCGCGCGAGCTTGGCTCTCGCTGTTACATACGTTTTTATGCTAATGCGCGCGTGAGAGAGCCTCGCGTATGGACGCTGGCGATCGGGTTGGATTCTCGGGCTACAGATGTCTCTATCGGTGTCGGTTTTTTCTTGGGAAACTCGAGACAATTGCGGGATCGTAATCGCCGTGGAAGATGGTTTTTATATAAGATATATGTGACAGTTATTAGCCTTGAGGTCGACTTTGAAATAGAATGAGATTAAACCAGCGTGTAAGTGAGTCAGAATTACCGTATCGATGTTGGGTCCATCCCTTGGTGATTGTTTTGACATTTCGTCCTATTTATATGACGGAAATGAGGAAAGTTTGAAAAATTATTTTATACGCTGTTTCTATCCACTGCCTCGGGAAGATCGATAAATTCCACGACACAAAGTTTTCGGTAGGTTCAACCTTGACCTCTAGAGGGAATACTAATGCAAATTAAAAATTCAAATTTTGCAACGCAGTACTTGCAGTTGACGAAGAAGTAGCTGATTTGCTTAATACAGCAAATATAGTAAAAACAAAATTTCGAGAAACGAGGTCTAAGCCTTAGCCTCGGTATATAATTGTCTTCACAAGTTTGAAGCTTTTACATGTAAAGTATCTCGTAAAGTAATTAAAATTCTATTAATATAGATATTTACATGTTCTTGAACTTGAAATTTCGTGAAACAGCGTGTACGGTCTGGTTTTTGGAAATTAATATTTCATTTCATTTATTCCATATACCGTGGTGCGAAATTTGAATTATCAATTAAATTCGGCATCGCCTCAAAAATAGAGTTTATGCAAACGCATACATACAAGTATTTTAAACGCGACTCGCTCCCTCAACTGCTCGAAAACTACATCAATAGCCAAATCGAGCTCATAGCCAATACCTGTTTGAAATAATCAATCGGCCCCATTCAATCCAGAAATCATTCCTCTCACTGCGCGCACAAAGAACCATACAACAGATCACACACTTAAAATCATTCCGTCCCATAAAGCATCGGCGCACACCATCCATGAAAAATCCACTCGATACGACTCAATCCCTCGCACCTCCCAACCGCACGAGAGAATATATATCATCCCCCGGTCCGACAGCTGTCCTGTGCAGCCCACGGCTCTCGGAGCGCGCAGCTCCTTCAGAAGAAGAAGAAAAAAAAAATACCGCATCTGATTATCCCCGTCGCTTTCGCCGTCCTGTCCCGCTATATTTTCCACCTTGACTCCTACGTATATACAGTATATATATATACGCATGCGGAAAATCGACGGAGGAGTCGACCAGATGCAGCCGCAGGTGCGCGACACGCAGAGACAGGGACCGTTTTACCTACATATATGAACGCATCAGGCATCACCTGGAGACGTTCGGCGCCGCTCGGACTATGGGCCCTCCCCATTGTCACACCCGCGCTTGATATATGTGGCGCGCGCCCGCTATATCGACGCACAATGCCCTCTCACTTTTCGATTTTTCCGCTTGCCCTCTTGTTCGCATGCGCGCGGCACGGACGTGTGTGGAGAGTGAAAAATTGCGCTGGACGCGCGGGGCTGCATAAGTGGCTTCTTTCACCGATGCCCCCGCGCGCGCGCATGAGATGAGGGAGAAAAGAGGGGGCGTAAAATATGTACATTGGGCCGAATGATTTTTCTTTCTGTATAACGACGCCGTAGTCCGCCAGTGCCTTTGCAAATTGCAGAATAATTCTGGACTAATGTGTTATGAGCTTTTAGTTTAATTTTTGGGGTTTAACTCACTTGGTTTGCGTATTAACAAGGACTTTGACGCTATAAAGTATACGGCAGTATACTTGTAAGTTTCTTTTTTCAAACGCTAAGCGTATTCGTATGCCCAGTACACGGCCTCCAGCCAATTCATTCAGCGAATGGCTCTACCACAAATCACAGCTCAACTCCGTCCCTAATAAATATATTAAACAGATCTCGTACGTGTCTCCGCTATAATACACGACGACGTCTGCCTCGTCGTCGCCGCGGAAGAACTGGATTGCAGCCAAAAAAAAAAAGAAAGAAAAAAAGAAGAGAGAGAGAACGAGTTTCGAGCGTCCGAAACAAACGCCCCGAGCTGCCGGTTCGCACGCGGTCGTGTCACTTCTCGCGGGCATTTATACGTCTCTTAAGGCATAGACGTTCCCGGATTTTTAATAGGAACACGTTTTACTACGGTCTCGCGGAGGTTCTTAATATTTATAGCGGAACCGAGAAAATTAAAATTTCGACGATTCGCGAGAGGAGAGAGAGAAAGAGACGAGAGGCTTCCGCCAAGCGACGACGGCTACACACTCCTAATCTCGAGAATCGCGCGGGTCCCCTCGACAAATTTTTCGACTCTATCCCGTTCTCATCGCGGTCGATATGATGCACGACGCGTATATAACGTATCGCACACAACAGACACGTGAAAATCCAAGCCGAGTTTTCTCACCTGTTGCGCCAACGCGCTAATTGCCGTCTGCGGTACTCCATTTTACTGGACCGTAAATCAGAGCTGCTGCTGCTGCCGCTGCTGCAGCCTATAAGCATTCCATAAAGTCATCCTCGCGATACATTGTTAACATACTCCCCTGTAATCACGCGAGCGTAAATAATCTCTGAAAAAATGCTCGCGCAACGGCTAATCAAATTTTACGATTTGTGCAAGCGCGCGCGCGCGCGTCGCGCAACGGGAGAGAGAGAGAGAGAGAGAAAGAAAAAAAGTGGGAAAGGAGAGGAATGCCGCGAAGGGCGCGGAAAATTTCTTGCGCGCGCGCGCGCGATTATCGGCGCGGCGACGACCTTGCACGCGAGGAAAATGATCCGCGCGTGGACTCGTTCTGCGCGCCGTCGTCGTCTCAGCTTAATCAAATCGCTGCGTGAATTAATCCTCTCTATCTCTCATCCTCGGCTATTGTGCGCTACATCGCGTGTGGCATGTAGAATTTTAATTTTGCTTTATTGCCGAGAGTATCACCTCTTTTGCTGCTTCTTGGTCTTCTTCGATCGTCTTTTCTTCGTTTTTTTTTCGAGGGAGAGACGAATCGAGGGATTTTTCTGGGATACTTTAACGTAACGCGCACGTCGCGTCATCTGGAATGCTGATTGAAGTCTAAAATTAGTCGAAGATTGTTCTCCGAGGAGTACGCGCGCGCACATCGGCGGCAATGAGGAAAGTGTTTGTTATGAACGGCAGGTTGTTATTCCGCGTTTGACGTCTTTTTTTTGCAATTTTTATGCGCCGGCGACGACTCGGGGAGACGAGCAGAGCCGTCGGGGGATTTTCGGAGTGTACAGCGTGAGCAACTTTTCATACGCATAGACGCACACACACGCGCGCACTGACGCACATTTTTTTTTCTCAGCGCGGAGAGCCATTTGCATACAATAAATCATCGTAATTTGATGCGGACTCGCCGTGTGCCCGGTTCTCGAAGCGGAAACGAAATGGGTCGATAACCCCGCGATGTTGCCCAACAAATTTATTTTTGTTTTCGAACGAAGCTCGTTTGTCGAAGGCTTCGAATCGCCGCCGCGACTTCGGAAAACGGGAAATTATTTATTGCATGTATGTGGCGATGTTAAGCGCGATACACGCTTGCGCATATACACAACGTAATCGTTTATTAATGCGCGCGATTAGTGGGTGCGAATGACTGAGTGTGAAAAGGTATCGTGACGTTTATGAGGTCCTTGGCATGAAACTGATATTTTACATTTTCACGGATTTTTATAGACACTCCATTTTCACCTCTGACTCACGTGAGCCGCGCATACTTGTGACTCATTACGTCGCCTCGAAAACTAATTCCACGTTCTGTGATTTCCATTTCGACTGGTCCCCCCCGCCCTCCCCTTCCCGTTTTTTTTTGTATTTCTAACGATTGACGGTTAGATCCAAAGAGTTTTTAGTCGAGTAATCGGAGGACGCGGCGCGCTTTTAAATTGGCGCGTTGGAATATAAACTGAATTATTCAAAGAATCTTATTGTACTTTTAGTCGTATAACGTATAATACACGTTTCGCATGGCAAGTATCGATTTTGTTTCATGTCTTTCAAAAATAATTTTGTCTATCGAAAAACCAATAGAAACCTTCGTAGAAGTTCAAAAGAATTTTAGCTGAAATCTTTGCAAAAAAAATTCTCTTCACTTTATTCAAAACTGCAACAACACAATCAACTCCTCCAACACAAAAAAAAATATCAACCATCTCGCGTAAACTTCGCTCACTCTATACACAAGTCGTATATAGCCTCCTCTCTCTCTCTCTCTCTCTCTCTCTGCAGGCGATGGAGAAAGAGCAGGTCTCTACGTGAGGCTTTCGCTCCGTACATAAACGCGCGTCGCTCTCTCACAGCTCATATATATATACTCACGGTCAGCGGGCCAAGGTCGAGTCGATTCGTGTCGTCTCGCGTGTACTTACACGCTGCAGCACAAGCTCTCGTCTGCACGTATGTATGCAACGTCGGAGCTATCGTTCGTCTCTAGCGTCGTGCGTCGCTTGTGTCACTGACCATCGCGAGCGCGTCTGTATAAATGTGCGACAGCCACAGGTCAGTGCATCGCACTGGACGCGTTGCACCGATGGGCCCCGAGATAAACGAAAAGGTGCACGACCGCGGAAAAATGCGCTGGGAGGAAATTAGTGGCGGTGAGGCAAGAGCGTCGGAGGATTTCGTTCGGTGCGCGGGTAATTTTCCGATGCGGATTTTGGAGCGAGCGGTTTGGGAGGATGGGTGATTCGGTGGTGAGGAAGGTGTTCGAGATGCGGGGATCACTTCGGTGATCGATTAAGAATGAGTAAGATGTAAATATTTACTGTGATATGAAGCTTGGTAGAAATTGTGTAAAACAGATATAAGTTTTGTAGAATTTAGCGAAAAGTATCTGAATGTAAAAATTATTTATATGCAACAAGGACTTGAAAGTAGGTATTCAATATTTATGCAATTATTTGAATACTTCAGTTTCTTTTTTAATTTATTCAAGTCTTTAATGTATACAGGCAATCCTCGAACTACAAGTACTTCTTACTTTACAATATAACTTCATTGCGTTGTTGAACAAAGCCAATGTTAAAATTTCGTAACGTCATTACAACGTATATCGATAGACTGCAGTGTGTGCTAACATTTTTAATTAGATTTCGATAACCTCGTGGTGCAATAAGCCTCTTATCTGCGGTACCTTAAATGTACATGTATACACAACGCATATGTCTAATTTCAATGAAAAAATGCACTTTTCTTAGGTCTACAAATCGAAAAAAATTTTTTAAAGCTAGAGATTTCGGACCGATCAGACTTTCTTCTGTGAGCAGAAAGATAGTCAAAAGTGCAGAGGAACATGGGAAAAATTACTAGTAATCATATTTCTGAGCCGTTTTATGCTTTTTTTACAGAAAATTAATGCGTCAAAACACTGGAATAATAACAACTACGAATGTTCCCGGGGCACCAATAAAATTTCGAATAACACTATAATAAAGTATTACAAAAGAGCTTTAATTTAAAAAATAATATGCCAAGTTTCGATGCACTGATCAAAAGTTAAGCCCATTTAAAAAAAAAATAATAAAAATCCGAATAGCCAATTTTTTCTTTTTCTTCCATATGCCTTATTCTATATTTCCCATGTTCCTCGGCATTTTTTATCATCTTTTAGCTTACAGAAGAAAGTCTGATCGGTCCGAAACCTCTAGCTTCAAAAAAATTTTTTCGATTTCTAGACCAAAGAAAAGAGTGCATTGTTTTCATTGAAATTCGACGTATCCGCAGCTACCGATTTTCTCGACATCCCCCCAAAATCCGTTCGTTTGCCTCGTTGCGCGCGTTGTCGACCTGCAGAAAAAGAAATAGCGTGACGACGACCACGTAGGCATAACATATAATTTCCCCGACACAATAAGACTCTCTTCAAATTTAAGGAAAAGCGCCTGCAGAACAATGTCTATTAAGTCTCTCTCCCGACTGATACCAAAGCGCGCGTGAGTTACGATTTTCTCGGTTATAATGAGACGCGCCGGAGACGTTGCGGTTGCATCAGCTGTGCGCTCGCAGCGCTTCGAGAGTGAGAGCGAGACGAGAGATGCATCTGCGCGCGGAGATTTATGAAAACGCGCGAGCGTATGTGTATGTATACACGAAAGAGAGTTCACTTGTTTTGTACGACACTGCGCGTTAGATTTACGATTTTCCCCGGCGCGATGTTTTGTTTTATCGGTACACATTGTTTAGCCGTTATTAATGGCGATTATTTATGAACCGGCTGCGCGCTTCGGATTATAAATAACCTGACGTCTAATAAAATCCTCTGAGCGTTAGAGGCACCGGTCTGTAAAGCGTGCAAGTGTGCGTACATGTGTGTGTGTGTGTGTTTCGAATTATGGAAATGAGCCTAGAACTGAATTATGGATCTGTAATGCATCCATTATCTGAATCATCCTTCCATACACACAGACACACACACACGTGTACGTTACTCGAGCTTCGTCGATATCACTTTCTTTTCTCGGAGGTAGAAGAAAAATTTCAGCATCGACGTATACGTTTACAGCAGCATAGAGAGTATCATCAGCAGCTTCGAGACTGTCTATACAGCAAATACGGCGAGGTCATGCCACCTATGTATATATATGTATACCGATCGATCGCTCGGCTTAATCTCAATCGCAAATCTGCGAAACGCACCTCCAACAAGCGCAACTCTCTTACTTACATACGAGCTACTCGTCGTCGTCGTCGTCGCCGACCTTAGACATGACTCACACTCGATCGGCCTTATTCGAGTGCAACAACTGCCTACACTTTCACCCGCAGCCGCGGATCTACTCGAACACACACACACGCACACACACACACCCATCCATCTTTTTATATAAATATATCAGACAGCAGTAGTCTGCTTGTCTCCGGGTCTTTCTCGCGGCGAAGCCGTAGTGAAAAGGAAGCGGATCTCCCGGTATGGCAATGACGTCAGTCCCGTACCGATTTTTCCTCGCCGCGGACAAGTGTCAGAGCCGATTACCACATCGAGCTGCCGATTTCACGAGTGGAACAGTACTGCAGTTCCTCGAGGAAGTAGGAAAACGGAAAATATCGGTCTCTCTGTTTACCTTTCGACGAAGGAAACGTATACGCACGACTCACCTGTGCCCAGCGCAGCATCGATTCATTCTACACGTATACATACATACCGATCTCCGCGATCGGCAAGCTGTTCCACCGGATTACGCGCGGTCGCGGCATCGCGATAGTGTATTTTCCACTGCCGACAATTGCAACTCGATGTGCAAATCGCTTATGCGGCAGCCACCTGTCTCATCGAGCGGAAAAGCTCCGCGGAACGATGTATACACATCAGGGAAGACCGCGAGGATAATTTTCCAGAATAGCGCCGATCGCGAGATAGACCGCGACGTCCAGATACATAGGTGTATATAGGTATACGTATACGCGTCTCTCGTTGTGCAAGTTTGACGTCAGTCGCGGGTCGTTACACCTCGGCTCTGAATCAGCGCGAGAATAGGCACGGCTCTCGCGTGTAAATCTCGGAGTTAGGCGCTGCGTTACGTATATGTATAGAGAGAGCCGTTCCACGTTGACTTTAGCCGCGCGTCCGCGGCGCAGCGCCGGTTGACCTGGAAGTCGCAGTCGCCGAAAATAGATTTCGAAACTGCCACATAGCTATGCGACTATTTGTGTGTATCGCTGTCTTTTTACATTTGTAAATGCATATACCTATACCTGCGTAATCTTCTTTCTTTTTTTGTCAATTTTACGTAAGGACGCTTTATTGCGCCTGAAACTACACGGATGACATACAAATTATGTGTATACGATGTACAGCTGGCCGCGGAGGGGAAACAAAAAAAACGGTTGGCATGCAAAAAGTGTCCTCAAATAGGTCGTTTCTCGTGACTAACAGACTCGGCTAAGGCGCACCGCACTGCAAGTTTTACGATTCCATTAAAATCATTGACCGGATATCGATAATTGCTCCGGACTGTGCGACTTTGTTCGCATCTCTCGCTGTGCGCAACCCAAAAAAGTGTTCGTCTCTCCCTCTCTCTCTCGCTCGGCGGAAAGAAAAATCCTAGATTATGGAAATTGCTCTCGCGCGAGTCGTGCACAGGTCGCTGATTGGACGTCGTCTCTCCGCTGCCACAGTGTGGCATCAAATGTTTTTGTTTGCACTTTTTATTCCACCCAGATTAGGAATGCGCATTATAAGCGCTGTTGTGCTGCAGGCTATCTCTAGGGCATCAAACCGCAGATTAATGTGTGCCTCGGTGTGTGTGTGTGAGTCACGGTCAAGGACAAGCACAAATCGATTACGTTCCGACGAATGCGCGTATAGAAGCCTCTGTGTGCGTAACCCGTTTCTCACGCGACGATAATTAATAATACATTGTTGTTAACGCGTTGTCGGGGAAGCCTTGCGTATATATTTGCGTTTGCGCTGATCGTCTTGTTGAATGATGCATTTTTCGGTGTGAATATTATAAATATTGTATATGCGAGCATTGATTTTTGGTAAAAATCGCGTTACCGCAATAACTGGTTAATTCTGAAGTTGAATGCGTTACGTTCCTTTTTTTTAAAACGATACTTTTAATTGTTACGAACTATCGACGATAAAATTTTCCCACGAGTTTCGAGGAAACCTGAGCCGGCGCATCGTGCGAAGGCAAAAACTTTGTTAAAATTATGTTTCACATTATTCAACGCCTAAGCAACCGCGTGCGCGCGATATATAGTTGCCGTACACCACTGGCTCATTACGAATTCACAAGGCCGGAGGGTTTTACCCGGCGTCGACACGGATACCATTTTAAAGGCGACGCGCCCGCGATGCATTGCACAAAGCTACCAATTGCTCCGGCAATGTGCGTCTGTTATTTCGCAATGCGGGTATATGGAATTAAAATTTTTTTTCTCCCTCTTTAGTCCGACTCTCCGATCGCGATCGCGATCGCATCGGAACCCGTCAATGATAGTGCGCTCTGATTGCGTCAAATTAGTGGAATCGTTCGAAAAATCGGTAAACGGCCACCTTCGATTATATATTCCGCGCTCCGGTATATATACAGTGTACGCGCTTTCTGGAGCAGAAAAAAAGCCTAGGATAATTCAGTTTTAAAGAGGCCAGCCTTGAACTTGGTATGGCTTCCGATTGCCTGGCGTACGTACTATGTATACGTCGACAAAGGCAAGTTGGGACCTGTACAGAGAGGCGACGAGCGTCCCGTCAACGAACGTGAGTTGCGGAAGATAGAGAATCGAAGCCGGTAAAAAGACCCCCAAGTGGGTCGATCGAAGAGTGAGAGTGTCCTCGTAATCGTGCGGGTCGATGATGCAAGAATCGTGTTTTGGAAGAAATTCTCATTTTAACGCAGCTCCTTTTAGTTTCTATATACTTAATCGGTTGACTTTACAGTTAACCCTTACGAGACACTCCGGATAACGACGGACTAAAAATATCCCAGTGACGGCATTCGAGCGCATGGGTGTACTGGAATCCGGATAGAAGCGGCTCACGCACAGTTCTTTTTCTCACTCTCGGGTCTCCGGAGAAGCGGGATAATAACAATTATAACGCCTGATCGGTTGCACAGACGTCATCTGACTGTTACAAATACGAGAATAGCACAGTTGCGCTATGTAACGTAAAATCCGCTAAGAGTTTTATATATTACTTCGCGACAAAAAAAAAAAAAGAAAAAAAATTTGAAAAAAAGCCCTGGGGGTGATGACGTCGAAACTGTCTCGCGCTATCGAGAAAAGTCGAGGTTCTCGGAAAAGCTCTTCTGCTGTGCTCAACGCTTAATTGCTATATGGACTCCGCTGCATTATAGAAATGTCGCACATAATCCGTCGCGATTAATTACCCGCAGATCCGTTGCATCCGCTGTTTTATACCTCTGTTCATATGAAAATACAAAAAAACTTTTGCAAAAAAAAGAGCCCTGAACTAAAGTAGCACGTTTACGATAAAAATTCTCGTAAAATCGTGCTTTATGTATGTGTATAATACACGCCGTAAAAACCCTTCCACCCAACGTTCTCCGCTCGCGAACGTCTCATTATGCAATATTATGCAAAGGCGCCGCAGGAGAATCTCACGGGTGAAAGTTATCCCATCTGCCTCGTCATCCTCGCGATCATCATCATCATCATCATCCTCGCTGTCGTCGTGGTCGTCATCGTGATCGCGTGAATCGCGAGGCTCACGCGAGCAGTAGAGCACATTGCACGGACACACAATTCGTCCACGGCAAGTTCAAGGAAGTCCGGTAACGGGACCGCCGAGCGCGCGAGTTTCATCTTCGCGAGTCGGAGGGCAATAGCGGAGCGCGCGCGCAGCTCCGAAAAAGCGAGCAATCGTGACTAAACTCCACGAAAAAGTGGCGGGAGCGCGGATCGGCATTCGGACGTCCGCTTCCGATGATTCAGAGCATTCCTCGAGCGAAGACGAGAAGAGAGGCTTGTACTCGACGTTGACGAAGTCGAAGAAGCGCGTCGTATGTACCGTCTACGGGATAAACGCTCGGTTTCTGTATCAAGGTTGAGACGGCGCGTGTATCGATGAAATCGTGACTTGCGGGAATTGGTTTCGGCGGAACTTGAGTAGGTCGCGATGCTGGACTACGTGGTGGAGAGAGCGGGCGTACGTGATTTTTTGTGGAGTCCGGTTCGGCTATCGCTTGAGCTTCGAGTAATCGTTGTTGAGCAATTTATTTTCAATAATTTGGTTTTGAATAACTTAAAAAATTCTGAACTATTGTCGTATACTTATTTTTGAAATTACACTCGATGTTCATTTGTCTCAAAGCGTTAGCAAACAAAAGTTTCCGGAAGGAATACCGAAGTTCTAAAAAAAAGGAACATTTCAATCTTTCAATTATTACGGTAGAAAGCGCAAACAGGTGCTCTACCTCTTTCCGGAAGTCGGGAAGGAAGAATCGCACGAAAGAAAATCCTATAACGGGCGTCCTGCGCGACTCGTTAAAGTCTAAAATTATCCTCCTCGTTCAGAAAAAGACGTTACACAATGAATTAACCAACGGATTGCTCAATGAAATTCCCTGTCTCGCACCTTCTGACGTACGTTTCTGGAAACTCGAAATCTTCACGCGACACTGACGTCGATCGCCGGCATCTCAACAACTACACGTCCGAGTCCTCCATTGACTTGGATCCTTCAATGAGTTACACCTACATCGAAACGTAAGCTCCTCTCGTTATGCAACGTTCCACGCGCTCACGCACCAACTCTGTCGTAATGGAAAGAGAAGTCGAAAACTCGCTCTGACGTCGGTGTCGCGCGGGACCTGCGATGTGCTACTATTAACAGGTGTACATCGTCCAGAATCAGGTTGTACGTGTCTTTCGCCCGTCTTTCTGGAGAACTTCTGCTTCCGCAACGTGGACTCACGTGTATGAGTACACGTCCAGGAAATTTCGGAAACAATTCGGACGGAAAGGTTGCAAAAAATTTTCTTGAAGGCACACTTACCAGACCTGTGTTTCCTCGTTCCTTGGGTCATTCCGAAAGAGAAAAAGCTCAAGAAAATTTTTTGCAACTTTTTCGTCCGAGTTGTTGACATATACACTCGCATGCGGGTTTGTTTGTGTGTCTCGCGGCTGAGACGCGAAGTTCCACGGAGAATCGGCCGACACATTGCTCTGGGATGAATGAAGTTCGTTCTCGGAAGCGGCTGCAGAGCTGATTCAGCTGCGGCGCGCGTTTTTAACGATCATCATCGCCTCGCTTAACGAGAGATTCTGCTCTTTTAATAAGAGCTGGATTTTTCTCAGATGCTTCTGCCTTTTTTTTTCTTTTCTCTCGGTCCGTCGTCCATTTGTGTGGGCGCAGCCGATCGATTTATTGGCCGGAAGGATGCGAGAGGCTCCGAATGAAGTGTCCGCTCCGGTAGTCGAATGTGTAACATGTATACAGTGATGCAATATTTTTCTAACAGTTCTCACGGAAGTTGAAGTTATACGCGCTTGTTAGTTAAGAGTAAATTACGGTGATAGAGCCATTGTAGTAGTGTGTAGTTAAGATAAAAATTAACGGGACCTGCTATAAGAATTGTCAACTGGAGCGACTTCTTTTATTTCCAGCTCGAAACGTGCTTATTTTCATATTTATTTACAACTATGTTTTAGAATATTGCTAAAAATAAAAAGAAACAATTATTTGTGCAAGAAATTAAAATATGTTTAGTCATAAGGCCTGGTCTATTTTATCACATGTTGTAATTTTGTTTACTTTATAAATTTAGTGGATGCTTGAGGCTGAATTTGTTTTAACTTTCTGTTCTTGCATCATTTATTAATACTAACGAATGGGTAAAACCCAATAATTATTCATTGGTTACCACCAGGGAATGTAGCGATAAGATTCTCATTATCTAATTTTACACTATTACTCAATAAGCTTGTTCTTGAATTATTTATTAATATCAACAAATGGGTAAAACCCAATAATTATTTGTTGGGTACCACCAGGGAATGTAGTGATAAGATTCTCATGAACTAATTCCACATTATTACTCAATACTCGCATTGTTTTTGAAACATCAATTCGTAACATTGTTACGTTACAAAATTAGCATTCATGACTCAAATTTGCATGACCCAAACATGCATTGATTACAGTGACACTCGGGACAATAATTCAAAAAAGCACGTTTCGGTATTGTTTGACTTTCGAGAATGAATAGTTTGGCAGTATTTTAAATATTTCTTAACTAGATTCGTAAGTGCGCGATGACAAATGAAAAAAACCCATTCAATTACACTCCGGCTTTCTGGAAAAAGTAATGGGAGTATGATCTCGAGCTACTTGATTCTCTGCAGTATACTCGTTTCAATGAAACTAGGGGTTACAAAAACTTCGCTTGTTTCGGGGTATATAATTCAGAGGGACAGTACAGAGGGTGGGTGGTCCTGATGTAACTTCGCGTGACGCATCGGGCAATTTGGGAACTGAGTTTAGTCATCTCTAGCAAAAATTTCGGAAACTACTGATTCATATGTGTACTATAGTACTGTAACTATAGTACACAATTTAACATCTAACAACCGCACTATTACGTTGTAATCGCGATTTGCGTTACAATTTTTCGTAAAGGCTTGAGCAATAATTATTTTATGTATATTTAATTTCAAGATAGTAAAATATAGTAAAGCATAGTAGAAAAAGTTCAAATAAATATTCAAATTTCGCACCACGCAATACCAGACAAAAACAATACATTGCTTTCGGTATAAGGTATTAAATGTCCTTCATATAAACTAATACATAATTGTACAACAAACAACAAACTAGTCATAATTTCCCGCAAAATTTCCTTACGAAAACTAGTCAGATCCACAACCGCGAAATTCGAATTCTCGACGCAACTTTTAATTCGAGCTTACATGTCTTCGCTACATAACAAGCAATAAAATCTCTGAAGCCAACAGCCAGACGACAACACAGGCGCGGTATTCCAGAGAAGCTCGTCGTCCCCGACAGTAGCTCTCAAGTTCCGTCTGCGGAACTTAAGAAATATTCGGCCGCGACACAACATCGGCCCGAAAGCTCGTTTTCCCGCAGCCGAGCCGAGCCGAGCGAGCTTGCGATCTGGCTGCGTCGTGTGCGGTTGAACGTGCCAAAGGTCGCGATAAGACTGCGTATTACGCACGCAGCGACGTATATATCAGCATAATATATATGCGCTCGGCGCGTAATGCGCTGCAGCGGCTGAATGAACGGGTGCACCCGCCTACGAAACGCATCGGTGAATGGATCGAGCGCAATAATCTTATCGGGGCCGTGCAGTGGACAAACAGTCTGCGCTGCTTCTGCTGCTGCTGCTGCTGCTGCTGCACTTGTCCGGAGGCAGCTTGGGAACGCGTAATCGGATAGCTAGTTTCTCTCTGTTGACGTTTCAGACTGCTGATTGTGTTATTGTATTTCCAGGGGCAACCGGGGATTCTAATGAGCCCGATGCTGATACGCCGTAATTGTCGCGTACTCGATATGCCACTGATAAAAGTCCGATTCTTCGGGGATTTTTTTAAAATTAATTTCCTTCGTGAATTCAGGAATTCCAGAGCTTTGGGCGCAATTTCGTTTTGTCCGTTGGGTGGATACTTTGTTATTTCGGTTTTAAAAGCATAGCAACGATATTTTGATTGATACAGGCTGTTAGATATTTTTGTTTCAATCTTAATTTATTTTTGCGGATGCTTCTTGATTTATGATTTGTGCCGTTACATTGTTGGAGCAATCAAATGATTAGATCATTTGCGTTATCTAATGCTATTGCTTTAATCGCTTGTTCATCATTAAAGTTTGCACACATATTTGATTTAATAAATTAACATTTTCGGATCATATTAAATAATCTTGCTTATTTATAATTGGAACTATACAATTTTAAGCAATAAAAAACTTTTTCGATTATTTTAATGAACCTTGGTCAAAAAAACCACCTGGAATATCAAAATAATATTAACGAATCGATAAAAATTATTTTCAAATCTACACAAAATTTTTCGCTCGCACATATAGCTCTGAATTTCAATCGAATATTCCATACTACAAAAAAATACGTTTTCAAATTACCGGTCGACCGAGAGTCCCACATGAAAATCAAAAACTTCGCACCAGTTCGCCACTCATGGGCGAGAATACATTTTCCATAGGCATTTGAAAACCCTTCCTCTTCCCACACATGCGGCGTACCGAGTCGCAAAAATTTTCGCGATTCCCCCCCGAGTGATATCAGCGTCAACTCGTATATACACATCGCTCTCGCGGCAATAAAACAAAAACAATCCACAAAAAAAAGAGAGCGACACAGCCGCGCGAAAAATGGAGCAGTCAAAATAAGAGGTAAAACAGGTGCGTGATTTCGAGAGTAAGCCGATACACGGAGCGAGCCTCGCGTTTCCGGAGGGAAGAGCCAGTGGTATATAGTAGCATCAGCTGAAAGTTTATGCGGAGCGCGGATGATTCACGCGCTCGCAGTGGAGCCTCTTCGCGCAAGGTAAAAAGAGAAGAAATGATCTCCATTACCAGTTGCTTCGTCTCTCGCTCTCAGTCTGTGTCTATCTGTGTCTGCGTGTGTGTGTATACCTATACATACGCGCATAATACGCGCGGCTGCGCCTCTCGAGCGATCGACTGCGCGAGAGAGCGCGCACACTTGCGTCCTCTCTGCGCGACATGTATATACACATATATTACGTGCGCGTTGCGCACACGTACACGTATATATGTATGCATTAGCCTCTGCGGTTTTTTATTTGGAGTTTGCATTCTTAAAATATTGTTGCGCATCGGCTAAATATTTTTTCGCCTTGTTTACACAGCTCGGGCTCATTGTTATTGTATGTGTATACGGCGTGTGTGTGATGACAGCGCAGAAGATGATATAGCCACTTATTTACTCGTTGCTCGCGATGCGCTGCTGCAGCGCCGAGACGAGGCATTCCATTTCCAATTGCCATTTTTTAATTAGCCTCTCCGCGCGCGCGCGAGAGCATAATTTACAAGCGCGAATACGTGTGTGTACGGCACGCGAAAATTTTTTACATATATACAGGTATAAAACCCAACTCGACCCTCCTCCCCGTCGTCTATCAATCGCTGCGCGTATTGCGACGCGGATAACGCCTCGATCGTAAATACATCACCTGCTTCCAACTGCTCTTTCGCTACTATCGCTCCTCTTTCCCTTTCTCCCGCGTGGGCGTCCGCACACACGTGTCGCGCGGATTATGCAGATGCGCGCCGATCTCAAATTCCAGCGGTGCAGTTTTAGCGCAGACATACGCAGCGGTCGTTGCACATATATAGTACAGAGTGTATCACAGACGAGGCGGTTTATGGGTGTTCCGCTTACGCCGAGCGGCGCAGAAAATGTGAAATCGAGGCGGATTACGGGGAAGCGCGTGTGGGAGCAGGTGTCATCCCCGATGTACGTTATATGCGATGTGTAGAGTGGAGAGGAAAAAGGAGTCGGCGGCGCGGACACTTTAGACGCGTGTGTCTTCGGGGGGAGATGTAGAGCCTCGGGTATTGTTGTGACATGTGTTGGATTAGGCCTGGGAGAGATAGAGCCGCATCTCGGATTTGGCGAGATAGGGATAAGGTGGAGAGGAGCGTTTGAGGCGTGAGTCATGCATGTGAATTCGGAAACGTTTGTAATTAATGAGAGAATTCAGTGCATATGTGTGTGTATTTTTTTTTTTTTTTTTGAATGACATCTATTTCGTTTTTTGAAGCTGTATTAAAAATTGTATCGATAATTATTTTACGATGAAGATTGAATTAGACACATTATAATTGTTTTACGATGCAACTCGATAATTCAATAATTGAATTTTAAATTGTGTCCATGCGTTTAATCAAAATATTTGTGCATCGGCTAAGCCGATCGTTTCAATAATAATCATAAAAAGAATATCTGAAAATGATCTTAAAATAAAATAACGTATCAATTCTAATTTTACCGAATTACATCTCATTCTACTTCGCCCGAGAGAGACTCTCGTTTTTTTCTAATTCAAAATTCTCCTCTTCTTTCTTTTTTAGGTTCCGACCGGCGCAGTCTGGTGTGAGATAGCGCACTTCTGCTATCGGCGTTTTTGAGGTGAGTGTCTCGGATATTTTTAGTTTTTACAAACTCACGTTCGAGTAGTCAGCTCGACTCCATTCATGCGATTCCCCGACCGCAACATCCTGTGACGTCTGTTTGACATGTAACTCGTCGTTAAAATTATTAGGCTGCAAGCCGTGCCCCTATCCCAAACATCTATACCCAAACACGCATGTGTGTGTATACGCAGATTTTTCCTCGCGAGTTCGACGCCCCCTTCCCCCTTAAACCCTACCGATTTCCGGTCGAGATGAAAAAAAAACCCCCAAAACTTCCCCAATGCAACGTACGTTACGTATATTGTGCAGAGGGATTCAGCGTCGTTGAAAAATTGCGAAGCGATCCGCGTGACAGGCTTTAACATAAATTCACCTTGACTGTATTAAAGCGCGGAGACGATCTCGCGAGAGCCTCAATCAATCGGAGACTAATAATCCGCGAGAGGATAATCACGCGCTGAATTTTCCCCGAGATCTTAAAATATCCAAGGTGTCCCTCTCCCACTCTCTCGTATACGTGTATTAGCAATTTTCGCATGTGCGCACACAGCCGCGCTTTACCTAATATTAGAGCAAAGCGTCCTGTGTACACAACGCGAGTCGCGACAGTCATCGTCGCAAGGACTCCCGCAGTCCCGTTTTAATAACGTCTCCGATAATCGCGAATCTCCAGCCTTGATTCAGCCGCGAGACGAACCGATCCCTCGCGCGGTCGCCGATGCGCGCCTTGAGAACAAGAGAGACGGAGAGAGTGGGGGGCAGAAAAAAAAGAGGCGCACAATCAGCCAATGTACTTGGCACGATGAGCGTAATTGTCGCACCTCTTTCACCGCCGCGGGAGAATTATACTCTTAATTGTCAGCCGCGCGAAGATGACATGGATCTCCTAGAGAGTCCAGCGCGCACACGCGCGTATTGAGTCAGGGGCTTTAAATATGACGGCGATCTCTCGCTGCTCTTGGCTTTCGATCGTCATTGTTTACCCTGGAAAATCGAGTCCAACGATCAATTAAGAATTATATATACACACACAAAGCGCTCGCGCGCGCGCGTGTGTTTTTCCATCTGTGTCGGTTTAGCCTGGAGGTGTATACCGCAGAGACTATATATGAAAACGATGTTTCCTCGCCGATCCTCGTACCGATCGGCTCTGTTTACTTCAATATTC
This sequence comes from Philotrypesis tridentata, assembly GCA_018906965.1. Lineage (NCBI taxonomy): Eukaryota > Metazoa > Arthropoda > Insecta > Hymenoptera > Pteromalidae > Philotrypesis > Philotrypesis tridentata. The sequence continues at coordinate 4,667,681 of JACCIB010000009.1, read as the reverse complement.
CAGTCGACTCTCCCAACTCTCTCTCTCTCTCTCTCTCGTACTGACCCGATTCGATAAGCTGCCTGTACTAATGTGCGATAGCAAAAAGTGCCGAGTCATGTACATAAGCGACTCAATTGAATTGACGCCGGTCGTCGATATACCGATTTCTTCCCGATCGTAACGCGCCTGTCCGAATAATCGCCTATCTGTCTCTGCGTAATCCCGACGTCAACGAGGCGAAACATCCGAGCGAATCTCTCGCATAGCTCGGATGGACAAAAAAAAGGCAATATATAGCGTACCGATATACATCGGGAATGTTGTTTACTCCTCTCGATCGACCTCGCCGATTTTGTTTATACGTGTGCAATCGACGCCTACAAAACTCTCCTCTCCTGTATCGCGTGTAATTACTCAGTCGTGTGTGTCTTACGCGTACAGAGTCGCGATACAATATCGTCGTGGTCGTGTAATTCGATTATGGGGAAGCGAGAGAGAGAGAGAGCTGACCAGACGCAGTCGATTCAGCGCGGAGGCATTTCTTTTTCGCGAGTGCGTGCATCCGCCGAGCCTGTATCTCTCGCTTACGTATACACACATATGTGTGCGAAACGCCGAGATAGACGTGCGATACTTCACGTCTGCTCGGGGCCCAATTGCTCGCTCGTTACACACGTATTATATATATTTATTTGACATACGGCTCGTGCCTCGCGCCGAATGTGCAATGCGACGCGGCCGAAAATAATAATTGCGCCTACAATCGCGCGCGGCCCGCTTTATAACACAATATGATATACTTTTGAAGCGGCGGTGTGTGACTCAGTACACCGGGGCTTTGGGTGAATCAAGTGCGCCTTCTGTTTACCAAATACAAAGTAGGATTCATGACAGTTTCGTGTAAACAGGAAGATTGCCGCTTACGCGTAAAAACGATTCGTTACCTTTGCGAAAATCTCTCGCGCTCTCTCTCTCTCGCTCGATACAGACGCGGCGAGGAACGTTAAACAATGCATTACATATACGAGTAAATCTGAATCATCCCGTGGAGACTTCGTCAAGGTGGGCTTCGACGGAGAGCCGAAGAGTCGTTTTTTTCGAAAATTCAAATTTCCCGCGCTTCGTGCTCATATACCGCGCCCGATCGCACCTCGATATTCGATTGTTATTACCGGTATATAGTTACATCCAAGCGAAGCGTTGGTTTCTTCGTCTGTACCGCGAGCGCTCGCGACGTCGCCGCGGCGGGAAATTTGAATTTTTAATCGGCTTCGAAAGCCCCCGCAAACTCGAGACGATGTATACTCGCACAATAGCTCAGCGGCGGAGGAGCCAAGCCCCGCGCGGGATGACCTAACGCTCCATAGATCAAGTGCACGCGCATGCGTGTATGTATATATGTATACGTGCGCGGGTCGCGTCACATACACGCGGGGCGTACACATTACGTCTAAAAATACGGGTATGCAGACGGTGAGCGAAAGAGTATAGAGTGAATCAATTCGAAGGAACTTTGCTTTCTCTCTCTCTCTCTCTCTCTCTCGCCGCAGGAGCTCCAGAGAGCGAGAGATTAGCCGTTGTGTGCGCGTGTGTATCCGTGTATTGGCACTTCTGGATTCGCGCTACTCGAGAGAGGCTAAATTAAGAGTTTCTGATATTCGCTCGCTCTTCTCGATCGGCACAGGGCCTCTCCGTGTGTGCCGCGCGCGCGCGCGCGCGCGGAGTTTCGCGCTTCTGTACAGATCTCCTCTCCATTTTTTCCACGTTCTCGGGCTGCGCGTTCGCTGAAATGTCGCTTATTTTAGACGTTCGCGCATTGTACCGAGCGTAACGCGTGTACGGATCGGCATATAGGAGTGTAAGAACCGATCGCGTCTATACTCGCGAGCTCGATATATATACGACGATACACAGAGCCGCAGGGGAGAGTTGACGAGAGAGTGAGAGAGAGAGAGAAGGCTATAGAGAGGCCCGATGTTTATTTACGCGTGAATCGGTTGCTCTCCAGTCCAGCGCAGACGCGCTTCGTGGATATACGTGTTACAGTATACGATATACGGACATACGCATGGCGTAAAGAGCCGATAATTACACGGTGTAGAGTCGATAATTCGTCGGCGAGGGGAGGAACGCTGAGAGAAAGAGAGAGAGAGGACAGGAGGACGGGAGAAGTTGGAGCAAAAATTGTGCTGAGAGATAGAGAGTGACGGGAGAGAAAGGAGAAGTGCGTCGTCGCGCGGTGAGGAGAGATTAGTGTGCGAGTCGGGTTAAATTTTAAGGGAGGCACTGAGATGCTCAGTAGCGGTAGCAGCAAGAACGGAAGCTTCGATGGCGCAGCCGTTGACGCCGCGAACCTTGTTACACAAAGCTCGTACCGCCGCGCGCTACACCGTCCGTGAGTTTGCATTCATTAACGTACGTGAGTACTCGACGAGATCTGGCCAATCTTTTTTACTTATAATTATTGTCTCTGTGTTTCTGTGTCTGTTCTTTCCTTGTTTTCATTAGTGTCGCCCCGTTCTGTGTTGTACAGAGCTGGTGGGTGTGTGTGTGTGTGATTCGTATATATTTATAGAAATCAATCGCGATCGTAGAGCTGTATACATACGCACGACAGCGAGTAAATATAAGTATTACTTTTGCTCCCGATATATACCTATACGATACGCGAAAATCCCGTTGGTATACAAATAATTACACATATACATAATTGAACACGTATAATCGAATTTCCATAGTAATGAAAGTCGCCTCGAACGCATCGCACCAACACGTGTGCATCCTATATATATATAATACATATCCGCTTGTCAATACATCCGTAGCGCTGTTGTTTCTCCATCCGGATCATACAATCAATCGAAATTGTTGACAATTTTTTTTTCCACTTACCTCATCCTCCGAGCGATCGGAAAGCTCCGCATTATCCACTCCCCGCAATAAATAAAGTGTTATAAATCGGCGGCCGCAGCAGTGGGGGCGATCGATTCCGTTAAATGACTCGGGGAGCTGCTGCGAATTTCGAGACGACGACGAGGCTTCGCGGCATCGGCGATGCGAGAGGCCTGAAAATTTTCCGTGCCGCCGACGAAACCGAGCGAGAAAACGACGACGACGATGCGCGAAGCTCCGGACGCGACGAGCCTCAGCCAGTCCCATGATCGTCGCCGCTAAATTTGCCGGCACCCCGGAAAAATAGGTTACCGCAAAATAGGTTAGTCGCCGTTGTCAAGCTTAACCTACTCTTTTCTCGAGTCTACACCTCGAGGCTCTGTTTACACGCGAATACGGCGAGGGGTTTGTACGCGATATGCAGAATTTAATTTAGCCTCGAACGAGTTATTCAATTAAGCTCTGATCCGCGGAGCCGAATGGGATTAACCGTGAGAACCGCATTCGGCATCGACGACAAATTTTTCCCACCACGACGAGGAGACGTCCGAATACCTCGGGGCTTCCTATGTGCGCGCGTGTATTCCCCACAGCTCATATCTTTCTTGCCGGTCGAATTCGAAAATCGCGCGGATTCCACGCGGCCGACTTTTTTTTCCCCGACGAGCGTCGCATAAAGAGCCATCTCTCTCCCCCCCCCCCTCCCGTCGCAATGAGTAGTATCGCGTCGGGAGCAGAAAGAGAGAGCGAGAGAGAGAGAGAGAGAAATCTCTGGGTGGTCCCCGCGAGAGGCCGAAAATCTCTTCGGAAGCCCGCGGGGTTGAAAAAAAGAGTCTCTTTTAATGTGTGTGTATATGTATATATACTATCCACCAGAGAGAAAGAGAGAGAAAGAGAGATCGGCGTAGCTGCCTCGAGGAATGCGACCGATGTCTCTATCCGCTTCTTTTGTCAACCGAGTCTCTGCTCCTTCTCCTCCTCCTCCTCCTCCATCTTCTTCTTCTTCTTCATCGTCGGGGTTGTGTGTGTATACGGAAGGTCGTCGCCGTCGCGGGGACCACACGAATCGATAATTACTCGCCGGCCATCAGGAGAAATTGCCACCGCCTTTTCCGCGCGCGCGCGGCCGCTTCGGCGTTTTTCTGACGACGATGAGAAGCGCGCGAGGGGCGACGGCGCTGCGCGACCGGTTCGAGAGAGAGAGAGAGAGAGAGGATTTTTTAATGCGTAGGCCCGCGTTAACTATATACTTCGGCGGTTAATTCGTTCGGGCGAGTGTTTCGATGGATCGCCGCGTGCAACGAACTCTTTGTAATACCCGTTCTTCGATCGGCTCGATTCGAGAACGTTTGCGGGCCGAGGGCCGCGGCTGCGGCGTGTCGGGCGTGAAATTCGATTTTACGCGCGTGTACTCGAGACGGAGTCGTGTCGAATTCGCGTTTTAGCGATAAACTAACTTTTTTTTTTGATAATCAGTTGTAACGTATAAACTATACGTTGTAAAATCGTGCGATATTACAACGTAAATAGCTTCACTCTCAAATTGATAATTCCGCGAACTGGTGGTCTATTTTGCGCAACGTTATACATTTCACTTAATTGCGTCTAGCGCATTACAGAGCCGAAACTCGGCCCAATGCACGAATTCCTCCGTCGCACCTGTGTCTCCGCACCTGCCGTAGAATATCCCGACGTCAGACATAACAACGAATTGTGAAAATTAATCGATGGAAGCAAGCCATTTACGCCTAACACTCCAGGCTTCCCATTATTATACGGAACAAAGGTCAAGTACATATTGTGTACATGTATACCTTCGGAGATTAACCGAGAGAGCGCATTGCCGCGTTTTATGCTCCTCTCGAGCCTCCTGTTCGGCTCCGTATTAGACCATATAACCTCGTGCATGCCTCCCACTGCGATGTGGGAAAACACATATCATTGGGCGACGTCCACTGGAGCGACATCGGCGCCGGATTAAGGCTGCGTACACCTATATAACCCGAAAACTCGGAGAATCTGCGGTTCGACTTTTCATCGGCCGTAGCGGTGGGCGTAGCGAGTCCAGGGGGCGTTGAACACTTGGCGAATTTGCGCAGTTAACTCGTCCGGAAAGAGAGAAAGTCGGTGCGCTGCACTACGACAAGTACACCACGAGATTTTCCGGACCCTGTGAGTAGATGTATATATATCGCACGCGCATTCGAAACGATATATATCTATTCACTTGCTATGTGTCATAATCTCTACGGGCTTAGAGTAATTTGGAAGTCGTGTGAGCCAATTAAACGCGCATTAATCTCGTCACGCTGGCCGAGTGAAAGCTCTCGGATAAAGATATAGCGCAGCGTCGTCGTAAGGCTCATTGACACAGGATAAACGCACCACTCCATTAAGCGTGAAAAAGCGCGTGTCATTTTTATTGAGTGACTAATAGGCGTAGAGGCGATAGCGCAATTCGATAACGCCGTGGTTTTTCTCTGCTCTTTCTCTCAAATCACTCGACTCTAGAAACACACGATGCCATATTATTTTCCACGCTCGACCAATATGCAAAAATAATTTTCACGAGATTGTAGTCGCGATAGCACAGCCGCGTGTACTTCATTGCGTGTAGAAGCAGTATACGTACGCGTGAGCCGCGTCTCAAGGCCGGAAGTCCTGTGGCCTTGACACCGTGCGACATACGCGCGTCGCGTAGGTTCAATGTATTAGCATATTTTGTGTATTATTCGCAGCGACGCTGGGCCGTAAAGTCGCGATACAGTCGAATTTTGACAAGTGAACGAGTGTATCGAGTCGATTTTCGAGTTTTTTTTGAGCGCTGCGCTTTCAAAAGCGTGATAGCGAACTTTTTTAGAATCGCTGTATAAGACAGCCGTCGGAGTAAACATGTAATTGAGGCTGCGTGACTTGCTGAATCGCAATCCTCATACTTTGCGATTCGTTATTTTTTAATATGCGTCGAGTGAATACACTTTGAGCGGTGAGAATGATTTTGAAATTATTTTTCTTAGTTTGAGGCTGCGCGCGATGTCCTCTAACATTTGTATTCGGTATTATATCGAGTTATCGCGTATTTTAGGCCGCTGTTACTTGCTGATCGTTGTTTATTTATAATCAACATTGAGCAGTACATGTAATTAGTAAATGAAAGTTCCCTTTAGGTATCAAAGCAGATAAAAATTAAATGAATTAAATTATGAATTTCTTCTCAATTTGAAAAGAAAAATGTATTTTCGAGACCGGTCTAATATCCAATCACAAAATATTATTTCAACCCGTATACGCCACTGTAAAATGGAAACCGATCGAAAAAATCGTCCGCGCGTCGAGTTAGAATTAAAAAAAAAAGAGAGAAAAAAAAGAAAAACGAACGCGCTTGCACCATTTATCGGCGACTGAAACCTGTTGAGTCATCCCTGCCTCTTCGTTTATGTCACTTTATATTTATGTCATTCAAATGCCCAAGATCCGCTGTTTTCTGAGGAAAGCGGCCGACAGTCACCACTTAGCTCTCCGGATGCAAACTGGCGGGTTTGCTGCTGCTCGTGCAACCGTTACACACTACACCACTTATTGAATGAAATCAATGACACAGCAGACGTCTGCGCGCGCTACGTACGCGCGCGTTGCGCAAAAATAACCAATTTCGCGTCACGTCCGCGGACGGATCGGATTTTTCATCTCTATACATACGTATATATCCACTATCGAGTAGAAATCGCTTCTCTCTCTTCCTCTCGTTATACTCTCGCCTCTATAACGAAACGCGTCAGCAGAAGCGTCGAGGCGACGGAAAATTGATAGAACAGAAAAATATCTCTCTGTGCGCATCCGTCAATGGAGAGAAAAATTGCTCACGTGCGTCATCTCAATTTTTATTTGTCTCGGCTGTACGTGTGAATGTGTGTGTACGCCGGAAACGAGGACGTGCGTGAGCTCGCGCCCTTCCTTTTGGCGGAGTTTCGCGCAGGTGATGCTCGAGTTTCCGCGCGTCTCGTGAGCGTCTCACGTGCGGAGCTGGAAATGCGTGTGTTAAATTCGCTCTCGCACGCGAACCGAGAAACGCCGAGGTTTATATGTCGGCCGGGGCAGAAGGCATAGTAAACACAGTGGATTCTGAAATAACGACGACTTTTTTTGGCTCTCTTTTATCTTTTGGCGAGCTACGAGTCGTCTTTGTCGTGCATAAACTCGTTTGGCGTTTGTAGGTATACGAAACGATTTTTCGGATTCAATTTCTGTCGCAAAACAAAATTTTCCTCGTCTAGGAAGCGTATAGAGACGGAGAAGCTTTCGATAATGTCAATACATGTTATTTCTCGTAATAACTGTTCTATGTGAATCATATTACAGACATTATCTATTACGGTTCTTCTTGCGACAAATATTTCTGCGATCGGTAACGTCTAAAAATAGCAATACTGTTCTCTCGATTGCGAGCGTCTATTAACTTGCGCCTAAAATCCTCGTACCGATTTCTCGCGTATAAAATACTTATACGCATCGAAACGATGGAGTTTGCACAAGAAACATTCGTGAAGAAAGTCACGTATATAAAGGGGACGAGCTTTCACTTTCGCTTCTCGTCCAGCGATGTCGATCGCGATCGCGGGGAGCAAGATCTGCATCGATAAAAATGTATGTTTCTCCCCCTCTCTCGCTGCGGTCGAATTAAAATTTCTCGAACTCGTAAAACACTGACGTGATCGTGTTTTTACGCAACGACGATGAATCCAAAGCCGCGGCAAATTTAGAAAAACACAAGAGAGGCTCGTAGTACATCGAGGCACTAAACGATATATGACCGTTTTTTTCGCCTCTCTGCGTGGAAAAAAGCATACATCCTCGCCGCAACTATTCTTAGTCTTCGTGCGCGATGTAACGATCTCTCGCGACGATCGCGCGGAACGTTCGAAAAACGACGTCGGGTTATCCTGACCTAGGCTTCTTCGCGTTTATTAATATCTCTCACACTCGCGGCTCTCAACGAGTGTGTATAACATCACGTGATCCAACAATGAAAGAAACGTGCCAATGCTGAAAGCTCATTATCGAATAAATACCCACAACGTGACCATGCGTATGCTCGCGATTTTCTCGCGAAGGTGAGCGCGATCTGTGTGTTTGTGCATCGCTTTTTTTTCCATAATTGTCGTTCGCTAATTCTGCTGATGCCACTTCGACGAGAGAATCTGAGAGAAAGAGAGAGCGAGATCTTTTTGCAAATACGCGCGTATCTGGTAAATGTACACCTGACATACGACGATACACAATAAAATTCTCTTCTCTTGTAGTACACGCGCGCGCACTCGTGTGTACACAAATATTTTGATTCCGAGGATCCTGCGCGCGCTATTGTTCGTACGATTTTTGCGAAGGGAGTCGTTCGGGCATTAGGACACCTTTCCGAAGTCGTTTATTCCCGACAATAAAAGCAAAGCTACGTCGTAGTAATGCACTGTAAACCGCGATTAAAGTGGGAAGTGTATCAAGGGGTAGAATCAGCGATTTTACGATATACAGAGCGAGCCCGCAATAAATTTCTATTGCCGGTAATAGCGGCGAAGCTTATTGACTTTTCGGAAATCCGACAATGCGCGCGCGCACCTCATGCAGTTTTTACGTTTCGCTGGCTAATACTCCGGTTAGCCGAGCGCTTACCGACCAACGTAATCCGAGAGGTCAACGAGGCTCCGCTGCGGAAGGGTATGCGTTTGTGTGTATAGGCGAGAGACACCGGGGAATCCCATGCGCCGGTCGTCACGTCAAATCCATGAGAGAGAAAGAGATAGAGAGAGAAAGAGAGAAGAAATAGCCCTTTAAACCTGCTGTTTGCCGACGTAACGTTATGGGGCAGGCTCGGAGTTATCGGAATCCGAGCGAGTCGCCGTCGTCGACGTCGGGGTGTGTTGAGCGGCTCAATTTTCGAGTGAAGCGATTAAAGTCAGATGCGTATATGGACGTGTATATTGCGACGAGTCGTGAGTTTCTCGAGCCTCCGACGCCTGTATACCTGGCGGGCGCTGCGCGGCACGAAAATTCGAACTTTTCCGGCAAGTGATTTTCGCTTACCCGTAAACGGGCTGATTGCATAAGGTTCGCGCTAATTGTTATAAAAACTTTCTTCGTGTGCCCCGAGAGAGCGCGCGGTATTTTTATTTTGAAGAGATAATCGATTAACGAGTAAAGCCGTTGACTCGTCGTGTCTCGCGCTTTTAATTGCAAATCGCTGTTTTGCGTTTCGAGCGAGGCCAATTGTGCAGTCGCGCCGATAATACGGACGGCCTCTCTCTCTCGCGCGCGCGCGAGAAGCATCGTTTGGAATATAAAGGAAAAAGAAAAATAAAAGAAATATATCGCGCTTATCAATATTTTCTCTTAATTTTCAGCGCAAAAGTCCAGCGACACCCGCCGCGGCAAGGGGGGGGGGGAGAGGGGGACACCCATTAATGTAACACGTACATCCTTGTTTATCCTTTCGCCGCGCGCGCGCGCGCGCATGATCGTTTGAAACGTGCGCGCAATATTAATTATAATATACAATACGTACGTATAGAGAGCCGCGTCAGCTATATGTTTACCAACACGAGCAGTCGCAGAGCCGAATAACAAAAATATATAGCCTCGAATTATTATCGTCCTTTGAACTGAAATTAAAACACTTCCCCGTACGACAAGTGCTCTCTCTCTCTCTCTCTCGGACGAAGGGGGGAGGAGCCATATAATTTTCGCAAGTGTATACCTATATATGCATACACCGAGTGCTGGGGTGGGTGTGGCAGGACGCATTGACAGCCCGATTATCGTCCCGCACTGGCTCTTCTCTCTGTGTCGAACAGGTTGAAGTGGTCCCTTTTCAGGTGCAGCTCCTCTCGCCGTACTATATACCTGCGCGTGTACACTGTGCTGCTGGAGTGTCGCCGCCGAGACGGGTTTAATCCTTGCCCCGCCATTGTCGGCCACGAACTTTCAATTAGCGCACTCGACGAGAATAATCGGCTGCGAGATTTTTCCTGACAATCGGCCCTCGTCGAGCCACACGAGAGAGCGCGCGCGAAAAATTTATGGACGCGAGCGCATAATCGCAGGGCCCGCGGGAAAGCCACGAAATCGAAAGCCCCGAAGCTCGAGGGGAACGAGGGTCGGCTATGGGGTCATTCCTTTGATGGGGTCAGGGGGATGAAGATTTTTCGGTGTGATACGTTTTGGTTGTAATTATTATGACGAGTGCGACGCGCGATGGGATGAGAGGAGCTTACGAGGGGGGGTGAGGGTGGCTGGTCTGTGGGGAGATTATTTTTTAATTTTTGAGGTGAGATGCACTACCGATGCGACGTTATCGTATTGGCTCTTTGATCAGTTAGAATTTTTTGCGGAAATTTATAAATATGGGATTACTATTATTATATTGGTTTTTGTATTGTTTGACAATGAAAACACGTTGCGTTAGCGAATAAAATTTTTAATTTTTAATCATCAGGGAATTCGTTAGATATTTTTTTTTTAATTTAATACAACTATACTGTCTAATTATCCAAATAAATTTTGATTAGCGAAAACGAATAAACAATAATTTCGATGAATATTAATTCTGAATCCGCATTATAAATAACTCATTTATCATCTGCATTATTTGCTCAACGATTTGCATCAAAATTAATTTGTGTATATTGTTTATGAAATAAAAATAAATTATAAATCTTCGTCAAACGATATCGCAAACGTGATATTTTTACCATTAAAATCAGCCAACAATTAGTAAACACGCATCGTTGCAACCTAATCTGCACGAGAGATAAAAGCAAAAATATCGTACAATCGGCAAATCGCATCTCGTATAAATAAGAGATGTATTAAAAATAAATCGACGTACGCGCGCGCGCGCATCTAATTTTCCGTTGCAAAAATAGTTTCCGAATGAAAAAGCGGGAAACAAGCGTATAAAGTTCCAATGCAGTGCGCCAACAGACACACGCGAGTGAACATAAGGAAAAAAAAAGAATATAGAAGAGAAACATAATGACGGAACTTTTGCATTGACTCAAATTGTGACGTACGCGGCGTCTATAAGCGGGACGAAAATGCCGCGTCATACGATATTCTCTCTCTCTCTCCCTCACTCTCTTGTAGTACACTTGTATACTCGTAGGCAAAAGCCGAAGGAAAAGATTTCCAGATCCGCCGTTCTTCTCGTCGCTGAAAATACACCTCGGATTACACCTGTCCGCGCATACTTTACCTTTGACTATTCGCCAAATCGGCGTGAAACACGCGCAACGCGCGATAAGGTGGCAGATCGTTAAGTAATTAGTAATTATTAAAACTAAACCATTTTCACCTCATTACTCACAGTGTCAGGCGCCACTTCGCGGAAGCACACGACCAATCGATTACACCTGAAACATAAGCAACGAGAAAATCATCGCCTCTGGCGCGCTGTATATTAAGCGCTAAAAAATCTTGCTCATAACTCATACGCGAAGTCTCTCGCGTCTCCCGCGCGCCGTCGACTCGAAGAATACCGGAGGACGTGCGAAATCGGCGCCAACCACAAATCCGAGTCAAAACACGAGTTCGTCTAAAAATACGCGCGCATCGATCCCGAAACGAGAAGGCGCCTCTCATTCCTCGCTATAACGCCATCGGCCGCTCGATCCAATCAATCGGCTCGTTGTCGCGCGTCACCGAGAGATAAAGAGATTCCTCGACGAAGAAACGGACGAGAGCAAGTGTCCGCTCAAAAGTCCTCCGCGTCTATATACAGGCTACACACACCGGTGTACAATGTGCTGTAAGCTGGACTACTGCGCGGCGTCGTTACGTCAGCGGAGACGCGACGATAATGCGAGCGCGCGCGCGAGACTGTGTAAGCGCGGGCGCCGCGTGTGCGCGAGTTGATTCACGTGCGCGCCGACGAGAGAGAGAGAGCTGAGGATGTGAATGAACGAATAGCGTATATATCGGCGCTGCTGGGACGTCGTGCGCCTTCGTTTTTTTTCGTGGAAGTCGACCTACTTTTGGAATTTTATTTCAGGGGGGAGGGGGTGTGTAGAGGGTGAAATGATGATTTCCGTTTTAGAATTTTAAAATCTTCAAAGTTACGTCCGAGTAGGGAATCGTTATATCGATTGACCCTCTCGGCTGCGAAAAAAAGCTCGTTCGCCCCTTTCGTATCTCCCTGATTCATCGTTAGCGTCACGCGTATGTCTCTCAGCGTGGGCGGCTAAATGGCCATTAGAGGGTCACCTGCGCCAGCTCCTACGCAAACAGCCTCCAGTCTTCGTGTCACCGAGCAAATACGGTATATATATAAATGAAAGGCCCGCTTGAATTGCCGTTTATTTTTTTTTTTTTAAGCTCATTCCGACGCCCTCGGCAACAATTGCCACCCGTCGCGCACGACAGAGACTTGCTTTTCATTGACCGGCCCGTTTTCCCTACATTAAACGCGCTTCGTTAACGCAGCAATCATCGAATCGCGCAGTCGGAGACGGAAAAAGTACACTACACGGCAGAGTCCGATTTCCGGGAAAATCTTATTGATAGACGCAAGGACGGGCGCGAAGCGACTCGGAAGATCACAGGGCAGCTTCCACTTCCGCCTGACGCAGAGACTCTCTCTCTACCTCTACCTCTATCCGGAAATTCCACACCTCCCGCTGCTGGGCGTAAAAATGAGCTGCCACACCGCCGACGACGATCTTCGACGGAAGCGCATAGCGCTGCGGATTTTTGGCTGCCTTTATGCGGCCCGCAGAGCAAAGAGAGAGAGAGAGAGAGAGAGAGAGGGACAGACGGAAATGGACAGGGGGGAGGTATGCGAGAAGTGAAAGGATAAGTGGTGCAGCGCGCGTGGCTCGTGTGGATCCGCGAGAGTTTGTGACGCACTCGATAGGTATGTCGAGTGTGCGTTTTCGTGTATATCTGTGTGTATCGATGTATACATATGCGTATACGCGCGGTGGGACTTTGTGCGTCGAGTTCGTTTGGAAATTTTCGATCGGCGGGGAAAAATTCGAAAATTATATGTGTGTGCGTACGTGGATGCGCGGTGCAGTATCAGTGGGAATAAACGCTCTAATAAACCGCTGATTTCATAGCTCATCGGCGCAGCGCGCGGCAATCATAATGCCGCGATTATTGCGTGCAACTGATTATTTATCGATTGAAATCGTGAGTATACCTCGCTAAAAGGGGTCTGAGAGCCGATTTGAAATGCAAATTTCGCGCCGTATAACGTTGCCGACGAAGAAAAAAAACACACAACGAATAATCTGCTTGTAACTAATCGAAAGTGAGTTGTTTGACCTTCGTTCAACAATTTTATGTTTTTTCCATCAAAATCCGAAATTTGAACAAATCTCCCCCCACGCGTGTCGCGGCGCGAAATTCAAATTTTCCATCGTGTCTCTCGAACGAAAATAAACTATACATTGCCGCGTATCGGCGTCGCGTGCCAACTCGTAGGAAGAGCTGCACCGATACGAATGCACTGCGTGTACACACTGTGTTGTATACATATATAGCCGCGGGTCCAGTGAGTGAGTGCGCGGGATTTCCCGCGAGGCGTCGCGGTCAACTCTCGGCTCGCATAGCTCTTAGTCACTCGCGCGCTTATCGAATAATCGCGAGATCGTAATTCTCGCGGCGCTGCCGTAACCGCCGCGAGTGGAATTCTTCGCGAGAGTATGTGGAACGGAATCCCCTCTCGGTTATTCGCTCGCTTGTTCCGCCGATTGGATAATCGCGGCAGGTGCGCGCGCGGAAATTTTCGTTTTCGGGAAATTTCGAGTTTCGCGGTGACGCGAGGCGCGTCGGCTTTTAATTATAGGCACAGAGGTGGTGGTCGGGCAGTGGGAAAATTCTGGCAGCCGGGGTTAAACCCCGCGAAAATCTGCATCGGAATTGATAAGATAAAAAACGCGCTCGAGCTATTAGCGGTCTATTTATATACATAATAGACGCGCCGAGTGGACGTCTTTGAAAACGGAAACTTCCTCGTTTAATGATTCAGCGTTTAAAGCGATTTCCCGCGCGACGAACGGAAACTTATGTGCATAGGAGCAACGCCGACACTTCCGAGGCGAATTTTTCCCGTAACACAGTGCGCTAATTATGCCTGCGGCATCGATGCACGTTAGGCACACACGTGATTTGGAAAAGCTTCAAGAGCGTTAACATTGCGTGAACGACTAAGGCGTGAGTGTGTGAGCCTCTTTCGATTTGTGGGTCTTTCCCGTGCGCGAGCTGGTGAACCACTAATGCTACTTCCTCGCCAGGAGTCCTTCCTTTTTTTTGCATACTCTGATTTATTAATGGCGCTTATTGCGGTCTAATAAAAGATAATTGCGGTTTCGATATGATGAATCATAGGACTGAGGTGACAAATTGAAAATTTAGAAGGTTTGTTTACTGTGATATTTCTTGTACGATGCCCCGTTGCAGGAAAGGTTAACGATGTGTTAGCTAATCGTTGGCTTAATTTTTAAATTGAAAATATCTCTCTGATTACATCATTGTTATAATTTGATTTGAAAATCTTAATCTCATAATGAAAGTAAAACTGTAGAAAAACCATGAACGTATTACCGCGTTCCTTCTTGATTCTGATTTTATTATTCATTGCAAGCAGCTCAGCTGTTTTTGCGTACTACAGCTTGTGGCGCGAAATATGAAATTTTTAATCTAATTTCCAGAATCTTTAAAAATCAAAAATTTTTAAGTACACATCGAGGCCACCTCATTTCACCCAGGGTACTCCAGAATCCTACACGCATATATAAGCTACAAAGAAATCCCGTCGAAATCACATAATTAAAACCATACCCCGGAAAAACGATCTCCGAACGAGCAAACACCACAATTACACTCTTCCAGCATCGAGTTACACGCGTTGTACGCGTACGCGCACGCGCTCGTACACACATATAGGCGGGCTCACCCTCGTGATTTTCCTTCCGCGGCGCGGCGCTTTCATCATCACCCCCATTGTGCGCCTATAAAACTCTGGCTCGCGTGCGATTCGTATTTTCTCGATCTCTCTCTCTCTCTCTCGTCCTGTATAATAAGTATAATACTGCGCACTGCATGCACGCGCCACGTTTCGAAAAAAAAGAAAAGCGAGCCGCAGCTGCTAGTCAGGACCTGCAGGGATTCTTTCGCTATTCAAGGATCGAGAGAGAGAGAGAGAGAGAGGCCGAGTGAGCGCGTGTCGCCTAAGGGCAGCAGATGCTGCTGCTGCTGCTGCAGTTTCGAGGATATTTTTCTCGCTGATGCCGCCGCCGCCGCTGCTCAGCGCGCGCTTTCGAATATATGTAATATGTATATAGTTATATAGCGAAGCGCGCGCGTCAGTGTGCGCGCATTTGCGGGGGCCAGTGTGCGCGGGATTTGACTTGGAAAATTTTTCGTCGAACGCTGTGCTCCATGGATTTCGTTGAGTTTTTTTCGTCTCAATATACACTGCCGAGAGTTTTATGGATGTGCGATCGAGCAGGTTTTGGATTTATCGGCGCAATTGGTGGCTTTCCGTCGACTCGCTGCTGCAATAAAGAGCGGAATTGTCAGTTATGGTCAGTTTGTCATGGCTTTTTCTGGATCGCCGATTACTGCACGAGACTTTCTCAATCGCCGTGAGTAGTTAAAGATCCTGAATTTGTGTGATATACATTGTATTGACGAAGCGTTGAGTAGATTTTTCCTTCTATCTCCGCGGGACACCCAAGCCTGGCGCGTATCACATTATACGGAGAGCGAAATTTCCGAGGCGCCCTCAAAATTGACGATCAGAAAATGGCTCGCGCGTGCGACACTTTTTTCGCGGGTCGAGGTGAAGTGAAGAAAAAAAAAATTCATCACGAAATCACGGCAATGACTCTGCGTGTCGACGAGCACGTTTGCTCGTTCACGTGTCGGCGGACACGCAGTTCGGGCTTGTGGAGTGCATTGAGGAAATATTACGGCCAATGCGGAAGAAAGTATATCGCCTCGCGAGTGAGCCACATTTTCCAGATATATCGATCGGACGATATTCTTGCGATTCATCGTTTCTCGAGAGCTTCCGTCGAACTTTTGAAACGAGACCCGAATGATTCCCCGATAGTGGCTCGTAATTGAGCAATTTTCAATTGACGATGAGTTTTCATCGCGTAACGCGTCGAGCGTGAAAATCCAATCGTAAAAAACGTCGTATTATATAAAAACAAGCGGTACAATATATTTATATATAAATGCCGTGTGACTAATGCTGTTTCGATTAGAAAAACCCTATAATTAAAAAATCATAAAGCGACAGGAGAAGGAGAACGTCAGCTGAGCACCTCGTCGATTACATTATCAGTCGTTTATCGCCTCTCTCTCTCTATATATATATCTCGATCTGCAGCCACGGCTCACGAGACCGGGGCGTTCGGTGCGCGCGCTGCGCCCGCGAAAGCGAGTCTGCTTTCCCGCGGCGAGCGTCGATTATTCCCTCGTCGTAAAAGAAGAGCAGGAGAGGAAGCCTCTCGCGGATATCAAATACACGAGGAAGAGAGAGAGAGAGAGACGCCATCGGAAGATCTCGCGCTGCGCACTACGATGCAGTAGTGCACGAGAGATATCAGCGGGAGGAAAAAAAAATCCCGCTATACACAATCCTACGCTGGCGAGCGACGACGCGGGAGTGCGCTATATAACACTCGTGAAGCAGATCGTCTGCCAGCAGACGACGCGCTCCTCTCCGCTGCGAGCGGTGTACGAGCTGCAGTGGTGGGGATGGAAGGAAGTGTCGCGGTGGTGGGGAGGGGGGGAGTCGTGTGCGCGGCTCGCTGGTGTGCGTGCGTGCACTCCTCTCCCCCCACCACTCGGCCGTCGCTCTCCTCCGCCCCCCACCACTGCTCCTCGCCGCGGGAATTATGAATGAGTCGTGAGCTCTGCCGAAGTTCCCTCGCTGTACAACTGGTGGGGACGACGCCGCTGCTGCTGCTGTTGTGGGGGCGTCGAGAGAGAGAGAGAGAGAGATATGTTCTTTCTCTCTCTCTCTCTCTCTCGCTTTAGCATCGAGAGGGGGTGTGCGGAGAGACGGTGCAAAAGCGGGATATGCAGCCACGTGCGATCGTTTGGCGGCGAGAAAGCAAAGGTGAAAAGAGAGAAGACGAGCACCTTCCACTTCCACAGGTTCACTCCTACTACTACGAGCCAGCGAGCGAGCGAGCGAGAGAGAGAGAGAGAGAGAGAGAGAGAGAGAGAGAGAGAGAGAGAGACGAGCTGCAGGATTTGTTATATACCTTGAAGCGCGCGCGTCACACACAAACGCCGCGCCACGGGAGGTGATACAACACAATCTCTCTCTCTCTCTCTCTCTAGCTCGGCTCTCTCGCAGCCACGAGGAGCGAGCGAGGACTCACTACTCACTCAGTCACCTTCTGACACTCGGCCGAGTAGCTCGTGCTCTCACACACTCGTACACACGCATACACACGCTGACGCGAGAGAGACGACGACGGCGCGCGAGGGAGAGAGAGAAGAGCGTGTATTGCAGTTTTCACACGCGCGCCCTTAACTGAGAGACGGCGAGCAGAGTCAAGTCAAGAGGGACGTGCACACAGAGATAAGAGGGAAAGAGAGGGAGTAACCACGCTCTCTTCGTGCCTCCCCCCCCCCCTACTCCTCCTACGGCAGTAGTCTCTCTCTCGGTGGTAGCACTCACCACCACCACCCACGAGAGCAAGAAAGAGAGAGAGAGAGAGAGTGAGAGAGTGGACGCAGCAGCAGTAGCAGCAGCAGCCACCCCCTCTCGCAGATCTTTTCGGCAGATCCGTTATAAGTATCAGTGCGTCGCGTGTGTCCGAGATCAGTGCTCGAGCTCGCTTCGCGATAGCGGCATGTCGTCAGCTGCTCCCGGACTCTCTCAAGCTTCGTTGGAGAACCCATTGATTTGCACGTAGAGGCGGCGCATGCATTAGCGCGCTCGTCGTTATATATCACTGTATACGAGGATCGCGGCGAGGAGGAAGATCGGTTCAGCGTACCGACCGACTCACTCCCTCCGCGAGGATGTCGACGACGACGACGACGGCGTCGACGACGATGGTGTCGTCGGTCAGCCCCATGGACGAGAGGCTCATGCGGGAGATCCTGACGAGGGACCAGAGGACGACCTACCACAGAATCGTGCGGCATTGTGACGAGAGACAGGCGAACAGTGCAGTTGTTGTGACGAGCGCTTCTAGTAGCAAAAATAACAAGTCGTCCGTCATCGGGATGACGACGTCGACGTCAACGACGACGACGACGACGACGACGACGACTAGGTGTTGTGGTGATGATGATTGTCATTGTCATAATGACGATGACGATGATTGTGGGTGTTGCAAGAGCAGGACGCGGGACCTTGTCGCTGGCAGGGCAGCCATGTACTCGAGTTGTGGTAGCGTTAGTACTGTGAGCAAAAGCTGTGATGATAAGAAGGCGCGAGGCGTGGATATCGAGAGCTGCTGCGATGATAACCATCATCGGCTGGACCTGGGACTGAGGAGGGCGAGATTCGTGGTGGCTTGCAGCACGTGGCTCAGTAAGTTTTCTCACCCTCAACCGCCCCCCACCCTCCCCACCACCCCCCGAAGCGACGGGGGTGGTGGCTTCTTTTTTAGTCTCCCCCGGCCGCGAGAAAAACGCGCGACGGCGGAGCGACACTTGTTGCGCCTCGTGTACACCTATATATCCGTATGTACGTGTATACATACGGACACCTGTTCTCCGCCACCCCCGTCGGTGCCCGACGACGACGCACCCCCTCGTAAATCACGTCGATCGAGCGATGCCCGCGCGTGACTGCAAAAATCCATCGTGAAAACGCATCGGCGCAAAAGACCTATCATCGGCCATAAAGCCCATTGTTCCGCTGTGTCAAAGCCATTTGCACCTTATGTACATCGCTCCGGCCTATTATCGAAGGCGTACCTCGGGCTCGTTACCGCATGCACCACACGCTCTCGGAGCATCGAGCGAGCCTCGTCGGTCTCGCCGGCGGTCGGTATTTCCCTCCTCGCTCCGCGTTTAATCCTTCCGAGAGGTCCTGGAACGGAGGGGGGTCTAATCCTTTCGTGGGCTCCTATACGGAAATCGAGGAGGGAAACCCGTGCCACGGCGCCTCGAAGTACGCACTCGATCGACTTCGCTTTACAACGTGTGTGTACAGCAGTATTGTCTTGCCGAGAACGACCAACCCTTACATCGGCGGTCGGTTGTATAAACTTTGACTTTTCGGGGGCGAATAATTGCTTCTTAATGTACACATACGTTGCGCAGTGTGAATTCTTTTGACTTCTGGCTGCACACCCGGCCATTACGGACGGAGCTTCGCAAGTGTCCTTGTTCCTCCCGCAAAAGTGTGTTAATTATCAGTGCTCCGCATCTGCATAATTTTCGGAGCGAGTATATAATACGGTCGTAGATCAAAAAGAGTAACTCGCGTTTTATGCTAATGCCCGTGTATACACGTCGTGTACGTCGCCTTCTTTTTTTTCGTCGGACACTTTTTTCGTCTCGAAGCAAAAAAAAAAAAAAAAAAAAATCGGAGCGAGCGCGCGTCCGATAAGCTCGCAGCTTTTTTCTTACATTATTACACGTACAGCGCGTACCATCGGGGAGATCGAATCGACCTTTCCCCGAATGATCGACGCGTTTCGCGGAAGGTTCCCAAGATTTCTCTGTACAGCGAGGATCATCAGCTCCCGAGCGGCGGATACAGTGTACTACGTGCACGCTCATCTCGCGCACATTTTTCTCGAGAAAAAAAAAGGAAGAAAAAAATGTAACAGGTCAACGCTTCTTTCCTCTTTGTCATTCTTATTACCAGTGCTAACGTCCGGCGAACACATACGTATGCCAACGCACACGAGCGCGCGTACGCGTATGTATACACGTATATAGTAGCCAAACCAGAGTGTCTCGGTTCAACGCACGTATCCTTTCCTCGTTTGGCTTTTCGCCGCGATTCCCACGGCATTAAACAGCGAGAAATATGAAATTCCCTCTGCCGTACGGCGCTAACGGCTCGCGCTCTCTCTCTCTCTCTCTCTCGCGCGTGTGTATAATGTGTGCCCGACATTACGCTCCAGATACTCTCCTAGTAGTCGTCGTCGTCTCTCGCGGGCGCAGGCCGGCGATGCCCAAGGAAAAATCGCGCGCCGGCCCAGAAAGCGGCCGTTTTCGTTTTCCCCGTTCGCGTTTGCGCTATACGCGTGTACATCACATTACAAACACGTCGTCCACCGCGTGAATCCCCGCGGTGTATACGGAGGCGCTTGCGCGCGATTTTCCCGCGGCGAGTGCGACTCCTTTTCTCTCTCTCTCGCTCGCTCGCCCGCTCGCTCATGACGTCAGTGTCTCGCATGTGAGTCGCGAGCCGATGAACGTATTAGTCATCGCGACGTACGGCGCAGCTATAACGGTTCGCGCGCTTATCGATACCCAGAGCTCGTCGCATCTCCCGAGATCTCGAGATTTTCTTCTTTTTCTTTCTCTCGTCCTCGCACAGGTCTCTCTCTCTGTCTCTCTGTCTCTCATTCGTCGAGCTGGACTAAGCCTATTATATAAATTAAATTAACGAGCGCGACAATTACGAAATACTGGCGCGCGGAGCTGGATGACGGGGAGAGCTTTTTCGAGCTTCGCGGCGGAGAGGCAGAAACAATTAGCACGTCGTCGGGGGGCCGCATTAAAAATAATTAGCGGGGGATAACTCGCATATTTTCCAGAGCGCCGTCCGCTCCTTTTCCGCCGGCTCGCCGCGCTCTGGCATTTTAATCGCGAGCCGCGGCGGCGGCAGCCGCTCATTCGGGGTGGGAGACGCTGCGCGCGCTTTTCTGGACGCGACGCTCCCGAGTTGCTAAATTTACGGCGATTATATAGATATCGCGCCTGAGTTTTTGGTGGTGCAAAACGCTCGATCGCATGTGCGCGTGGCAGGTGCAATGGTTTTCTACGAGCTTTTTCTTCGACGCTCGAATATCTCGCTCTGTCGAATTACTATTACTATTCATTTCTGCGGATTTATTTGATACTTATTAAAAAAACGCAGCAGAAGCTTATCCCTTGCGTATAGCGTGTCGGAAACGATCGTCGGCATATACGCATCGAAAAAGAAGTCTCGCGAAAAACGATCGGTCACTCGAGTTTCGCTTCGATCGCACACCTTGCCGTCAATCCCCGCGATAACATGTATCACACGTCCGACGCCTTCTAGCGCAGAGGCGTATACCTATAGACACAGGTAAATAAATCGGCTTACGCGCGACCTACCGCAACGAATCCCGCGGAGAGCGTCGCGCTATGTATACCGTAATTGCGTATAATTGTCGCTGGAGCAATGCGAGGGGACAGCGCGCAGGCCATTAACGCATTTTTCCGCGGAATGGCTTTTTGCGCGTCGGCCCCCCTTTGAGCTCTTCTTTCTCTCGGCTCGCTCGCTCGCTCTGCTTCTCGGCGATTTTTCACGCAAAAATCGAGACCAGGCGCATAGCTCTCGGGTGTCGCGAGGAAAAATTCCGCTCGCTCGAGCGCGATAACGAGCCTTTCCTCGCACACCCCCGCTAAAGAGCCGCGTCTACTTTTGTACAGAGACGAAAGTCCATGTGACTGGTCGAATCGAACGTTAAAATTGTGTTCGTTCCGTCCATTCGACGAACATTGTCTTGAGCCCCGAAAATATTTTTTTTTCTCTCGTATACACACACACTCGCACACCTACCCCCAAAAAAACTCGAAATAAAAAGAAAATTGTGTTCCCGTACGCGCACCCCATAATACAGCTCATCCCGGCATCGTGACACTTTTTGTGACTTACCTCAGTTGTGACTGTTGCAGGGCTAGGTAGCCTATTAGTAGCGCTGCTCGCGATCTCGGTGCATAGCGCCCCGATGATGACAATGGAGGACAGACGACTGGCATCGGCCCCCAAGTGGATGAACCCCTGCGGCTTCGCGGCCGAGGAGTTCGAGGGCGACCTCGACGTCGTGCAGCTCAACGACGAGACGCTGCTCGGCAACATCGTCATGCAGGCCAAGACCGCACTCAACTACGCGCAGGGCTTTCGCGACGATTACGTAAGTGACGATAAAATAGAAAAACCCCAAAATTTTCCTCCCTTCACAACCCCCGCGAAATTTTTTTTTTTTCCCGCGTACAACAGACGCGGTGCGCCTGCGATAAAGCTCGTGCGCTTCTGCTCAGAGCCGCTTATATCTTGCGCGGGGAGAGCGGAAAGTTCATTATGATCGACGGGACATGCCGGCGGAAGAGAGTTATGCCGCCGCATGCGACTCTTCCGGTCGGACGTCGTCGTCGTTGCCGCGCACGCGCTATACGCGCGCCGATTTTCGAGAGCGAATTTCTCGAGATCGTTATCGGCGAGATGATTCCTGGCTCTCTGCATGTATCATACGGACTGATTCTTTTTTTTCGAATTTCGGCAACCCTCCCGCGCTTTGGGAGACGCGGGAATGCGTATACAGGCGGCAGTGGCTGCTGCGCGAAAAGTTTAATCTCACATCCGGAGAGTCTGCGCCAATATCGAATGCAGTTGCTGACTCGGGAAGAAACGTCGGGTGTCGAGTGTCGCGCCTCTCGCGCTGCGTTATTGTATACGCTTATACTTACGCGCGGACGTTCGAGAGCCGAAGTGTTATAAGCGCCGCTGCAGCCGATCGCAGGAAGCTGCGTATCGATTTTTCGCCTCGATCGGTTACTCGGGCGAGGGGAAAATCGGTTCGATTAAATTCGCCGGGGATTTCGGTGAGCTTCCGCTCGATCGATCTATGACGTGACGGCCACATAATCACACCGCGGCTACTCCCAATAAATCAGAATCGAGAGAGAGAGAGAGAGAGAGAGAGAGAAGGAGGAGGAATCGAGCAGACGCCGTCGCCGTCGTCGGCATACACCGACATTGCGTTGCTTGCATACTAAAGGGACGTCGCGACCGGATACGCCGTAGTCCTCCTGACGTACTCCGGCTGTCGGCTTTTGGCCTCACGGCGATACTTCATTTTTTTTTATCTCTCTCTCTCTCTCTCTCTGCACACGATTTTCCATCGCCGATTTATTCCGTCTCTCGGACGCACGCGCTCGATCATACGCAGATACAATGCGACTGAGAAAAGTTCAAAGCCGATCGCCGATTCCATCTCTCTCTCTCTCTCTCTCGCGCAATCCGCGTATAATTGAGGGATCTCCGCGTGGAAATTAATAGTCAAAATAATTTGGAAGAAAAATTCTGATATTAGACGCTCTTCTCCTCCTCTCTCTCTCTCTTTACCTCGAATAGAGACATTGTCGGCTGTGTAAACGCGTGTGGAGGCGAAGGCTCTTTCGTACCTCGTAAAAATCGGTCTCTCTCTCTCTCTCTCTCTCTCTCTCTCTCTGTCGGGCGCACGCGCGCGGAGGAAGACGATCGTAAAAGAAACCGGTGCCCCGACAAAATCCTCGGCGGCAGGAAGTATAGGTATAACCCGCGCGGAGAGCGAGAGGAGCCGCCAAAATCAATTAGCCTTTCGGCGATCCTCTCTCTCTCTCTCGCTCTTTCCTTCGGTTCCTTCGGCGCTCGCGCGCTCGCGTTCGCTTATTAGCAGTTATGAAACTTTTCGGCGCGTCACTCGCTCGCCGATCTCCTCTGCGGTCGACACATATATTTTCATAAAAAAATCAATGCTCGCCCCGGCTTTAATTGGAGGTTAGGCAATTACATTCCCAGACGCGTTTCTCCGTCTCGCTCGTTCGCTCTCGCGCAAACATACATCACGTATATACGCGCGCACCGACGCAACTCACGCACACACGAGCGTCGCGTGATGCAGGTATTCGAGCGAGAGAGAGAGAGAGAGAGAGAGAGAGAGAGAGAGACGGTGTCAACGGGGCGATTATCGCTGAACGGCGTCATTCCTCGACTCGATAAGCTCAGCTGACTCTCTCCCGTTTCGATAAGAAAAAAATATAATAGTCCTCTGTTTTGATTCCGAGCTCCCGTTCAGATAAAGCGCTCTCTCTCTCTCTCTCTCTCTCCCCCGCCTGTATGTTTGTGCGCGTGTGTGTGTGTGTGCGCATAGCAATAGAAGCCAATTGATGCGCGCAGGCGGGAGATCAAGCTGCGCTTGCGCGAGCTTTTCCGAGTACATCTCTCTCTCTATATCTCCTTCTTGAATCATCGCGCGCTTGCGCTGCATTTTACATCACGCACACACACACACACACACACACACACACATGGCTAATGGCCCTCGGTGTTTATCGCGCTGAGTAAGAGCCGCGAGTGCGATGCACCGGGCATCGATTTCTAGAATCGACGCTCAATTCGATGATCGATTCCCACGTAGACTCCTCTCTCTCTCTCTCTCTCTCTCTCGAACTGGTCGTCGATTATATAGGTGTGTGTGTGTGTAAACTATATACACTCACACACATATATACAGAGTGAAAGATCGTGTATATAGAAAAAAAAGGAGCACGCACGCGATCGACGTAATATTCGAGTTCCGGCAGCGCGTCGGGGATGACCTTTAATCGGCAGAGCGATTTTTTTGCGGCCGGTCTTTGTGCTCCGCAGCAGCAGCAGCAGCAGCAGCTACAGCAGCTCTGCGGAGAGAGATTGGAATCTCGTTCGATGCATTACACGCGTGTGCGCTCTTTCTCTATATCTCTCTCTACGTGTGCTATGCGTCGTGTCGGTGTGTATATAGAGAGGCGCTGACGGCCGTCGTGTTATTTTTAATTACAGATCAAGCGGACGTTCAACACGGACTACGCGGATCTGCACTTGACGTGGAAAGACAACCACTACGACTGGTTGCCCGGCCCGAAGCAGATACCGAAACAGCTCGGCCAGCAGCTGGACAAGGAGTTCCTCGATAAGCTGGAAGTGCGCATGGTGAGTTATGCTATCCGTCTCTCTCTCTCTCTCTCTCTTTCTCTCGGCCGCCGGCTTCTGCAAGCGCGCGCCTACTCTCCTCTCTCTCTCTCTCTCTCTGTTCTATTATTAATCGCCTTTGTGTCTGCCTGCGGCCTGTCCGCCTATAACATCTCCTTCTCTCCTTCTCTCTGTGTACACTCGATACGGATAGCGCTAATCGAAGGTCTTTACCTTCCCTTTTTTGTTTCTCCAGCTTGACACGGCGCTGCTGGACGCCTACGAGTACATGCAGAGGTACGCGGTCGGTCTCGAGCAGATCGCCTGGGACCAGGAGGACTACGGTCTCGAGTTCCGAAAGCAGTTCAAGGAGACGGAATACGGCCTCCGATCGGTAAGCAACGATCATCTTCTCAGCCTCATCAGCGAAACTCGCCTGATTAGAGCCAGCCCCCCTCCCCCCCCCCTCTACTCCTTCAACGCTCGCTTTCTAAATCGCGTTTTAGGAGATGTGTACACGGCGAAAATTCAGCCGACCTTCTTTCTCCCGCGAGCTTGAGAAATACACAGGAAAATTAGCGAGGTGGGTGATTAGCGCGAAAAAGAAAAGAAAACAAAACGCGGCTTGTGTACTACGTTGCTGTATATCGGACTTTTGACTCGACTCGCGCGTGTTGGCGAATCTTCGCGCTGCGAGCGTATAAAAAGAAAAACGGACTTATTAAGTAACGAGTTGATTACAGATGGTAATTGATACACAAAGTTGCGCAACGGAGTCGAAGCATTTTTTAACTTTTTTTACAAAACTAATGTTGTCAATTCGAGCTGTGCGAACGCGTTGCTTCCAAGTCGTCGTCGTCGTCGAGCTCGCGCTTTCGGAAATCACTCGCTACAGCGGACTCGGCGAGGAGCGATATTGTTCGCCGTCTGAAATTAAGAGAGCCCGTTGCGACCGGCTGATGTGCATTTAAAAGAGAAAACTACTCGGGGCGGGAGAAAAAGAGCGCAGTTAATCTCTCTCCGGAGTTGCGCAAAAAATCGCGTAGCTGAGATTTTTACTTGTGTTTCTCCCTCTCTCTCTCTCTCGCTCTATCCCTCTCTTGTCGTTCGGTAGATTGTGCCGCGTTTTATTTTTATCGCGGGAAAAAATTGGAAGAACGGGCGGGATCGATGCAAAAAATCGACGCCGGCTGGTGCTCGGGCTACTTTCACAATGGCACACCGCTCGTCTACTGTTGCGGGGGGGGGGGGGAGGGGGGACGAGGGGGCTTTCGACGAGAGATTATTAGCTCTTGCCTGGGTGACCGCTCGCGCGCTTTGTCATTAGAGTCGCGCGGCGATATTTTATTTATGTGCCGTTTTACGAGCTATCTCGACTTTCGTGTTGAAATCGGCTTGAGCTTATGGAGGAGTTTTGCTTGATAGATTGTCGCCTTTAACGGTTTTGCTGCTTCGCGCCGAGGATCGGGACGGAAAATTTTGTGCGCGGGCAAAGAACGAGTGAGCGAGAGGGAGAAAAAGAAGGAGAGAGAGAGAGAGAGGCACACACACAAAGGGAATTCCTCGTGTCAGGAAAAGAGAAGCTGCGAGTTTTTTCTTCCTCGACGCGATTTATCGGCAGATTCCGAGGCAATTAGACAGATGGCTATCGAGAGGCGCGCGACAACGTGAATTATTATTTCCTGAACGTATAATCCTATCTGACGTATTTGAAAAAGTAGATGAGTGATCATTCGATGCTGGCTTTTCATTGGTTATACATTCATTGAACTAACACTTCTGTACCGACCACTTCTGTAGTCTCTTTTTCTGATACAGAAGCGTTTAGACAGCTCGAAAACTTTGCATATATTTCCCTGTATAGATTTTTTAGATCGAATGCGCTGACGTTCGACAATACAAGGTTAGGTTAGATTACCTCCAACTGCACATTACTCAGTACGTAATTACAGAGAATCCAGAACTGTGCGGTAAGCAAAAGTCCAAGTCAGTATCATAAAAACAACGTTCCCCGCTCTTCTGATTGCAGGTGCTGTGCGAGCTCCAGATGGCGCTGGCGGAGCGCGGGGTGGCGCCACGGGCGGACATCAGTCGCGAGGTGATGTCGCGCGAGTACCGGGACATGTCGGGCAGCGCCACCTACCGGAACCTCCGCGACTGGCTGATCTTCCGCGACTACATGAACGGCCTCGAGTACATAATCCAGGTGTTCGAGCAGTTCGTCCAGGGCATCAGGTCCTGAGGATGGCCCGGCGAAGGCCGAATCGAGCAGCTGGCAACGACGGCGAGCAGCAATCACAGACTGGCGCGCTATCGCAGACTTCAGCGCGCCAGGATAATGCAGCAGCAGAGAGTCGCCGCTATCTCCTCCTCGTGATGATGAACACACTAAATTATAAAACACACCACCACCACCACCATCACCACAACAACAACCACAACATCAACAACAACAACAACAATATCAACAACAACAGTACACCACGCAAACGAAGCGAATGATACACCGAGAGACGCGCGATGTCGTCGCAGCGGGTCACAATACGGAACGTGTGTAGTATAGGCACGAGAGGCTGCGAAAGGAAGACAGGGCTGGGGGTGGATTTCGCGCGCTAGAGGGCGCCACCTGCGTATACACCGATTCTTGACGCTCGTTGAATGCTGTGCGCGCAATGTTGAAGATCGTGTGGGATTCTCGTTTCCAATTGAAAGACGAAAAGAACTGTGCGGTTCGGGCATGAACATTATAACGAACGCTCTGCGGATGTATGCAATACGTGTGTACGTAGCCGGTGATACTTACGCTTCCGCAGTTGCTCGCCCAACTCTCGGGGCTACGTAGTAATAACGAGTGGGACGACGCGCGTGTTATGCGTCGAGCTGTGCAGTTTTTTTTTCCTCGTTGCAGTTTGAACCGTGAACCGAGACTGTATAGTTGAACATATAGTTTTTATGTTGAAAACTATGTAGTTGT
The DNA here is from genome assembly GCA_018906965.1 of Philotrypesis tridentata. NCBI lineage: Eukaryota > Metazoa > Arthropoda > Insecta > Hymenoptera > Pteromalidae > Philotrypesis > Philotrypesis tridentata. The sequence continues at coordinate 4,639,944 of JACCIB010000009.1, read as the reverse complement.
CCAGTAACAAAAGCGATAACGGCCAGAAAAAATAAAGTATATAGAAAGTTATATATAGTTTTTGCATTAAAAGCTATATAGTTGAGTATATAGTTTGCCAGTGAAAGTGAATCGCCTCGATCCGATCCTGGAAAACGATCGAATGAATCGGGAGCGCGAGACCTCGCGCTCACGCGCAATCACCGTGAGCTGCGCTTCAACATATTTATATATATATATAAATATATATAGCCATCTATATGTATGTATATATACACACAAAAACGTCGCTTCGGCTTCGATTCGATTGTTTCGGCTTTTTTTCCCCGCGAAAAAATACCGCGAAGCATTCAACGGCGAGCGCTGTCAAAGACGCGAATTTCTCTACAACGAACGTGCAGTGCGTACAGTGGCGGACGCGGATGTGCGCCGCGCGATCTTAGCGGCTGAAAAGGGACTCATCAGAGCCGCAGCGCGGGATAACGTTTGCATGATCCCTTTTTCAACCGCACGAGACACGCAGACGAGCAACGCGGGGAGAGGGGCGAGAAGCACGAGCGAGAGAAACCCCCTCCCCCCCGTCCCCCACCGCCCCCCGCCACTACGAAACGGCTTTCGTTTGCAAGACGATGAGTATTATTATCCAATATTCGAACAGAAACAACAAGCAACACTTACACAGAAAACGAGAGGAGAGAAGCAGGTGATATACACACGCATATAATTTATAACAATATTGCTCGGAGAGTAAAGAGAAGCAAAATCCAAGTCGTTCATGCCAGTCCGTCGGCCTTTCGCCACCGCCTGTGTCTCAAGAGGCAGAGAGCCGTTTTAAGAGAGAAAATAAGAAACAAAAAAACTAACCGTCATCGTGATCATCCCTCGCACGTTTATTAAGAAAAAAAAAACAAAAGTATATAAAAAGAAAACGCTGCTATATAGGCTTACGTTTAACGTAGTGAAGAAATTCAAGACACTCGATTATATATGTATATACGCATATATACATATATGTATACAGTCGCAGCGACGCTTTCGTTTTCTCGTGGCATGCAATTCAACTGCCGCTATGTACGAAATTTGCGCACCGAGTAGAGTAATGCACGCTTACGGCCGCGGAGAGCGAGAAGTGAGGCGCGGAGAGACGACCGAGAGCGAAGTAATCGACGTCCGTGTTTTTCCTCATTGTTTTTCTCTTCGACCCTCGGCTCTTTAACGAGAGAGCCGAGCGACGGAAGAGCTTTTCACGTTTAATATGCGTTCGATCGTTTTTGCCGTTAGCGTCGAATTCAAGAAAATTGGGAAAAACGACCATCGAACCTGCATTAAATCGATTGTTATCTATGTATCCGATCCCGACGCGTCGATTACTTCGCGATCGCGTCGCGACTGTACTCGTAACGCCCCTCTCCCCCCCTTCGTCTCGGCGGACAGTGTGTACAATTATGTATAGCCAGATTCGAGAGACTATATAGCGAGCGGATCGTCGCGTGTATCTCGAAAATTGCGCGCGTGTGAGTGTGCGTGAGTGAAGTGTGTGTTTGGGTGAGAGAAACGAGGAAAAAAAAATTTCGACGTGTGTAATTTTTCCCCGCGAGTCGAGGAGTGAGAAAACGTATTAATACAGTATATAAATCTCGAGGCGGATTATGACATATGTCGCTGGTCACGTATTATTATTTGATACAGTATAAACGAGTGAAACGTCGAGGAAGAGAGTGTTGAGTCCCCCCCCCCCCACCCCCGAAAGTGAGTGAGAGAAAAAGAGTGAACGAGAGAGAGAAAGAGAACGATAGACGCGAGTATATATATATATGGAAAAAAAATTGTGAGAGTGAGAGAGATTATGTGAGTGGAAAAAAAAATCCCGTCCTTGTTAATCCTATGTACGATTAATATTTATTGACTAACCGTGTAATTATTTCTTATTAATATTATTATTTTTTATTATATGCGTATATTTATTCAGATTATTTATTTTATTTTTGTAAAGACTTTACGTGACGCCTGATCGAATGCTATATATTTAATAGTATATTATATATATATATGTATATGTATGTATAACTACGTTCTGCGGAGCTGGAAGGTTGTAAATATATGGAGGTTATATAGAGAGAAAGAAAGGAGAAAACGTATTAGACGTATGTAATACCGGCCCCACCCCCCCTTAACGTTATAACGAGCTTCCGGTCGCACACGCACTTCGTATACGAGCGCGAGCTACGCTGCTGCGGCGTCGCAGTCACCGCGAGAGACCTCACAGCTTTTTTTCTACGTTTTCGCGCCGAAAATCCCGCGAAAACCACCGCGCGCCGCTATATGCAACATACAGTTTTCCCCTTTTAGCATTGACGTACCTCCCTGATCGCGGGACTCTAAAAGAGAGAGAGAGAGAGAAAGAAAAAAAAAGAAACGAAACGAAACAGAAGAAGAAAATTCTCTTCTCCGCACACGCTCGGTATGATTTTGCTACAAAACTTGTTTTTTTTTTTAATGAGAAAGTTTTTAACGCTTTTAATTTTGTAGACTATATACATATGTCCTTTGTGCTATATAATTGTTTTTCCTTTTAAATCGAGTATTTTTTTTTAAAAAACGAAAAGGAGCGCGCGCGTAAAACCGAAACGCACACGTGTTAAAGAGGCAAAATTTCCGTTGTTTTTTTTTTAATCCGCCAAAAACCGTGAGAGGGAAAAAAGAAAAAGATTTTTTCTCCACGCAGCAGCAGCAGCGCAGCTCGGCTAGTTTTTGTGCTACACTTAGAATTTTAATGTTCGCGCGGCAAGTCCCTCCGATTCACCGAAAAATTAAAGTGTACAAGTCCCGTGCGTGCCTTAGCATCGTCGGCGCTTTATCGCAAGTACATGTTATTTATGAATATACAATTGTGAAAAACGAAAGAAATGTTCCTCGTTACAAAAAAAGAAACCAATCCGGTCGTCGATCGAGAGAGACGCGTCACTATCTCGACCGTTTCTGTGTACTTCTTCTTCTTCGCGCGCAACTTATACTTCGATGTGTAACTTCATTGTTTATTTTCTTTTAAATTTTTTTTTTTTATTTTCGCCTTCACTTTTGCTCCGTATTATATAGATGTATATTTGTTTTTGTACACTTTTTTTTACCTTGAATTTGTATATGAAATCGTCGTAAGAAGCGAGCGCATGTGTAAAGAAAAAAAATGCAAAAATTTATCGTCAAGTTCAAAGCGATCACTGTTGAAAGCACAACCAGATTCTATATGAAAGAAAGAATATCTATAATTCATTTTGTAAAATTCTCGAAAGAATATAAAAGAGTGAATTGATCATCGTAAATACGGTCTCAAATTGTACTTTTGTTCCTTTCTTGTTACGCTATTATAAATACTATTCTTCCGCACCACCCATATATATTATATATATACATACATTCTATATGCATACTCCGATAACTCTATCGTTTAATAAGGAGCAACGATTTTTATCCCAACGTAACCAGGTATATATATATACTATTATATCTCCGATATAGCCGATGATTTATTTTATTATCGTATGCATATCACCGTGTCGATAAATCATGAATTATAATATATGGGAAGAAGTTTATATGTAACAGCAGATCATACGATGGTGACTGTATAACGAGCTGCACTTTTCAATATTCCGATTGGAAATGTCACAAACGCAAACACATATACATACACGCGCACACATGCTGCCAGTCACATTGCGGGGTCTTACAATCGGTATATATATTCATTTCTATATATATACACACGCGCACAGGAACACAGCGTTTAATGTATAAAAAAAAAAACAAGAGAGCAAACTTCACTTCATCGTATATATTGTACATAAAAAGAGAAAATCCGCAGGTGTCCGTTAACGAGGAAAGCGAAAAAGCTCCAAGATATTATTATGTATGTGGATATGTAATAAGTTTCGCACGGGCGTGTTGCGCGCGATTCTCAGTCGCCGTCCGCTCCGTTGTATCATATTAAACCAAAGACCGTTTCAATCATCGAAATCTTACGACTTGTCTTTCTCGCACCTGACACTCCAGCATCCCTCCCTTCCTCCGAGCAAAAAAGAAAAAGCGAAAGAGAAGAACAGAAAAGAGAAGCATAATGTAATATTGTGCAACCGACAAATCCGTCTTCAACGGTATAGCGGCGGGCAGCAGGGGCGTCGATCACATCCTCGCGTCCGGTTGATCAAAGCCGGCTGCTCTAACGATCATAATGCCTAGGCAAAACATTGACACCTCTCGGCACCGACTCGCGTCGCTGGGCCCCGCGCAACACAACGTCGGCGTCTACGCATACGTCGTCGTCAAACATCGGGTCAGCAGTTCAGCCCCGGCGACGTGTGTAAGTATATATATACGATATAGCTATGTACGTGAAAGCCGCGTGTAACCAGCGCCTCGGAGCCCGACGTGCGCCTGTGTGCCGTACGACAACGAGCTAACAGCTTGCGCAAACAGGCCGGCTTCCTCTCAAACACTTTGCGATCACTTGTCGCGCGATCTTCTCGAAAAATCGACGCTGGATGGTGTACTGCTATCTCGTCGTCGCTTCGTTTCCTTCTCTCCTCCGAGAGAGAGAGAGAGAGAGAGAGAGTAGGACTCTTTGTTGGGAGTTTGAATTCCAAAGAGTCGAGTGTGAGGGACGACGGGCAAGGAGCATAATTTGAAAATATCAACGGCGAGCCTAATAGATACGTCAATTCCGTCGATAAATACGTGAAGCTAAGACGTCGCGGCATAGATCTATTGGTAACTATGCAAAGGCTGTCTCCTGCTCTCTGTCTCGCTGTCCCTTGGGTCCTTGAAAAGGATGTGCGTACGGACGTCTCTTCTGGCAACAGGTACGTGTATAGATATATGTATATAATGCGCTGCAGTCCCGAGTGCGATTGGATCTCATGGGGCGAAGGTATGAATGAGCGTCGTGAGAAGAAGATGAAGAAGAAGAAGAAGAAGAAGAAGAAGAAGACGATGCTGGAAGGGGGACGAAAAAAAAATTCGTGCGTTTTGGACGAGAGTGAGAGAGAGAGTCGGAACTGTGAATGGTGGGCTCTGGGAAAACTGCGAGGCTCAGTCGGACGGAACTTCAAGGGTCGAAGGAAGACAAGTTGGGTCTCGCGCTGTACTTCAAGAGAGATGCTCGCATTTTTTTTGGGGGGAGCCTGCAGTCGTAAAAGTTTATACAGAGAAATTGTGATAGATGGACGCGTCGTAAAAGCTTTCTTTCTAATGCTCAATATACAGGGACACCGGCGACAATCTCACACTTGGATTATCTTTTCGTTTAGAGCAATTTGTAGCTACAACCGGGGACTAGAGTCGTGAAAATGCCTTGTGCACACATACTGAAGCTAACTTTAAGAATATAGGTACTTCGCACATTCCTTCGTGTACTTACACTTGCACTATACAATTAATTTTGAATTTACACTCGTGGGCTCACTTTAGCGTTGAAAATACAAATTTAACAAAAATACGACACGTTAAATTTGATCCCACTCCCCTCGGTGCGCATCGAGGGCACCGGAAAACAACTTGCAAATCGCTTGAGCAGCCATCCCTCTGTTTACCTACCTCCGCTAACCCCTAATCAATTCCACACTTGAACAAAAAAGGAGAAAAAGAGAAAAGAAAAACACGCAAACTCATGCGAGTCCTTGACAAGTAATTTCGATCCTCAGTTGCAGCAGCAGCAGCAGCAGCAGCAGGATTCCGGTCAGCCGCGGGGCGAAATATTTCGGCTCCTTTCAGAGCGAGCGAGCGAGAGAGAGAGAAGAAAATAAGTAGAGGGAGCTCTCTCGTTGTAATTAGGACAGTGCGCCCGCATGTGAGCATCGCGCATCGCAACGGCAGTCCCCACGTATACAGTCTCTATCTCTATCTCGCTCGCTCTCCTTCGTCGCGGCCTCCCACCTCGTCGTCGCACACACCGGCTACATTCCTGCTAGTGACCCTCGACAGGCACACACACACACACACACACACACACACGAGTTGGAGTATAAACGCGAGAGACAAAAGAGCAGCTCGCGACCGAAAACCCGCGGACGTCCCCTGAATGAGAATGCCGAGGGATCGGAGATCGAAGGTGCCGCTTCTTCTTCTTCTTCTTCGTCTTCTTCTTCTTCTTCTTCGTTTTTCGTTCTCCGCGCCGCGCTGCTGCGTTCGGCCGCGCGATGCTCACTTTCGAATTTTCGTTTCCTCTCCTCTCGGGGCGACACAGCGTCGTATACGCGCAGTACGTATTCCACATATACGCACGCGCCCGTGTGTAGGATGTCTCGAGAGAATGTTTTCCGAGCGGCGCAGTTTGGAAAGCTGCAGGTCTGCCGCTGTTGCGTATATGGCTATGCGCACCGATTTAAAAGGAAGAGAAAAAAGAAGACTATATATACGTGTGTGCGAAGCAGCCGATGCGGCCAAAGCTTCGTCACTAATCGACCGGTAACCCCATCCCCGCGAAACCTTTCTCACTTCTCGCGCAGCGGCGGCGGCGGCACACTCTCGCTTTTTTTCTCTCAGTCTCTCTCTCGCGCGCGCGCGCTGCGCTCATCGTCTCCTACCGCTCTTTATTATTTTACGATATTATCATAACCGCGCGTCTCTCTCTCTCTCTCTCTGTGGCGAGCGTCAGTCCGAAATCTCCGGTCCATCGTAGATCGCAATCTCGCCTCGTCTTTCCACCTTTTATCTCATGTTTCCTCTCTCTCTCTCTCTCTCGCTCTCTCGCTCTACCGTGTGTGTGCGTGAGCTGCCGAGCTTCACGACTAATTTCGCCTTGTTAGCTGGCGGCGGCGGCGCGGAAACAAATGCTTCTTCTTCTTCTTCTTCTGCTGCTGCTCCTGCGTCGTCCTCGTCGTCTTCGTCTTCTTCCTCCGCTTCTGCTTCTTCTTCTTCTTCTTCTTCTTCTCGTGAGCGCCTCTTGTTCTTCGCTAATGGGCCTCGTCGCTCTTTCTTCGGACCCGCTGGACTATATGGATTTTTCACTGGGCATTTACGTGGGCGCTCGCGCGCCGATTAATCCGCAGCCTCCGTCTCTCTCCGACGAGCGAGTGTACACACGCGGCGGGCGTTGCGTCGAATCCTATATATGTAACTTCCTTGAATATCTCCCGAGATTTCCGTATTTCAGAGGAGGATAGTCGCTCTCTTCGTCACCTCGCGTATGTGTGCTGTACGTTCGCTCATTTTTTTTCTCTGTCTCTCTCTCTTTCTCTCGCTCGCTCTCGAGTCGACGACGTCTTCATCGGCCTTCTCGGAAGAAATCCCACGGTTCCCACGAACGGCTCCGCGTTTCTCTGAAGTTCGCGCCTCATCTTTGTGCACACACGTATATATATATATATATATATATATATGTCTAAGACGCGCCTCTCCCGCTCGGAGTTTCGCTCTCTTTTTGTACATACCATACCTATATATACCGTTTTTCACTATATATTACGTACGAGGTGCGCAAGCGCTCTCCAATGAAAATCGTCCCGTGTGTGTGTGCCGGCGCGCGTTCGCACGATGCGTCATCGGAAGAGAGGAGTGCGTGCTATGCGCGTATAGGATATATAATGTATATATAGGAAATCCGCGGGATGCGCGCCCTTTTCTCCATTGACGATCCAATGTCGGTGCGCTGCCTCTTTTTCTCGAAGCTTTGCAGCCCTATTCGGAGCTGCGTCTCGTTTCGGTTGGCTCCGATTTTTATATAGGCTATATAATGTGCATGGAATGCGCGGGTGGATGCAGACGTATGGGACGATAGGGGGATGCGGTTGGTTGGGAAAGATCTGCTTTTCCGGAAGGAAGTGGGGTTGAAATTAATTTAATTAATTTAATAGCGCACTCTCTCCACAAAACACCCATCCAGCTCCATTAATACGGTATCTACAGAACGAGTCGATAAATAGTTACCTAATAATCCGGCTAAAAACTCGTTATCGCCTCCCCCCTCTCCAACCGACGCAAAGGACCCGCGCAACATCGCTACTAAGTTTAAAAAGTATAACTCGTGGCGTATCGAGCTCTTCTCGAGACTACACGAGGCGAGCGACTGAAAATAAAGAAATTTGAGCGATCCTATATACAGAGCCCATTTTGTCGCTCTTCCAAAACCCCAGCGACGAGAGTCAAAGTCCTGTGTCCGCGATATCGGCGGGCGGGAGGGGGAGGGGGAGGACACACTCTCTCAAACCAGCTAATTGCCGGAGATAGGCACTGTTTCATCTCGAGCAAAAGAACGACGAGAGAGAGAGAGAGAGAGCAGAGCGCATACACAGAGGCGCGCAGTCGTTCATCTCGAGAGAGAGAGAGAGAGAAGATCCTGCGCGAAATGCATGTGGGAACCGTAAAAAAGTCGTTTGACACGTGCCGCGGTGCCTCTCCTCCGCGATATATGTATTTGCATATCCACTGCGGGCCGCGCACTCGGGCGTTCGATGCCCTCCTCCCCCGACGTCGTCGTCGTCGTCGTCGTCGAAGAGAGAAACTTTTCTCCTCGTCTCTTTGCCGCCGAAGCTGGATTTATGGCCGCGGGAAAATAAGAGGACGACGATCGGCAGGGCATTGCGGCGGCGGTGTCGAAAGGTGCATTAGCGATCGAGCCTCTCCGTCGTAATAAGCGCGCTATCGGCTCGTCCGCATAATGAAAAGTCATTTCGGCCTAAGCCCGCCGATAAGTGCTGCAGTATCCCCTTATTTACTTTTTTTCTTTCTTTACACGAGTACACGTGCGGTGTGTCTGCTGTATATGCGGAATTTGCATCGGAGAGCGAATATAATCGCGATAGCCGCGCGACGAGAGCTTCGTGCAGCAGCAGCAGCAGCAGTAGCAGCGAGAGAACCGAAGCAAGAGTGTCGCGCCCGGCCCGACTCTGTGTATATGTGTAGAGAGCGAGAGGAGAGAAATGTGAATGCATTACCTGACGCCTTTTAACCCAGTGCAGAGATCGACGTTGGTGGCTCGCTGGATAAACGCTCGAGTATATAGGGGGACGTCTCCTCTCGCGCTACCGCGTGTGCTGTGCTATTACGGAGTATAAAGGGACTCCTGCATTGTTTGATCTTGAACGTAGGTGTGTATAAGTGTACGTGCGCTGTTGTAGATTTCGAGAGCGAGATGGGAGGTTGCGTCATTTCGAATTGGACCGCGGGGAGGACGATTAGGCCGTGTGAATTCAGAGCTGCGCTATGGGTGAATCGAAAATTAATCTCCGATTTCAATTTTCAGTGCGACACACGCGGCAGTCGTACGTATGTATACGGTTGTCGTCGGCGTTATACGACTCGTTAAGAAAGTGGCGACGGGACGGCTGACGAGGGACCGGTCGATTCCGATGAATCAATTAATGGGTTTGGTTAATGCAGTGGGACGGCTACCGAAGGCACCGGTATTTGGAATGTATACAAATATTTTGTTGATGGGTGGATCGAAATATTTTATCTGTATAATTATTTATTTAGGATCACCCGAATTTAATATGGCCAATATTGCCTTTAAGAAATTACATTGTTATTTAACAATGAAAATATAAATATAAAAGAATTTTTACAAATTTCGTATTATGATCTCTGGTAATTAAAAAAAATTGCAAATTACACAACGGAATTTTAATCACGGCTTCCTCAAGCATTTCCAAAATCGACAGTGTGAAGCCGCGCTCGAAGGCAAAAGAGAGAGAGAAGCAAAATCAAAACAAGTATATATAAGAGAAAGAGATAAAAAATCAGTAAAGCAGGAGAAAGACAGAGAGAGAGAACGCGATGTATCCTCTCTCGTCTCTCCCTCTGTGGGCCAGAGCGCACGGCATTCCAAAGGAAAGACAAAAACGTGACTCTGGTTCAACGGTGGACAATATGTAAATCAGCGGCTGCGCTATACTCCTGGCGCGCTATATGGTGTGTGCGGTGGTCACGATGTCGCGACCTCGGCGACTCCTGCTCGCATACCTCTCACTGTATATGTATACGTATACACACACACACTGGCCCCCCCCCTCTATAAGGGCACACGCGGGGCCCGTAATATGCGAGAGAAAGAGGGATAGAAATCTCTTGCCGATTGTTAATGCGACCGGACTTTTCTTGCCCTCCGCATTGTGCGTTATTTTATTTTCTGCCTCCTCTCTCTCTCTCTCTCCCTCTCCCCTTTCGTTCTTTTTTTCCTTTAATAACGTGCGCGTGTATACGTCTGTATGTGTATCTGTGTCGAGAGGGAGATCGGATCTTCGAATTTTCCCGCGTTAATCGATTCGGAGCTATTTATTACCCATAGGGAATTCAGAAAATTGACGTGCAGCACGTAAGCGATCGTCGATAAGGAAGATGCTTTCTCCTGGGCGGAGATGATCCTTTGAGGAGGTCCTCATAACCGCGGACTAATCAATAAAGTCGCTCGTTCTCCGTGTGTTTGTGCGCGCACGTCGCTCACAGTTTTAACAAATAGTCCGCAGCTCGAAACGTGCCAGAAATTAAGATAATCTACCACGTAAATTCGAAGGTCTATCAGTGTACATATCCCGCTCCCATTTGTATCTATACAGATAATTCCAGGCGGAGGTCCCAGATCCACTATCTCCAAAATAGGCGACTACCCGTTCTCGAGAGACAGAGCCAGAAGAAAAAACGTGTGTCTCATAGTCACATGTATACACAGACACACACACACAGAGACACGTCCTCGAGAAATCGACAAATCAAAGGAGCCATCTCGATACACACACAAGCACGCGATCCTCTCCACAGAAAACAATACGCTCGCAGTAATACCATGCAAATACAGCACCTATATCGTGCGCGCCTGCGCGCGGCTGAATTCAATGCGCCGTCTCCACGACAATGCAGATTTCGGTGCGGTTTTCACTTCTGACCCAGAGGCCAACTCGCCGCAACAATGCCCATTGAGAAGAATCTCTCTCTCTCTCTCTCTCTGTCTCTCTCAGGAGAGAGAGAGGAAGGACGAAGGCGACCGGAAAAGGCATCGATTACGCCGGGGATTCCCAGGTGTCGCGCCCAGGGCGCCCCCTTTGCAAAAACGGCCGGTACAAAGCCGGCGATGCGCCGCGCGCGCGCTTCACGGTAGATTAAAGGGCGTCGCGCGCGCGCGCGCGCACCGCCGCGGGGGATGAGGTGGTAATATCGTAAAACCCTGTTATGGGCTGCTGATAGCTACTTGCGACTGCTGACGACAATTTTTTTTTCCCCCTCTCTCTCGCTCTCCTCAGTATACCCTGTGTAATACTCTCGAAGCGCAAGTATAAGAGTGCGCGCAGGCGATCGAGATTTTCGATCTAAATAAATTTATTATCCGGCGCGGCGCTTCTCGTCGCGCCGCGCCGGAGAAACGGAGAGCCGTAAAATTAAGAGAGGAAAAAAAAGCTCGCGGCGCGCGGCCATCAAAACAATTTTTTCAGAGTGTCGCAGCTATATTTACGGTGCGAGCGCGCAGCTCGGGAGGCTCATTGTTTCGCCTACTAGTTTTCTTTATATACCTATACCTGCGCCGCTGCAGCCGACGACGACGACGACGCGCGCGGCACCTGTAAACTTCAACGCCGGCGATGCTTTACGATCGACGATTCGTCGCGCGGAAAATACCTGCGGATTTTTCTCGCGGCGACTCTCTCTCTCTCGGGAGACAGAGAGAGAGAGAGAGCCTTTTGGTCGTCGTACTCTTTTCCAAAATACGCGATTCGTCGCGCTCTTGACCTGCGCCGCGCACACACACACTGAGGCCGCTGATTGATGAACGAGACGTTCGGCTGGAGAGCGACTGTCGAGGACTTTGTCGCGCTGAAATGAGAGGTGGTGCGCGAGCGAGCGAGCGAAGCTAATAGGCAATGCATATTTTTTTCTTCCCCCCCCTAAAGGGATTAGGAGTGGACAATGCTGTTTTCAAAATAATTCATTTCCGCTTGATGGATTGAGCCTTGGCCAAATGAAATTCGCTCGTGCGAACGCAATAATGCGGGAGAGCGAGCGAGAGAGAAGTCGAATTGATATAAAGACTCGGGGATTTATAGTCGGCGTCGTAAAGAGCGCTAAGCAGGCTGTTGTGCGGGGAACCGCAAAGGCGGCAAAAAATGCCGATTCTCGCGGACGCCGCGCCGTCGGTATGGCTTGCGAGAGGAGGAAAGAAATCGCGGGTAGTCAATCATAATCGCGTGTGTTCGCTGTGTGTAAGCGGTTATACGGGTGTTTGGATATATATACAGCTTTAATTTTGAGATGAGATATGTGGATTGAGTAACAGTGTGTTTTCTTGGGGGGCCTGCCGAATGTCAATTGAGAATTCAAATTTCGCGCCGGAATGTACAGCGGATATGGAGAAGAAGGTGTATTGAAGGCAAAATTTCGAAAAACCAAGGCGTAGCTGCCCTTCGGTACGTAATTGTGTACACGAAGTTTGAAGTTCATGGGTAAATGTCTTGCGGAATGCCATTTGCATAATATTTCAAAATCATGATATTTAAAAATTAACTAATTCCTGAATTGGTATAGATGATTAGTGATTACACACGGGAGGACAACCATAACTTACTTTTTAATTTTTGTTTTCACTATTTGCTATAAGCAAATTATCCGCTTTTTCATTTGCTAAACTGAATTTTGAAGAGGTTCATTTGTTTTATATAATTCCTTTGAATTAGGCACACAACTACTCTAAATAACTATATTAAATAGTCTTATATCATTTTTTTTAAAGATACCTTTCAAATCATTCCTTACAGCAAACACCTATATCGATACATCTATCCAGAGTTACTTGCCCACATAACTGTCCCTACACCGATGATATAAGAGGCAGAACGTCTTACGCACAGCGCCAAAGCTCTCTCGAAAAAGAAAAGCCGAGGAGGAGGATCAGCCGCGCGTGCGTAATTCGTATGCCACGCGCGGAAGGCCGCGAGCGCCTCGTAAATGGGTTAGACACCGGAGAGGAGGTTTAAATATACTTACCGAAAAGAAACACAGAGAGAGAGAGATATATATATAGAGAGGGGGAAAAACGAGCGGCGGAAATGCCCCTCATAGCTGACCGCCTGCGCGAGCGCGCGCTTCAGGTGAGAGTATTACGAATATATACGATATACATATATCGAGGAGGTGCAAAGTACTCGTCGTGTGTGTCATACGCGTATATATAAGTATATACCGACAAAGCCGCGCGCGATTCGATTATATTTTCTCTCTCACTTTTCGAGCGAGAGAGAGAGAGGAAGTCTCTCGCGCGCCGATGCTATCTCGACTACATTTCGTTTACGTATATACATATTGAACTCACGCGCTCTTCGACTCTCTCTCTCTTGCGAAGCTGTTTTCGAGACTGCGCTGGTATATGGGATATTGTGTAATTATACGTGCATCGAAGCGGCGATACAGATATATCCACGTCGGCTGATTCATACTCTCGATGCTTCTCAATCTGTCGTAAATTACAGGCGGGACACAGGAGCCGCGAGCTTCGAGAGAAATTGACGGTTACTATCTTTAGCGCGACGCGACTATAAGCCGTCGAGAGAGAGATCATACGCGTAAGTTTACGCTTGCTGCGTTTAATAGCTATATATAACCGTTAATAATATCGCGCTGCGAAATAAAGATGTCGACTCACGGCCGCGTATATATATATATATATACCGGACGACACAGTACTCGGAAAGCGGAGTAAGTAGTCGCGAGAGTCTCTTCTTCTATATAGGTGGATTTCAGCGACTATCGCCAAGTGTATACACGAAACATCTCTTACTCTCGGTGTGCGCATCAGTAGCTTATATATATATACGGCGTATTAAAGGATCGCGTAGCGCCTCCTCTTTCAAGCCGCCGCCGCCGCTTCTCGCATCTCCTTCAGAATTCAACGCATGTTTTTGCGACTTGGCCGTTTCTCCGGTTCTTTATATGCGTGTACGCATAATACGTCTTCTATATACACTGCGTCGTCGAATAGTTTTATCTCCTGCACCGTATAGGCGATTATATATGAGTCATTCAAACATTGACGCGCGTAAATCGCGTTCGATTGGATTTTATTAGCCGAACCAGCGAAGCGCCTGTAATACAAGAGCGAAAAGAGCTCGATGACAGACTCGGAGGCGCGTGTGTGTGACTCAATTCGAAAATTAGCCTATACACACGGGGACGAGGCGCGAGAGGAAGAAGTTCGGATTCCCCGATGTTATACACGAGAGGGAATACAATGGTTGCGCGCGGACGAGTCGTCGTGCCGGTTTTCTCTCTCTCCCCCCCCCCCTTCCCACCTCTTCTCTCGCGATGGGGCAGAGCAGCTCTCGTGCAGCCTTGTTAACATCCGCAAAACGAGCCTCAGGAATCCGAAAGAGCTTGTCCTATTAGAGCCGAGTGTGCTGGCGGTACTGATCTTTTCTGCGTCCTCTTCGTCTCTCTCTCTCGTTCTCTCTGTCGTTCTCTTATATATACCGCATGTATATAGCTACACGTATAGGCAGCGGACACGAGACTTTTGCTTCGCCCTTTAGCCAAGAGGCGAGAGAGGGAGAGGAGACACTATCCGATCTTTGCTCTTAACGGCCGCGAGCAACAACTTTTGCGGTTGGATAGACACAAGGGGGGGGGGGGAGACACGTTTGTCGCGCGGGGTGTCTTACTGGCTTTGCCGAGGGGAAGAGGAGCGCGTGTGTAGCCACATTTGTCGGAGGATTTAATCGATGAGAGAAGAGAGAGAGAGTGAGTTCGGTGTCGAAGGTTCTGCTGCGCGCGTGACAATGTTCGCGTCAGATTATTCACGTAGTTTACTACTTGGAGTAATCGGCGAGTCGATCGGGAGATCTTCGGCTGGAAGATCTTAGAAAATTTACGCGCGTTAAACTTCAATTTATGCGTTGAGATGTTTTACGCGTGCCGAAAGGTACGAGTCGGTGTTATAAGTCTTTTATTTTACACTCTCAGAATAAGGCGTTATCCTATACAAAGCTCGGATTTAACAAATCTATTTACCAGAATTAATTTCAACCGCAAAGAAAGCTTAATTTTCTTCAGAAGTAGTCCCCTCCTTGCTTCTATAGAAGCCCAAGAAACACCACAGGTCCCATATCCATCACGATCGGCTATAACCGAAAAATGATGGTAGCGCCGCCGCCGCCGTCTTCTCCCGAAGGGGGTGACGAGGCGGCGCAGCCTAGCGCAAAAGACACCTTTTCAAAGGCAGCGCGCAGACTCTCCCCGCAAAACAAGCACATTAAGCAAAGGCGAAGGAAGGAGCTCTGCGCGCGCCGGCATACATATAGAGAACAAGCGAGAGAATAGTAGCCGCTATATATGTATACACAGTGCCTCCGCACCACGAGATCGGCGAAAGAGACCGGGACGACCCCCCACGGCTTCTCGCTCGCACTTTCCCACGTGCGGGTGATCCCGTTTCATCCGCGCCGACGAGCTACCACTCGTCGTCGTCGCCGTCGCCGTCGTCGTCCCTCTCACTCTCTCGCGAGTCATCGCGCGCCAAGGCCGCTAATCCGCGCGCACCGGTGTATATAGAGAGATTAGGCCGGATGATTCGTCGGCCGAGAGAGAGAGAGAAGATGCTTTTTTCGGTGTGTGTGTATAGTATAGTAGGTATACGTACGAAACACGCAAGGCCTTCTCCTTCGAGAGAAGAGAGAGAGAGAGAGAGAGGGTGAGAATGAACAATCCTTTTCTGCGTCAGAGGAGCAGAGGGCTCAGACGAAATCGGCTGCTGCCGCCCTGGCGCTTCCCTTTCTCTCGGCCTGGATTTGCCTCTATTATTCAGCGGTAGACGAGAGCTTTTGTGCGACTGTCCGATTTGTTATTAGATTATAGTTTCTTTATTCTCGAGGGGTATATACATATAAAGCGTCCGTAGAGCTTCGGCTGCTCTCTCGCAGCTATATGATCGATTATTATGCTCGTCGAGGGAACGAGGAGGCGTCGCGGAGCTTCGGGAAATGTTCACTTAATATACGCGCTAATTGTTCGTACAGATTCTCGGGAGTCGCGAAATATCGTAAAAAGCCGTCCTCTGCGCGTCTCGCGAATCGGAGCGTCGGATCTATACCGCCGCCGCCGCAAAAAAAAAGTGGACTCCATACCTCGTAATGCTTCCCTCTCTAATTCAAATTAATTCCAAGCTCGTTCATCCGGAGCCCTCTCTTAGCTCTCTCTCTCTCTCTCGGAGGCCAGCGTCGCTGGCGCCTGTCGGCGAATTTCTGTAAAACACGCGGAATAATTAAAGCAACACGCTTGTAAAGTTGTCGTGGGCCGAGGATAGTCATCCGCGGCAGTATAGGTAGCCGGCCAGCCTCTCATCGTCGACTCTCGGGAGACACGATCGTTTCGTTATATACACACACACGCAGACACAGGCAGCGCCGCTATGTGTATTATAAAGCGACGACGCGGCCGGGAGAGCTGTAGACTGTACGACGGACGACTTCCTGAGGTGTCCCGCGCGCGCGAGCGCAGGTAGCGCAAACTCTTCATCTCTCGCGGCTTAGGTGTCTTCCATCCTATCCTTCTCGCTCTCTCTCTCTCTCTTTTTCTGCGGTCTTTTTTTCTCTTCTCGTCTGTATACACTACCTCTCGTGCGCGACGAGCGTGTTTCGGCTTGTACGGCGCGGCTCGTTTATTTTTTCTTTTTTTTTTTCATCGGAGGTTGTTTCACCGCCGCTCGAGAAGCTCGCAGGATTCGCAGCAGTTGCGACGTATACGTATACACAAGTGTAGGCGATGGGTAATTCGTGCATTAGACGATATTTAACGGCGTTCGAAGGAAAACAATGGGAGTCGTCGTCTCGTTTCTCGGCGAACGTTCGCGAGCACATGCCGCGCGCGGCGTGTCTCCTGTTACCAAAGGCGCAGCAAAGAGCCTCGCGTTGCCGCCGCCGCCGCCGTTGAGAGAGCGAGAGATCCGGAAAGAAAGAGACTCTCGAGTAGCGAAATCGAGAGAAGAAGAAGAAGAAGAGAAAAAAAATGAAACGAGCAGAAACTACATACCTCTCGAGACACACAAAAACGAACTCGCGCGCGCGCGCGCGCTCGATCCACAAAGAGAGAGAGAGAGAGAGAGAGAGAGAAGCTGGTGGACCACACGCGATTCCTCTCTCTCTCTCTTATATTCTAATGAATACTATATACCTATACGTTGTGCAAGCTTTAAGAAACGGATTGCCTTAATTTTTCCGACGTCCCGCGTCAAATACATCACGTGCTATAGCCGCGACGGCGGCGGCGGCGACCGGGCGATAATGTATTGGCTATATACCTCTCTCCGAGGCGGCTTCTTTCTCTCTCTCTCTCTCTCTCTCTCTCTCTCGAGAAAAGAGCGAGAGAGGCTGTCACGCCCATATAGGTGATCCGGCGCCGTCTGCTGGTTATACACACTCCGCGCGCGCGCGCGCGCGTGTGACAAAGGATCCGATCGGCGAGCCGCCTCTCTCGCGCGCTCCTCTCGCATAATAAGGAATTGAAATGTTTTATATATACGAAGCGAGCGCGCGCTACGCAGTGTCGAATGTTGGCGGTCTCGGAGGGGGGGGGGGGTGACTGTATATTATAACAGTCGTTCTGCAATTAATTTTCGCCGAGGTTTTCCGTGTGTAACGTATGGTCGAACGGCAGGTTTATATGAGATGAACCGGTTAATTAAGAGGCTGTATAGCGTATGTATAGTGGAGGGCGACGTGTACACGCTGTATAAGCATAGACACACACACAGACACACAAGTGGCTCTCTCGGAGACACGAGTGGCTCTTCACTTTACACCTCGAGGGAGAGAGAGCCAGAGAGAGAAAGAGAGCGATGCTCGCTTCGATTCTCTCTCTCTCTCTATATATATATATGTATACGTGTCTGTCGCGCACTTTGGGTGGCGGCGGAATCTCGCTTCTCGTTAGTCCCTAAAGGCTTGCGCTGCAGCCCGAGATCCGGGGGTATCGATACCGTACGGCACAGCGGAGCCTATATACGACGGCGCTCGAGAGCAACGAAAGTGAAGTGTGCTTCTTTGCATATAAGCTATGAGAGGACGAGAGCTTAAGGGCCCGCAGGGACAATTAGGACGTTCTCTCTCTCTTTTCTCTATAGACTCGACTTTGACCGAAAATTTTTTTATTCTTTTAAGAGAGGAATACTGGATTACGTGTGGCGCGCTGCGCGTGGTTGAAGTCGAATGCTAAGACTTTGTATCTGCGATTTGTATATCGAATGGAGCTGAGAGTATAAAAAATTGGATGCGATTCGTTATTAAATTTATATTTCCTGTACTAGACGAATTAATTATTCGAATCGTAGGACATAAACATATTACATGATATAGCTTCAGTACTATTTTTCAATTTTTCTACAAACACTGCAAATGAGCATATTTTAGCATTACGAGCCCTCAAAATATTGTGTTTTGTCAATCGCTCTCTCTCTCTCTCTCTCTCTCTCTCTCACCGTTTTCAACTCCACCAAAAATCATTTATTTACTCGAGAGCTTTTTCAGCCTTCTCTCTCACCTTTGTCCGGTCTCTCTCTCTCTCTCCTCCCTTTAACCGAGTTTCACTCGTCATTGTCGCGCGCGCTTACCCCCAAAACAGCTTGACCGAAAGATAATAAAAATTTCTTCGCAGCGGCGCAGTGGAAACCACAGACTCAACACACAGCGCCAACGAGCGAGAAAGAGAGAGAGAGAGAGAGAGAAAAAAAAGGAGCATCGGAGTTGGAAAAACTCCGACTGGTACACACCCGTATTATACGCACTGTGTGGAGAGGGAAGAAAAAAAAAGAAGCCCGGTAATCCCTGTGGAATCGGTCAACGCGCCGTGGGCCTAATCCCATCCCACTTGGCACTGCCACGGTCGCAAAGTGCCGGAACGGAACTGACGCCATCGGGCCGAGTTTCGTGAATGAAACCACCCGCCGCTGCCGTTTTCTTTCTCCGCACCGGCTCTCTCTATACTCTCGTGTTTTTCACCGTCTCTCTCTCTCTCTTCTCGGCTTTATGCCTCTCTCTTTCTCACTTGCTCGAGGCTATATATGCGTGAAAAAAAAAGAAGAGCGCCCAGTCCGTTACATTCCCGAGACGTCGTCTATACTATATTTTCTAATTGATTATTAATAAACGAAGGGAAACCGATGAAAAATTTCGCCGACGAGAAAATTCCCAAAGACTTTGGAGTCACGTGTAAAGCCGACGTGTATTAAACGCGCACTATATATATACGCGCACTCGAAAGGCTTGAGCGCAGGGCGGCGCGGCGTGCAATAAAACCCGGCCGATCGTCGCGTCAATAGATCGTAATCTAAACAAGAGGGGGCCCCAATAAACCAGCGAAAATATTTACGGATCTTCTCACCGCGAGCGCGCGGCCGGTTCATTTACAACCTATTTTATTCGAGATTTCCTTTTGCGCTGTATACACCTATACTCTCCGATCAGCTCCCGCATCTCTCTCTCTCTCTCTGTCTCCGTTGCGTTTTCTCTTTCTTTTTCTCTCTGTCTCTCTCTCTCTGTGGAGCGCAGCGTCTCTCCCGCGCCGCATCCTCTCGAGATTCTGAACGAACCGAAATTCCCATTCACAAATACGAGCTGCTGCTCTGTCGGGCCCCGGCACAATGGGCCTAACTAACAGATTTCGTCGGCGGCAAAGGTAAGGCAGACATACATACACACACACACACACACACACACACACACACACACACACACACACACGTGTATCTGTATATAGATGCGCCGTGTATCCAAGGGAAATCCGAGGATGACCTCGTGAGCCCCAGCAGTGGCTTATACCCCTGGAATTTCTCTCTTCCTTTTTCTCTCTCTCTCTCTATCTATCTCTCTCTCTCTCTCTCTCTCGCTTCGTCGTTGTGTCCTGCGCGCTCCGCGTCTTACACACACGCGCGCGCGCGCGAACGTTCATTCTTCTTCCTTCCTCTTTTATTTTTTTCTCTCTCTCTCTCTCTGTTTCTCTCGAGAGGGCTGCCGCTGCCACGACAATCTGGCGCCACTTTCCGTGCTACCATATATATAATAGCAGCGGGCCACTTTTATCGAAATGCTACACAGCTCCTCCGCGTGAATAAAGTTTTACGAGTAGTATATACTGGTTAACGACGTTGTACGACAACGAGATTATTTTTTTTTTACGCGTGTTACTTTTTATTTTCTATTTTTTTTCTATTTTTTTTTCTTTT
Source organism: Philotrypesis tridentata (assembly GCA_018906965.1). Taxonomy (NCBI): domain Eukaryota; kingdom Metazoa; phylum Arthropoda; class Insecta; order Hymenoptera; family Pteromalidae; genus Philotrypesis; species Philotrypesis tridentata. The sequence goes on along the minus strand of JACCIB010000009.1, from coordinate 4,619,783 downwards.
TTTTGAAAATCGCCGCCACACGGGGCGACGCGCAAGGAGCGCCGCGAGACAGAGAAAGAAGCGCGAGTCCGTTTATGGGTTGCGAGTTAGCGCGGGGATCGTATAAAATTTACGACGTGGCCCGCAGCGCGATTTGTTGCGGACGCGTGTTTATAAGGGACACGCGGACGCGAGGGGCGACGCGTCTAATGTCGAGCTCCGCGCGCCGATCAAGGTCTATGAATTATTTATGCCCCGGGTTTCTTCTTCTGTGCGGCGCGAGTTTCGTTAATGACCTTTTTAACCCTTTACTGGACTGCGGGACTCGACGTTCTGGTCTTGAGAGAGGATATTTCGGGTTGGCTTGACACTTCGGCCGGGTATATAATCGCGAGTTTTAGTAAGCAATTTAGTAAGTAATGTGTTTCTATATCCGCATTTGTTTATAGAGCTGTACATAACGTAAGGAATCGCCTATTGCGTACTATGGTGAACGCTTTGGTTTGTCAGATATTTCTTTTTTGTTTGAAGTTGCATAGTTTTACATTCTGCATACCTCTTTAAAACGACTCTTTCGTCACATCTTTAAGTCTCCTATTACCTGTATATCTTCAGTTAGCTTCACTTTTTTTCGCTTATTTCTTCAGTTTTCATTCTTGACTCGAGTTCACTTCACTTCATTCTTCACTCAAGTTTTTCATTCTGTATGCCTCTTTAAAACAAATATTTAATCACATCTTTAAGTTTCCTGTTACCTGTATATTTTCTGTTAGCTTCACTTTTCTTCAATTATTTCTTCAGTTTTCATTCTTCATTCGAGTTCACTTCACTTCATTCTTCATTCAAGTTTTTCATTCTGTATACCTCTTTAAAACGAATCTTTCATCACATCTTTAAGTTTCCTGTTACCTGTATATTTTCTGTTAGCTTCACTTTTCTTCAATTATTTCTTCAGTTTTCATTCTTCATTCGAGTTCTCTTCACTTCATTCTTCGTTCAAGTTTTTCATTCTGTATACCTCTTTAAAATGAATCGTTAATCACATCTTTAAGTCTTCTACTACCTGTATAACTTCTGTTAGCTTCACTTCTCTTCGATTATTTCTTCAGTTTTCATTCTTCACTCGACTCCACTTCGCCCTTCCTCCCGCTCGATTGACACCTTCGATCCAACTCAAAAAATGATTTCTGCAATAAACACAACAATTGTTCGTCTTCATCAATTCACCCTCGAGCCCCCCCCCATCATTCGACTGTGAGAAATGTCCAGTCGAAATTTCGCACAAAATCAGCCTCGTTCATCCGTCGGCGTTTCTCACCCCCGAAATCCAAGCTCTCATTGTCTCCTCCTCTCGTGCAGGCCGGTCGTCCTCTCCTCCTCCTCGGCCACAGCCACCACCGTGGCAGCGGCGGCGAACGACTCCGCTACACCCCCGATACGCCCGGATTTGGCAACATTCTTTCACACGCTAAATGCGCAACAATGGATTTGTTTGGCCTATGATTTAGGTGGGCTGCCGCTTCTTCACACACGTACATAACACACTGCAGACAGGCACACACACGCGCGTGTGTCTATATAGAGAGACTGTCCCGTATCCATTTCTCCATCTCCGCCCTTATTTCTTCTTCTCCTCCGATCGACGACGCGCCCCACACACAACACGTGTATCGTCATTTATCTTCGAATATGTGTGTATACGTATACACGCTATATACACTTCTCGTCGTCGCTGAGAAACTCAAGCGCACCTTTTGTGCTCCGAGGCTGCCGTTCTTCTCCCGGCGCATACGTAGCATATTATATATTGGAAGCTTCTCGTTCTTTTTTATACATATACGTATGCGCTCGTTCTCTCTAGCCCCTTCGCTTTCGCCGTCTTTTGGCGCTATCTTGATTGACGTAAATTATGGGGAAAATTATACGAGAATCGTCGTGTGCGACTGATCGAGATCTTCGTTATTAATAAGCTTCTCTCTCTCTTTATCTCTTTCTATACGTCGACTGAGAAATCGATGAGCGCCGAACAAAAGCGAGAGAGAATTGGACAGAGTGATTCATTCGCCAAATCCTCCGGGGCCGGTATATAAGCACACGCATCACGTATATTCTCCGAAAATCAGCGTGTATCGCTCGGGCGCGACGACGCACATAAAAGAAATTCTCTCTCGCTCTCTCGCGCGAGCAACGTCAATCCCGTTTAACGAGCATATCCTTCTCGGCCCAAATTCATCATCAAAAGTAGCGCCGCGTGTATATGGCGCGCATTGAAATTCAAATTCGATAATCCCCGGCGCCAAGATTCCAGCCCGGAAGACAGCTAACCCTCTCGACACAAAAATTCTCCTCTCCCACCTCTTCTTCTTCGTATTCTCCCCTCGCGTATAATAGGCATACACGATACACGTATATACCTACATATACACACGGAGTAAACTCACACACACACGTGCGCGCGCGGGCGCGAGCGCATACGATTGGCCGGAGCGTCGCGCAATCCCCGAGCGAGCGAGACACGCCTTCGAGAGAGAAAGAGAGAGAGAGAGAGAGCCCGTTTCACGCGCGGCGCGCGCACGTAATCTGCCGCCAAATCGCGATTTCACGGCTCGGCCGCGGCAGGGACGAGAGAGAGAGAGAGAAGGTCTTATACACACGTATCTCGCTTGCGAAATCTCCAGCGAGGGGCTAATGGGCTGTGGTGTCGAACTGAATGAGACTCTGCGGTTGAATGGGGAGACGAGAGAGAGAGAGAGAGAGAGAGACCGTTGGATATTTCGACGAGAGAGAGAGAGAGAGGCTTTCGAAAATGTGTCTTAGGCGCAGTGTGTCGGTGGGGGAGTGAGGAGGAAAAAAAAAATTCGAATTGGCACAAGCTCCGCTGAACTTTATGCTATCTCGAGCTCATTCGAGGAGATCGCGAACGCGCGTGAGAAAAACTTGGGACGAAGTTGGGTCGGCTCTGAACTTGTCGTAAACTTCGTCGGAAGGTTTTTTTGCACGAGGTCTCGTCAACGCTGGCGATTGAATTTTCATGAACTTCGTCTCAACCATCTTTTCAGATGTAAAGTTTAAGCTTAATATGACTCCATTGCCTGTAATTCATCCAAACCTTACCTATAATCCTTAAACTCTAAGCTTCGTCCCAACTTCTCGCGAACTTCACTCGAAGTCTCTTTCCGTCACCTCGAACTTCTCCGCGACCTCGAGTCCACGTACTCCCTATACCCCATAGGCTGCAATATTCAATTAATCAATCGCCAAAGAAAATTCCCAGCTAAAAGTCACGGCCGCGGCGTGACGTACGCACCGAGCTTTCATAGAACGCGCGCTCGCGAATTTTTCCCTCAAAAATCCTCGCTCGAGCAATCCATCCTCTCTCCCTTCTCGCTTTGCTCATACGCGTATGCATACACTCCTGTATACACGCATGCACTCGGGGAACGTGCCTGGGCATACGACATGCTTGACTGTAGGACAATCGTCGAAGTCCCGGCAATTTCCTCCTTCGTTCTCACGCCGTTCGTCGCTCGCTCGCTCGCGCGCGCGCGCGCGGCGAAAGCTCATTGACGCGCGAAAATTAAATTGCCACCCCGGCTCTCTTGAGTTACGATTCGCGCGCGTAAAAATAATTGATTTATGCGGCGTTAAGCCGCATGCGAGCGCGCGCCGGGTTATTATGTCGTAATTCACGCTCTTTAGGCTCGTCGCGCGGCCGCCTGCAGCCCGATGCAGCCGCGCGTCGATGACAATGTTTGAAGCGCCGCGAAGCGCGCGGAGACGATCGACACCGCGCGTGGCATGTGATGGCGAAAATCGTGCGCGTGTCTTCATGAGTGGGACCGTGGGGCTCTTTCTCCTCGGGAAAGCGCGCGAAATTCGTGAATGGAAGCCGGGAAAAAATGAGGAGAAGGAGGGAAGCTACAATTTTCGGGGCAGGCATTGTTCCAGGGCAGGGCGCGCTCTTAAGTCACTTCATCAAAATCGCATCTGGCGGAAAGAGAGCCGCCTCGTTCGGCTTTGTGCCCCGCGCGAGGCGTCTCCTCCCATTGTCGCGGAAGAGAAGCTTTCCTTCTCTCTTTCTCTCCCTCTTTCTTTCGTTGTTGCAGCGACGCGCACTCAGAGTCAAGTGTGCCGCCCGAAAAAATCGCAGCTAGAAGACGACGACGACGAAGGCGACGACGACGACGACGACGACGACGAAGAAGAAAGCTGCGTGGAACGAGAAAAAAATGAAGTGGGAGGAGGAGAGCGAGAGAGAGAGAGGAGACACAACAATGAGGAGAGACTCTGTAGCTGCTCCTTTTGCGCGTTCTTTAAAAAAAAAGAGAGGGAAAGAGAGAGAGAGAGAGAGAGAGAAATAAAGGTGAGCCGATCGGTAGATCACTCGAGTACACTTCCTGGGCCCCATTGTCGAAGAAGAGCGGCGGCGGTGGCAGCGCCGTTCATTCATGGAGTTTTCTCGACCCCACACGGCGCCGAGCGAGAGAGAGGGCAGGTATACGTGCCGCTCGCGCGTATGGTACATAGTATACACGGTTCGCGCGCCGCCGCCGCCGCCGCAGCGTAAGAAACGCGCGAGGTTTTTCTCGCTTTTGGGTCATTGTTCTTGGTCATTGTCGCTGTAGTAGTCGGTTCTCTCTCTCTCCTCCGCCGGCCGAGGCGATTTTCTCTCTTTCTTTCCTGAATGGATGTGCTCTTGACCGTTGGTTTGTCGCATTGTCAAGCTCGAGGACTTTGCCGCATTAAGCGCCTGCGCTTTTTTTCTTCTCCTGCTTCGCTCTCGCACTCTCTTTCTCGGGGGGGAGTGACCGGAAACGAGTTGAATTATTGTTGAAACTAGTTGCCGGGCGACACGGCTCAGCGTGCGATTTTTTTCTTCTTCTTCTTCTTCTGCCTCTTCTTTTTGTTTAAAAAGAAGACGCGACGCCAGCGATTTCCGCCCGCTCGCCGCGCAACGCGATATTGTGCGACTCCGAGCGCGAGAATATTGAAAATTCATTCGTTCGCTATATATTACCTGTGTATATGCGTCGTTGTTGGGCCAACAGACGCTGCGCAAGGGCACCGAAAAAAAAAAAAAATCGCGCACGCTATAACGGAGCACAGGCGAAAGTCACCCCTACTCCCCGTATTATACACGTGGAGAGAGACGAAGTATAATTGCGAAACAAAAAGCGCTCCGAAAACTCAAGGCGCGGGACACAAAGCGACACTGCAGCCGAGAAATAAATATAGAGGCTGAAAGGGGCGCGAGCGAGTCGCAGAGGACTCGGGCGCGAGAACGCGAGCTACTCCGGGGTGGCCTTTCATATGTATTTATATACGTGTGTGTGTGTGTAGACACTCGCGAGCGAGAGCCTGTTTGTTTGGCGCGCTCGTGTGCATCCGTGTCCGATCGTGTTTCACGAGCTTTCGGTATGCGTCCGTCCGACAACTCAATAGCCCTCGTATACAGCCGTGTATGGGCCATGTACGTATACGTCCGCGGTACGTTTGTGCGTATGTGTGTTTGCGCGCGTGAAATAAGAAATGTTGGGAGGGATGTGTGCCGCGGTTTATATATATAAGTGCTGCGACACGGTCGGAGGTAGAGCTACTCAGGTAGTGCGAGAACGCGTAATGTGTGTGTATAATATAGATGCGCCACTGGAGATTACGCGATGTGCTCGTGTTGCGCGAATTTTGATACAGTCTGGATTGACGTCTTGTGATATTGTATGCACGTTTTGGTATATAGTGGAGTTTATGCTTGTAGATTTTGGTTGATTGGCTTGTGGGGAATTTTGGAGAAAGAGATTTTGAATTTTATTTTGGTTTTCGTTTTGGTGCGCTTGAACGGTGTAGTGTAAAGCTTATGATGAACTGGAAAAGAATTTCTTTGGTGCTCGATGTGCGAAATTCGGTGCACGAAGTGAACGGCAACAGTTGATGTTTTACAGGTGCTATGCACCAATGAGAAATCAAAAGAAAAATTATTGATAAATTAAATACGATAATTAATTATCATTTTTTTAAAATTTATGTTTTGAACAAATTATGGATAGCTTACAAATTTAATTTATTTGTACGATTTTACAGTCATTCTTTGTGTTGGTATATTTGAAATACATCTATTTTGAAATAAGTGCTCTTCAATGCACAGATTTAATAAAAATGAAAATTGTGACTTTAGGTCTTTCAAGATTGATTGTACCTCGAATATATAGCGTACATAAACATTTTCATATTTGCTGTTTAAATTTTTTTTGAGTTATATGCATTTTTTAAATAAATTAAGATCATTATTATTATCTATACATGTACTTATTACATGCGAGACAGTACTTTTGATAAGAATTTTCATGATATGACTTTTCAACCGATTTTAACGAAATTCGAATAATTTTCGTGATCAGCATAATTGTGCCAACAATCACTTTCAGCAATTAAATGAAAGGATAATTCAAAAAAGTCGAAGACCATAGCAGAAACTTTACGTTCAATCGCTTTAATTCAAGTCCTGCCACCCAGTATTCGCTAAACGTGAGAACTAGAAATTAATATGCGTATACAGTGTACTGCGCGTATTATATAGCTTCTTCACTGTTTGTCTGCTGCACTCGTATAATACATCCTATCGCCTTTCACGAGGTATCCATCGCCGTCTAGCAACTCAATAGCCAATCCACGTGCGTACATAATAATACTTTTAGACACCTGTGTGATGATTACCTCACAGGCAATTAGTCATATATACCGGCAAAACTTTTTACAAAACTTACAGAGATTTTCCACCAAAAATCGAAGAAGTGACTATCAAGAATTACACAATGCAATATCTTTCCTGTTTCCATCTTGAAGCCGGAGAGATAGAGAGAGACAGCTCTCCATACGCTCACGAGAAAAGGAAAAAAAAAGTAACGAGCACACTAGCGCGCAGCGCGCCGACTCTTTTTACGCGCATCCTTTAGCGCTTAGGCGGTCATCCAGAGCCGTTAAACAAACAATTCCCATCATAAAATCCAGACGGCACCTCGCGCACACCTACGAGGCCTCCTGCACGCGCCTCTCTCTCTCTCTCTCTCGACATCAGAGAAAATTAGCCGCTAAGCAGACACAAAACAATTAAAGAAAAAGTATCTCCTTGCAAACTATAACAAGCCGCGGCCGGGCCACACACTCCCTCCCTCCTCCTCCTCTCGCATAAACCTTTTCTCTTATTGTAGACACGTGTATACATATATATATCCAACTCCTTCTCTCTGCTCCTTCGTTTCTCTCCTTCCTAACGCTAATTGGCGCGCCCTCCCTGTAATTTCATTAAGGGGCCCACTCGGACGCGAGCATTTAGGGGGATAACTGCGCAGGATGCGATCGAGGCCACCTAACCCTTGTGCGCGTCTCTCTCTCTCTCTCTCTCACTCGCAGTTGAAATATTTTTGAAGCCGCCCGCCGCCGTCGCCGCCGCCGCTGCTGCAGACGAGGACAATTTTTCAAGGTTCGGCGGTGCGCCCGGCTCTTTAATTAGCTCCCGTGTGCTCTCTCACGACGAGCTCTCGGCACTTCTCTCTCCTCGACTTTTCTGGCGCGACTCTCTCTGCCTATCCTCGCTCTTGCACTTTGACCCTCAGATCGCGTGTGCGCAGCCTCGTCGCGAAATTATCGCGAGCGCGGTCTCACGGAAATTTTTACTTATATAATGTATACTTTGTTGCGCTCCGACGAGGCGCGCGTATCCGCATAGCACTTTTTCCCTCGAGTTTCTCTCGTCTCTCTCTCTCAGGCCCGCGCGGAGATAAAGCCGGGGCTAATTAATCGCGGCGAGTAATTGATTGCGCCTCGTCGGTAGGTGGAATGCGCCGTGGCGAGGCCGAGCGTTTGAAAATTTGATCAATCGGTATGCGCGATGAGCCGAGCCAGTGAGTGACGTCGTCCGCCGCCGCCGCCGCGACGACTATGTGTGCATGTATCGGTGATAATTGAGGATAGGGAAATGATTTCTGCTTTCGGTTTCGGTTTGTTTAATTCCCGAGCGCGCGGATGCTTGTCTTGCCATTATCGGCCTCATCACTGTCATTTATCACTTTCGAGATAAACAGACGGAAACAGACACGGCGGACGGACGACGAGGCTCCTATATACGCTCTCCCCGTGAGTGTGTGCCGTAGCGATAATTGCTCCTCTCGTCGGACGGATGTAAGCGCCACTTCGACAGGTACCCGAAGACACTCGAGAGGAGGGAGGGAGGGAAGGAGAGAGAGAGTGAAGGAGGGAGAACAAACGCTAAGAGATTATGTCAAGGATAAATTCGACACGAGAGGGGAGCGATCTCCCCTCGAAATTGTTCGCCGGCAAAAAATGCCGCGCGCCGAGCAAAAAAGTCACGCGCGCCAAAAGCGCTGCGCACGAAGCAGTGCGCCTCTCTGTGTGATGTATATATGTAGGCGAATTGTGTGTGTACAGTTTTTGCGCACCTGCTGCGAATAGTTTCATTGCGATGTAATGTATAATATGCCGAGCAAAAAGTTCCCTATGTATGCGAAAGTCGTTGGTCAGATTTTGGAGAAGAGACGTATATTGTTGAGGGGGTAACGTCGAAGGTTATATATCCATCGTGATTTTGACGAGCAAAACTGAAACCGAAAAATTATTCCGTGTCAGGTAAACAAAATCATCGATACTCCCGTTCGATCGTAAAACTCTGACCCTGTGTATTTTGACATTCGTGTCCGCGCGCACAATTTTCACGTTTGTCCGGCGGTTTCTCCAACACCAGATCCCCTTATCTTCACGCTTCGCTCGGATAACGATCTCCGCGCCGGTTCCACAGGAGGTTTTACCACCAGTGGTAGAGATCTTATCGCCGATCGGTGTAACATAATTTTGCTCGAGCCTTTTCCGCTTTCCCCTCGCACCGCCGTAAAAACTGTGTCACACCTCCAGCCGCGCGCCGCTGTACACAAATCCACAGCAATTATCCTTTCTCCAACCCGGCTTTTCTCCTCTCCGCAAAATCCGAAAATCTCGCAACGTCTCCCGCACACCGCGGCTTCTATACGCTCCCTCCGCATCAGCCGACAGCCGCATATACCGTATATTAATCACTCTCAATTATTCGAAAGTGTGATCTCGCGGCGCCTGTGTTGTACGGGCGGGGGACTGAACGACGCGGGCGATCGGTTCCCGAAAAAACGTCGATTACCATTAAACGCGCACCTCGCCTCGATCGATTAATTCCCCGCGGCGCCGGGCGAAAAGGAGCCGCAAGGCATCGAGAGAGAAAAAAAAGCGCGGCCGCGCTCAATAATCCGTGTACAGATTTACGAGGCGAGGATGAGAGCGAGAAAAGCGCGGGGTGACTTCTCCATTAGGGATCGGACCCCCGCGGCGCGCCGACACATTCGCCCACCGGCGCGCAAAGCGTCCGCGTTTCGAGTATCGACTCGGTATGCGTATATTGTATATGTATATGCTATACAAATGTGCGAGTGTGGATTATGTCCTTTTGTGCGTCGAGGAGCGGCGAGAGAGACGTCGTTTTGCGACTGTGTGGATATTACGGGCTTCTTTTTCGCGCCGACATAACGACGCGACGACGAGTGATGGAATAGACGACGACGACGACGACGGCGAAGACGACGACTATAGCGGAGGAATGTTGCGAGCCGGATGGGACGTGTGTCTCGGGATGCGAGCGGCCCATCGGCCGAGTATGCGAGTTTGAAAGAGAGGAATTCGGATGATGGTTGTTATGTAGCTATATACCCTGGGGACTGAGGTATTGTGGGGGGGGGGGCATATATATATGTGTATAGGGGGATGCTGAGGACTCAATAAGGGGGTGTTTTGCGGATGCGTGTAATTTTTCTGGGCTGTCGGTCGCTATACATATCTATACGCGGCAGCTAATGCGTGTGTTTGAAGCTTCGAGGGTAATTGGAGATGGTGGTCATTCTGGGTTGTTGGACGAATTAATGATCGGTTGAAGAGTCGCTTCATCTCTCCTAGGGTATTTTCGAAGTTTTACGACGTGTACGATGTATAGGCGACCGAGCGATGCGGAAATATAAAATAATACGCGCGGGAGGAATGTGTCTTGTGATTACGGCGCTGATAAAGAGGGGGGGGGGACTTACACCGCAATTTCGTGGCGGGAAATTTGAATACACGAAAATCCCTAATGAATCACAACGTCTCCGTTAAACCAGCAGGTATACATATCCACATCCACAGAAGCGCAGCCGTGTTCTCCAGCACTTCAGAAGACAGCCGCCAACGTTCGTTAAAAATTGCGCTCACACTCTCTTCGCTCTCTGCGCCCGCAGTATAATTTAGCAGCAGTAGCGAAGAAAACGCTGCGGTGCTGGCGCTGCTGCTGCTGCTGCTGCAGGTGTCGAAATGAAGCCGTCCCCGCTGAACGCGCGGCCACCTCTCTCTCTCTCTCTCTACGGACACATCAGGCGCACGTTTAGAGAGCCCTGCGCTCTCGGGCGAGAGAGAGAGGCGCGGGTGCGGACGCGTAGGGCGCAGCTGTAATAAAGAAAAACAGAGGAGAAAAGGGACGACACGACTGGTCCCTGTCTCTCTCTCTCTCTCTCGCTGCTGCAGGATATCGCAGAGGCAGGTTAGGTATGTTAACAAGTTAGGCGATACAGAGATAAGGATCCCAGTAGGCGCGCGCGATCCTTTGTAGAGAGAGAGAGAGGAGGCTCCAAGCCACATAGTGGAGGTAATGCGACACCGAAAACATCCCGACGTGGAGCGCACTACTGCGCGGCGGCGGCCGCGCGCGCGCGTGTGTGTGTCGGCGTGCCTCTTTCTCCGCACGCACGCCACACACTCTTTCTCGATTTTCTGTGGCTGTGCTCTTTCTTTTCTGTTTTACTTCTTTTTTTATTTTGTTCTCAGGGAGGACGAGCGAGAGAGAGAGGCTCTCTCCGGGGCGCGATGTATCGACACTTGACTGTACGCCGCTGCTCCTCTCGTGGGCTGATTAAATTTGAATATACCCAGGTAGAATCTTTAATTGGGAGGACCGGAGGGAGCGCGCGGTGTGGTGGTTATTTTTGAGGTGGCTTTTTGCTTCGGCAGCGGTAGCGTGTGATTGTTGGTTCGGTTGGAAATTTGTTATTAGGGGCAGACCGGCGTAGCTTTCGTTTGCGAGCGCAGGGTGTATAAGTAGATTTTGATCGAACGAAGGGACTGTTGAATTTCGCGCTTTGATGCGAATTGTAACAAATGGCGAGAATAACCCTGTAATTTAATAATTTGATTTGCTTTATTGGTTACACAAGTATAAATTAGACACTTTTTCCTTCGCCTCGTTGTGGCGCGAAATTCAAATTTTTATCAATTCGAATATAGCGCTGACAAAATTTTTCTTGGCACAGCGCCTGCAACAAACGCGAAAAAATAAACTATCCTTAAAAATCGATTTTCATACACGATTAACCAGCAGTCAACTCCGAAATCCGCCCCCACATTCCACGGCACGCATCTCTCGGAGATCTCGAGTTCGCGCAGGTCCCTGCTCGCTTCTCTCTGTCTCTCTCTCTCTTTCCTTCTCTCTCTCCCCTATACGCGTACACGTCCTGGAAGCTCAATGAAACAGAAAAGAGAGACGGCTCCTCTGGTAGCAGCGAGAGAGAGAGAGGCGCGCGCGCCGTAGGCGGGCGCCATTACCCCATTCATCTAAACGAGATCGCGGAGAAAGCACACACACGCACGCTCGACACTATACCGACGTGTCTCGCGGCTCGTTTCCCACGTGCGAGAGGGGCTTCTACGCAGCGGCGGCACCTCGTCCTTCCGTCCGAAAATTCTCGAGCGTCCACCGGCGCGATGATTCATTACCTCTGTGTGATTTTTGCAAGTACGCGAGACGAGCGGGGGAGGGGGGGGGAGACGGGGAAATTACGAGACGAGCGTGTGGCTTTGACTCGTGGTATTATGCTAACACGACGCGTTCTTTGCGCGGCGCGGCCGCGTTTTTAAAAATAGCGAGCCGCGAGCGGAGTCAGCGGAAAGTCGAGGTGATTTTAACTCTCTTTTTTTTTCGTGTACCCGCGGCTGGTTGGAATGAATCTCGGGTAATTGTGATTCGAAGGAAATGACGGTTTTCTGCGTTTATCGACGCGCGAGGACTGAATCGTTAATGATAAAGCTCGAATAAGTGTCTAACGTTTAAACACAATTTATAGCGAAAATGGCGAGTCTGAAAATGAAGAAATGTACTCTTGTACAGGAACTAGACTGTGTACACCCCATAATCATTAAAACCAAGTTTAATCTATATACGTTTTAAAAAAGGTAGCAGGAGTATGCTCCAGCTTAATTAAAATTCTCCCATCCAAAATTGCGCGGAACAGGGAAGAAACAGCTTCTCGAAAAGAGGAAGAAGAAGAAGAAGAAGAAGAGGCCTCTGTATTTACGATCGGCAATAAAAGCGTTTTTACACGTGTCCCCCGCGCGCTCTCCTCCGTATACACATCCCTATATATAATACATCGTGTCATCGGACGTGTAAGACAAAATTTCACAAGGGCATCGCTCGAGCCCATATTGCGAGCAGTCCTCGCACGGCACATAATACGCGAGCGATCGCCGGCTGATAACACGCATACACGTATAGCCGTGCAAGTGTTGACTGCCCCCGCGCGTCGCCGCCAAGGGAAGAGAAGAGAAAGCCGGGAATCAGTTTTAAGGGCAAGAGCGTGAAATTCGAAACGGCCGCGGAAGCCGTGAAACGGAGGCGTCGTCGTCGTCGTCGCCGCCGCCGCGGCTGCCGCAAAAAGAAGAGGATTTTTTTCGGTGTGCGCGCCTCGACGCGCGCGCGGTAATATTCAAAGTGTATAAACAGCGGTGTTGGGCCCCCGCGTGTGGGAGAGAATTCCGGCGAGCATTTGTGTGCGGAGCAGGGAATTATCGTCGCCGCAGATGCTTATCGAGATGCTGGTATTCTCTTCTGGATTAGGCGGTTTAGGAGGCGTTTGCGGCGCTGCCGTTGTTGCTGCCGGTGCTGCCGCTGGCGCTGATCGGCCGCGATAACGCGGACGGTGCGGTTTGCGAAGAAAATTTTTCGTGCGTTTAGGAATGATTCGTGGGTTCTCTCTTTTTTTCTCGTTCGCGCTCGAAATTTCGAGGCGAACGGAGGGAAAAATCTTTGTTTGCTTACGTTCGCGTCGTTTACGTCGACTTTTGCATAAGTTTTTTTTACGAACACCTTGTGTACATGAAATTGCGATGAAATGAAAAAAAAAAGAAGAGGATAGAGGCAATAAACATTCCATAAGCGGAGTAAAGCTTGCAGTTTGCGACGCTTCGCTTTGAAAAGCTCGATCGCGCCTCTCCTCGAGAGAAAGCGAAATTCAACAGCCTCGGCCCCAAAAGAATCACGATATCCCATGAATTGCAAATGTAATTCATACCCGCATCGGCTGAAATACACACACCGTATCAAAAGAAAAGCCATTAAAACTCGCGTTTCTATAATTTTAATTACAAAAGCACACAGAGAGCGCGTTGCATAAGCCCCGCGTGGGAAGCCTCTCCCGCAGCCGGACAAAGAAGCCCGGCAAGTGCAGCTCTCCCGGAGATGAAAACGCGTAATAAATAGCCGCCAGTCTCTCTCTCTCTCTCTCTCTCTGTGTCCGTGTGCGTTTCTCCGGGTGTGCGTCTACGTGAAGCGAACGCGTATAAAATAAATATAAAAGGCGTCCGGCTCGTTAAAACCGTCGGCGGCGGCGGCGGTCAAGCTCTTCTCGTCGCACGACGACCTTATGCTAATTCGAATCCACGCGAGAGAACCGCCGCCGCCGCCGCATCGCTGCTCGCGCGTATAAAATCCCGTGTAAAATATGTCCCAATTACCGAAATGACTCATCAAGTAATAGAGTCCGCCGGGAGAAGGAGCACCTGTAAGCCCGACAATGCTCTCTCTCTCTCTCGCTCGGCTCTAGAGATCCGAGGCGATAAGACGCGCGAGAGAGCTAGTCTATCCGACGAGCTTTTACATATTCGGAGCACACGCGAGGTAGAGAGAGAGAGAGAGAGGAGGAGATAAGGAGTTGATTTTCCCAAGCCGGGAGTGGGCTCGCTGTGGACGCGATCGGCTAGATTTATGGAGCGCGCGCGCGCTTACCGGATTCTTTCGCTCATTTTTCGACTTATCCTCTCGGGGTGCTTGACTTACGAGCTCGGGTTAGGCGGTTCTCAGGCCGATGGCTGCCCGCGTATATACGTAGCGGTATATACGTAAGCTCGGATCATTGTTCTCGATGTGTGCGATTACGAGGTGCGGTTTTCGCGCGGATTTGGAAAGCGTCGAATGGCTTATTGATCGAGGAAAGTGAATTAGAAAAGAAAATCGGTATTTTTCTCTCGCTAGTTTTTAATTATCGTCTAATTGATCGGTACTGTCGAGGATTTATCGAGAGCTTGGGTAACGTTTCCGAACAGCTTCGAGATTAGCGTGAAATAAAAGTGCGTTACCGGCAACCCTGCGCCGCGCTTGTCCGACCAGCAGGTTTGTCGCACGGGTTGCAGGTACGTAGGCGTTTCCCGTCTCGCACACTATAAGTTTATGAATAATAACGAGTTCAAGCGCGCGCTTTATCTCCGCGAATTTTTTGTCCGATAACTATGGAATAATTACGCGTTTAATTTATAAGTAATTATGTACATAAATTCAGTGGATATCCGCAAGCGTTACGACACTTGTTTCCTCGTTACCCCAGAACGTCGATGTATCGATCACCCGATAATTCGAAATTTGTTGCATAAATAGAAGAAAAGAATAATTTATTAAAAATCAAAGCACTCTCAAACTTCCGTATCTCCGCCAAAAAAATCGGAAATTAACGTCTGTAAAACGATTATTGAGCATCTCGTTGCACACCTATCGGTTACACTCAAGCGCGCACATACCTAAAATGCAAATCGTCGAAACGAAGGTAAAACTTAGGTCTCGATAAGCATCTCTCGCGGCGAGAAAAATCGAACCCTCATCTCGGCCGCGAGACGAGCATGAGTCTCCCTCGCACGGAAACTCTCGGCTACTCCGTCTCTCTCTCCCTCCCGTCTACAAACACACTCCCAACTTGATCGGCAAGGCAGATCTCTCCGCCGACGGGAGGCCGCGAAACGAGAAAAAAGAAGCTGAAAATTTTCTCTCGCCAGTCTGCGCCGACTCTGTAATATACTCGACTCTTTCCCGTCTCTCTCTCTCTCTCTCTCCCGACGCGGAGAGCAGAGAGGTATATAGAGCCGAGAAAAATCGGCGGCATCGCAATGCCGGATAACGGAATAATATCCGCGAATGATTAACCGCGCGAGCGATTCGCCTAATGATGATGCCTTTGGCTCGCGCGCCGTATATATATATATATACGTACACATACGTATTTACATACATCGTTGTTGTTGATTTACGCGAGATCGCCGAGCGTATAAATTAAGCTCACGGCAAGAGAGAGAGAGAGAAAGAGAGATGGATTCGCGCTCATCGATCATGTCGGCTCTGACAGACCGAGATTTTCAGTCGTCGATAGGCATTACTCTCTCGCGTACTCTCTGTGTATATAGCGTATACGTTACACCTGGTATGCCGGGGTGTTTGTGCGCTTAACCTGTTGTATATGTATATGCCCCGCTCTCGATTGGGATTTTTCTCTCCTTATACGCGCGGAGATAGGGCAATTTTTTTCCGTACACGTGTGCGCACATATAAGCTATTCGAATATATCTATCGCACGAGGGGGATTTAAACCATATGTAATACGCGTGTCGGGATATACTTTGTAATTGATCCGCGGAGTTATTACACGCTAGGCCAAGTGTATAATTCGTTGTGTGCGCGAACGTATATCGGATAGCTCTTTTGCGCAATCGTCGATCGATTTCGTTAATTAACTCGGTACACACATCTATCTTCTATACTCCGACGAGTATACTTATAACTGACGATCGGATAATCGGCATCGAAAATCCGCAAAGTGCATTATATTCCGCGTTACGTGGCGTGCGTTCGGCAATTATCGAATTAAATCGCGCGGGCGCAAAGGTAAATACACGTAGACAGGCGGGATGAGAGAGAAAACTCGCGGCGAGAGCGATTCTCTCCGGTGCCTATGGCGCGATTGGCTCGTCAGCTTCGCCGCGAGGCGAGGCGCATAAATTAGATGCATATTCCCGATAATACAATAAATTCTGTCGAATGCATGTAAACGTCTATCGCTCGGCTCACGGGCCGTAAATTTCGCGCGCGCATAATATAATGGGCAACGGCTTAATGAACCATTGCGTGCAGCCGATAATCTGCGAGAAGTGGGAGAGAGAGACGCGCCGAGTCTCTATGGGGCTTTATAGTATTTTATGGGGGAATCTCTCGAGGTGTATAGGCTAGAGAGAGAATTTTTTGGAGAACAAGGCGCTTTTCTCGTTTTTTGGCTGTCTGGCGCGGGGGTGACCGAGAGTCGTGTAAAAAATTCAAATTTCGCGCCACAATGCGCGAGCCCCTGATTTGCGATCGTATAGCGCGTACTGTAAAAACGTCGTGGAATGTCTGGTGGTTCAACAAAAAAAAAAAAAAAAATGCGCGATACATTATATCGCAATGATAGCTAATTACACGTAAAAAGACACTATATCCCTATTTTTTTTGCGCAAAATCGTCGCTTTTTTCATCGATCCGCGGGCAAATTTGAATTTTCATTTGACGCCCGACTGACAACGGCTGACACAACGTAGGTGCGAGAGACACGCCGAGCAAAAAATTAATTAGGATTCCGATCGATACCGCGCGCGCGCGCGCACTTACGGCCGCGGCTCCTGTAAAAATCGCTGACAAGCGCATAGGAGGAGATGATTGATTCGCTGAATATTTAAAATAATGCAACGCGCGGGAGAGCAATATACAACAATGCTCATTGTTGCGCAATGGACAATCTAAAAGCGCGGTGGAAATGAAAATTAGAAACCCCGACGCATTACATATTCCATAATGTATGTGTGTACGGTATTATAACGCATTATATAGTCGCGACTGTAAAATGAAGTCATTCGAACCCGATAGCTCATACGGCACGCCGTATCCACTGTCCGAGATAACGATCTGATCTAATTTCTCCTCTCGGTCTCTCGCTCTCGCCTGCGTGCGAAATAAAAATCCCAGCACTGACACACTTATCTCGCCTCGTCGCGACGCGCAAATTCGCGGCGTTTAACGATCAATCGATCGCGCGCGCGCGCGCGAGTGCAACGAAAAAGAATGAAGAGAGAGAGAGAACAAAATTTTTGCAAGCAACAAAGTTTCGCCTGCACATTTTCTCGCGGATCGTTTTATCGCCGCGACTACACTGACCTTCCCTCCCGATCTCTCACGCGTGACGCACGATGACCGTAAAAAAGGAGCCGCTGTCGCCTCCTCCTCCTCCTCTTTGTCCGCGTCCTTTTTATCTCGCGTATTTCTCTCTCGGGTCGGAGATCCGTGTGAAAGGAATCACTTGTCACGTCCGGTGTGACAAATGAGTTTTGGCATTCAATGCATTTCGTGCATATAGTGCGCGCGGGTCTTGACCGGGAAAAGGACTTGGAATAAGGCGCTAAGGAGAGGGTGTCCGCCCCTTGGGCTAATCTCCTTGGTACACCCCCGTAATCTTTTTCCTTTGCTGCTATACCGATTCGTTGTTTTGCTTCTGTATATTCTGCGCGTGTTTTATGAGCTTCGATGCGCAAAATTTAACGGAAAGTTCTGGTGTATAGGGAAGGAAAGATTTGCGCTCTTCATTTGTCGTCGCAGATATTTGAGGAAGATAAGGAAGGGAAGAGGGGTCTTATGAGAAATAACTCTTGTTCCTGTATTATTCGTGCTACACTACACTTTTCTTTACTAATTATTAATGCAATTTATGTTTAAAAAATGTATTACTTAAATATATCAATTATCTGAAAATGTTCTATCTATCCCCTATCATCAAGGATTCTCTTTCCATTTCAAGAAAAGAATATCTGAAAAACAATTCAACATTTCCTCTTCTATACCCAAAACAATCACTTCACCCACAGTCCCTGTACACTCGAATTCCGTCGACTTTTTTTCAGCTCAATAAACATAATAAATAACATTTTATCACACGACAAGTTATACATCGGCAGCTCGCAATTTTTCGCCGCGCATACTTATTTCACACCTACGTTCGTATTTTTTCTCTCTGCGGCGAGCATTGTCTTTCCCCGTGTCTCTCTCTCTCTCTCGCCTTCTCCGTGGAATCGAAAAATTAATTGTGAGGCCTGGACGCTTTTACATGCAAAAATCGTCAAAAAAATGTCGGCGGCGCGAGGCCGCCCGACTGAATTGACGAGCAATAATTAAGCGGATCTCGGCTGACTTCGTGCCGTTCCAGCCCGCGCGCCCGGGAATTATATGCATCGATTTTTCAGCAAATATACTCTAGAGGCGCGTGTAATGTGTCGCGCATTGTGAAACGCGCGAGTCTCCGCATATAACGAGTCCGAGACGTGCGCGCGCGAATAATTGGCGCGAAAAGCAAATAACACACGCCCCGGGTACAATCGAATTTCGAGAGAAAACAAAAAAAAGAGAAACGCATAACGAGTAAAGACGCTCGGCAATCGACGAAACAAATCGCTTTGAGGAAAATTTTTAATCGCACGCCGCGCTCTCGACTCGATAAATAATAATACACGTATACATACACGCGCGGCGTGTGTCGCGTCTATTAATAATTCTTTCGAAATCTGACCCACTTGACTCATCGATCAAAAATAGATCGCGTCATTTGCGCGCATCCGATGATTAATTATTGGTGAGACGGGAGGAAAGGAAAAAAAAAGAATCGCGTATGTTAATAGGACGCAATTAGAGACGCACACACACAGAGCTCGCGAAATGTAAATAATGCAAGCCTACTTGCCTTACCTCCTGCGCGCACCGTTATAGCCGCGAATCGCGGCGTATTATGCAAGCCCCTCGCGCTCCGCCACGGCTCGAAAATAAATAAAATTGACAAATCCCGTCATCCGCCGTACGCGGAAGATTAATGCACTTTGCGCGCATATAATCGGCATGCAAATCATCGGATATTGTGCGATACACGTGTATACGATCGGCGCGCGTGTCTCTGCGCCTATATACACCTCGGCTCGGCGGCATCATCGCCTCGGCATCCGCGACGAGGTATATAATGCCTTTATTTGACCGAAATCTCGAGATCCGACGACGCGGTGGCGAGGCTCTCTCTCTCTTTCTCTCGGGACCATCGTCGCGCGCGCGCGCGCGTGTTTTACGAGCGGAGATATGCGAGATCGTAAAACAAGATTCTTCTCGGCTCTGGCTTTTCTATCGATTTCTTTAATCTCCATGTATATTGCGAGCGAATGGAAGTCAGCGTTTAGCATTTAAAATATACAAGTGTCTCGCTCCTCCGATGGGATACGGCGAGCGCGCGGCTATACTTTTCACGAGCGCGAAAATATATTGTGCGTTGAAAGGAGAGATTTTTTTTCGGCTTCGAAGTGTGCTCGAGTATGCTTGAGTTGTAATTGCAAGGCAAATGTAGATTTTTGAATGAATAGCGAAGTACTTGAGTACTCGATGTGGGAACGAGAGCTGATAAGTGATTGTAATCGCTTGAATACGAGTATCCATTTAAAAACGTACTCGAAGCTTTAGTACGGGACGAATAAATCGAAATTTTATTTCCCCAACACTGTCTACACGCCAAACAAGCGCGATTATCCTCAGAGAGCATCCATCCCCCTATATACATAACTGCAGCCGCAACTGACAAAGCATCAACTTATATATAAAACAATATCCTCTTCATTACAGCGGCGCAAAGACGCGGTCGAACCGCAGACTTAATATACAATCCCTGCTCCCTTCTCTCTCGCCACCGTTTAAATCACGCGACTCCGGTCCTCTCTCTCTCTCTCGCCGAGCAAAAAATCACGAGGCCCCACGAAATTCGTCGGTGGTCGATCCCGTCTCTCTCTCTCTTTCCACTATACCTTTGTCCCGAGCCGAGAGTCCGAGCGCGATTTTTACGGCCAATAAAAATATTAGTAGGTAAGCCTTAGCCCGGAGAGAGACACACACACACACACTCGGCTTTCGGCTCCTCTTTTTTCTCTCCTCCACCCGTAGAGGGGCGGGGGGGAGAGGATGGGACACTGGCTTTTACACGTGTAAATGTGTGTATATAAAGCCGATTTTACTGATTCTTTTTTATTGAGATTAATGCGACCCTTTGCTCCGAGAGAGTGAGCGAAAGAGAGAGAGAGAACTCTCCCGGTGATTATGGGGATGAGTCATTCTCTCCGGCGAGGCGATTCGTTACGCTTTTTCGTGAATACGTAATGTTGAGCGCGCGTAGTGCGAGAGAGGGTAGGGGGGGGGGGAGACTTACGACTTTGGACTTAATTTATTAACAGAAAATCACGTCGTGCCGTGTGTATTAATAAAGATTGCGCGTATCGCCGGCGATAATGTCTCAATTTAACTGTAAATCCGCGCGCGCGATATTCCCAAATGAAATACGCGAAATATAACTCAGGCCGCGAGGGAGAGTGAGAGCTTTTGCGTATCTCTCTCGGCTATCTGCGAAATCATTTTCTTCTCGCACATAATAAGAAATATTGATTTTCTGCATAGTGACTCGCGTCCGCCGCCGCAGTCGCCGTCGGCGCATACATATGCAAAGCGCTATATTGTAAAAATAAAATTATTAATCTTTTTTGTCATCCAAGCGCGCATACTCAAACACCTTCGCAGCTCCTACAGTGAATATTCTCTCTCTCTTTCTTTCTCTCGGAGAATCGCGTGGTATTATATATAAGTATATTTCTCTCTCTTTTTTTCGGAGGGCCGCACGAGAGCTCGAGCGACCGCTAACGGAATATTTCACTTTTTAGTGATTTGTGGAATGCTCTCGTTCGCCAGCTCTCCCTCCTTCCCTCCCTCTCCCTCTCTCTCTCTCTCTCTCTCTCTCTCTCTTGGGATATATTCGCGTGTATACACTTATATATGTATATTCCCCTTTCGCTGCTGTATATATACAGCCTCTAGAAACGGCTCGTATATTCACCTTTCCGGTTTCTCTTTCTATGCCGCGTCGTCGCGATGACGGCACCGCCGTTGCGATTGTCTAGCGCTCGCGCTTGCGTTTTTTTTTATTTTCCGTTTTTTTTTTTACAATATTCCACCTCGTCGTACAACAATCTAATTTTAGATCTGCGCCTTGTGCCGCGGGAGAGTCGCTCGGGTAATTAATAACGAAAGCTCTATCGACGCGCGGTATGTATAAGGCATATAAACTGGGGGAGAAGATATTGTGCGCGATAAGGAAAAAAATTTATAATAAAGCGCGCATTGTTATTGTGAAATTGAAATTCTTGCTCCTTGACTATACGCGGGGTATCCATACGTTCGATCATTTGTCAAATGTGTAATCGGTCGACGATTGACGACAATTAGCGTGAGTTTCAATGGAAAATTATTTCGAATAAGTCATTGTGTCGAGAGCGTCTGTTAAAATAGAATGGCGCGGGTTTCTTCGGTTCTTCGAGCCTCGTCGAAAGTGTTATGGCAGAATTATCGGATAATAAAAGTGGAAAATCATTAATACAGCCGTAAATTACAGCGCGATCGGTAAATCGCAACATCGAGCGCCCCCTTACTTTGCTGACTTCTCAATAAACAAAGCCACGTGTCGTCTTTTCCTCTTCGGCATCCTCCCTCGTCGGTTTACCTCGAAGAGGGCGAAAAAGAAAGAGAATTAATCATTGTACAACTCGCTCTGATCCCAATAGCAGATACCCACCGCACGCAGGCATCGCAGGCCACGATATAAACAGTCACGTGCGGCTTTCATTCTTCATTAAAAAAATCCGCCGAAATTTCTCATATCAGCGAGAGAGAGAGAGAGAGCCGAGAGAGCGGCGTTAATTAAAAAACGAGCCAAGTGCAAGAGAAGCCCGGCATTACCGAGAGACTTCGGGGAGGGATGGGGTGGGGCGTGTCGCGATGTGTCCGCGATATCCGGCGAAAAACGCTGCGCGAGCGCGTGTATTATACGCAGCCGTGCGCTCTTGCCTCCCGACTGAAATTACGAGGCTCGCGCGAGCGCAGCGCAGCGCAACGAAAAAGAGAAGCCTATAGAGAGATTCATTCTCTCGGAGCGTAATTTACGGACGTTTAGACTCGGGAATGTGTAAAATGACATCAGCCGGTCTCTGTATAAATTTGGGTTTCTCCCACCCTCCCCCCCGGTTTGTAAAGGGCGAGAGTGAGTCCCTTGTCGACTCGACAAAAGGAGTATCCGTCATTCGGGGTGTGCGCGAGCGAGCGAGAGAGAGAGAGAGAGAAGAGAGCCTTCGCAAAAAGAAATCCGAGCTATTCACGCGCTTTTTGCGGGAGAAAGTTATATTCGAGAGAAAAAACTCGTCTCGCCGATAAATCATCGGGGGCTGCTCGCGCGCGAGAATCGAATAAATATATACAAGCTTTCGGATCTTCCTCGAGAGATTATTATATGCGGCGTGCAAACCGCGACGCGGACGCGGCGGGTGAATCAGCGCGGCGCGCGAGCATCGATTTGAGGAGAAAAGGCGACGCGGGGGTTAGGGGGGCGGGAGGGACAAATTTCTCGCACTGAATCATCGAGACGCAGCCCCGGCGAAATTCCTCCCGTGTACATATGTATATATATACATATATACGGGGGACGCGGAGAGGAGATTCCGTGCGGCCAGCGAGTTATATCCTCCTATGCTCCTTCGCCTCCTCCTCGTCCTCGTGGTCCTGCAACGATAAAGACAAAGAATGATAATGTCCTGTAATTACGCATTAGGGATGCACAGATCTCGCGGTATATGTGCGCGAGGGGGAGCGAGACCCTATAATTCACGCACGTAAAGAGGGGGTTCCGTATATGGAAAGAATTCCTAATCCCTTGACAACTTGCGTCCCAATTTGCGCGTCCCCGCGTGTATACACGCGCGCGTGTCCTCTATATACACGAGTTTGAAAAGTGTTCCCTTCCCCTGCGCACCTCCCGCCTCGTGCGGCTGAGCGCAGAAAGCGACGAAAAGAAAGGCGGCGAGGCGAAGGGTTGCGCGCGCGCGGACGAGAGCAACGTCCAATTACACGACGTTCGGGCTTTGATAATTATGCAGTGGATCGTCGAGCGAGCGAGAGAGAGAGAGAGAGAGAGAGAGAGAGCGGAGTGGAGGAAAAAGAGATCGTAGGAGGTATATAGTAGCAGCGCACGGCGTAACACACGGCAGCGCCTCTTTAATTTGGCTATAGGTGTGTGTATATGCGTGTATATCTATACGTATATATATATACAGCGCTCGGTTGCTCCTCTCGCGCGCGCGCTACCTCGTTTTCGCTTCGTGCGCGCGCTCTCCTCTCTGCGCGCCGACGAAGAGAGGGAGAGAGAGAGAGAGAGAGAGAAAGAGTTTTGCTAGAAACCGCCGCTGGGCGCCGTACGTGGGAACAACGGATCGCACGGGTGGCCGACGGATATTTCGCGTTCGCCCGGCGAACGACTCCAGTGTCCTTGGCTTCTTCTCTCTTTTGAGAGGAGAGCGAGCGAGAGAGAGAGAGACGACTAGCCTACTATATAGTGGTAGCTCGAGAGCCTCCTCGCTTTTCGAAGATAGATCTGGCCGATCGATCGCCGATGCGGAGTGTATCTCCGTGCGGTGGAGAGCCGCGATGCGCGCGGCGTGTATCAGATGCGTGACGCGCGTATACGGCTCGAGTTTTTCGGATGCTCGCGTTATTGGGATGTCTCCTGTGCTACATGGTGCGTGGAATTGGTCGAGGATTTTTTTGGCTTCTTCCTTCGGGTTCGACGATTCGATCGGCCGATACGTATATGACGTTATTGTCACGGCTCTGATAATAGATTCGGGCGGACACGTGTTTTGCTAATCTGCGAAAACTCGTTAATTTTAATCTATCGTTGAAGCTTGAAACGCCGATGAGAAATATCTGCGCGCGCGTGTGCGAATTTTGCAAGCCCCACGATTCTGTTATAAAAGCGGAAACATCGGCGATAAATAGTAATATACAGAGACGCCTCCGCGCGCTGTCTATTCAATTATTTCTACGATTATATTTTCCCTGCAAACCTTTCCAATTTGTGCGTGTCTCTCTCGCTTGCGATTCTCTGGCATAATATACAGACGTACACGCACACACACATACACGTTTCTTTCGCCCGCTGAATTACAAACGATTTCTCTTATAGCTCCTGATTTATCACAATGTTTGACGGCTGTAGATTCTCTCGCGCCCCGAAACTTCATATCCTCTCTTTCTCTCTCTCTCTCTCTCCTTCTCTCTTCTCGCACGAGCCCATATATATACACAAAGGACCTTTAACATGCAGGCGAAACCGGATGAATAATCCTGACCGATGAAATTCATTTTCGACGCCGGAGATATATCGCCGCGGCGATGATTAACTGCCGTATAGACGACGAGGAGACAGAGCCCGAAGATTTTCGTGCGCGGTGCGGTGCGCGCAGCGCGCGTTCCGTGTGTACACAAGAGTGGGTGGTCGGCCTCGACAAATTATATGCGGATAGATTAATTGAACGATAATGGCGGGGATTTACATCGGCCGCGACATCGCGATTGATAATGTTATACATACTGCTCGTGCTTCCTGCTGTATATTTTGCAGGAGGTGGTGCGATATACGTATGTATATAAGGCTCGGTGGATCGACCGCGCCGTGCAAGTGTTTTTCATTAATCTCGGATAAAGTGCGGAAATGCATGGAAAATCTTGGTTGGAAAGGTCGATGATTTCATTGGTTGATTGTTGATTATTCTTGGGGGCGAAGAGGTTGCGCCGATTGATTGACCAAAAGGTAAGGAACATTTTTAAGTAGAAAAAGTCGTGCTAGTCGGGACGAAAACTTTAACGATTTCTTGACTGATCACCAGTGAATTACTAATCGTGGCGAGCAAATTAACGATTACCGTCTATTTTTAGCTGACTATATCGATTAATTTTAAAGTCACGAAAGTTACACTAATCTTGATAGAGAAGGTCAGCCTCGCGAGGCTCGCTTCTGATTAAGCGCGACCTTATAAAAACGTTAGTCACCTTATTACGCCGTTAAGCGCATAAACATTCAATTTAATTTCGTAAGAGGACACCTTACCGTCAATATAGAATCGAATATACGGTCGTAATTACAGGCGCTTTCAATATTACAGCGCGTTTTCCCCGACAAGCCTCGCACCGTCGAGTCGACATTAACCGGCGGCCGATTCGCCGTCTAGCAATTGATTCCTTCGTTCGGCGCGCGAGATCAGGTTTGCCCGCGTGGTATTTACGGCAAGCGAGGAATCGCTGAAATATACGAAATAACCCGGGCGGCTAATGAAGACGGAAGGCCCTTGTTTTCCAATGTGCCGCGCTTATCCGAAATTGTGGAGGAAAAACGCGTGGGTCGATGCAACGGCTCGCGTAAATAGGGATAAAAAGGGGTGATCAGCTGGGGTATTGAGAGCCGGCGCGCTTTAATGACGCTCGGCTCGCTCGATCGACGGGGGCCCGATGTAAATGTATGTTATAATGCACAGAGAGCGAGCGACGCGCGACAATACCGAGGTAATGCTAAGCCACGGAAATACTGGTAGGCCTCGCGATATACGTGAGGCTGTCGAGGGGAAAAATCGGGAGCGCGATGATGCGCAATTATTTCGCATTCTTCGCGAGCTGCCGCGGCTCTCGGGAACTTTTATCATTTCGCAAAACGCTCGACGCGCGCGCGCGCGCGTAGATCTGGTTTAACAGCATTATTAATGCAACAGCCGGCTGATTTACGGCCTGCCGCGCGATTATTGTGCCCGGCACAAGGTGTATAGTATCCCTCTCTCTCTCTCTCTCTCTTCCTCTCGCCCCGACGTGTGTCCGCGCGCTGTGTGTGTGCGTGTGTGCGCTCGCCCTTATTTTCGTCGGCCTCGCGGATAATTAGAGTCGAAAAACGCCAGTCAACCTGTCAAATTTTACTACCCATTATATTCGCTTCTCTGTCTCTCTCTCTCGCGCGCGCGCGGGTGCACACGATCCGCCCGAAAGACGTAGTCGACGCGAGAGAAGAATCGAGAGAGAGAGAGAGAGAGCTTCTCTCGTAAATATCGGCAGCGAAACGATTCACTGACAGTCCGAATCTATCAGGAGGACATACGGACAGGAAGATTTACGCTAGTCCGGTTATTTACAGTAAAGACTCGAAAAATTTCCTCGGCCAGCGCACAAACACACACACACGGAGGCGCTGCAGAGATGCAGA
Organism: Philotrypesis tridentata; assembly: GCA_018906965.1. Taxonomy (NCBI): domain Eukaryota; kingdom Metazoa; phylum Arthropoda; class Insecta; order Hymenoptera; family Pteromalidae; genus Philotrypesis; species Philotrypesis tridentata. The sequence goes on along the minus strand of JACCIB010000009.1, from coordinate 4,593,486 downwards.
CACTGCCGAGACTCGTCGCCGATGCGAGAGAGAGAGAGAGAGAGAAAAAAGTCGCTCTTTCTCTCTCTCCCGGTCGCATCGCGATATCGGGTGTAGCCCATTAATGGAGCACGTCTCGGGAAGAGTAAGAGAGAGAGAGGAGCCTCGAAAAATCCTCTCTCGCGCTACTGACGCCTCTCTCTCTCTCTCTCCTGCTCGATCGGACGCGATATTCAAATACGAGAGCTCCCTCGCGCGCGTGGAATGCAGACGACGACGACGACGACGACGACGACGACGACGAGGAGCCCTGTGTGCCCGTGTAATATATATCCGACCACCTCGCGAGTCGCCTCGCGAAACGTCGATAGATTCGCTCTCGGCTGTCTCCTTTTTTTTCTCGTCTCCTCCTTCTCTCTGCCGGGCTGTCTTATGATTAAGCCCGTCCGGGATGTGCACGTGCCGCGCGCTGCTGCTCGGGCTTCCCTAATTTATACAGCGGGGCGAGAAAGTCGCCTTTCGCGACGATGCACCTCATTCTCGGTATACACCCGTGTGTAAACGAGATATATGCCTCGTGAATTTCGCGTCGATAGAGGCTACTCCTCAACGGCGATTTTTAATGAATGGCGATTATTCGAGAGAGGGGTGCTGCGCGGGAGGGGGGACGAGGGGGGGGGGGAAGAAATTCGCGCATACGCCGATCGTGAATCACCGCGCGCGCGCGGGAGCGTCATGCGATATCCGAGCGGATAATCTTGATGGTCTCGAGTTAGAAATGCAAATGAATCAAAAATTCGACGATCGTGTCCTGTGAATTTTCTCTTACGTTTCAGCTGGCCGAGCGGTGCCAAGTCAAAACAAAAATTGAATTGAATTTTCTGCTGAGCCGTGTGTATATCAGTACATGCGCGGCTCTCGTGCTCGAAAGAGGTGATGGCGGATATGTGTATACTGTACGTTATATACTTATACGCCAGAAAGGATGAATCAGCTCCGAGCGTTTGAAATAAAAAAAAAGAAAATGATCTGCTTTGCCGTGTGTGATATGTGGAGAAAAAGCGTATGAAAAACACGTATATAATTCCCCGTGTCATCAGCCGTCGTCCGCGTGTGTCACGAAATCCGAAGCCGCGCGTCGTTTTTTTCTTCTTATTTGCTCTTCGCTCGCCGATAACCGATAATTTTCGATATCAAAAAAATGCATCTCGCGCGGCGGCGGCGGCGGTGGATCTCTCTATCAATCTTCGCGTCTAATTAGCAGCGGATGGGCGTGAACTGGAGTGACAAGTTAATAACCCCTTCTGCGCGGCCGCGGCCGATTCGCCTGGTTTATCGGTCAGATCTTAACTCGCTCATCGATTACCTCATACGTATACGGCCCGTACGAAAGGCACTGCTGCGCGCGGGCTTGATGAGCAATTTTTCAAAATTTCGATTACGAACCGCGAGAGATCCGGGCCGATATACGCGATCTGCGCGCCGAGAGAAACGTAATTTCGTGCATTCCGGAGAAATTTCAAAGCAGCTGCCTAATTTCGAGTGTAAAAAAAAAGTTGCGGAGTACAGTCTTCTTTTGAAAGTGCTTTTATTTTGTATAAAAATTCTTTTATAAAATATTGCCAAGTGACATTAAGCGTCGAGAGTGTATACGTTAGATATCGAGAAATCCGTTCGCCGCAGTATATAGAAATCGAGAGACAGACTGGCAACTCACGATAGGCGCGCGCAGCCCGCGAAATTTAAAAATCCAAACGACGACGCGCACAGTGAAAGTCGCCCGGGAAAGAAAGCCTCTCCCTCCCTCCCTCCCTCCCCCCGCGCCGCCGCCCCTCCCCCTAAAAAGATCGCCCCGCGCGCGCGCGCCACCTCCGTATAATTACACAATATAATCCCGAGTTGGCAGAGAGAGAGAGAGAGAGGTAGGCGGCCATCATTTCCAGCGAACTCTTTCCTCGTTACACTTGTCGGCGAGCTCCCCCTAAGATCTAGGCTCTCCTTTCATCGCTGCACGCTAGGCTGGCTTTACGCGCTTTCCGGGAATAATTTTTTGCGTTATAAGCATCTCCCTCACTCTCTTTCTATTTATGCTTTTTTGCGCTCCCTTTCTCGTTTCAGCCGGTGGTGGCCCGCCTCCTCCGCGACTGTCTCTCTCTCTCTCGCTCCCCGGTTGAGAATCGTGTCTCCTCAACCGCAAGAGCTTCCGGTCGCTCCACCTACCGCCGAGTGAGACACTTTTTAATGGCCGCACGCGGCCATTCGACGAATCTCGGTGAGAAGAGAGTATAATGAACTCGACAGTTGCGCTTCTCTCCGGCTTCTCGCTCTGTGTATGGGTTTATAGCGATGGGCATGTATATACAGAGCCGTGGAGGTAACAGCAGCAGCTCTGCGCCTCCGACGCTGGGAGGGATTTTTGGAAGGGTGGCTTCGGTTAATTGGCCGACGATAAAAACCAGCAAAAATGTCTTCATCTCCGCGGACTGCTCTGCGCCGCGCCGTGTGTTGTTTCCCCAAATTGAGATCGATGCCGCGCGCGGGACTGCAGTACACTGTGCGTACGACTTTGTATAGGGGGGACCTCCGGCGCCGCGACGATTGGAGGAACGATGAAAAATTTTATTCGATTCAGCGATGTGTTTGAGGAGTAGGCGGGGTAAGCTTGGAAACAGGGTATATACCAGAACTTTTAAGTGTCTTCAAATTTTTGGGTGCTTATAGTGGTCTTTTTTTGTACAAATCATTGGTTTTATCGTAATTCAAAATTATGCATGTGAACTATGTGTTGATGTATCCAAAAGACCTTCGAATAATATATTTATTTGGACTTTTAAAGAGCTTTGAAGAGCCGGAAATAGATATTTTTGTATAATTTTTTCATTTATGTCAAGATTTCGATTTACCTGATGAAGCACTGGATCCAATTCCATAATGATTAATATGATTGATAAACGCAAAAAAATTAAGAAAAATATAAAAATTCTTAAAACCCTTAAAAAAGGGTCAGTAAGCACAACGAAACTTTAATGTGCTCAGGCTTTGTTAAATGAGTTTCTCGAAAAACCAGAATCCATCATTTTCATTTCTACGAGCAAAGTAAATCCACAATGATTTCCAACATCAAATTTCGGTCTTCCAAATCTCATTTCTCAAATTATTCTCGACTTTGTCCTACCCCATAACGAACAATTCTATATTTCTAAACCTAACGCACGCATTACCAAACTCAACTTAATTTTTTCCTTGATCTGAGGCAGTTAGAACCTCTCTCTCATAAGAGAAAGACAGCGAGAGAGTGAAAAAGAGAATTGTCTCGATTGTAAATATGCAAATCTCGGGAGCAATGTTCTCTCTCCCTCTCTCCCTCTCTATTTAATCTCAATCCCGCTCGCAGAAAGAAAACATAATTTTCTTGCTTGTCGCTGGAGCGGTGGCGATGAGCGCGATACACACACAAGTACACACAGACACGCACACACGGAGGCTCCCGACCACCTGCATCGCATAACACACTGGTTCAGCGACTCGAAGAGTGAGCTTCACTTCTCTCGTCCTCTCTCTCTCTCTCTCTCGAGGACTCCGCAACGATGTTTTGTTGGCTGCTGCTGCTGCTGCTGTTTCTGCTGCCTCAATCACGATGCAAAGAGATAGTCCTCGCTTGGAATTTCTAATCACCCGAAAGAGTCGCGAGTTCGCGCGGGCAAAAACTCGCTCGCGCGATAAAGGATGCAAGAATTCGCGCGCGTATACGCGTATATGTATATACGTGTGTGTGTATACGTACACGAAAGCTCCAACTCCTCGGGAATGGTCATGCAGATATCGCCGAGTATTTTCTAGTTTTCTGCTCGCGGGAATTCCAAACGTTCATCCCCCTTCTTTTTCATCTCGTTGCCGAGAGCCGGGAGAGCAGTGTAGCAGTCCCCCCTCGTCGCGTCCGCAGCGAGGTATATGAGACGAGGTGCTTTAATGACCCTCTCGCGAGCTGCGCAGAGCAATTAGCTAAGTATCCAGGGCAAAAAGCTCGGGAGGATCTCGAAAAGCACACGTATCCCCCCCTCCCGCTCCTCCTCCCTTGGACGACGATCGAACGATTTCGAATTCGCCGGCTATGGAGCGCGGAGTGGTTCCGAAAAAAAGGGTGAAAGGGGGACACAACGTGCTTACACAGAGACGACGACGACGGCGTATAATACACGTATATAACCGGGAGAGCGTGGAATGCAGGATGGGTGGAATTGTGTGCAGTCACGACTGAAAATGACGTCATGTCGCTTATGGTAGTAGCGTATCGTCGCGGCGTCGTGAGTGTGGGCAGACCAGTGGAGGTCTCTCTCTCTGTCTCTCGCTCTCTCAGGCACATGTACTTTTATATACACCGTATGGCCAGCAGGAGAAGATAAAGAAAGAGCGGATACTTCCTTTCTTGCGCTTCCTTTTGCTCTCTCTCTCTCTCTCGCTCTCTTCCCTACCAGCGAGTCGCGCGCGGGCTTCGCCGACTAATGAGCGAAAAATCGATCGTCGCTCCGGTTTCTTGCGATTAGAGGAGCCAATTTCTCTCTGTCTCTCTCTCTACCGCTTCAACTTATTCTGATGTGTGCAGCCGTGTCTCATGACTGTGTGTGTACCAACTGCGGTCGAGAGCAATCTTGGCGTTGTGTGTCATGTTTTATTTTGCCATTCAAGTCTCAATAAATAATATTTCCCGTAAATAATTATCCCGCGATAAGTAGACCGTCCCGAAAAATCCAAAAATCATGCGTTACCGCGAATAATCGTTTCTCGCGAGATCCTTCGCTGTATAAATGGTATAACTCACCGAATCCCTACTATAAAATTAAAGCAGACCGAGCGTTTCCGAATCCAGCGGATTACTCTCGCCGACGTCTCGTAGCGTCGGTCATAAATACGCGGAGAGATACCGTATCTCGCCGTATCAATCATACACGCGACTCTCCTAGACCAACGTCTCGCATCCCTCATCCCCTCTCCCCCTTATATACCTTGGAATGTCGGTATACGCACACAACCCGCTGAAAAAGAAACGATCGAAAATTCCTCGGGGTCGGAGCGTCGTCGCTCGAGGTCCGCACCAGAATCTCGGGGGGGGGGGGGGGGGAGGGAAAAAAGTCACGGGACGATATTGAGACGTCCCGCGCTCTGTATTACATAGACGGCTCGGTTTATTATTCGTATCCCTCCCTACCCAACGAGAGCTTTCCCCGAGGTAGTTTCAATAAAAATCGCGATACCCGTTGCGGTAGGCGGTGTACACTTCAACGGCTCGCTTCAACTTCTCGAGAGCGACAATTCATCACTCGAGGTGCTGTATATAGCCTAACGCGGAAACCAAGTCGCGCCGCGACGAGAGACGCATGATGTACTATATTATTCGAGACGAAGACAAAGAAAAAAATCGTAAAAAAAAAAAAAAAATTGAAAAAGAGCGAGACAAGCGCGCGACCGCGACGGGCGAGTGTGTGTACACAATGAGACGAAGGTACATACCTCGCGGGAAACGAGAGATTTTCTTACCTTCAAGTACAAGCGCTTGGGACGAACGTGTATACGCGGCGCCGATCGTCGCTCGCGGAGTTGACACTCCGATTGTGAAAGAAGCCTCGCGCGCGGCTTTGTCCTATTTGTTTAAGAACCGTTTCATCGGCGCTCTATGTGGAAAGAAACTCTTTTCTCTCCCCCCCCCCCTCCCCCGGGGGGAGCCGCGGCCGTGCAAACACGTACGCACACGTCGCCCATAACTTTCTCGCTTACCTTGTCTCTAATCGTTCATTTGCGCTCCTCCTCTCCTCGGGCGCGTGCACATGCCATCCTCTCGATAGATATACGCGATGTATACGGTATGAGGACGCATCGTTTCGAATTTCGCGAGTGTATACAGATATACGCGCAGACGAGCAATACAGGTCGTTATTATGAATGGAGCTCGGATCTCGCGCGGTCTCAGCGCGATTTCCGACATCCGCTCGATAAGCCGCGCGCATATATATATATATACGCGCGAGTATATCGAGAAGTGCAGAGTGCATCCCTTAGCCGGGAGTCCGCAGTCGCTCGAGTCTCTCTTTCTCGAGGCAGCAGAAATCGGCGGGGATACCGCGCGTAGGCGTGGATATAGGAGCAGCTCGCCTTTCTCTTTCCTCGGCGATAAAAGGGCACACACATGCAAAGGAGGACGCGGTGTAAGCCGAGAGTCGAGAGAGAAAGAGAGAGAGATAAGGGGGAACTACTATAGTGGTTAGTAGTAGTAGTAGTTGCAGGTGTCTCGGTGCTTAGTCACGGAATCCGATGCTGCTGCTGCTGCTGCTGCAGAGTACTGCAGCCGAGTTTGCTGCTGCTGCTGCTGCCAGAGGTGATGACATAATACTCGCCTCGAAAACTCGATCGCGGAGGCCTTGGGTCGAGCGCGGGGAATGTCTCTCTCTCTCTCTCTCTCTCTCTCTCTAGCGCTTGATTTCTGTCTTTCTCCGCGAGTTGACGCGTTTGACAGTTTCAGTATTGGAAAATGCAAGCGCGAGCGCAATATGGACATTGAGCTTAATTAGGATGGATGGGTGCGTAATGCGAGCTGGGATTGGTAATGGGTAGAGAGAGAGATCTGTCGGCGGCGCAGTGGCGATTTCTTTTTTTCTCGGCGCACAGCGCGCATTGTGCATCGCTTTTCGTTTTGGACGTGATTATGGGTTGTAAGCTGGATCGAGGATGTTTGGATTCTGGATGAGATTTTGGATGATGATGGTTTTTCCAAGGGATATAACTATGCTGTTAATTTTTTTTTCTTTTTGTTTAGGTATACCTAGGACGAATGTTGAGAATTAATTCATTAGTTGTGCATTGAATAATTTTGCTTAATGTATTTTATAAGCAAATATTTTAATGTTGTTGATAATTCATTTTATGGACATAAAACAAGTATATATTCAAAGGTATGTGAAAAAAAATACTGAAGTACTGATAGTGTATTCCAGTATTTTTCAAAACTTTAATTAATTAAAATACTTATTGAAAAACATGCGATAAGTATATATTCAACTACTTACACTATTCTTTAATATTTATAAGTATTTAATAATAAAATTGTATTTTGGTACACTTGAAAGCACTTGAAACGTTCAACGTGAGAATTATTTCTTTCGAGTTTATGCCAATAATACACAATAATGGTGGTCATCGTAGTAGTATTCGAAACGTCAATTACAACATTATCTTCTAAAACAACATACATAAAATTTTTTTTTAAAACTCTCAAAGCTTTCGATAAAAACACTTCATCTCGCCTACTCGTACGAATGATTTTCGAACCACAGCGATATTCACGATATACCAATTCGAAAAAAAGCACCCTATATATACACGAAATCACCTTCCCAATCCGTCATATATTCTCCGATGATTCATTAGTATACAAGCCGCAGCTTTATAACGAGCTACCGCGGCATTCGGCCGTTTCATAATAAAACGCCTCCGCAATTTCGTATAATCGCCTCATTGAAAGCGTTAAACTACTCTCGGCGCGCGCTGCGCCTCCGATCGCCGTCGCGTATAAATCAAAAACTACCCACTAAATCGCCGAGGCCGCGAGGCCGCTTTTCATCAATTTAGTTCACACGGCCAAATCGAATTGCCATCGACGGGGGACTCGCTCGCGACAAATTGACGTCTCCGCGCGCGCAGCCACGAATTTCAGCTTTTTTCCCCCCTCTCTCTCTCTCTCTCACTCTCTCGCTCTATACCTCCTCGACCCGACGTATTCAAGACTCACTGCGTTAATGATATTCCCCGGGGCCATTGGCGTTGCAATTAATTTAGAAAGGCTGCGCGCGAGAGCAGCGATCGCCTTTTTTTGCGAGTCCCCGCGACATTCCAGGCCTTATCGCCGAGCGATGGCGTAACGCACGTGTCTCTCGAGTGTCTCTCCCCGCGCTCTATACCACCGCAGCGCTGTATACGCCACGCACTGCGGCACAACACGGGCTGTTTGTCTTCGGCCGATCGACCCGCGCGGCGCGCCGCGATCGAAATCGATTATTCGCCCGCGATTTCAGAGGTATTTTCAGCTCGGCCGTATATTACACGCCGCTTTGTATATCTAAACGGCGTATCAGCGCCCGCCTCAACGCTATCAGTGGCACAGAGAGAGAGAGAGAGAGCGCGAAATCCGAGTAGATCTCCCGCCGAAAGAAACGTCGACTCGATTGAGATGTGGATCTCGTCGGCGGCCGCTACAATTCTCTCTCCAGCGCGCGAGCGCAGCTTTTTCGCGCAGATTTATGCGGGGAAATCGCAGCGGGACGCCCCGGCGGCTCTGCATAATCAGCCGCGCTAATTAATTGGCCGATTAGGATCGCGACGAGGTAATCCGAGGCTCTCTCGCGCCGATGACGAAGTATCCCTCGGCTCGCCGGCCAAGGCCGTTTCGTCTCTCGAGATTCCTCGCGATGTGCGTATACAATATGACGTGTAATATACGTGAGGGGTGTCATCCCTCGGAAGACCTGTATCCATCGAAGCTTTTCTCTCTCGGAAGCTACGTAATCCAAGAGAATCAAACAGCACCTCAGGCACACCGGATTCCCGGTACTTATACATCCCGTATAGACCTCGAGAGGGAGAGAGAGAGAGAGGCAGCCTGGGATATCGCGTCCGAAAATACCAGTTTCGCGGGAAGGAGGAACTACGGAAATATAATGCTGCGCGGCCGCTGTGTATATATCGCGGCTCTGAGTCATCGAGGCGTTTTCGTGCGGCCACCGAGCAAAGCTCACTTTTTGCGCGTCCCAAGCGCGCATAGCCCCCCCCGTGTGCTCTGCGGCGTGATTCACCCAATAAAGCTGGCTGATATTCGCCTCGAGGATCGATGGCCATTGCGCGTTTATACGGAGCGCTGCTGCCACCCCCCGTGGCTTCTCTTGCCGATTTTTAAGCTCGTGTCGGTGGGGCTTAGGTCAGCCGCTAATTTTGGAGCAGCTGCTTTCGCCGCTTTTTTCCAGAGCTTTCGCGCGCGTATTACGCGTTTTCGCGAATGTTGGATAGAGCGCGTCGAAGGAGTTTTGAGAAATTGGTGGTTTTTGGATGGATCGTTGGATGTGTTGTTCATGTGATTGATTTGGGAGGAAAGAACGGTAGATTCAAAGAATATGTATTGAAGGTATAGACTTTATTAGGAAATTATTAGGGAACAATGTGTCAATATTGACCTTCATTGAAGATGTTTAAGTCCTTTTGATACTCTCACTCTCTCTTATCCTAATTAAAATTTTTCAAATTCATTAGTTACTATAACAAAGGTAAATGAATTCTGTTATAATTACAATTTTATAAATAAATTTTATAATTTCAGAGAAATATTACAATTTTTTTGTTGCATGATTATTTACCCTTTCACCAAATTTGAAGTCATTATTTAAATGCCTTTCCAACTGGCAATGGAATAATGTCTCAAAATTGCGCCACTCCAATTTAATTTTTGAAGAGAAAATATCAACTTCAAAATTGGTGAAAGGGTAATAATCATATTTGGTTTGTCGAAATTTTTTCACCATTTCTTACAAATAAATGAATCGTCTTTTCGTCTACTATGTGTTGTAACACAAAACTTTTACTTTTAATTTCAAGCTCCTTTGTTTTATCAATATTGTTTAATTCAACGGTCTATATATGTTTTAACAGATTTCCATGAGATACGAAGGGATTTAAAAAGCGCTTCAAAGAGACTTTATCCCCTCAAATGAAGCACGATTTTATCTACTAATAGAGCAACACACCTTTAAGCATATTCGCTCAAAATTAAGTATTTTAAATGTAAATTCTCTTATTTGTGTTATTTAAAAGGTGGCTTGCCCCCCTTGAGGACGCATTTTTTCATCGAGGGATTTTTTCCACGGGTTAAATTTTAATCTTAACGCGCTTGTCTCCGCGAGACTAACATCGCGCGATCACTCGAAAAAAGAGAGAAAGAAAATGGTTCCGCGTCAAGAACAGTATAAAATTTACAATTTACCGACTTCCGTCTTGTTCATATCCATATTAAATGCAGTCCAAATCGAATATTCCAATTATATCAGCATAAAAACTTGTTCCCTCTCGCGCGCGCGTATCGGCGCTCAGTCGCGCGAAGAGAGAAGAAGAAACCTGTTTTTTCCAACTGGCCCGTGTAACTCACCGGACCTGAATTTCAGCCCCGGGAACTAGTGTGAAATAAATAATCCCGTCAATTAATACAAACGAAATATGAAATAATTTCAATCGACGCGACGACGCGGGAGTGACGTCAGCCTCCCGCGTTACGTCTAATCCTCTCCCCCCGTCTCTCTCCGTCGCAATAATAAAACAATAGCAATACACGTATATTGTACGACGCAAACAAGCGTTTTAATTTTAACTCCGCGCGCGGCCCAAAGCGAGTGTCGAAACAAGAGTAAGAAGAAAATCCTCGGCGCATCGCATCTCGTATTTTCCCCCCCGTCGTCGTCAGCGTAACCGCGTATATAACAGCGCGCATGTATACAGACATATACAGCGCGCGCAAACGTCAGCTCGGATCTTCACTTCCTCGAAGCGTGAAGTCACCCGGGCGGTCCTCGTCGTCTCCCATACATATACATATACCCATCGATACTACGGCTTGTGGCTCATCTCTCTCTCTCCCTCTTCGTACACGAGGCACTATGCTTTCCTCGCGCGTATCGCGATCTATCGCGACTCGACCTAATGGACGCGCGATGTACGCGGCAATCAGCCACGCGTTATGCGCGTTTGTCCCGAGGTTAACGACGCGGTGGTATGCAGCGCGTATATGCGGCGAAGGATTGACGGTTTTGCGAGGGGGGACGACGCTGTAGTTTTGTTTACATTGCGAGAGAGCGAGTTCTCGTTTTGGAGGGACGTCGCTCGGTTATTCGGGCTCGATAACGCTCCAAGTGTATATACTTGGGTGGGTATTCGCGCGAAGGTAAGCTGAAGTGAGGATATACAGGGATATCGAGCTGTCGTTGAGATACAGGTGTTTTTTCTTTTCTAGAAGTATAACCAGAAGGTCTTGTTTCAATTGTATATACTGAGTATGAAGTGCACCGATTGTAACTTTGGTACGAGAAGCTTAAGTACAAGCTCATTACCTTTGAATACGCATTAAACGATTATTCATTACACGCTTTTAACACCGGGGATAATTCGTTTATTAGGCGACGCTCGCGAGGAAAGATCGGCTTTTCGCAACGATCTGTTAAAAGGAAATAAAAGCGTTTCTTTTAATGTTTCGTTTAATGCTTTATAAGCGCCATAACGTTTCATCATCGTAAATTACGTGAAATTTACAGCGCGGCCCGCTTCGCTTAAATAACAAGGCCGAAAACATTTTTAATATCTTCAGTCCCGCCATTCAACAACAATATCCGACGAATAAATTACGTTCTATTTGAATCCGCGAATGTACATCTCGTTTCGCAAGCTCCGAGCGTTCCACTTTCTTCCCATTATTAAAAAAAGCTCTCGCTTTCCTCTCCTCCGCCCAAAAATTGCGCTCGCGCGCGCACCGATTGAAATATCAGTACAGACGCGTATGGGCAGGGATACGAAGACAGGACTGCGGCGTATGAAGACGCAGAGGTACTCGCGCACGGACACGTCCGGCGTACAGAGAGGATAAAGATTTAAAATTTCATGCAGCACATCGGCTACAGGCACGTCTCTTTCTCTCTCTCTCTCGGACAAACTGCGCTTCGAGCAAAACGCCAATATCAATAACCGTACACTACTTTTAGCTCTTCGGCTCGCATTAATTTCATGCGAAGGGATTCTCTCTCTCTCTCTGGCCGGCGCTGCTTTGTAATTTAGCAAGTACCTACGTGACAGGTAGAGAGCATCGCTGGGCGGATTTTCATTCATAAGTCAACGTCACCCTCTCTCTCTCTCTCTTACATCTTGGATCGTATGCACGCATGCGATTGCACAATTGCGTGCGCGTCGCCTCTTTCCTCCTGTGGAGGCGGATACCCCTCGCGAGAGACGAGAGTGAGAGAGACGCAGGCAAACGATGATGTTTCGTAAAGAAGAGCGAGAAGTTACTCCGCTCTAAACTTTGAACTTGAGTCGTGAGTGATGATTTGAGGGAAGAGCTTGGTTTCTCGTGTTGGGGGGAGTGACTATAACCGGTACGATGTTTTTATTGAGTTTTCAAGTGGATTTTTGGCGATATCAATGAAAGTAGAGTGAATTAATGTAAAATTTGTAGTGTAGTCTCCGATTGATGTGCCAATGCAAAAGATTCGATTTACGAGCTTTTAACGAGAACTTTATTTCTTACCATCTCTTGTCATTCATACTGGAAAAGTAATGCATTCGAGATATTGAGCCATTAAATGTGATATTTGACTTTACAACTAAAGTGTATCGCCTATCTAGAATCGACTGATTTCACTTTTACATTTTCCAAGACATCATTGCCGTCGGTATTGTACACAGCATTAAAAAAATTTTCAAGTCAGTTCATCAAAACCAACAATATGCAGCAAACGATCGACTGAAAGCCGTACAGCCACACTATGGGCGTTAGCCATATCATCTGAATCGCTCGGCTTTTTCAGGAGTGTCTCTCTCTCTCTCTTTCTGTCTCCACCTCTCACGCACACTGCGCAGTTGTTTATTCAGCGCGATGGATATAATGCCTTTCTTTTTTCCTTTGGACCTCGTGCGCACATATGCGCGCAGGTTCAGCTCGTTTTTGTCTCTTTAGCCTCTCATTGTTGCGGTCTCTCGGTTTTCCTCCAGCTCATTTTCGCATACTCAGCTCCGTACACACACACACACATACACCGCATCCGTACATATATATATATCGCGCGGCCTGCGTGGCATTGCGTCAAATCCTTTCCGATTTAGGCGGGTACACGTATACGTGCGTACATACGAAAGGAGGATAATAATCGAAGGGAAATTGCACCGCGCGCGAAATCCTCGGCTTATGGCTCGCGTATATATAACACGAAACTCAGCAGCGTATAATTTACGGTACCAATAAAAAATCAGCATCGCGCGCGCGCGCGCGCACACACACACACGTCCTTGAGCAAACACGCAGAGGATCGCACGTCAAAATTCTTGACAAATTGCGCTTCGTTATTATAACATTATCTCTCTCTCTCTCTCTCTCTCTCTCTCTTCAACTCGTTCATTCAAGCCGCGAGTCTTTCGCCGCGGCGATCGAGGGCCTCACACCGAGGGCGTGGTAAAAGAGCGAGAGAGCCAGCGAGAGAGACACGGGAGGCTCGTTAACGCGCGCGAGCTCGCCGCATCTCGCTGCGCCGAGGAGAGAATTTATCGAGGCTTTCATCCCGCGACGAATTTAAACTCCTCTTCGAACTACAATCGGAGATGTTTACGGAGTACTTAAACGAGAGAGAGGCTGCGCGCCAGTTGACGTCCGCCGCATCCCGGTGACGTATATTACTACTCGCGCGTACCGCACTTGCGTAACGCGTGTATGTACTCTGGATTTAGGCTCCCGCCGACACAGAGAGAGGAGCTTTCGCCTCGATCAAAACACTGCGGTGAGTCAGGCGCATGCACGAGCTGAGCAGCGCGTCGGAGATCGCGCGGGGAGATTGTAAATTTCGGAGATATTGAAAATCGCCGCGCGGAAGGTTCATGGGAGGCTGCGCACTTTCGACTTTTATTATGCGCGCGCAGCCGAGAGCGAGAGACGGGGGGAGAGCGACTTTATTATTTTCTTTTTATCGCGTATATAGAGAGCCTCTTCTCTCCGTCTGCCTCGGTGTGAATTTTTTTTTACAACGTCGATATTTCTTGCGGCAATCTTGCCTCTCTCTCTCTCTCGCTCTGCACTTTCCTTTCGTCGCGCGGCCGAATTAATTGTCCGCCTCTCGCGAGTGTATATATACGGCTCGCGAATGCGCGCGACGAAAGAAAATCAAAGAGCCGCGCGAGGCTCGAGTGCGACGAGCTCGAAAAATCTTAAATCAATTAGACCTCGGCCACAAATTAATCAAGCCTCGGCGGCCACACCGCCGGCCGCGCGCTGACATTGACGTCAGTCGCGACGGGAGAAAAAAAGGGGGCGCACCGATAAACAACGAGGAAGTGCCTCTATATACACAGTGCGCGTACGCGTATACTTACGCGCGCGGAGTGTGCGCCTTCCCTCATTTGTCGCTCGGAAGTGTTAATGGCCCGGAGTAAAAAGCCGCGAGGCGCGCGCAAGCCTGCATCGGCGACACAATGCGCCGAGTGGGCGCCGCAGCCGCAGCCGAGATATGGGCCAGAGAAAGAGAGTACGAGAGGGATACCCGTGTGGATATACGTGTAAGATACATGGCAAATTCCGCCGAAAATGTAATAAAAATGTGGTTGGAAAATTGAGAGAAAAAAAATTTCGTGCTGCACTACCTGTCTGGGACAGCGTTTTTCTTGTTCTATAGGACATATGAGATACGAGAAATTTAAAAGGCAAAAAATGGTTTTTTCGCACGCTGCATAGTTCTCGAGAACCGAAATGATTCTCATCGTATCACGTGTTATCACGTATAGTGGCTGTAGGCGAGAAACATTTAGGCTCTCAACGACTATGCAACAAGTAAAGAAAATATTTTTCGCTTTTAAAATTTTATTGGTAAAAATCAAAATTGTTAAAAAAAAACCAGTGCCACACAGTGTCGTTGAAACCCTATATTTTTCGTATTCTATGTAACGTGTAGAAAAAGAAAAACATTGTCCCAGACAGCTGAAGCGCAAAATTTTTTTTTTCAATTTTCCAACCAATTATCTGAATATTTTTGGCGGAACTTTCCCTATGCGCATACGCGCGCCCCCTTACATCGCGTGCGACGTAGGCTCTGTCCGCGCGACGAGCGACGAGCGATATTTCGAGGCAGGAAGTGAAGGGTTCCGTTGCCGACGACAGACGAGGACGATAGCTTCGGCTTCGCGATTATCGTCGAGTACGCACCTTTTGGCTTTATTAAGGATTAATTTATCGCGGCGGCTGGTCTCGATCTCCGTTTCGGATGCGCGAGCTGCGTAAGTATATGCTAATGACGATTTTTTGCGATCGTTTCCTCGTAAATTTTTCGCCGCGGCGAAGCCCGCACGTGTGGGAGAGAACGAGAGAGTGTCCCGATGAAGGAGAAACAAAGTCGCCTCTGGTTGTGGGTACAATGTACACACATTGTCTTCTCTCGGCTTGTCGCGCGCGGAGACGAAACTGAGCGTGCGCGTGTATAATAAAGATTTTTTTACGAGCTTCCGACGAGCGGGGGGTGCACATACTTCTTGGGGTTGTTTTTTTTTAAATCGGAGGAGTACAGAGTGGAGAAATTTTTGGAGAAGCGCATGATTTGTTTGTAAGGTATACGTGGTGCTATACGTGTAAAGGTATGGTAGTGGAAAGTGAGAAAACTGTTGTATAATACTTTGAGGATTCACGGTTTTCTGAATTCAAAATTTTACAAAATTCATTGGTGACGAGTTCATTAATGACGGGTACTTTATACACACTTAGAAAATGAAATAAATTTTCTCGAATATCCATAGCGCCTTACCCATATTAAAGCTTCTCCTATGCTTTCAGTAGTATTAGTCAGTATACGCTAGACAAAAGTCGGTAAATAAGTGCACATTTTATTTTTACAAGATTTAACAAAAATTAAATGATTTAACAAAAATACATTTACACCTACTTTTCAACCACTAATTATTCGTCCCCCTCCTCCCCCTAGTAACTCATCTTTCTGACGTATCTGCCCATTCGAACGAGATTTTCTCGTATAAGTTTCTCTTCCTCGCCGGCTCACTCGCTCGCTATACACTCTCACTTTCCGTCGGCTCTGTGCTGCTCTCGGCGCTCTCGGCCTGCAAATACAGGTATACGCGTTATGCACGCGCTTACGAACCTTCGCGTCGGTCTTTTAAGGAGGGACCATACACCCACGTGCACGTCACACGCCGCGTATTATACATATACCATGCGAGCGCCGCTCCGCGCAAATTTTGCGCGCGCGGTTCGTAAAAGTTTTTCGAAATCGTTTTATACATCGACGAGTCGCCGCCGCCGCGTGTAAAAACGCATGAATAAATAAATAAATAATCGCGCGAGCGGACGTATATTGCAGACAGAGAGACACCGTGTCGATAATCGGGCGGCTTGCAAACTTGGAAAAATCATTACGTGCGCGTTTGTGTCTCTCTGATACCGAGGTTTTGTAATTGCGAGCGGTTGACAGTTACTCGTATTTTATATTACGCTCTCTCTGTGTGTGTGTCTGTGTGTGCGTTTCTGCCCGCACGTGCATGTGTGTATATAGTCGGACTGTGCAATCAGCGCTGGCTAATTAGCCGAGTTTGAAAAGTAAACATTGTAAAGAGAAAGCCGCCTGTCGGTTGTGTATACGTGTAGAGCTCGTTTTGTCGGATTTTATACACTTGTCATCGGGAGAGAGAGAGAGAGAGAGAGAGAGAGAGAAACAGACGGAGAAAAAGAAGTGTCGCGATGACGATGTACAGCTTCCTGATAATAATAGCCCTTCGCGCGCACGCAGGTGGGGGCGATTATAAGATTTTCATCGGCGCGCTATACATTTCGTAAAGCTTTCGCAATGAGCGCAACGTATATATATATATACACAACGTACACGTACATATGTACGGCCGGAGAGTGTTGAGAGCTCGACTTTTAATTCATATACTTTGAGCTAGGCAAACTCGCTGTTTTGCTGAAATTACACACCCGCAGCAGAGCGTACGTATATAATACACACACGTACACGTATAATACTTGCTCGCCGATCTCCCTCGAGATATCTAACGATCGCTCGTCTCTCTCCGGATGGATTTTTGCCGATCATTACACGCGGCTAATATCCTCCCGATAGCATCGGCCGCGCGTCTACGATACCTATACACATACACTCCAATAATCATTGTGATTAAGCTCGCCGCGCGTTTCCCAACGCTAAACTTTCATCAGCCGCCACTACTGCGTCAGCCGCTACTCTCCGCGCCGTGGCAGTGTAATAATCCCACCGCGTGTATGTGCGCGAGAGACGCTGCTGCTGCTCATCTCTCGATGATACACCTTCTCCCGTCGTCCGGCGAGCCCTTGTCATCGATTTATAAATCAGTCGGGTAACGAGCGCGCTCGTGGGAGGGACCGCGTGCGCCGGCTGCCGATTGACATCTTCATGGCGTCCTTGAGGCGTCGAGACGCTTACGAGGACGCGTATGATGCATTTGTAATGTACGCGTGTGTATAGTACACAAGCTCCGCTCGGCTGTGGAGAGGCGCGCGGGAAAAAGAATGGATTTAATGAAAATTTATGCGCGCACTGGTCTCTCGCTCTCTCTCTCGGTTGCTCTATCGAGAGGATGTTCGCCGTTTCCATTGGGCTTGTTTGCGCTGCGCGCGTTTCCATCGACGATTTTTTGTTTTTTTTATCTTTCTCGTATAACCGCGCGAGAGTCGAGATCGTTTCGAGTTGAAATTTGTAAGGCGCGCGCAAGCTGAGCGAGTACTTTCTAGTTAAACTAGTTTTCGAGCGCGCGACGCGCGTTGCGTGGCCTTTGGTAGTTTGCTACTGTATGAGCCGCAGCGCTGCTCTATATCGCAATTAGCATTTTCAATGCGCGGTGTTTCTCTCGCGCGATGTGGCCGCGGCTGCGCGGAAAATTTTTGGACGAATATAAGAAGAGAGAAAAGTCTCGAGGCGAATAATGTAAGCGTCGATGTGTCCCAAGGTAGAATATTATACGCATGTGGATATCGAAGCCTTATTCTTGTTTCATATATATTTAATTGATTCGAAAGCATGATTAATCATGTTATTTGTCACGGCACACCGATGAAATATGCGCGCGTTGATTGAAATATGTGCATTATTAATTTCGTGAAATATTTTATTATTAGACCGATTACTCAGTTTCATTATGCTCGCGACTTTTTCACGTTTTATCGCCGATGTTCATCACATTAATTATATTTTGAATCCGCGTTGAATCACCTGCGATTTTACAATTGAATTTATTATTCAGCGTAACCAAACAGTTTTATTTATATTTCAGTATTTATCGTAAATTAATCAAAAACCACTTTAATTATATTTTTAAATAATATATCTATCAATCACACGAATCATTCGCCCCTCAACAAGTGTATCTCAACCACAACTGGAAAGGAACTCGTGTAATTGACGATGGACTGCATACAATTAGAAGCGCGAGATTCAGCGCAAAGTTGGAAACGGCCGCAAGATCCAAGTTTCGCGCGAGAGTGGGCCGAGCACAATCGAGCGAGAAAAGCTCGTTAACACCACAACAGCCGCAGCTGCGGAAGTGACTGTCCGCGAGACGACTCGATCTCGTGTTAGCTTAAAGAAAATGGAACGTCGATTTCGCTTTTGGTGAAGAAGAGAGCCCGAAAAGTGCTAATTAAACGAGACGAGTCCTGCAGTATAACGGGAAGTCTTCTTCTCCCGTCCCTTTTGCAATGCTTAATTATATTATATACATTAAGGTCGATCGAATCTCCTCTCCTTACGCGAATTTTCGCCCGCAGTCGCGGCTACTCCCGTGTACTGTGCTTTATACGCGTCGCGCGCGCTTTTTGCGCAATTGAAACCGCGAGAGGAGAGCGAGAGAGAGAAAGAGAGTGAGAGCAGGTTTCCGCTTGTCACGCGCGCGAGAACATATATGTATGCGTAAATTCAAATAAACGTCAGTGGCGCGCCGCTTTTATCTTTATAAATGAGAGTAATCGTCGGCTGCTTTAGTATCAACACTTAATAATAATAAATTTTTGAGTTACGAGCGCGGAAGTCGTGCGCGCGCGGGCTTTCCGACCGAAGAAAAAGGAGAGAAGGAAGAAAAAATGAGAATACAGAGAAACGGAGAAAAGGACGGAGAGCACTTTGCAAATTAAATTAAAAGCCGAGGCGATCTCGCGCGCCCGCAATAAAGTCCCGCGTTCGACATATATTTCGAGAACTGGAATACGCGCGAATATCTGCTTTCATCGAGATACGTGTATACACACGGCCGCGTGCGGCTATCTGCGCTATACACTTTCAGAAAATGAGCTTCGCAAAATTTTGCGCGCACCAGCCGCCCGCGCTGCGCATCCGAAAAATCGCGCGCGCGCGCGATGTCCGCGATAAGACGGCCGCGATAATTGATCGAAACAATAAAAAAAGGATGATAACAATAATCGCAATAATATTACAGTGAGAAAGAGCGAAATTTATCAGCTCGTATTATACGCTCTCGTGTGCACGCGCGGCTCGTCGAGATCGCCTTGGTGGCCCAGTTCCGGCTCTCTCGCGAAAAATCGCTACTCCTCCTTCGACTTGTGTGTATACACTATACACACGTATATACATATACACAATGCGCGCCAGCTCTCCTCGTATTATAATAACCGCCGTCGCGAGTTCGAGCATCGGAGGAGAGGCAACGGTAAAAATTGCCATCAGAGAGAAAGAGAGAGAGAGACGATACGGTGTGTCGCCCGAGTGTCTCGCGCCGAACGATCCTCGCGAACCGGCTGGCCTTCTCCGAGAAGGAGACAGAGAGGCACATGTGCGAACGGCTTTTGCATGGGCTCTCGATCGTAAAGCTGCGCGCGACGCGTTTTGCGGGACTGCGCGATCACTCGGGAATCGGAGCGCGCGTGTGCCCCCCCGACGGCTCTGAGTCGCGCGCGAGCCGCTTTCTCGGAAGATCCCGGGAACGCGGGAGGCTTTCCCGAATACGCCCGAGAGATTCGGCGGGCGATTCGAGGGCTTAATCTATTGTTATCATTTTTTTTTGTTTTTATTATCGAGCGCGCTATTATAGTTTTCGACGAATAATATTGCAAGTGTCAAATTTGAGAAATGTACTTATATATTTTTAGCTGCGAGAAGTATTTTTTTGAATGAGTAAAGTACTATACTTTTTAAAGTATTTTTTCACAACTGTATCGTTAAAGTACCTATAGTACTAAAAAAACCATACTCATTAGCGATACTTGAAACGCCCCCTATTTAATAAATCAAAATTCAAAATTTTGTATTCAAATATACTATTGTTTATTTTTAGGTTCTACCCGATCCCCATTGGTATCACTACTGTGTGAATACTGCCGATGCAAATTTTCGGCTGAACTTTTATTTCACATTCGATTCGACTGTCCATGCTCATTTGCGTATTTTATCTTATCGACTAATCGACCGATCGATGTGCTCCGCGATTAGAATAGAAACACCAAAAGCGTTTACCGCAACTTATCGTGTATAACGTTATGTGAATAAAATTGAACATTTATCTAATAATTAAGTGTGTACGAGCTGTAAATAGCATTCACTATCGTGACTTCGTACTAGCTAACTCTTGTCTGGAAAACGATAATCGTTAGCTACCCATTGAGAGAATCGTAGAACAGCATACGCGCGAGAACAAGATAAGGAAAGAAATATCATACGTTTACGGCACATTCAAAGAGTATAATTTTGTAATATACGCTTGGAAATGGTAAGTTTATGCAAAAGAATTGATATAAGTCTTGGGATTTTTGTGATATAGGTTTAGTTGTGAGGTAGAAAGTTTTATATTTATGTACTATATACGTCAAAATAAGCAGTGATTGTAGGTACAGTAAAATAATTTTTTGGATTGCCGTAGGTGACGCATGAGTACTGTAAATCGCAAAATTAAAAAGTATTGTGCCTTTTTTAATAAATAATTCCTTTTATCAACACGAAAAAGAATTTTGTTTTAATTCCGACATAACAATACCCAATTTGTGCGTAAAGTCTTGATTTACGACAGTTCAGTGTCAATCTTACCGTCACACACGAAGCCGCATTACAAACGAGGCTACAAACTCGTGAGAAAGTATAACGAGAACAGAATCTCGCAGCTAAAGCATATATACAGTATATGCACATAATGAACTTAATAATTATATTATCCCTGACCTCATTTGAATCCTTTGAAAAAAAAAGACATTTTCCTCCAGAAACAAAAAATAGAATAAAATATATAAAGCTACTCCCTTTAATCTGTCATTTGCCATATCTCTGTCTTTCTCGCGGCATCGCAAAATGACTAATTGTGTATCAATTGCGCCGAGGCGAAGGAGAGAGACCTCAATGAAAATTCAATCGCCAACCGAGAGAGCCAACAGAGACATTGAGAAAAACCGGACGAGCCGAGCGATTAATAACGAGCGACGCCGAGAGAGGAAAAATAAGAGAGAGACGCACACGATCGCGGCCGAGTAAGTATATTTCTCTCGACTCACGAGGAATAAAATCCACCTCGAAGACAGTCCTTCCAGAGCAATTAGCGCACTTGTTTTATTCAAGCGTAATACTGCCGAGCGCA
The DNA here is from genome assembly GCA_018906965.1 of Philotrypesis tridentata. Lineage (NCBI taxonomy): Eukaryota > Metazoa > Arthropoda > Insecta > Hymenoptera > Pteromalidae > Philotrypesis > Philotrypesis tridentata. Next base: position 4,572,120 of record JACCIB010000009.1, on the reverse strand, counting down.
AGTACATCGCTCACGTACGAGCTTCTAATGGCGTCCGCTGGGACGCGCGCGCGTGCTTTCCCTCGTTTTTCCCTTTGTCCATATTTTATTGTCCCAAAAAGCTCGCTTCCGTATAATGCAGGGGCAAATTCGCGTGTAATACTTCGGCGAAGAGCCGGGAGGAAAACGGGGCGATTTTGCGGGAAAAGGACGAGGTATCATAACGGTAAAGCTTAACGAAGCGCGCGTATAATATCATATACTCCGAATGAGCAAAAACGAAAAGCATCGATCCTCTCTCTCTCTCATCTCCTCGACTCATCCCTAATCCCTAATTGGTCTCCGCGAGGATTTTAATAACGTCCGTGGGGATCGCGCCGGAAAAATTCCGGAGCACGAGAGAAAGAGAGAGAGAGAGACCGTCTCGGGATTTTTCTCGGAAAAACGCAGCTCTTCCGCGCGTCTTCGCTTTTTCTCACTCGCGACGTCGTCGTCGGGCCGCCTTTTCGCCTAGGCACGCGGAAATCCGCGCGAGAAGCTTATTAGCGGCGCGCGCGCGACTCTGCGCGCTATACACCTTTATTTTCTCTCGAAGGAAACAAAAAAGAGAGGGAATAAAAATCGCGAGTTTTCAGGTAGACGAGAGATCCATCACGCGGGCTCCTCACCTAAATCAGAGCAAACGCGGTAAGTAGAATCGCTCTCCCTCTGCAGCAGCCTTTGTTACGCGAGCAATTAGTCAGCTGAGATAGGCGGAGAGAGAGTCTCTCTCTACCGCCTCGTATGTGTCACTACACACGACAACAACGCGCATACGTCCCTGCAACCCTGCGCTCATACTCCAGAAAGACGCAACAGCAGCAGCAGCAGCAACAGCAGCAGCGAGACAAAGACGGAGAAGAAGAAGAAGAAGAAGCGCAGCAGCGGCAGCAGCAGTACCTGCTCTCTCGGCGAAATTAAAAAGAAAAGCAGCCATAAAGATGAATTATGGTGATGACGTCCCTCTGCGGTGCGCGTCTGTGTGCGCAGAGGAACCAGAGAGAGAGAGAGAGAGTGAGGAGAGAGAGAGAGAGAGAGAAAAAAAGGAGAGCTAGAGACCGTGAGAGAGTGTCGCGCGCGTGGGCGACTCGTTTCTCTTTTGTGTAGATGCGTCGAACGGTCCGGATCCTTCGCCGTCGTGTGCATTTTTTTTCTCCCCCCTCCCCCCGCCTCGCTCTCCACGTCGCTGAGGCTGATTTCGTTATGTCGCAGTATTGTTTTGCAGGAAGAAAGGATCGTTAATTACGAAATCCCCGGCGACACTGCAGCGCGCGCACGACGACGGAGGTTTTATGTCCGCGTCTGCTTTATCGCCGCGAGCGCGAGTGTCGTCTCTCTCTCTCTCGCTCTTTCCGTCCGACTAATTTCGACAAATTCGCGAGGATCGATGCGCGCGCCGCGGGTGTGTATATAGCAGTGACTCGGCCAAGGGTTAATATGCGCATACCTGCATTTGTATACCCGACCCCTTTTCTGTATACGCGCTTGTTATATATATTTCGGCCGTATGGTTATATATATATATATATGTATCTATATGTGCATACATGTGCGCGACGATGATTTCGCAGTTGGCGCGAGACAAGCGCGCGTGTGGGCCGGGTATATAGAAGGCGCATAACCCAATGCTCTCGTCATCGACCCGCTCGCGGGTGTACACTGCAGCCGCCGCCGCTGCGGATACAGTTTTCTCCTTTTCGTCTCGCGCGCGCGCGATTGTCTCTCTCGGATCGGAGTATCCGCATCTCTGCAATTTGTTATTGTAATGCGCGCAAATTCCATTATTCCGGCTGGCTGACGTACACGTATAATATAATATATATAATATGTACATATACGAGAGGAGAACAGAGGATGTGTCCGAAATATGGTGTGTGTGTGTGTGTGGCTGAGCTGTGCGAGTCAACGAACCCGAGAGAGACACACAGAGAAGATTCGTCTTCGGGGTATATACGGCCGCGCGCAGCGGATTTCTTTTTTCCTCTCGATCCTCTTCCTTATACTTTTTCGTCGCCGCGGCGATAAATCCGCGACGGGCAACGAAATCGCCGCGGCCGGGACGCGGTACCGCAGCGGTATACACCGCGACTAATGGCACTGATTTCGCCTGTATAGCGAGAAACGGTCGTTCGCCCCCCCCCCCTCCTCACCCTTACATCCTTTGTCGCGAGAAAGAGGAGTTGCGGGCGTCCCGATTTCCGGAATTTTCAGCGAAAATTGATGGGCGACCGGTTGTTTATTGTTCGGGGAGGGAAGCGGCCCCCGCTGCTGGATATTTCTTCTTTTTTTTTTTGAAGCTCGTAGGAGGCGCTCTTTGATTGCCGCGGCTTTGTATGCGCTCTCGGCGGCGGCTTCGCGCTCGCGGGCCATTGCCCGAAGCGTCGCAGCGTCAGCTGCGCTGCAATATATGCCAAAGGTGCTGCGTTGCAGCATCGACGAATTGCGTCGCGAGGCGAATTGCTGAGAGAGAGAGAGAGAGAGGAGCTTGCGATTCGAGAGCCGAGAATGAAGTAGCGTTTGAAGCTTTACAGGGGGGGGAGGGATTGTATAGGATGGAAATCAATTTTCACAGGTTGAAAAAGATGCTGATTCCAGATTTGCTTCATTGTCCTTTCTTCGACGGGCTGCTCAAGATTGTTTTCCTTTGTAATCACAAAGGATTCCTTTTCTTAAATTAATACACAAAGGCACAACGATTGCTCGCCACGATCGGTCAATTATAATTTGCAGTACACTTAGAAAAAAGTTCTTGAACTCTTTAAAAGCATCGCGTTTCTTAAGTACTTGCTCTAAAGGCAAGTACTTACGATAAACACTTAAGTACTTTACTACATTTTTATTGAAAAAGAAATAAAACAAAAAACCGAGCACTTATTTGTGTATAAGTATCGAGTACACTCGTTTGCCTCACACCAGCCCGTGACTCAACTGCTATGATAGCTTTGCAAGACACTTTCCTCAGCCCCTTAAATTGCTCATTATAATGCATTCACAGTTCCGTTACGGAATTAAAGCCCGGGAAAAACTCGGCGCAAGACACGCGTGTATACATACACACGTATATATACCACGTGTAATGTGTATACACACACGCAGAATAATTGTCCCGGTGCGCAGTACACGTATTATATATATCTCTCCTTTTCCTACACTGCATTTACGGTAATGCATCCTTAAAGCCCGGCCAATTACATTGATAAAATAATTAGCTCTCGCTAAAGCTTATTATACCGATCCCCGCGTGTTTTCCGGCTCGGCCTGTGCCTACGTGTACGTATACGTCTCAACTGAATTATTATCGCACCGACGCCCAGGGCGCAACGCGATTACTCGACACAGTGTCTATACTTATGCGTGTATGGCGTGGAGATACTAGAGACAGTTGAGAGAGAGAGAGAACGAAAGCGAATTTATTTCTAGCTTCCTTTTTTTCGCTCTCGCGCGGCAATTTCGCGCCCCCCTTTTATTTTATTTTATTTTTTTTTTTCAAGGATCAAAAGAACGCATTATTCCATTCGAATATAATAACTCGCACAATGTATACGACAATTTTTGCGTACACATACACGACACATTGTATGGTACGCAGCGACACGGCGATGACAAATGCACTCATCCACCGAGTCCACCTCGTCTGTATATATAATCAGAAAATTCAAAAAGCTCCCGTGCGTAAACACGACAATCTCGCGCGTTATACCTTCGCTTTCTTTTCCGCTCTTTCGCTCGTCGCGCACAATGCCACTCTCGCGATCTCGCGCGATATGCAAATTTCGTAATCCCGATTCCTCTCGCGTCGCCGCGAGAACATCTTCGCGCGCGCGCGCGCGCGCTTTGCATTAAAAATCGGTTTTGTAAAAACGAAATTGATTGCTTAAATTTAAATCGTGCGCGCGCGCGTGGCTTTGTCGAAACGGCACGAAAAGCTTCCTGGCGATCGTCACCTTTTACGGTAACGACACACGGATAATAAGGCCCAACCCGCAGCAGACACTTAAATCGAGGGAAATCGTTATTGCAGTACAACTGGAGCAATAACACCCTGTGCATATACCGGTAGACACGTACACACGCCCCTGAGCGTCGACGAAACTATCCGGCGCTGTGTATATTTACTTTCTATAATATGCGCGTCCCTAATGAGTCCTGACGAGGAAACTATGCTCTGCGGACATAATAATCCGATTTTTCAGCGACCGTCGGATATTCCGCCGCGATGTGATTTCCATGTGTATACGTGTGTCTGTAGCTATGGCCGGCCCACCGAGAAAATTCGAAACGCCCGAGTCGTTATTGTACTTATACATACGTATACGTCGCTTTTGCGGCGTTATATCATTCGAGGATTACGTTGTTGCCCTCTCGGCCCGCAAGACGTCTATTATAATACACACGTTGCGGATACGCGCCGCCTCTACTCGACGCCTATTTTATCGTACATTATGTATACGAACCGGCAACGGGGAGCCTTTAAAAGTAGAGGGAAAAAAAATTCGTCGAGCGCGTGGCACAGACTCCGGTTATAAATAGGTGCTATATCCATGAGACAATACTGTGCGTTTTCTGATGAAAAATGTCACGCTCGCGCACAGGTATATGATATATATATACCGCAGCTTTTCCACCCATATTCGCCTCCTCGACGCGATACGATGTATACGAATCCAGTTTCGACCGCAGCGAGTCCCGCCTGACGTCACCTGATCATCTGTTCAAGCTCGTCGCGTGATCGATTCGAACGTGTGGGAGAGAAACGAGCTTATTCACCGCTGAGACACGTGATTGCATTGTCGAGCGGGGTGAACGCACCTCTATAAGTGTCTATTGACTTTTTTCGAGACGCGGTGATTAGTGGATTTCAATCAAAGCGGGGCTGAACCGCTTTGAACAGGGCTGATTATTTTGTTTTTTTTTTTATTAGCAAATGATAGGTTTGCTTCGAGAGGCTTGTCATAGGTGTAACATTTTGAAACGTCAATTTTGATTTAGTTCGTTCGATTTGATTTGAAGGTGTAGTGTCGGTTTGAGTTAATGATAGAGTCACTGATAGATTGTTATAATTTGGGATTAACTTAGGTTTGTTTTAATTTCTCAATTGAGCGTGTTGAATAGATTTTTAAATAGGCTTGACATTGAAAAACTTTGTTTTTATAAGAATAGTGCTTTTTTCTATCGCAATCGCTAATAGGACTTGAATACAAAAAGGAATTCTGCATTGTATTTGGAAACCTAACCCAAAGTATCAGATATTTTCAATCCACATATTCATCTTGACGTCTTATTTTAATAAGGCAATTCTACAGCCTCTTAACGACAAGCTATTTATACTCCACAGAAAACATTAGCACCTATTAACAAACCCATATGCTCACCCTCGACCACATAATAATAGTCCCAGGTATCTTCCTCCGCGTAAATTCGCGATTTAACGCCGGCCCCGAGACCTTGATTAGAATATTTCCGTCCCGCGAGGTCCGGGCGTAAGTATTCCTTTAATCGCGATTAACAGAAGGTAAATAACGCGCGAAAACACTTTCGATAACGCGAGTGCGTTTTCTTATATTATTCGACCGGTAATTCAACTGCTCTTCGTTACGACTGAACCTCCTATACACACTACGCACACCACCGCTGTATATCTGTATACACACATACCCGAAGAATCCCGTTTTTCTCGCTCTTCTCGTTACCGGCACGGAAGAAAAATTAAAATCCGGTTCGAGCGTCATTGCGCTCGCCGCGAGAGTATAAAGCGTGTGACGAATACTTTCGAGCGAAACCAGAAGAAAAAAAAAACGAAGGAAAGAAGCCGCTGCGGTTTAGAGCCGACGACTAATTTCGCGCGCGTTTCCGTAGCTGTAATCGATGACAATACCGCTAGACACACTTTGGGTATACCGTTTCCGAAGCGCGTAGGAGTCGCCTGCGCGTCTCCCTCCCGAGAAAGTAAAATCCAAATGTCCGAAGGTCGCGAAGAAGAGAAGTCCCGCGTAACACACATTTATCGAGAGACGATTCGTAATGCTTTCCGTATCGATTTTTGACCCCGCGCTCGCGCGGCGCATTAACAACGACGACCGCGATCCGGTCGCTCGCGTCACTCGCGTAACAGCGCGTATAATACATTGTATATTACCATTGTATATCCTTACGTTATCCTCCTCTGCTGCGGTGTGCGGAGAGAGAGTCGAAACGTAGAAATACACGGGAGAGAGAGAGACACGCGTGATGCATGATGTGGTAGCAGTCGTCGCGATTAGTTACGTTATATACATGTATATACGGGTGTAGTAAAATGCTTCTGGAGAGTCGGCTAACTCGCAGCCCAGGATGAATGGAGCGAGTGCGGACTCGGTTGGGTGTGGGTCCCGAGAGCGTTTCGTCTTGCGCAACGCCGCAGATAATGCAGGAATCTTAATGCATATTAGTGTGGGACCGTTACAGATGACTAATAATCTTTGCTCTCCCGGTGATCTGCTTACAATATATTATACCGTGTACACACGTATACACGTATATATAAGCGCATATAGCTCATTGTTTGATAGCGAGATGCTAATGCCCCGCGAAAACGCAATCAATCTCCCTCCCCCTCCCCCCGACACCTCCTCCCCCGCCCTTACGTTACACACATAATCCGACATGAGAATGGGCTAAATTCGCGAGATAAGAGGGCGCAAACACAGTCTGGAAAGTCAAAATAAACTGCGCGGCAGTCGCGATCAATCACGCTTTTCCTCATTTTTCCAATGACCGCGATGCTAAGAGCGCTGCGCAGTGCATACATACATGCGAATATATGGGAGCTTACGCAACGCGAGTTGCATCGCACTACAGATACACGGCAGCGGAAGTCGGCAATCGGTCTCTAACCCCGTCTACTCCGTGTAGTACATACACGTTATATCTCGTCGCGGAGGATCTAGAGGAGCGACGCGCACTACTATACTATATATACGCAATTGTTCCGGTGTCTCTCTTCTCCGGTGGGATTTGCGCGATGACGATCGCGTATATAATACGGATGACGCTTCGCGTGCCGGTTATCACTCGAGCCCCATCAAGCGGCGGTCGTCGCGTATGTGTATACGTAATAAAACAAGAGGAGAGAAGAGAGAGGGCACACGGTGATTAATTGCTCGCAAATGGGGGATCAGTTTATGTACGGCCAGGAGAATATAATTACGCGACGGAGGAGCCGAGGATGTTTATCCCGACGGATTGCGCTGATTTTTCACTGCTGCGTGGGACGTATGTGGTATAAGAGAGTCGCTTTCGAAATGCATATAGTTGCGCAAGTGTAAAGCTTCGATTTTCTGATGTACATAGCTGTTGTACGGGGACATTGGGGGAATTGCTGTGTATACCGGGTATCGATGAAGAGGAGAATGATCCCTTTATCTTCAGATGAATGGGAGGGTACGGAGTGACTAATGTTCGGGTTTTAAATGAGTGCGGTGGAGTACTAAGTTCCGAAGTACTTTAATTATTCAAGTGCTAGTAGCATAATTACTTGGAAATTTTAGTACTGTTCAATAGTATGAATACTTCAGTATACTTCGTAAATAGAAAGTACTTAAATATTAAAAAAGCTGAAGTTCTTTTTATAAGTGGAAGTATACTAGGAAAATTTGCAGGGGGTTCGAAAGTCATTGTGATCGTCTATAAAAATTCGGTATAACAATAATTAAAACTACGTGTATATTTAATGAAAATTTGACCATTAATGAGAAATTCTAGAACGAAAAAAGTACAATTAAAAAATACAAAAAAATGAGCATACCAAAATACTCAAGTACGTACAAACTACCCGCTCGAGTCCTTAAAAAGTGCTAGAATTTTTAAAAAAATGCAGTAGAAAAAAAGGTTCATAAAAACTAGAAAATTTTCTAAACCGACACACAGACCCACACACACACACACATACAGAGCAAGAGGCTTTACTCCCCGCTCAGCGCACGAGGCTCCCGCCGAATAAGTATCCCGGCGAAATTCACAAAGCCTCGTTAGCAGATTTGTAGCGCGCGATAATCTTCCCTCGCACCGTCTACTCAACGCTCGCTATATACTGCACGCATACACGGACACCTTCCTTCTCAATTTCACCCGCGACGAAAAGAGATCCGCCGCCAGAGCCGCAAGGCATCTCTCTCCCCCCCCTCCCACCCTCTCTCTCTCTCTCTCTCTCCGCGCGCGGCTTTATTTAAATAAACCGCATTAATATTTAATACCGCGAGAGTGTTTAAGTGGGAGGTACGGGCGCGCTCTCTTTGGAGCCCCGCGAGCCCTATGTAATTACCGGCGACCCACACTTGCTGCTCTCTCTCTCTTTCGCTCTCTCTCTTCCTCTCTCTCCCTCTCTGTGGAAAGAAAGAGAGAGAGAGAGAGAGAAGGAGACGAGATGGGCTTAAACGAGACTCGACACGAGATTTTTGCGCCGAGTTGCTCGGAATCCCGAAATTCCTGGCTGAGATGTGAATATATATTTTTCAGGGGATGCATATATAGCTATATGTGTACGGACGCACTGAGAGGAAGATTTATTTATACACATCGAAGCTGTCGCTCGTTCCTACGGAGAATCATTCGAATTATTTTAATCGCAATCGCGAGTGCCTACACCAATCCAACGAAAATTCAATAAATTAGTGAATTCCGAGATTACACGTCTCCTTACAGACCTTCAAAATTCCCCCCCAAAAAAGTGTCTATAACAAACCATCAACGTGGCACCCTCGCAAACGATCTCTCTCTCCCTCCTCGCTACACAACGAGCCGCAATTCCAGCCGCATCAGAGACACAGACGAATTACTCGGCCGCGCGCGCAATTTTTCACACAGGCGCTCTCTCACGCGCGCGATTTATCATGCGCTCATATATTATACGGCCCGAAAAAAAAGCGAGAGACGAGGCTTGATTTCTCGCGCGCGCAGCCTCCTCTCGATTTTTCAGCATTAAATACGAATTCGAGCACAAGGAGCCGGGCTGCTGCGCTGCGCGCGCACGTGATGCTCGCGTTCGCTCGCGCATTATCGGCCGCCCCGAGAGAGCGAGGTCCCAAGTGCAATTCTCCCCCACCCCCACCATCGCCCCCCCCTTTCGTTTTTTCTCTCTCCTTCGCGCACAAATGAAGCACACCTGTCGAAGCATCATTAGCATATATCGCGCGGTGGCGGCGGCGGCGGCGTGGCTCTCGACAGCTCCATACCCGAATATAATCGCGAGCCTCGTCCTTCTGCCGCATCACGCGAGGGGCCCCGGCGCGCAGAAATTGCAGCCGCGGCTATACTTTGTAGCCCCGAAATTGTGCTCGAAAGCGAGAAATTGAGCGCGGGAATATCCCGGGCTGCGGGATTCGCCACGCGAGTCGCCGATCGCCGCAGTATATAGCTTCTATACACTGCACCTTTGTATACTAGCTGTATGTATCGACTATACTCTCTCGCGCACGGATCCCATGGTACTCTATATATACAGAACACGTGTGTGTATCGTAGTCGATATATCTATACATATATATACAGCACGCGTGTATTGCAGCGATATCCATAGCGAGAACGCGGGGGGAAGGCGAAAAAACGGGGGGGGGGGAGGGAGGGTGGGAGGAGAGAGAGAGACATACGCAGAAACTTGCTGCTGGTGCTGGTGCTGCTGCTGCTGCTGCTGCCGCAGCGCCGTATAATTTAGCCCGGGGGCCCGCGCGCGGCTCTCCGCGAAGTAAGGCCCCATCATGTATCATTTGCGCAAATTATAAATTCATTATTTCACAATTATCATAATGCATTTGCGAAAATGTCGATGAACCCGGGCCGACTCGCTGCCGCAGCGGCTCTGCCGCTCTCAAAGTGTATATGCTCTCCCGTATACGCGCGCGCGTGTGTCTGTGTACATTTTATATGTACCTATATATGCGATAGCCGATATACACACGAGTGAAGCGTGTGTGTGTGTGTGTCTGCATGAGCTTCCCTCGTTTCTCTCCGCAACTGAAATTCCACGATTCTGGCCCGACCGGTTGAACTGTGCGCGCGTGAACGCAAATGCCGAGGCTTAGGATATATATATATCTGTGCTGCGGCGGCGGCGGCGGCGGCGGTGCAGCGCACGAGAGTGAAAGAGATCGCATTATGTGCCGCAATCGGAGAAACTCCCAGAGACAGAGAGAAACTGTATAATTTTCGTGCATCACGAAAGTGCGGGGAATTTTCGGCTCACTCGCGGCGGCGGCGGCGGCGGCGTTGGCTGATGCGCGCAGCGTGCGATTCTCTATACCTGTATGGCATACCTTATATAAACCTGGATTTGCGAGCGAATCGCATTTGGCGAGCGAATGAAGATGTGCGGGGATTGCGGGTCTTGGGAGAAAAAGGGAGGGTTGCACTCGGGTATTTAAGTACCTAAGTACGCGTACGCCTGATTATACCCGGGTGTATATATGATACGGTTTATTCAACTTGAGTACCAGCAAATTAGTAATTGCAAAGGGGGATATACGGCAAGGCCTCTGGATCATTGGACTGTGAGAAATGATTCTTTAGCGGTGGTTGGGTATCGTTAAAAAGTACGCGAGCACTTAAGGACCTTAAAAAAAACAAGTGCGCGTATGTATATATACTTTGATAATAATTAAGTACCTTTAATAAGGACGCGATGACGCGTTGCTATTTAAGTATCCTTAATTACAAGCGTATATAATACACAAGCTCGTATTTTTCTTTTCGCGGTGCACTCAATACACAAATACACACTTAAAATCTTTTACTCTACTATATAACACTGACGTAACATAACGCTCACTTTGACCCCGCGAACACTCGCAATTTTTCATCTCGGGACGACGTCTCCGGCGCTAATTGCATTGCCAATAAAAAAAATTTTCATTTCTCTAATTATGAATCATCGCGCATCCTTGAACGGCTCCCCCCACCCCCGCCCTCCTCTCCCAGTCTCTCTCTCTTTCGCGAAAATCGTCTCGTCGTCGCCACCGCGACCCGGATGTGCGAAGGCTGCAACAGCGGCAGCGACAGCAGCAGCAGCAGCAGAAGTGTGAAACCGGCGTCAAAGCTAAGCTCGCTCGGGCTGACATAATTCGAAGCGACGAGTCATTTGCGAATTTAACGTGGGCGCCAAGCGCGACATGCTAATGCCGCGCGCGACACTCGCGCGCACGCGGTGATTTTTTTTCGCGCGACGAGCTCTCGTTTTATATGTATGTACGAGTATATATCTGGGCTTGTATCATGCGTGTGTGCGTTTGTGTCGGTGTGAGCGTGTATAATACACATGCGGACGCGGAAAAACGAAGGAACTGTATCCATTGCGCAAAACCTGTCGACCGAAGTTTACTGCCGCTCTCGTATACGCGGCGATACTATATACGTATAATATACATAGTCGGAGATCCGTAGTATATATCGTTGAGTCGAGTGGAACTACGGAGAGGAGTGGGTGATTATTTCTTACTTTTGGCTGATTTTCTAATTTTGGACGTGTAATCACGATCTAATATATAGGCTGAGGTTAGGCCCTTGCGGCTATTTATGGAAAATTGATGACCGAAGTGTTTCTTTATACATAGTCCGCTATAGAGAGATGGAGAGAGTGGCGCAACGGTATATTACACCGAATTTCGCGAAAAACGTGTATAACATACGTGTTTGTCCTCTTAAAGTATGTGCGATAAGGCTCTCTCCGTAAATACACGCTGTAACGCTTGTCTCCTGGATATACAGTGTGCAGTGTGTGTACGAATTTATGAATCTATCGTGAGAAACGCCGCTTGTCTCTCTCTCTCGACAGTATTGCTTCTATATCTAAACACGACTTTTCCACTGGCTACACACACACGTGTGCAGCAGTGCTGTGTACCGACTCGATTTATCGCCGATAAATAAATTAAAATTTTTCCCGGCGATCATAAAGTCATTTGGCTTGTCGAACGCTGAATTTAAGCCGGTATAGAGAGTCGCGGGACAGTAGTGTATTATACGTATACGTACACCAGAGCCAAACGCCGCGGTGACACGAGAGAGGGAGAGAGACGCCTTTATCTCCGCGGCGAACGATTTTACGAGCGTCTCTCTCCCACTTGCACTTTATGCGTATGCGTATAATACTTACACATACATAGACTTACGCGTACAGACGTACGCGTATAATAAATTAGCGCCTCCGCTAACGAATTTCGGTCTCGTTTTACGAGGCGAATAAACGCGAGTAATTAATTCCCGCTATAGTGTAGCTGTCTCTCTCTCTCCCTCTTTTTCTACTTGAGCAGAATAAGCGTCGCGTGGACCGGCGATATTACGCCTCGGTAAACACGATTTTTTCGCCTATGCGTATTATACACGTATATTACGCGTTACCTGCACAGAGAGACACGCGCGCGCGCGAGTCTATGTGTATACGTACGCCGGAATACATCGACGTAATTTCTGAGTATTTGTTAAATTGACGCTTCGAGGCGATAGTTAGTTTGGGAAAGTTTGTTTTTCCCGAGACAGAGCTGGCATTACGATGATTGCACGCTACGCGACTCTGCAAATTGAATTTTCCAGCCTCGCCTACATCGAAACGCTGAGCCCCGCGAGTAGTCGGACTTTTTTTTCTTTTTTTTGCTGGGGGGAGAAAAATAGTGTCTTTCGAACAAGAGGGAGAGTGAGAGAGAGACTCGACGGATTTCCGTAAGCCTTTTCGTAACTTCGTAACCCGCCGCGAGTTCTATACGCGTATCGAGTGTCATTTTAAGTATACAGAGCCGAGAGTCCTTGTTATAAGCTGATTTGGCCGCTTTCGTGTGTGGGATTAACGTATACATCGTATCGAATGTCGTTGAAAAACGCTCAAAATCGACGTTTTTCTCCCTTTCTCGTTAGTATACAGCTTTTGCGATGTAAATTTATCGATGTGTCCATACAAAGCCCCCAACACCAGTGACCTATATTTCGGCTTCTCGATACAACCGTAATAAACGCACGAAAAGTCTCTTTCTCTCCGTCTCTCGCGACAGCCTCACCTTTTCGCCAAACATTCGGTCGGCGCAACATCTCCTTTTGTTTGTTGACCGGAAATATTGACCGAGAGAGAGACGCTGCGCGCGTCAAGTATAAGATCATCGGTTTCTCTCTCTTTCTCTCTCTCTCTCTCTTTTGCAAGTCGAAAAGCAGGTGAGAGAATTCGTGGCTCGTGATGTCACACGCCAACTCGAGGTTTCATTCATAAAAGAAGACGCGCCGCTCGCCAAGACAGAAAGAGAGAGAGAGAAGAAACCAGAAGATACGGCAACAGGTCGTTGACTGTGTACTTGCGAATGTACACGCATATCTGTATACACGCAGGTATCGCAGGCTCTGCATCGAACTTTTAAAATCGCTGATATAGACAGGACGTCCCACAAAGAATTTATCGCGTGTCCCGAAATTCCTCGAATATTACGTGTCCTCCGCACGTCGAAGCGTAGCATATATAATCCGGCTAAATTTGAACGAGGAGATCCCGCGTTCTACATCGCATTCCTCCGCCTATTTCCGCGCATATATGCAGATCGCTCGCCGCGCGCGAGATTTACGAGCGTCGGATTAAAGTTGCGCGCAGTGCGCCGTAAAACCGTAATTCGCCTTATTAGTACATCGTCCCATTTCGCGGCGCGGCTCTCGATCTCGCTCCTCTCGCGGCCTATTAAGCCTCGTTAAAAACAAACAATGTCGCGTTCTCCGCGCGCGCGCGCGTGTGTTGGTCGCAGTCGTAAACCGAACTCGAAAGCTCGTCGGTATTGGGAGGTACGGAGAGATAGCGATCGCTCGTTCATCACTTTCGGTCGGCTCTGATATTTCGGATGTGTGCGAGAGAGAGAGAAGGAGAGCTTCGTTAATTCGAGATTCGAATTCGTTTGATGTGAATCCGCTGTTGATGAAGACGAGGAGTGTGTGACTCACCGGCGGTGCGGCGAAACGTGTCTATTAAGGTGGGCTACTTGTTGGATTAGCATTTTTCTCTCTCTCTCGGTTGCGTATATAGCGTGACGAGCTGCGATGCCTACAACAGGTGGTGATCGCGAGAGATCGTTGTCCCATATAGTGACGAAAGTCGCCTGTGACTAATGTTCAGGCTAATTTCCAATCGGTGGTAACTTCGATTTTCGCGTCGTTGAGAGCTTTGGGATGTGGTACTCGGTAAATCGCACTTTGAATGTACTCGAGGGATTTTTGCGTATACTTGTGACTAAATTACGAATACCATGGTACTCGTGCTTATGATTCAAAGCAATTAAATACCTAATTACTTACCTAATCACTTAAGTACCTAAGTTTTACGTTATTAAAAAACTTCAGTATTGCGTAAAGTACTGAGGAACTTTAAGTATAGCTGTATTATTGAATAGAAGATTGAGTGCCTTTCAAGTAGAATTAAATACATTTCAAATACTTAAACTTATCGCTAAGTTGTATTTAAGTGTCCAAGCATTAACTTTTCAACAACTGTCGCCGCACCTAATCCCAAAGATAATTGCAACACGCTTCAAGTTCGGTATACACGGAACCGAAGAAGAAGGCAATTAAACGTATAATTTACGAAGCTCGCGCGAATTTTTCAATTCATCGAACATAGAACACAACGATCGTATAGGCAAGTTCTCCAACGTGTTCGCGCGGTAGTATCATTGCCGCATAAACATATCGTTCGCTAACAATCCGAGAAACTCGCGTCTCGACGACTTTCACGCAGTACGTATGCGTGAGTACAATTTTTTCCACCAGTCCATAACTCCACCCCATAACTTTCTCTAATGCAACGATCCATTGCGTAAGGCGGCTCCGCAGCACTTCGCGTATATAATACGATATATACAAAGCTCTCTCTCCTGCAAACCCATTTCCACAGTGCGGTCAAATCGACGATACTCCCCCTCCGAAGCCTCGTGCACGCGATATATCCATATGTACCTCAGCGATCGGTCCTAACGTATACCCGCCGTGACGTATATATATCCAGTGCCGCGAGGAGCACAAGCTCCGGAAGAGAAAGCGCGATCCGATGACGTCGATGACATCATCGAGATTCGCCGCGTCGAATATAGGTGTGCAGTACGCGTACAGCTAGTTGAGTCCAGGGTCAGGGTCCTCTTGCCGATCGCAAAAAACCGCGAGTACGCATAGCGACCGCCGCCGCCTCGAGTGAAAGTGGGCCGATATATCTCGTTTTCCGAGGCGCGAATCGCTTTGTACGTCAACGCGCGCGCTGCACTGCTGCGAAAATTTGTGATACGCGCGTACATTGCCCGCCTACGATTAGAACAATGCCCCGCGTTTCGATTCATCATTCCGGCGAGCGCACATTTGTCGGGCTCCATTAAAGTGACCGTCGCGCCGCCACCGGTGTTTCATGAATCACTTTACGGCGGCAGTATAACCGTCGCGATTTATCGTCGGAAAATGATCGAGTGCCTGGGAAATTCGAGGGAATTTATTGGACTATCAAAGAGAGCTTTAACGATCGCCGCGCGCGAGCGCGAGCGAGAGCAGCGTTTTTGATATCCGACCCACTTTAACACAGAAATATCGAGACTATATTATACACTCCGAATGGGGGTGGGGGGGAATATCGTGTTTTCATGTTCCTTTCTTCGAGGCGCAGTCGTCGTCGGTATACATACGAACACTTACATACGCACACGCGCACACGGAGATCGGCAGTCGACATATAACGCGGAAGTGTCTCGGAAACCGATATCCGCGAGCTGCGCCGTAAAAATACCTGCGCTGCGCAGTCTCCGCATCAGCGCGGCGATGGAACGCCCCAGAATCGTTAAACAGGTTTTCGCGCGCGCAGCATACGGTACCGATCATCGATACCTCATTGTTCCTTCGCGCGGGACTTTTCGGTGTCCTGTTATCTATCGGGACACCTTCGCACTTCGATTGTCTTCGAGTACGACGCGGTCGCAGTGCGCAGCTTCGGCTCGAACGAGCCGACCTCAGAGCCGAGAAACCGCGATTTTCTCGCGCGGCGCATAAGGAACTAATTCACGTGTTCGTTATTGCTTTACGCAGGGGCCGCGAGTGTCGACGACGACGTATTAAAATACAACGAAAAAGGCAAGAGCGGGTGTCTCTCGTCGGCAATTTCAAGAGAGAGAGAATAAAGTTAATGGAAAATTATAAAAGCCCGAATTTAACGCCGGCAATTTTAATGGCCACGAGATAAACACGCGCGCGCGCACTGATTCACCGAGCGGATTCCCGCAAGGAGCCTTAGATTACGAGCTGCGGTAGCATCTCCGAAGGTCGGCGATATTCCATTGTCCTCTCATCGGATGCGATATTGCTGAAAATCAATTTCGAAGTTTCTGAGTATACAATGAAGTAACATACGTGTATTTGTACGTCGTATGCGCGAAGTCTCTTGCGGAATAGAGTCGAATTTTTATCTCCGACGACTCGATGAAGTTTCTCAAACGTTTCCATTGCTATGTGTATAAAGCAACAATTAGCCAACACATCGCGTCGCTCGTAATTCCTAACTGCGAATAAACGCGCTGTATCTCGCGATACACGACTCTCCGAAAGCCTATTGGACCGAGAAACACGGATTGCGTTTCCGAGAAAAGAGGAAACCGCAGCGGAGAAATCGCGCTGTTATACACACGCTGCAGACGGACAGGCCGCGGGTCTCGAAAACTACCGATATCTCGCCGATAAATCGGCGCAGGCTTGATTGGACAGCCCCGCAATGCGGGATAGAGACTGTACGGCGCGCATAATACTCCTTCGCAACGGCGAGATTCGCCGGTTTTAAAACGCGCGAATGACTCGGCGGCGGCGGCGTCTGCTGAGGCGGCGAACAATGGGGCATCGCGGAGAGCGTGTCTCTCGCGTACATGAATACGCATAGTATGGAGGCATACGCGCGAGAGAGAGAAAGACGCCACGAGGGCGAGAGATGAATGCTGACGTCACGGATGGCGTCGAGCCTTAGATGGGTTCCGGAGGCGAGAGTTCAACCCGCCGGTTTATAATGCGATACATACGTGCGTGTATATACGTATACGTGCCAAGTGTATATAGAATATATACGTGTGTACGTGCGCGTATATGCACCACGTGCCGCGCGCTTTCATTCATAAGCGCCAGGCGCGCGGACTCTCATTCATTGCGGCGGGAGAGGTATATTCATTGATTGAATTCTAGACAATTAAAATAGCTGAATGGAATTATCGATTGCGTCTCCGTCGCGCGGGACTACGCGGGGAAAGAGCGATTTAACGAACGGGTATATGTCAGGCGCGTATGCGGAAAGGACGAGAGTCGCCCAGTATGGCTGTGTGCGATAAATATATAAGCGTGATAATTGACGCGAAGAAGCGAAGGATGTTGAAAAATTCGCCGGGGATGATGGATGGTAAGGAACTGCTTGGATCTCGATGAATCGAGCGATTAATCAAGCAATTATAATATCGAGGCATTTTTGAGAGAAAAGTTGAATCGAAGCTACGGCTCGAACTCTGAACATTTCGATTTCAAACTCTGCGCAAGGACAGACGTTTCGGAACAGTTGAAAAATTCATGAAATTCAACTGAAAATGTCGTATGTACCCCTCCTCTCAGCTTATGTACCGGCGTCGTTACTAAAACAGAAAGCCGCGTGTACTGCGAAGAATTGCGACTCCCGTCTCTCTCCCTCTGCTTTGGGCGAGTTCCTCGCGAGGAGTCGCGACACTAGCGCGCGCGCGCGTCCATTCCTTCGAATTTTTTCCTCCCGCGGAGCGCGCGAACAAGAAGCCGCTACGCAGTGCGTTCCCCTCATTAGGGAGCCTGAAAAGCTGGAAGGTAATTGATACTTTCATAACCCGTGGCGGCGGCTGCGGCATTCCCACCTGCAGCGGCGCTTTTTGCGCGCGGCCTCGTTAGAGGTGACAATAAGTAGTTAGCCGTTTCCAGGTATAGGCGAGCCCCGTTTAAATCGCGCATCCGAGCCGCCGCCGCCGCCGACGTCGTCGCCTCTCAGTCGTGCCGTAGAGCAGGAGACAGACGGAGCAGACGCGCAGCATTTTCATTTGCGCGCTCGCCGCGCGAGAGGGAGAGAGAGAGAGAGACGGAGAGATTTCCTTTCGGGAGTGACGCACTTGTCGGCGGAAAAATCCGGAGCTTTAATGAACTCTCGCGGACGGATGATGTACATATATGTATATACGTGATGTGTATAAAAGTGACGCGTGACGCATTGGGAATATACATAAAGGCTCTTATATATACATATATTTATGCATGTGTAACGCGGGCATCACGGCATCGGCGTAATCACAGAAACACATGTATAAGTACACGCGCATATACGGACGTATAAACACACGCATGAATGAGTTATTAAGATTATTGTAATGAGCTCCCGCCGCGGGGCTCGGGGCTCGCATCCTTATAGGCCAAATAATTATCCGAATCATTACACGCGATGGGCGCGCTCTCTCCTCGGCGACTCTCGTTACACGCCATCCCCCCGCCGCTGTACATTGTGTATACTTGTGTTACATATACACGTGTAGCTCGTCGTTCCTCGGAGCTACATAGATTTCGTCGCGATTGTAGTCCGCGCACGCGGGAACACGAGGAGCCAAAGGAAAGAGAGAGAGAGAGAGAGAGAGAGAAAGAGAGAGAGAGAGAGAGAGAGAAAGAGAGAGAGAGAGAGAGAGAGAAGAGAGAGAGAGAGAGAGAGAGAGAGAGAGAGAGAGAGAGAGAGAGAGAGAGAGAGATAAAAAAGCGGCAAAAATGAGATCTCATTATCGGGACAGTTGGCGCGTATGCAGTGCTGTATAGCGGCGGTGCGCTGCAGTTTTACAAATTAGCCGGAGTGGCGTGCGCGCCGCGCAGCACGTGTGTGTCTCCGTGTGTGCGCGCAGTGCGCTAATAATCACCGCCGATGATTGCGGAGGCCAGACTGTGTGACGCGCGAGATAATATCCAGCTCGTAATTGGTCCAGATCCTGTCAACCTGTCCGCGAGTGAGGAGTTTGCGGCGACGGCTGTGTGCGTCTGTGTGTGTGTGTGTGCGTGTGTGTGTGTATACACGTATATGTCCCTGCGTGTGGACGTTTAACGGGTGAGGAAGCATATGTATTCTATTGTGCGCGCACTTTTCAGATTCGACCGAGGATATTTCTGCAGAAATTTACCCTATACGTTTTTGTGGGAATTTTCGAGTTGCGGAGTATACGAGGCAGCTCTGGAGAGGATGAGTGAGACGTTAAGGTCGTAGCTGCGATACGTATATTACGAATAATTGTGTATATGCAGGGGAGAAGGAGAAAGCTGCAAATTGCGTAGCTTGGGGACTTTGGAGTCGGAGGTATAAGTAGTCGCAGCTGAAAACATTTTTTTCGAGGATCCAATGCGTAACATAACAAGTCCGCCAACGAAATTAGGCTGGATTTCGTAATTCGACGAGGCAGAATCGAGATGTGCGCAAACGATATACCGCGAGGACTGCACGAAGCTCTCGATGTTCATTATACAGAAAGAGGAATGAAAAGAAAAATTGCGATTCGCGATTGCGTGCTGGAATACAACAATGTATATGGGATGAAACGCGTTTCCGATGCAACGTGCCAGTTTCGCAAGATCTATACCTGATAAAGCTGTACAGCCGTGATTATGCATCGTATACACGCAGTAGAGGGAACATTTGAATTTCAAATGTATGAAGTATAAGCCCTCCCTTTTACATGATTTCTCTCCTCTCGGTGTGAAGGTATACACCAACAGAGCTGCCAATAAGAAGCCGGTGTGTATAATACACAGAGCCTCGGCTGAAAAAGATTTTACAGCTGAAAAAGGGACACTGCGTATACCGGTCAACCCCAAAAGCCCCGCAAAAAAACCATCCGAGACTCTCGCTCTGCACTCTCTCGGTATCCAGAGTGAGAGAGAGAGACCGGCTCGAAAACTGTCCGACTTCTTGTGGCAAATCGGAAGGCCTCCATTACGACAATCCCTCATTTTCTCGCGGCAACGTCGGCGACGCCGATCTCTCCACTCCATACCTCGGCGCGAATTCTCTGCAGCAGCAGCAGCCAGCAGCAGCAGCAAAGAGAAAGACACGCGGCGATCGCGCGCTCTCATTACAGACTATCGCGCCAGAAAACAGGGTGGCTGCGGAGAACGATCTTGGGAGAGCGAGCGAGAGAGAGATACTTCAAAGCGGACGTGCGCCGCAAGAAATTCTTCCTGGAAGTGGCTAAACAGAGCCGGAGACTAGATACTCTCTCACTGCTCGCGCGCGCGCGGTAGCGTCGCTCGCTCGCTTCTGGATCCTTTTCTTTGTGACGACGAGCGAGCGAGTGAGAGAGAGAGACGCGGCTCTCTCGCTGCAAGCGCGATTCCTCCTGGCAATTCGCTTCGTATATAGATATAGACGCGTGTATGCGAGTGTGCGTGTGCTATAGTGGTGAGAGAGAGAGAGAGAGAGAGAGAGAGGTTCCCTCGTTCCCACGAGAGAGAGACAGAGAGAAATAGGAGGATACGAAAAAAAGAGCTGCAGTTCGCGAAGGTGACCTGGTCGCGCGCTCTGGGTGAGCAAAAAGGACGGGGGATTGCAGGAGGTTTACGACAGGTTTGGGGAATCGATAAGCAAATTTGACGCTGGATGGAGGTAGTACTGAGCTGACGGACGAGTACTCAAGCATTTGCTCGAAAAATACTTTTGAAGTACAAATATACTCGAGACCTGCAGGACAAGCGCTTGAAATGAATAGAATACTTGAAGAGGTTCATCGGTGCCAAGTACTGGTACTTAAAACAAATACTGTACTTAAAGTATACGAACAAAAGTTGGTAAGTACAAGTACTTGAAGTGAAAGTGTGCTTGAAAAGGGTGTAATGGGTTCAGTACTTGAAGTACAAGTACTTGGTAAATACTGTGGTTTACATGCAGTACAATATTCAAAGTCCCGACACTTAAACGAAACAGCTATACCGCATGCATTTTGCAAAAATTAAAGAAAAAAGAAAATAATAATTCTCAAGAATCGCGTCCGAAGTGCACACGTACACCTGAAATATATCTCTCTCTCTCAACTACTCGCACAGCCCAATCGAACGAGATGTATCCCGACACGCGTTCTAATGCGACGGCGATAACGATCTCCAAGTTCACACGTCCGTCTAATTATTCACGAGACCGGCAGAAAGAGAGCTGTCGAAAATTTTCTCACCAGCGGAGAAAGGGAAAAAGAAGAGTCCCGCGCGTATCCGAGAAAAGACACTGCGCGAAGAATGCTCGCAAGAAGGACGACGAGAAAAAAAAAACGGAGCGACGCGATGAAGCCTCGTCTTTTTCTCCTTACTGTCTCCTCTTCCTGCTTTTTGTTTTCGCCTCTCCTTTCCCTCAGCATCTCTCTCTCTCTCTCTCTCTCTTCTCCCTCTGGCGGTGGAGCAGCAGCAGCAGCAGCCCCAGAAACGAGAACTTTCCTCAAAAATATATTAATAAGTTATAGCGGGCCGATAGTTTTTTCTGGGAAGGAGTGCAAAGAGAGCCGAGCCGCTGCCGCAACAATAGCTCCTCGCGCCGCGGGAGGCCGCGCCGGGGCCTCTGGGCCCCCACGACACACACACACTCCGAGAGAGAGAGAGAGAGAAAGAGAGAGAGATTTGCTCCTGGGATAGAGCGAGTTTGACAACGCCAGATCGCGCGCGCACACGTTGCCGCGCGCGATCAGATAAGCGCCTCTCTCGCAAGTCTATGTAGATATATATGTGTGTTTGTATATACCTATAAAGGAGACGCGCGTCGTCCCCCGACGGATCCAACCCCCCCAACAGGGCATATACAGCCACGCATTTCCTTCGCTGGCTGCTGCTGCTGCTGCTGCCTCCGTCTTTTTTTCTCTCCTTTGCGGTCGAGCTCTTTCTTTTTCGGACACACGGGAGAGTATGTGCACGCGGGGGTATATATGGACACACGTCGGGGTCGCAGAGCCTACTCTCTCTCTCTCTCTCGACTGCGCGCTGCAGTTGCGAGAGAGATCCGACTCTGGTATGTGTATATGTAAATTGCTGCGCGGAGGCTGATGCTGGGGGCTCCACCACTGAGAGAGAGAGAGACAGAGAAAGGAGAAGGAATTTCGAGAAGACGGTTTCGTAGCTTTGATGTTTTTATGTGGAATGAGAGAGAGAGAGAGAGGACTACTTGAGACTCTCTTTCGTGCCGCAAATGTTGGAAGCACACGCCTCTCGTATATACAGCCGGAGAAAATCGGTATATCGGTGTATATGTGTATCCTCGGAAATTTACGTAATAGCAATAATATTGATGCGCAGCGAATGAAAGACACGGATTATATACCGATACCCGGCGAACGGATGCACTTGGAAGCACGTGGCGCATGATTTATTTCGCTCTTGGCAGCCTCCTTCCCCCCCCCCCCCCTCCCCGAAAAAAAGGAAGAATATACAGTCGAGAGCAAAAAAAGAAAAGGAACGATGCACACCACGCGGCGAGCAAACAGCGAATATACCGGTCGCTTCCGAGCGGAGGGTTGCAACGATCGACCTTCGCACAATACGCGCGGAAGGGGGAGGGGGGGGGGCCCGGCAATAATCCTGCGGGTCCGCTTTCTCGCCGGAGATCGGCAAGCGCCGCCGCTTCTCTCTTCCCTTTTTTACGCGCGAGCGGGGCATAATTTACGAAATTATTGTCTTTCGGGACTTCCCCCCTACGGCGCTTGTAGTTATATCGGGAGAGCTTCTTCTTCTCTCCTCGGCTGCGCGACCGGGTTGTTATCGGCTCGGCAGATTGATATTCTCGAGGCGCGCGCGCGTTTGGCCCCTCGTCCGCGCGGTAATGATCGGTACGCGAGATTAAAGATCGGCAAGGAAAATTTCGATTCGACTCTCTCCGTTTGTCCCGCGCTCTCGCGAACTCGGCCGGCCGGCCGCGAGACGCTATCGATCGCGATCGTATAGCGCGACGCGACGCATTTCTATGTGCAAACAGTAGATCGAGTCGAGTCGCGCAAAAATCGGATAGCTTTATCGGACACGGCAGCTCTTCCGAATAATTGCAGTTGTGCGACCCGAGCTTATCGCGTTTACGTAATTTCCCCCCTCCCCCCTCTGGCGCTAACGCGAGCGCGTCACTTGCACTCGCTATATATATGCGGCGAGAGATACCGATAGCGGCGACACGTCTGCTTCGATAACGGGAGATTCCTCCCCGCGCAAATATGTGCGTCCGTGACTAATGCGCTTCGCGAAATCGTTATACGCGTTACGATCCGATTTTTCGAGCGATAAACGTCAATTATAGCTATATCGGCGATACGAGCCTTAATTTCCTCTCGGATATCGTCGTGGTCGCATCACTGCCGATTCCGGACTATTACGCGATACGCGAGAGACGCGATATTATACACACAGACCGAAGGCGATATTACACATCCATACTCGAGGCGACGATCCGCTGCTGCCGCTGCGCGAACTTTACATGAAATATCGCCGGCACTTAATCTATCGCGCATTAAAAGACACTTTAGCGCGAGCGCGAGGGATTTCCATACCCGTCGCTCCACTTCTATGTAACGCACGCATTGGTGTACGTGTAACGCCCCGAACCCCCCGACGATCACGTCCCTCCGCGCGCGGGGAAAGAAAAAAAAAACGAAGAAATCGGTACAGAACTATTCCGCGCGCGGCTTATCCCGCGAGCACTGATACACTCGATCACTTATATTATTACGAATCCGCTCGATATTCGCAGAGGCCGGCGTCTATTCGCGAGAGAGTATCTCGCGAAACGGCCGATATCTCTCTCTCTCTCTCTCTCTCGGAATTTTTATAGACAACCTTCCCGCGAGAACAGCGGGAGTGACTAATGCGGTGGCGCCCGGCGAGAAAAATCGCGGCGCCGCGCGCTCGTCGAATCCTATAAACTCTCTCTTTCTCTCACTGCAAGCGAACGTCGTCGTCGATCGATTCGCTCGATCTCATTGTGTGCGCGTGTGTGCGCATGGCTGTCCGTGTGTACAGCGTCGTCACGCAATGAGGTTCTATAATATAGATTCTCGGCCGCACGTGAATCATCCGGGAGATTAGATCAATAGGTAAATATAGCGAGGTGAAACGAGAGGGAGATAGACGCGCGATCGGCATCCGAACGATGCAGGGAGAACTGGATTTGCCTCAGTTTCAGGAGATAAGGTTTAACACACATTTTTTGAGAAGCTCATTTTTACTCTGTCGTTTCTCTTTATTAACCGCATTGCGAGTACACTTGCGCGTATTAGACAATGTAAAAGCCTTTTCGTGTATTATACCTGCAGTGTATAAACTTTCACACCCCACCGCCGAGAGAGAGAGATATCTGGACTAATGCGGTGCAAAATCAAATTCAGCCGCTCGAAATCCGCAGCTAATCCTTTGTCTAGACGAGCTGTTAAATTTCGCGATCTCCGCGACGCGATAACTCAGTCTCTCTCTCTTTCTCCCTCTCGTCGGTGCACGTAGCAGTAGGACGAAAAAGCGGCTGTATATACGACGTGGCGGCGCTGCTCCCAACAATAGACTTCAACGCAAGCACAGAGAGAGAGAGAACGCGCTGACTTTTGCTCCTTTTGCGTCCACCTCTGCCTATGGTACACGAGACGAGAAAGAGAAAGAGCGACACACCGAGACAGACGTGAGGAAATTCAGTGGCTGCGGGCCGCAGCCGGAGATTCGCATAAAGCACACTGTCATTGTCTTCTCGCAAGCGCGCGAAAAATATCAATCATTACTCGGATACCGGCGAGGCCGCGACGGCGCGCGCGAGCGAGCGAACGCAAGTTCAGAAACGATTTCTATTAATAGAAACTTACGGCTGGACGCCCGCGCGCGGATTTTCGTGAGTGAGAGGGACGCGACTACGCGACGATTTGTCATTCGATTTGCTGAGTAAGCTGTATATGTATATGTGAGAACGCGCGGGGTGGGGATTATGTAAGACGCACACGCCGGTTTTTCGACCTTTTCGCCGCGTCGGTCTCGCGTCGCCGGCTGGTGGGATGCGGGGCTATTTTTACGAGGGATCGGTATATGGCTGAATATTGAATTGAAATTAATACGTGGTTATTGGAGGTTTTTTTGTAAATCATGTATAGCTGTAATGTATATTTAGCGTGAAAATAATTTTAAGGCTGTCTGCGTCTTGTTTAATAAATTAAGAAATAAATTGGCTTGTTGCGCAGATCGGACAGTTGTCAAAAGTATTATTCTCGTCGGAGCCCGTCAAATGGAACGTTTTCTCGTAAATTCAGAATTGCGAAGCGCGTTCCGGACATTGTATTATTTACATTGACTTACATAATTAGCTCGAGGCTAATAAATTAAGCCCAAGATAAGATCTGATCTAGAAGTGCACGGTGTATTAATAATTGCCGTGGAAATACATTCTCTTTTATTAAAAAATGAGGTGAAAAATGATACTGTGCGCGCTTGCACGAATGAAACGGTGCAGCCGTCCTATTGAGAAAGATTGCGATTTTTTCAATTTTAAAAATATACTTTCGACCCTTTGTCTCCAAAGTTTTATCGGCAATGTAAAGAATTTCGAATTTTTTTTTCTGATTTCAATTTAATTCTAGTTTATACGTCTTAGTTCAGTGTACTTTCCCATCATCGCAACCACACCATAAACATTAATTATCTACAACAATACAAAAATTTTCATTTCTCCCCTCAATCCCACACCTCCCCTCAAAACTCCTCTCCACCGACTCCCAAACCAAAAAACAAAAAAAATCCTCCATCGCACACTGCGCCTCTCGTCGACGCCGGGGGACAATCCCGCGGAAGCTCTCCCGGTAGCCGTCCGCTCATACTCCACCTCTCTCTCTCTCTCTCTCTCTTCTCTCTCCGGCACGTAGTGCGGGCAGTCGTGCGCAGCGAGGCGCGAGAGCCGCGCGCGGCGATCATAGCGCGCAACGAGCAACTCCATACTGCATATATACACACTGCTCTACACGCACACACGCTCTTACACGCTCTCGCTATATACTTGCGCGGCGCAGCTGAACATTACATGTCAAGCTCTCGGCATGAGGCGGCGATTGGCCGGGGAGGGCTGCCGGCTGAGGACGCCCACAAGGCGCACGCGTTTATATAGTTACACGTCGCCGCGCAGCGCCGTTCCTTCCTTCTATTCGCTTCATTCATAGTTCACTTCTCTCTCTCTTTCTCTCTCGCGCACGCACACGCGCTCTCTCCTCTCGTTTCATTCATTAAAACTGCGCGCCGCGTATTACATATATGTATATTGTGTATATACGTTCACGAGAGAGAGAGAGAGAGAGACACGCGGGGCTTCTCGTTACGTCGGATTGCATCGGGAGAGCGGCGAGCGAGGAGACTTTTTTTTCCATCGTACAACGCGCACTCCGAGTCGGGATCCAGAGGGAGAGAGACGCGAGACTTTATTGCCGGTGCTGCAGTGTGCCCCGATGCCGGTGGGTGTCTCTTATACAATACCCGGAGTGCGAGCCCAGTGAGCAGGTGTATATATAGTGCGTAGTGCGCGTTTTTGTAATATACCATAGCGACGGCCGTCCATCAGAGCGAAAGAAGAAATGCGAATTGGTGAGTGTGTCGTTTTTTGAAAATTTTTTTATGTATATACCTATATATCGCGAATATTCGAGGGGTTTGCGTAATTTCTCTGAATAATTATTATGTGCGGCCGCGGACGTCTGTATTATATACACATATAGGTGTATGTGCAGTGCGGCGCGGCGATAAGATAACGCGCACTGAGTCTTTATTTATTTCTGGCCAATGATTTATAAGCCCCGGCTCTCATACTCCCGGTATCGCTCGACACGTGTTACACTCGCTTTTGTATATATATAATATACGCAAATATAGAATGCACACGGCGTTTCGCACGCGATACGCGTGTACACCTTACGCTTTTCAGCCTCGTGTATTTACATTCACCTGCCAGTACGCAGTGGAGCCGTCTCCTCGAGCAAAAATTTTTCCATAGTACACGTATACCGTCGCCTTCGGATGAAAAAACATTTCCGTGGGTCTCGAGTCTCGTTTCGTTATTTTCGTACAGCTTTTTTCCGAAGCTTCCCTCTCGTGTGATCCTTTACGCCGTTACACTCCGTCGCTGCCTGCGCTCTCTAAGCGCGCATAATAGAGAGAAGCTCGTCTCTCTCTCTCTATAAGTATATCTATACTTAGACTCGCCGGTGCAGAGATTCGCCGGCGAGGAGAATGGCTTTTCACGCGGGCACGTAGCTCGCGCGCAGCGGTCAGTCGCGCGTATTATGCGCCACCCAGAGGAGCTCGCGACGGAACAAATATCTCTCTCTCGCTCGCTCTCCTCGGGCTTGTTTTCAAAGGACACAGCAGAGGAGATGAAGAGAGAGGAGAGCGTCAGGAGGATCAAGGGTCCTTTGTCACACGGTAGTCGCCGCGCGCAAGTCAGAGAGCCTTCTCCTTTAATTCCTCTGTCTCTCTTTTCTCTCTCTCTCTCTCTCTCTCACTCTGTCTTCGGCGGCTCTTCACGAGGTATATAGTTGCGCGCGGCGGCGTGTACCCTCTCGCCGCTGCCGCGTGGAAAAATGGATGAATGGGCAGGAGACGAGTCTTTGAAAAGTTTCGCCATTCTAAGGTGATTAGTCGCAGTTACGAGTGGATTTCGGAGCTGTCTTTATGACTTTCGCAGGAGGCGCGCATAACGCGCCGCAATGCCGGCCGGACCGGTTACACGAAATAATTTGCGCTCTGGTGACACTGCGTACACCGAAAAATCTCGGCTACGTCCCCCCGTAGTGGTGAGGAGGGGGTTTCCCCCCCACCCCCACCCTTATCTGATCGTTGCCACCTTCCACAAACCAAAGAGTCGCCCGAGAAATCGCTTGTCTCTCTCTCTCTCACTCTCGAGTGTACCGAAGCTCGACGGGCGGTCCTCTCGGGCTTTGGACTTTCGGAGCAATCGATTTCACGGGAGGAGTTTATTCTTCTTCTTCTTCTTCTTCTTCTTCACGAGGGAGCGAGCGGCGTGTGCGCCTACACGTCGATATATAGGTAGACAATATAATACAATATGCATACACCACTTCGAGGGCTTTTGCGGATTTTCGAACGTGACACCAGCGCCGCATATACACGACGCCCTCCGAGCGTGAGCAGCGCAATTTCTCTTTCTCACCTTGAACTGCGCATTTGGAGTCCCCCCCCCCTCCCCCCTCCACCCGCATCAATAGATCTCTGGCCCACGACGCACAATGGAAACCTATAGACTTCCCACTTTTCCGTCGATGTGGCCAAAGGCTCTCTCGTTGTTCGAATTCGGGACGGGGATGATTTAAAATTGTGCCGACGCGCGTGAAGGATGACACGCGGTCTCTCTCTCTCTCGACTTTTTCGGGGCGGTTTTGTGAATGGGGCAGAGGGAGAGGGAGAGCGAGAGGTGTTTGACGTTTTAATCGGAGGCATGAATCAGTGCGGGAAAACGAGTACGCGCGCGTAAAGCAACGGTACACGTATTATATACTTGTGTGTTTTATAGTGCGTTTTATTAGGATATTGCAGCGGAATTTATTACAAGATATAATAAAAATCATTCCTATAAACAAGTGCGCACTCGCATACGTACATTGAGCAACGGCGCGGAGTAATTTTTACTCAACGCGCTACTCGCATGGTAATTTTTATTGTATAGCAAATTTATTGCGATTCTTAAAAAAATTACCATAAAAATCCTCGCAACACAAAGTATATTACGCTGTATCCTTCTCTCTCCCCGTAAAGTACGCTCCACAAGCTTTCCAGGGGGGTAACGCATTAGAGCGAGTCACTTTTCCAAAGACGCAAACGCGTATCCGCGTGGGACGATGATAACTCGCGCGTCCGAACCCCCACAGTAAACGGTAGCCGATATCGCGCGCGCGAAAGCCGATATTAGCGGGAAAGCGAGAGCAGAGCGCGCAATTTGAATCTACCTCTCCCTCCCCCTCTATCTCTCTCTCTCTGATGATGCTACGGTCTGTCGAGATCCAACAAGCGACGGCGGCGGCGGCGGCGGTCAGATAGAGAAACGCGGTTGGAGTCACGCGTGAGAATAAAAGGCGCAGCTCGCGTCGCGTCTCTCTCGGCTCTCGCGCTTTGTCCCCGACGCAGATCCCAATTATTTATTTATCCGGCGAAGCGCCTACTTCGATCCCGGCGATTCTTATAATAAATAAAGGCGCGAGCGGTGGCGGCGCACAATAAAATCGAAACGTTATTTCCAGCCGCAATTATATTTAGTCCCGTACTTCGCGCTGCGCGTCGACAGTCGCATAAACTGCTCGTTCCGATTTTGCATGATTGTATGTAAATAGCGACGTGCGCAGAATGCGCTGGAACGAGCGGTTATTGTAAACCAATTAAACACGTACGCGAAAGAGAGAGACAGAGAGCGAAACGATAAAGCAGAAATAATCGCTTTTCAACGATCATCATCATACAGAGAAACTGCGTCTATTTCGAGAACGGGTGACGGTAACGATACTTCGTCGTGCCTGCATACACGATGTGTACGTATATACAAGTGAGCGCGAGTGTGTGCGTGTATTATATATACTTAACAAAATGCAACAAGTAGCCTCTCGCACTATCCCCGGCGCAGATAAGATAACGCAGCGCGCGAAGCGACGTTGGCATTCTAAAGAAGCTCCTTCCAAAACAACGCTCCCCCGTCAAGTGCGAGATCCATTCTTTCGCGACTCTTTTCTCCTCTCCAACCCTCTCTCCCATTAAAAAGGTTTCAAAGCTCGAAATCCAATCAGATAAACGTTCCATCGCGCCCGTCAGACGGCAATTGTTGCAACTCGAGTATGTTCCTAAGCGCGGACGCGCCGCACAAAACGACCTAATCCAGCCTCGTTCCTCATTCCCGAGTGTCTAAAAGAGCGAGCGAGGCGCATCCCCCTCGTCAAAATGTGGGAGAAAAAAAGAAGCCGAGCGAGCGAGCGAGCGAGAGAGAGAGAAACGAAGGAACGCGCCCTATCAAATTTCCCCCAGGCCGGACATTAACATATTACGAGCGCGCCTGCAGAAGAGCCGAAACTCTACACCAGCACCTCGCAGGCGATGGTCCCCTTATCAAACCTCTCGCTGCATATATTGTGAGTCAGCCGCGACGACTCTCTCTCTCTCTCTTACTCTTCTTCGCATCAGCTCTGCGGCGCTTAATAACAACGAGCCCGCGTGACGGAGAAACGCATCGAGAGCCATCGACGCGAGGATTAGCCGAATATAAGCCGATAACATTCCGATCGTCGTGCACTTCCGAGCCGGATGCCGAGGAGGGATGGGTATGGACGATAAAATTTTTTTCACGTGTCACCTGCTGCTGCTGCTGCTGCTGCGTTTTTGTTTAGGACGGAGATTTAATACATATAGGCTTTTTCTTCTTTTCGGTTGCACCGACGAAGGGGACGATTCGGAGCTCGGTGTGCGATCGAGAGAGGATTCTAAGTAGAAAATCGTCGGTAGCGATCGACCGAAATATTTTCAGCGTCTCGCGGAACGATCGCGAAGAGAAAATAATTTTCCCGCCTTAAATTGTCACATATATACTCGCGATAAGGGCTATCGGCCAAAACGCATATTTCAATAAACAAACAGCGAGCGATGCCCCAGAGACCGCGCGATAAAAGCTCCTTCCTCGAGACTCCGCGCCTCCCCAAATTTCGTATATAGATCAGTGTGCCAACCGACGATTCGGATTTTTCGGCGGTTCGTCATCACAGCCCTTATCGACGTCTACGTCAGTCGCACGCAAACATCGACGATCAGCCAATTATGACGGCTCGTCGCTGGCTCAGGTGTGCGTGTGCGGGTCCGAAAAATCGTCGATCTGTCATACGCCTCGAAAGTGTGACATCATTGCCCCAATGATAAATCGCGTCGCGCCGGCCTCTATCGGCTTCTTATCGGAGGCCCCGTGTGTGTGACGCGTATTCTCTCCTCTTTTATATACACCTCGCGGCTATACGGCGGCGATTCTCGTCGCTTCTCTCTCTCACTCTCTCGTCGCTGCAGGCACTTTTACGCGCTTGTATATACAAGATCTGAAGAGCGCGCGCGCGCGGTAGGTGCAGCGCTGAGAGAGAGAGGAGAAATTCGAGCTTACGGCGGAGCCGACCCTGCCTGTGTTTCATGTTTAATAGCGCTGAGATAACTTTCGAGCTTTCGATACGCGTGTTATGGAGGCTCTCCTTATGGCGTCGTCGTTTTATCTTTGCTTGTGCGTACGATTTTTTTTTTCCAGCGAGTCAGAGGCGGCGGCGGCGGCGCGTTGATGATCGACAAAGGAGATCACGTTGGGGACGAAAGATCGGCGGAGTCTGAACACGTGATCGGGCGACGGAGCGCGAGCGAAACGTTCTTTTGTGACACACGAGAGAGGCGAGAGAAGCTCGAGCAGTGCGCGCGGCTTGTTGGCGAAAGGAAAAGTGTCCGTTTGGAACGTTCGAATAAGTAGTTATATGTATTTACTTGTAGCTTAATTGAACGCGATTGAAAAATTCGAATTTTGCGACAAGACATCGCTGTATAATTATAATTTTAGAGTTTTAAAATTTCTGCATTTTGGCGGGAAATTTGAATTACCTGCACCCCCCGCATTTTCCACACGCAGGCGGCAGCTACCAATAAACTCCTCAAAATCTTACCGATCGATCGAAGAAAAAAAAAAACCAAATCCCAGAGAAAAGATCGGCAAGGGGCTTCCCCACCGAAGATCTCCTAAGAGCTCGCGCCAGCGCGCGCGAGCGAGCGAGGGTGTAACCGGCGAAGCCGGCGCTGAGCGATCTGTACACGTCGTCTCTCGCTCGACTCGGCGGGGCGGAGGGGAGGGGGGGCCGAGAGACCCAAGCGCGCGCTCAGCGCTGCACTGAGCTATATGCTCGAGAAAGAGAGAGAGAGAGAGAGAGAAGCTATATCGGCAGCGGTGGAAGGGATCGCCGAAGGAGAGTAGGTGGGACCGGAGCCGCGCGCGCGCGGACTCTCCCGCTCCTCGAGACTTCTGAGTGAGTAACTGTGCGAGTCGCAGCCTCGGATCCTCAGTCACCACGAGATCGGCAAGCCGAATGGTCAAGCTCTCTCTCGTCATATACACTCGCATACAAAGCGTTCACTCCCGTCCCGCGCGCACTCACAGTTTCGACGAAGCTCGCGCCGTCGTGCTTTCATCCTTCCGGCTGTACTTCGACAGTGACGCGCTCCCGTCCGGTTAACCGCGAAGAGAGACTACTACTCGCGCCTACCGATCGATCGATCGATCGATCGTCGTCGCGGATCTGCAATACGAGAGGAGGTCGTCAGTGAGCCGACGGTAGGCAGCCTTGCCGTAACGATGCGGAGACGCTTCCCGTCGAGCAGTAGTCGTCGTCGTCTGCCCGACGGCGCGCGATATTTGCCGATCGTACAGCAGTGAGATTAATCGGACACGCGCGAGAGTATAGTTATACGGTCGAGTATATTTAAAGAAAATTCGCGACAAAAAAAAACGGACAGAATTGTGAGGGTTGTTCGAGAGACTGACCGAGATATATAGAGAGATAGAGAGAGAGAGAGGGACGGGACGAAGACCGAGATCGACGCAAGGAGCCTCGTCCACTGCTGCTGCACGTCGGAGGCGAGCTGGTGCGGCGAGAGCGAGAGATGATCTTCGGGCTGCTGGTGGCCGGAGCTTTTGCCCTCGCCACACTAAGGCGGTGTGTGTACATTATTGAATCTATACTTTTTTCACCCTTAATTTTTATCCCTTACTCATGCGCACAGTAGTCCGTGCGGCGAGCGCGCGGGAAGGGAAAGGATTTTTCGTATTCGCGGTTCTTGTTGTTGTTGTTGTTGTTTTCTTCGATTTTTCTTTCCTGCCGATCGCGAGAGAGCGGATAGCGATGCGTCAGCCGCCAACCGATTGATTACCATCGGCTTTTGTTATCTGCCCCGAAGCGGCTGAACTTTACGCGCGGCTCTGATTGAATATGACGTGTTTTGCTATATATACGTATCGACGTCGTGTGCGATCGATCGGCGCGCACGACGTCGGAATGCGCGATGTTGAAAATCGACGTTTGTTGTGTCTATAATATACCGGCGAGTCTTTTTGCTCTTGCCGAAATTGTGCAACGTGGAAATGGATTTTTCGGACGAGAGTAGGTCGATCGATCGATTAATGCTTCCCTTCCCCGCGCGCTCGCCTATATACAGCCGGACGAAAAGTCGAGACAGGCCCAAAACGCGATTGTTCGCGAGTTCAGCGATGAATTTTTCGGCCGAGAATCGCAATTCGAGACGGCAATTAGCCTGGATATTCAGATTTTGCGCCTGTTTCGATACTTTGTGTATTAATTAATTTAGAGGCTGCGACATTGTTGGGAAAATCGCGTTGTTTATGGCCGCTGCTTTGAATAAACGAGCGATGCCTCTCTCTCTCTCTCTCTCGCTTGAGTTGAGAGAGAAAGAGACGTTAAATTGTATACAGCCTGTGCGAAGATGCGTAATCTCATTATGCGGGAGTCATTGGCGAGAGATGATGTTGTACAGAGAAAGAGAGAGAGACGACGACGACGACGCGGGATTTTCTAATGATGCCAGTGTCGGATCAATAGCGGCTTGTAAAGTGTCTATCAGCTGTGCGCGCGGCTTTATGAGAATAGCTAATTGAATGTTCGATTAGGATTTACGGCAATTTTATCCGATGAAAATACCATTATTTTTTAGTATACCACGCGTGCCTTAAGGTGTCGCTGATTTATTTACATCGCGTAAACTAAAATTACGCGCGAATTAACCGTAATTGCTCGTTCGATAATAATTTCACAATGATAAGCAATGCGCCGCAGCAGCCGCCGTCGCCGCCGCCGTGTGTCTGTGTGATAACGCGCGAATAGTCATTACACAAGTTGATTTTATAGTACATGTTGTAACGTCGATCTTTATTACGTATTTCGCGCTTAAGCGCGCGTGTATACGTTAATTTTTTAATAGGCAAACAATTGCTTGTAAATAAACAATATTCGCCGAGCGTATACTATCGCCGCGACGTCTACACACAGATGTATACGTGTATACGCGTGTAATACGCCGCGATAAATAGACTCGCGCGTAATCGTGATCAATTAATCGGGCGCTGCATTCGATTATTGCAAATTGCAAAACTGTATATTGTAGTCGCACTATCGGCGTCCTCCTCTATCCAGTTGATTCATTGTAGATTCGAGCGAGCATTTTTACGAGATAATTCATCGTAAATTAGACGAAACGAATTAAGGGTTCGAATTAACGGTAACGAGGTGGACAATGAAAAATCGTCAGCTCGTCGGGTCATACGCAAATACACAGCTCTTGCGCGAAAATCCCGAAAAGCAGCTCTAACAAACGAGACCCCAGCGCCTGTTTGTCCCGTGTCTTTGACAAATTTCGATCGGAGGCGAACTCGCGCGCGCGATGATTCATTTCGATTATCTGCTGCACAATCGGTCATTCCGCGCGCGGATATGTATATATAGGTGTACGTGCATGCGCCCAAGCGATTGCGCCATTAATTCCCGGTTTGCACAACTCCGTTCGCCGAGAACAATTTTCGCGGACGACGACGACGACGACGAGCTCTTTGTTTTGAGAAATTTCTAATTCCCGCGAGTTTAACGAGCGGCGCCAATGTTTGGCGTCGACGACGAGCCGCTCAAACATTTGCCGAAGAAATTTCTATTCTTTGCGCGCGATTTTCGTAGGCAAACAATTAAGAGGTGATTTTTGGAGTTTATAGCTTCCTGTCGCTCGTTGCGTGCGTTTATCGTTGAATATCGAGGTGAAACATGGGGTTCGCCGATGCCGATTGGCTAACGGTGGCGCTGCGGTAGTCCGTGGCTAAAGACTCGACGCTATTGGCTGCGAGAAGGGCGGCAAATTTTTAAATCCGAGAATGTCAGTTATTTAAGAATTAAAATAATTTTTGCTTTAGTTTTCGATAAGAATTTCGATTCGATCGACGAAAGTGCGCACAGAAATTATTCCCTATTCCAAAAACGCAATTACACTGCATTTAGAATTTATTAATTCTAAAAATGCAATTACTGAATTAATTAATTGCGCAATTACGCAATCACCTTGGAACAAGACATTATTCTCAATTTCAAGCTCGGCTTTGCATAACGTTCGAGATCGTTCGGCATCACCGCCGCGTTACAAAAAGAAACCGCTCAATTCCGCGCTGGAAAATAACGCGCGATAAGGAGACTCTCGTAACGAATTAACATCTCGCACGCACCCCCGAGTCTAACATTACCTCCTCATCCTCGCGATGGCCTTCGGAGCCTCTGTTATAATACACACCCTGTCGGGTGTAATTCACGCGTAATATTAGCCTCGAGAGCTTTGGCGCACGCGCCTCAAAGCTGATTTTACGAGAAACTCGAGCGCCTATATATACATATATAGGTATACATAAGCGTGCACGCACATACACACGAGCTGCTTCTCAAAAAAAAAAAGAAAAAAAAGAAAAGAAAAAAAAGGAACGCACGCGTATAGTCGGGAGACGAATTAAGCTCGCTCGCGCAGAGGCGCGCGTTATCACCTCGAAGCCGGAGTATATGGAATCTCAAATTTCAATTAAACAAACGCGCGCACGGACACTATATTATATACTTATATACGTATATGTAGACGCGCATCGAACTCGATACTGCGTCGCGCCCAAAAGTGAAACTAAAACGCCGCGTGTATCCTCGGGGGTCTCTCTCTCTATATATACTTATATACATATATCCTTTGTGCGCGCGGGACCGAAGCCAAATAAACACCTAAAAACCGTCACACGATATCCCATAAGAGTATATACGCACATCACAGGCGCACACGTGGCCTTTCTCCTAATTTACGCGTTTGACAATAATCGCTGTACAAATCCAGGCTCTCTCTCTCTCCACTGCGCTCCCGGCCCTTTAAAAGCTCGTAACACACGTTCCTCTCGCGCATCATCGCCGAAAGCGCACACTCCTTATATACTTATACACACCAAATGTTTGCGCCTCTGCGCAGTGAAAACGCGCGTACGCGTATATATACGCGTGTACTCACACAGCGGCTGCAGAAAATCAGTCGGCTCTCTCTCTCTCTCGCGTGTGTGTTTGATAAACTGGTTAAGCCGCGCCGCTTTGGATCTCGTCTCGTGTTTGCCCTGCGCGAGCTTTGTATTACGAGCCGCGAGAGAGTCTGCGGCGGGGAAAAAATGGTCCAAGCCGCGCGCGCAGAGAGACGGACCAAGTATGCAAACACGCGCGACACTCGCGTGTGTGCTCGGGACCAACAGAGTCGGCCGGAGCGAGTTTCGTCCGCCGTGGATCCTTTATCGGCCGGGCGGGTAATCAGTTGGGCAAAGAGAGGCCTCGGCAGAGGTGTCGCCGTGCGCCGCCGAAATGCGGAAGACGCAGCCTCGGTACATCGCGCGAGTAACGACTGTTTTTCTCCCGCTCGTAATACACCTCGCTTTTCGTCCTGTCGAAGCCGAGAGAGAGAGAGAGGGAGGACGACTGCGTCCCGGAAAAATGCAGGCAGAGGAGATCCTCCAAGCCGAAGGTCCTTGCGAATCGACAGGTGTCATTGTGCGGCCGATGAGGGGCTTATTACGGGCTGCTCGACGGGTAGAAAGAGAGAGAGAGAGAGAGAGAGAGAGAGAGCTGCAGGTAGACACGTGCACCGACCTATATAAAACGGGCTGTCTCGCCGCCAGGGGAATCCCAGAAGCCGTAGCTCGCACACCGGGGCCAATGAAAGGAAAAGCCGGGGCTCAAGTCCGCGGGACTCCTCCTCGTGCGTATGTGTGTGTGTGTGTATAGGCGCAGGGGATTTCTCGGCTGAGCTCTCGGCAGAAGCCGGGGGGGATGAGACGCCCATTTCGGAGGGGGGCAAAGTATACTAATTGCATTCGGTGTACGTCAAGGCTTTCTGCGTGGAGTAGTAGCTTTGTTTTCCTTGCGGATATTGTGGAGGTGCGCTTCGTGCGTATTATGGGGAACGTGTCAATGGCGTGTGAGGACGAAAATTTGTTCGGTTGTTCTTGTAGCAAGGATATCAAATTTTTATGTATGAATATAATACGTTTCCTCGAAAATGAACCTTACGATTGCGGAAAATTATTGGTACTTTTTTAGTTTTTTAAAAGTACGAAGAAATAGTGCAGATTTTTTTCCGATATTTGAAAAATCTAAAGAAAACCGTGCAAGCATCATCTCGTTGCTCCGCAAAATTTATGCTCCGAATTCTAAGGCAGACGTATAGTGTGCAGGGCCTTATATTTTTCTCGTGCGACAACGATATTTCGACAAGCGCGCGAGAGAGAGAGAGAGAGAGCCCTTGACAAAAAGAAGGCGAACGAAAAATAAAGGAAGGAAGAGTAAAGAGCCAAGAAGAAGAAGAAGAGTCGAGAAGCAAAGTTGCACCTCTCGGAACACACTGTGCACACGTACCGCATATAAAAATTAATTTCATCGTTTCGCGCTCGCGCCTCTTTCGCGCGCGCCTCGTTTATTATTCTCCTCTCTCTCTCTCTCTCTCTCTCTCTCCCCGAGACTCAGTCTCTCATCTTAAATTTCTCCCTCTTTCTCGAAGCGCGCATATGCGCGCACACGCGCAGAGAAAGAGAGAGAGAGAGAGAGAGACGGCAGCTCGAGACAGAAGATAAAAAGTCTCTCTGTCTCTCTCTCTCGCTTGCGGTCTCGTGTTCTTCAGGGGGGGATATATACTAGCCGGGGACACGCGGGCGTCAAATGAAAATATTACGCGTCGAGCTGCTGCCGTAAAAAGAAATGCGTTATTCCTCCTGGCAGTGTGTATAGAGGAGGGGCCCTTTATATGGTAAGCAGTTATCGGCTGAAAAATGAAAATTCCTTTTTTCTTAAACCCAACCCTCCCACCGAAAGTTGCTGCTGCTGCTGCTGCTGCTATCTTTTATTAGCGTCGTTATTACATCCTTTCTCGGATATGTATACCGAGGGAGGGCCGAAGGGAGGGGAAGACGAGTGTCCGGCCGAAAAGTTTATTGCTTCCACGTTCTCGCTCTCTCTTTGGGCGAAGAGGGGGGGGGGTGGAGAGGAAGAGTACACAGCGTGCGCATATCGTAAATATTTCAGTGTCAAACGCGCAAAAAGCCCGGGCTAAGCAGAGCTGAAAATTAGACACCGCAGAGAGCTGGAACACCCGATACTCCCGAATCCGTATAGGACACACACCACACGCGTATATATATACCCGTAAGACAATCAAGTGCCCGGAAACCGGACAAAGTCTTCTCTCTCTATCCGTCCCCCGAATCGATCATCCCATCCCGTATTATATTCTCGGGATGCGAGAGAGAGAGACGCGTGTAAATCGGTATATCGGAACAGCGTAAATATCGAATACCAAACGCCGCGTCGGAGAGAATCGATTATATCGGCTTTCCTCGCGTGCGCGTGTGGGTGCGCTCGATTGTTCTTGGCGATCGCTTTACGATGCGGCATTGCCGCGCTCTCCGCACACTTACTTCCAGGGACTGAAAATTTTCCGATTGCAGCGTCGGATCAAGTTCAGTACGATAATGAACTTAACCTTTCGTCAGAATGTCCCTTCGAGCCACGCGTGTGCGTATATATATGTATAATGTAATGTGTATTCTGTATAGTGTATACATACATACAAATGTCGGACTACACGGACGACGGACTACTGTTACGAAAAGTACGTAAGACTTTTAAGGAACGTGTCGGCCGTATCGCCTGCCATTCGTCATTAGCTCTTTCTCTCTCTCTTGCGCTGAGGTCCATTAGAAACGAGGTGAACAACCGATAGGACTCAATTTCCCCCCCGCCGGCGTGTAAAAACTGGTAAAAAAATCGTTGAACCGCGGCGCGCGCGTGCGAGACACACACAGACCGGCGGGAGAGAGAGAGAGAGAGAAAAAAGGCAAAACAAACACAGACACAGACGCAATAAATCCTCGCTCGGCGCGAGCGATCGGAGAAAATTCCACTCCCACTTGCGTATACACGACGACGACGAGCTCTGCGCGACGTTGACACGGGCTCGAGCGACAATCGCGTTGTTCACGCTCGAGAGGAGAGCCGCGATCGCGCTTTATATTCGATAATTGCGTTCGATACGCTCGTCACAGGTGCGCGCGTGCGTCTACAGCCTCGAGATTTATCAATTTATTCGGGGCGAGCGACTTTGAGAAAAATCGCTGGGGCATACGCGAACGTCGCTCGCACTCGCGACTCGCGCAGAAAAGCAGAGAAGAGAAAATGAAAAAAAAAAAACAATGAAACGAGCGAATGTCAGGTCTTTACGATCGATGATTCCCTCTCTGTCTCGCCTTACTCTTGAAAACTCAGCGCGCTTACACCCGAGAAGTGTAGTTGCACAACTGCCGATCGATCATAAATCCGATGATGCATACAGTCGAGCGCACATTGTCTGCAAAGTCCACTTACCGATACACGTGTGTAATCGGTACGTGTTTATATCCCCATCGGCGAGGAATCGCCGGCTGCTTTTCAACCGCGCGGCATCATCGCCTATTTCCAACGCGCTAAACTTGACACGATTATCCTCTCTCTCTCCCCCCGCGTGTGCAAAACGAGAGTCAAAGTATCGGAGACGCGTAAGTTTGAAGGAAAAAAAGGAACGAGCGATTCTTCATCCTTATGGACACGCGGGCGCGAGAGAGATCGCGAATCGAGTTGCAACGAGTACGGAGAGCACAACGCGCTCGGCTCTAATTGCCCGGATTTACGAGCGCATTAAGGCATCTCTCGCGCCGCGTTTCCTCGCGGCTCCTTCGCTATACATACGCATGTATGCGTGAGAGAAAGAGAAAGAGAGAGAGAGAGAGAGAAAAAATAGAGAAGAATAGAAGGAACGCCGCGAGGTATCGCTTTTCTCAAGGCGACCCTTCCGCCGTAGTTTTTCAGGCGCGTGTACGCGTGTATATAACGAGCAATTTTTTTTTCTCTCTCTCTCTCTCTTACTCCGGCTTATACCGCGCTTATGCCGCGCGCGTTTAGAACGAAATTCTTCGCGGACTCTGTCATCGCGGCAACAAAGCGCGATGCGTGTGTGTGTGCGTCGAGCCGTTTTTCTTAACGATTTTCGCTCAGGGTTGCTCCAGTTTCTTTGTTGTTAAAGGCTCTCTCTCTCTTGCGCGCGCGCTAATTTTACGAGTCATCGCGCGCGCTCCGTTTTTTTCCCCTCTTTTCATTTTCGTTTTCATAACTATATATACGCGCGAATTCGCGAAGGCGCGTATGTATACGCGACTACTTAGTGCGCCCGATGTGTCCGGACTTTCACTGCCGCGGCGAGACGGAGCGAGAAGAGAGAGAGAGAGAGAGAGCACGAAAATCGCCTTGACAAGCGTGAGCGGATCGCGCGCGGGTGGCACTGGAGCGGAAAGCTTAAGTTGGCACTGTAAATTGTCTCGATGAGCGTATAAATCGCTGAAAGTGAATTGCGGCACGGACAGCGCGCGCCGCTTTATGGCTTTTATATTATGTGCGCCTCGAGAGAAGGAGAGAAAGAGAGAGAGAGAGCTTTAATCGCGATACCGATATCGCCGGGCCGATAAGGATAATTGAATTATTTGGAGGTTAATTAATTTTGTGCGGACGCAGTTATTTCTGATTTGCGGCTTCGACGTTGCGAGATAAAAAGAGAGGTGAAATTGAAATGGCACACACGGGTTTGACTACTCTGCGCACGTGTATGTGTGACCTTAGCGCTGTATAATTGGCGGTAATTGAATTTTACAGATATAAATTTGAATTTCGCGCCAAAGCGGACGAACGGCGAACAAGGATTGAAAAATTGCCCTCTGTGTTGTTGTAATCGCATTAAATGCTTAAATGTCTCGCGCAGAATGGCGCTCGAATTGTGCATAGTTATGAAAGACACTTTTCGATAATGCACGCGTTACATCGTAATTGTTTTCGAGTACACTTAAAACCAGGTATACGTACCGGCGCGAAATTTGAATTTTTAATCGCTCACGCGAGCGACCCCATCTCTCCTTTCGAAGTGCAGTGTATAGGAGAGGCTGCCTCTACACTGCGAAATTCTCGTCCTCAATGAGTTTCGCCTGGAGGAAACGGCAAAAGGATGCGAGGCGCCGCGCGCACTCCACTTCTTTGTTAGAAAGCAATTTTGCAATTACTCGCGCGCGTAATTTCGCCGCAATAAAAGCGAATTTCATCTAGCGCAAAAGGCCGCAGATATTAAAATTCGCTCTGCCGCGCGGGCTTCGACACATTTATAAGTGAAAGTCGCGTGTGCGATTGCCCAACCTTTTGGAAAATCGCTTTTCGACTCTGCTCGGGTGTGTGTTGTGTACCTCGACAAAAAAGAAAAAAATTCTCTCGACGCTATCCTCTCCCTCGCGCGTATTCCTCCCTATTTACGCGTATACTTATAGACACATCGTATCAATTTGTAACGCTATACACGACGACTCGTGCATTCAATGCGTATATATCGAGTGCGGCGCGTACGCGACGGAAGCTCGTCGCGAGAGTACCGAGACGAAGATGCGGCCGCGAGAAGAGAAGGCGAGGAAAAAACGATCGCGCGCGCGCGCCGGAGATTTAGAGAGTGAGTGCTTCTGCGGGGCAATTTGAAATATTACGCGGCGCGAGCGCGCGCGCGCGCACGCGCTAATGTAATAACGCACATAAATCTGCATAATGACCGACGTTTTAATACACGCGCCAAGAGACCGGCGGAATTTATGTCTATATGTATATCAACTCCAATGAGCCGAGGAGCGAGTGCGCGCGGTGTGTGTGCGTATATATATATATAGGTGTACGTACGAGAAAAAGAGAGACATACGCTAACTGGTAGCCGTTTTCATCGGACACTACACGCCGACGTGCCTGAAAGAGAGAGAGAGAGACGAGAGATATTCTAATGAGGCTCGATTAAAAGCTCTCTTGTGAAAATGATAAAGTTTACAGCGCGCTATATATCGGAGGCGAGCTTCGAGCTAAATGGGTCACGGAAACGCGTTTTATGCGCACACGTAGTATATGCACACGCAGACACACCGCTCGTCTGGGCAGCAGCAGCAGCAGCCTTTGTGTTAAGCGATACATAATAGAGCCTTTGGCTCGTGAGCTAAAGCTCCTTCTATTCCTTAGACTATCTCGCGTCGCGCGGAAGAAAGGACGATTTTTATACCCGCCGTATTTCGCATGTATTGCGTATGTAGACCGTACGTGACGCGTATGATACACCGTCGGGGTGTGAAAAATCGATGACGTTTGTCATACGACAGTATGAGCTTTGGCCGCGTGCTCCGATCTCTCGCATAACAGGAGATTTAATATCTCTCTCTCTCGCAGTCGCTCGGAAAAGCCGGCGTGCTCTCCTTTTCGAACCCTCGGCGTCTAATGCCGCGTGAATAATTGTTTAAGTGTCCAAGTGATTGGAGGGAAATTGCGAAATTGGCCAGAAAATTGGCAAAAACACGTGTATCGTAAAGTTTACCACTCGTGGCAGTCGACGCGCAGCGGGAATTATGACGCCGTATCCAACGGATCTCGTTGTGGACTGGAGTGAAATTCGTGCTAAAAGCTCATTAAAGTTTACTAGTTGCGATGCCTTTTTTTCGGTACACATATACACGCTTTTGCGGTTTCCCGATACATCGGATCGCGAAGAAAGTGTCGTAAACTTTATCGCTTGCGGTGTCCTCGTATCTTTTGGTAAAAGTCTTGAATGTACACGTGCCGAACGCTCGCCAAATTTCGATTCTAGACCTGCTACCAGATCGTTAAACTTGCAAGTGCAAAGTGTATACACGATAATAATAAGCGCAAATTACATAAACAATAGACATCGACAAAGCAGCAGCAGCAGCAGCGGCAGCGCGAAACCGATCCACATGACTCACGCGAAACGGTAAATCTTTTTATCTCACAATAAACCGAGCAGATTTCCAGAACCGAGCGTCGGAGAACAAAAAAAAAACCAGAGAAAAGCAAAAAAAAGAAAAACAAAGCGAGAGCAAGACCTTCCCATAGCCTCGGCAATCACCATGCTAATAAAGCAATATTTAACCATCCCCCTACAGAAAGTGCGCTGGAGAACCGTTATACCCGCGCTACACCACGAGAGAGAGAGAGTAAGATAGAGCTAATCATCACCCTTCGGGGTCCGAGGAAAGCAAGCTCTCCTCGCACGCAACGCGCGGCTTTTCCATATACCAACTCGAGACACACAGAGTCGCACTTACGTATACCTGTGCAGCTTCTCGCGCGAGGCGTGTCCGTATATAGGTATATTAATACGCGGCTCTCGGCGCACGACTGTATGCCTATATACTATATATATAATA
Source organism: Philotrypesis tridentata (assembly GCA_018906965.1). Lineage (NCBI taxonomy): Eukaryota > Metazoa > Arthropoda > Insecta > Hymenoptera > Pteromalidae > Philotrypesis > Philotrypesis tridentata. The sequence continues at coordinate 4,528,706 of JACCIB010000009.1, read as the reverse complement.
CGCGCACCGACGAGAGGATGAATGAACGCATCATTCATCGTCGAGCCCCGAGGATCCGGCGCAAGGATAGATGGCGTCAGGTGAAATCTCTTCTCTTTCTCTCTTATAAAGCTCGCGCGAGCGTCGATCGTCCGAGTGCGCGGCGGGAATGAAACGAGCGAGTGCACCGAGCGCGCGCGCGCGCAAGCAATATATACGTGACGTAAGAAAATTGCAAATTTAATAATCACGCGCAAGCGCGGGGGTGATTTACGACGGCTCTCTCTCTCTCTCTCACTCTCGCGGATTATTATATTTGTATTTTGAAATTTATTGGCCATTGTGTCGTTTCGCTTATAATAATGTAATTGATACGCGGGACACATGAGTATTAAATGTATATACGTATAGGTATGTACGCGTAAGTACGTGCGTACACGCATGTACGTATTTGTATATCGATATATATGCGGGACGAAGGCCGATTGGATTTACGAGTAGCACATTTCGTTCGCATCATACGTATACATACGCCTTACATACCCCTTTAACGTACGTAACGTATATACATTTTAAGATCCGAGAATAAAAGAGTCCCTGGGATTTTTGCGTCCATACGCACACCTCAGGCGCTGTGTGTATAGGGTGTCAAGCTCTCTCTCTCTCTCTCGGTGTGTATATCCCGAAGATAAGAATAAGCCGAGTACAGAGAACCGCTCGCAATTCTAATCCGGCCGTGTGTTGCCTGTCATCCGACGAGAGACTCGAACGCGCCGGTCTATAGGCACACTCCACCTCGAGCGAGCCAGCCAGACAATGGCCTCACCTACACGCGCGTGGGCCTCTCGCGCGCGCGCGTATGCACGCTAATGACCCGGTGACATAATGGAAATCGCTATCGGCTATACGTACGTTATGTACACACACACAGCAGGCCGCTACGCACACTTGGTAAATGTCGGATCGTCGGATTTGCGGAATTTTTGTCTCTCTCTCTCTCTCTCTCTCTTCATACCGCAGCGGCAGCAGACTCATATGTAACGAGACAGAGAGAGTCTCTTAACGATTCGCATTCACGACTCTTTAATTCGTTTTCTCACGAGCGGGGGGGGGACATATCGGTATACCCGTGTCTGTCCGTCCGTCTGTCTGTCTGTGCGCGTATACAATGCGCGCGCGCGCGAACATCGTTAAGCGAGAGAAAGAGAGGAGGTTCTCCGTCCGGACTTGATTATGAGAAATAGCCTAGCTCCGACTGTGTGTGTGTGTGTACGGGGCTGTACAGCGAAAGAGTAGGTTGTCGTATAGAGTCGTGCCGATTTATCAATGAATCGACAATGGGATTAATCGCTGGGAGACAATGGGGCATCGTATATAGCGATCATGTTACGAGATAGACGCGGACTAATTTCCGATTAGAAAACCTGTTTATACAGTCAATAGCTCGGTGGATGGGCCGTGCGTGGCAGATATGGAGGCAGTAGCTTCTGCGAGGCTAATTGAAAAATTCGAATTTCGCGCCGTTTCGTTCAAAGCTCCCGCATTACGCGTATATAGAAAAACTGAAACTTTGCAACTCCGTCGACGGACGTGTACAACGAAGGGCAAGCATCTCGTGATAATTTTCTGCAATTCAGTTTCAATAATTACCAGCCGCCTATAAGCAAACAAGCTGTTCGTTCTCGCGTGTGTGGCGGGAAAATTTGAATTTCAAATTCGACTTTTTCGAGCGTCCCGCAGAAACGAGAAATCGGCATTAAAACCACCGCGCGATACTAATACAGATATCAAGCGATAAACATTCTCATTCGACTTGACGCCCGAGAGCTCGCGGAAAATCGGCGGCCGATCGATCATTACAAAACCTCCCGCATTCTCAGCCCCCCCGTGACACGCGCTCTCACAACACTTTACGTAAAGCCGATTTTTCCGGCCTCTCGCTCGCCGCGCCGGCGACTCCTTTATTTCTGCGCACCCCGGGAGAGCCTGTCCGGACGTGTGTCTCATATAGAAAGTCAATTACCCGATCGATCGCCGTGGCGCATAGCAGGGGCCGATTAGCATTCGGAGATAAAGACACAAGAGTCAGAGAGAGAAAGAGAGAAAGAGAGAGAAACGACTCTCGTAAAACGACTAGATTAGTGCAGCAACAGCAGCAGCAGCAGCAGCGGCTCACACGTGTATACGTATATCTCTTTATCTCATTCGAGTCTCTCCGTCTCTCGGGTTCTCTCGTGAGTCCATTGTGAACTCGCCTTTAATATATACGGCCTCTAACTTCTCTTCAAGCGTGTAAATCGGCAATACGCGCCAGCACGCGAGAGTATCTCTCTTTTATTATAAAGGGATATACGCGCGCGCATATACAATTGCGCTCGGGCAAAGAGAGCTGTGAGCGTATATTACGACTCGTCGTCGTCATATCGTCGCGTCCTGTGGTATACACACACACACAGACGCGGTCATCAGAGAAGAATATTATCGCGGGTATTACAAGTCGCAGTACATACGGCATTGTTGCCACGTTCGGCTGCTATATGCCGTGATGCAAAGAGCAGTCGACATTGTTTTGGGGGAGGTGTGTGTACAGCGTAGACACACGTTAGTTACATACGTACACGTTAGACTACGATGTAATACGCGTCGATTTTTATCTCCTGCTCGCTCGCTCGCTCGCTCGCGCGCGCGCGGGGTATAAATTTGCCGGGCGCGAGCGAGAATCATAGGAAAATAAAGCTCCGCGCTTTATTAGCCTCGCGCTCGTTATTACGGCACTTTGTTACGGCCGCTACCGCCTATTACTTACACGTGCGATTGCCTGGGCATTATTGTCACTGCGAGCGCGTATATATAGCTCCGCTGCTGCTGGCGGCGGCGAACAATGTATATGTGCGCGAGCGAGTCTTATTATGCGGCCGATAATTCAGCGCATTCCGTAAGAACCGCCGACAAATCAGCGAGATTACCCCTCTTTATAACGCAATCGACCGTCCGAGAGGAGCGTCGAATTATGCAGAATTATACGTTTTTCTTTTTTTTTTCCGAGGAGCGGATAAATTTTCGCGGCTATACCCTTGATTTACGACGCGTCGATGCGCGCGGCTCTCCGCGTATGCACGACAATGCGTCTTTACACACATAGCTATATAGGCTGCATGTATCGGATGTACATCGAGAGTGTCGAGCTTCATAAATCGCTTCTGCAGCGCGCTCTCGTCATCGCGTCCGCCGGGTGTGTATACAGTAAACACACGCTCGCACAGATATACGGGCCGCTTAAGACAAAGCGGACTTTTTCTCCTGTCCAATTAACGAATTCGGCGGCGATTGTTTGATAAACGAGCCAATTAACGGGCGGTGATCGATGATCGACAAATCGCGCCCGATTAATCACTCGCGAGCGACCACCTTGTCAGTCTCTCTCTCTCTCTCTCTCTCTCTCTCTCTCTCTCCCGCGCGCGCGAGTTTCCCCAGAAATGGGCCAGTCGGACGCAAACCTGTTTGCACAGCTCTGTGTTCACGTTTCTCTCTCTCTCTCTCTCTCGCGGGCGGCTGCGGACACCGCCGCAGCGTAAAGTGTATCGCCCTCGACGAACGAAAGTGAGCTGCGGAGAGACACGCGCGCGTCGATCGAGGAGAACGAGTAGTGCGTTCGCCTCTCTATGGATTTGCGAGTGAGAGAAAGAGAGAGAGAGAGAGAGAGAGAGAAAGAGAGACTGTGGGTGGACCGAGAGCGTATAGAGCAGGCTGAGGTGTGGGAAGAGAGACGAGCGTGTGCCTGACCACGGCCAACGATTTTTAGATTCGATGAATGGATTCTTGATGCGAGTTGGAGAGGGACTCATGGCTGGAAGTCAGCTGTGACGGGATATAGGCGAGGATTTTTGGAGAAGCTGGCTGTGGCGCGATTGCTTTGAGCTTTCGTCTGGAATTTCTGCAAATCTTGAATGAAAAAAATTGAAAAAAAAAGCGTTATCTTGAAATTGATCTGTGTATTTCTCGTGCGATTACGACTGTCGTATATAAAAAAGTGACGTCTCATTTCTCATGCAGTTTTTTTATCTCGTTATTACTGAAAATATGGGTGATTATTATTTGAGAATTAAACAGTAGCTATTCCGCGTAGTAATGTAAATTATTGTGTATATTGCTCTTAGTGCAAAAAATAAATGACACTGCGAATAAGATATCTAGAACACGATCGTCCATTATATTCAAAATTCGAATTTCCCGCGCCGCGCGTGATAGAAAAAATGACTATACACTTCGTTTGCAACAAATAACTAAAGCAAAATTACGAAAAACCAAGATACAGCTGTCCTCCTCTGTATGTAGTTACCTGCCATTTCATGAAGTTTTAAACATGATATTTAAGTATCCTGCAGAACGGCATTTGAATTGCACGATTTTAAGACACATACAAATGTCATTCCGCGCGCGAGAGACACTCGAGCGAGCTTTTAGTCTCCATAAAATCACAGGTAATAATTGCGTACAACACACTTGCGGAGCAACAACAAAGCCATAGCGTTTTTCCGAATTTTCATGCGGCGCGAAATTTGAATTATCCATCGTCATCGCCGAAGGCGTCCCCCCCCCCCCCCCCCCACTCGAATGCAAATATATAAGAAACGACGGTGTGTACAGGCGAACCGCATCGATGAAAATATCGGCGAAGGCGCGCGCGTACAAAACCGCGAAGGCGTAACCAAACAAATCCTCCAATTTTCCGAGAATGAAGCGCTCCGTACGAACGAGAGCGGCCGCTCGCTCCTCATTTGCATAGACAGCGCGCGCGCGTCTCATTATGTACCTCGGACGTCAAAACCGAGAGAGAAAAAAGCGCCGCGAGAGAAGAAAGCTCTTCTCTCTCTCTCTCTCTCTCGCGTGTGATGTGTGCGCTGTGTAGAGCCGCTGCCTCGCAGTCGTCGTCGTCGTCGTCGAAAGAGCGAGAGAAAATCGTATGTGCTGACAGGCGTCGCTTTACGACCCGTAATAAGTCGCGCGACGGCGGCGGCGGCGGCGGCCCGTTATCGGTCTCGAAGAGAGCGAGAGAGAAGGGCGCGACAATGGGAGAAAAATCGTTAAAGCGCGGCCGCTTTAATATAAAGAGGAGGCTTTATCTTCACGGCCGGGTGACGAAATTGACGGTTAAACATAAGTCGCGGCTCGTTTTCTCGAAATCTTAGGCCTGCGGTTTTTCTCTCTCGGACTCTCTCGACTCTCCTGGCCTGTGTTATACCTGGATAATCTATAGACAGTCGATGCTCGGAAGCGTATTAGGCTTCGCAGAAGTATACAGCTCGTTATGGCCTTTCCGCGTGTAGAGGTACTTTCACACGTTTTATTTTGGAAGAAATTTGCAATTTTTTCCTCTCCCGTCTTTTCATGCCGCGTAAATCGTAGTGGACGAGAAGCTTAAAATTCAGAAAAAATTAGCACTATATCTTCGGTTTATACATTCGTACCGTATGCTTTCCCGCTACCGATAACAGAATAACTTCAATACACCGCGTGTCGTACATTCCAAGCGAAAAAAATCTTAGCCCCGCAGTTTCCGGAATCCAAATCGATCCCGCTAATTCGGCAATCCTCGAGCGCATATCAGGCCTTTGTCTCGTCTTTTTCATCGTCTCCCTCCCTCCTCCACGTCAGCGTAGCCGGAGATCAGCATCCATCATCGCGGCGCGCAATCGTTAAACGAATCGCGCGGAGAGTCGAATGTCGGCGCTGACTCTCTCTCCTCTCAGATCGTTCATAAATTCATGTGGGTGGCGCTGCAGCAGCAGCAGCGACAGAAGCCGCAGAGCGGAATGCGCCTCGGCACGTCGCCTCTATACCGAGCTCCATTTAACGCGCGGACGATCTCGAGCTTGTCCTTACATAATTTCTCTCGAATCGAGATGCATATTTTGTGTATAATACCTTCGAATATTGCCGTCCCTTATAGACAAAGGGACGAGACGATGAGAAAGAAGTGGAGCCCAAGCGACGATCGAGCGCAACAGGAGAAATAAAAATCGCGAGTGTAAAGCCTTATATGAGCATATCCAGGAATTTTCGGAAACAACTCGGACGGAAAAGTTGCAAGAAATTTTCTGGAAGGCACACCTACCAGACCTCTTTTTTCTCGTTCCTTAGGTCATTCTGAAAGAGAAAAAGCTCGCGTGCACGGAAAATCTTAGGGATATATTTTTTTCCGCATTAGAACGAAAATGTCTTAAAATTCATCAAAGAATGCTCTGAAATTTTTTCAGATTGATCCGGTTAAATTTTTGATTTCTCAAAAATCGCAAAAAAATCGAAATTTCGAAAAACGTCGTAAAAAATTTCAGAGCATTCTTTGATGAATTTTAAGACATTCTTGTTCTAAGGAAATATTTTTAAAAGTAAATTTTATGAATTCTTGTTTTTTAATCATTTCTCGTAGTTTTCGAGTCGTTTCTGCTGCGCAAAAAAAATATACCCTCAGATTTTCCAGCGCACGCGAGCTTTTTCTCTTTCAGAATGACCCAAGGAACGAGAAAAAAGAGGTCTTGTAAGTATCCCTTCAAGAAAATTTCTTGCAACTTTTCCGTCCGAGTTGCTTCCGAAATTTCCTGGATATACTCATGTACACACTAGGCTCCCGCGCGCGCCGCATATAAGTGTATACGCTGCAGCAGCCGAGAGAGTAAAAAGACAGGAGAGAGAGAGAGAGAGGTAGGCGGTGATTTATTTAACGATCTTTAAAAAATGCGCGACGATCGCTCTTTTATATAGTATCCCCGGCGCGAGAGAGCGCCTCTCTCTCTCTCTCTCTCGCCGCGGTGACATGGATGAGAGCACTGCGCGCATCAGCAGCAGGGTCGCACGCGCGCGCGAGCGGCTTTGGAAAGGAAGCCCGCGCGATGCGCGCGCGCGTCGAGGCCGTTATAAGAGGAATAATAAAGCGCGATTTTCTAGGCTCCATTTTTTTTTAAAGATCCAATAAATAATTTATGATTTGTTTACGGGCCTTCGAGAGCTCGTTCCTTTTCTCTCTCGGTCTTCGGATAGAGAGGAAGAGGGAGAGAGAGAGAGACTCGTAAATTATGCTCGCTGAAGATTTTCGGTTTATACACAACAGCGAGATAACCTTTTTTATTTGTTCTCTCTCGTCGCGAATCTGCGCACAATATAATACGAATACACACACACACAGACGAGAACTGGACGTGGGAATCCGTGTGTCGCAGTGAAAGTGTAAAAATCGGAGTCGGAGAGAAAAAGCATTAGCGCTTATCGGTCACCGGCGCGATTTCCATCTCTCTCTCTCTCTCTCTCTCTCTCGTCGCGACGACCTACAAAAAATAAATCGATATTATACACGCGGAGTTCGCGGAGTGAACGGAAGTGTCTCTTTCTCTCTCTCGCTCCTGCAACGACTCTTTTTTCCCTCCACACGCCCGAGACAGAGAGAAAGAGAGACACAGACTGCGCGCGCGAGAAAGAGGAAATTCGTCGCGTCATTAAGTTTACTGCGCACCTCGTAAAATCCGAATACACACACTTGTAATATCCCGACGCCGCGCGAGCTTCGAATTATTATGTATATTCCCGCGCCGGGAGATCGGCTCTGGAAATGCGAAAATGGTATTGATATTTCGCGCGGGATTATGCGTGTATACGCCTCGTGAAAGGTGGACTTGGAGGCTTTTGCGTATTATGTGCGTGTATAGTGCGCACCAGGCGTGTGTACACACACTGAGCGTTGAGGAATGGGACATAATACCTTGATCGTAATATCGACTTTTATTTTGCGGCCGCGCTCGCGCTGCAAATGAGATTTCGCACGCGAGAGGGAGGGAGACAGAGAGAGAGAGGAGGCGAGAGAGTAAAAAAAAAAAATTAGAAGACAATCTCGTAAAACGCAGCGCGCGAGAGCCTCCTCTCGGCCGAAGGCCGCGATTTTTCCAAAAATCCGATACTGCCCGGGAGATTATCACGCTTGTCTAGGTATATGTATACAACGCGTGAGGGAGAGCGGCGGACTCGGTATAAGCGTATCGCCTTACGTCGCCGGTTTTTCGCGATCGAGCCCCAGACGGATAACCAGACGCGGGGCTTGAAAATCCACACCCGGCGCTGAATAATATATATACACGGTGTGACAAGAAGTTGTTACTGTATACGTACATGTATGTATATATATATGTATATATAGGCGTATACGCGCGCGCGTTGCCTGGGAATAATGAGCTGATTCGCCGGAGATATTGTTAATTGGGCGGGAGACGTACGGCGTATCGCTTGGATTATACCCGCGCGAGAAAGAGCGAGAGAGCAGCAGCAGCAGCAGGAGCAGCTCGGCCGATGAATCAGTTTTCTTTTCTCGAATTTATGCGCGTTTCAGGTATTATATCATCGGCTCTTTTTATTCTTTATTTTTCGAGATGAAAATTTATCGCGGCGATCGAAATCGCGAGGCGGCTTTTTAACGCCCCGACCGTATAACGGTGTTACATCATTCGCATTATACACAGTGTACACACGCATGACTTGCGCGAATTATGAGCGAGATGCTTTTAATTGACAGTGTTTCTTTCTTTTTCCAACGTCGGAATGAAAAATCGTTCGTTTTCGAACTGAGAGTCCGGTGTGTGTGTGCGGAGCTGCAGGCTTTATTCATGCGATTCGCCAATTTGTCAAGGATTGTTGCGTGAAATTTATATCCAATTGTTTTTCCCGGCCGTGTACACAGCTCGCAAACCGTATTAGCTATTTTTCAATTAATCTCTAGCCAAGGCTGATTAATCATTTGCGCCTGATCTGTGCAGTTGCAGGCGCTGTTTTTATTTTTTTGCACGACTATCAATTTACCGGCGTAAATAAAAATGTCACGCGTAAGATTAAGTTACTGTCGGATTTACCTCGAGGGGAGAGAACGATAGATTCGTAATGATGCATTTTGCCGCAACAACTGTCGAAGGATAGAGTCGCTTTAGAAAGGGAAACGTCTTTCCGCCATAGCTTTGGGCTATCGGAACTGAAATCAGACAGATATACTTTTAATTATCTCTGTTGAACCCAACCCTGAAGGAAGCCTTGCTTTCTTTCTCGCTGTTGTTGTTGATCAGTCAAGTTCACACTTCCGAGTTAATTGCAACAAATTCTGTAACGACATACCTTCGTGCTTCAGATCATCATAAAAGCAGTAGATATCGCGCCCTCGATTTTCCATCGAAATTCCAAAACCATTAAAAAAAAACAAAAAAAATTAATTCCTAGTCTCCACCAATCGAAGTCCGTATAGTCTCAGAAAATCCCGGCTTCCCTCGCAACGATCCCACCCAGTATAAACCTCACGGCGAATCTCACGGGCTGAAAACGCGCGACGCAGGCAGACACGGCGTCGCCCATGCGTGCATTCCATCGCCGGCTTCTCGCTCTCCGTGCATTACTCGGCAGAGTATGAAACGTCGCGCCCGATTATGCACTTACAGTCGTCTCTCTCTCTCTCCCATATATATACCTGTGCAACTGCCGCTCGTCTATATACCGTCTGGGCGCAATAGCCAGGCATTAGCGCGCGACTTGCCGCTGCTGCAGCCGCGGCGACGGTACACGACTGTCACGTCTCTCGTGGATGTATAAACGACAGATGACGTCAGTCAGCCGCGGCGGCATATGACATCAGTGATCCATATCTCGCGGTAATACACCGGAGTGGACGAGTGAGAGAGAGGTTACGGCCGTTGCGACTGCAGCCTCTTATCCTCATGCGTGTGGTATTGTAACTATCCTTGCTTTCCAAGTGCAATAATCTCCTCTCTAACTATCGGTGTACTAGCGATTATGCCACTTTGCGCGCGCGCGAGCTCTGATCCTTGCTCCCCATCGTCTCGCGAGCTTTACGAGCCGAACACTTGCGCTGATCTTGGGATGACCCGTGTGGTAATGTGTGTGTACTGCATTCTGTTTTGCTGGGAAATCAGCGTGCGGCTGTTGAAATTGAAATCAATACACGTATTCTGGTTGGGTTGGATTTCAGTCGTCGAAAAAGAAATTTCAATATCTCGATATTTCACTTTTGACTTTTCCTAAAATTTAATTTTTTCGAATTTTTTTACCAAAGTTCTTTCGATAACCAATAATAATTATTATTTATTGAAACATTCTACGATCTGGGCGGAGCCGCGCAATGAAATTCCAATCAATTGTTGGAGTAAAAATCAATCTATCGCTGTCTATCACGCAGTCGATTCTATGCGGACTCTAGAAAATTTTATTAAAAATTACCAGCCATATTCCGCCCAGGCACATTGCGCGCGCGCACGCGATAAATCTGATGTCAACTGTCGAACGGCTCGGCTATTATTGCTCGACATTTTTCCAATTTTGCCCGAGACTCGAGAGCGTAGCAATAACTCGCGCGCGTAAGATATATATATACACACATATACATGTATATAGAGAGAGAGAGAGAAAGAGAGAAAAAAAAGAAACGGGAACGTATACTTTAAGAGCGCCTCATGGCTGCGAGAAGTAAAGCTCAGACGCGGTAATGCCTCGACAATTTTCAAATTACCGACTAATAACCGACTAATTCGCCTGCATGTATATTCCCTCTCGCGCGTCCTCTGATTTAAAATTCAGCGCGTGTCCTTCTCGAAATATGTGGGTCGGTAATAAAAAACAGTGTAAACTAGAAGGTGCGTAAGTAAATCGATGAGAAAAAAACGAGGGCCAGGGGGGGGGGGCGGAGAAAAAGAAAACCGAGGCATAATAAGAAGCCGCGCGCGCGCGCGCGCCGCTGATAATAACGACGAGAGAGCGAGAGAAGCGGCAGCGATTCGGGGCGGGAGGGAGGAAGGGGAAAAAAGAGCAGCAGAGAGAGAGAGAGAGCGATGTAGAGGCGGCTGCTGCAGAAAGGGAAAAAAAGAGACGTGGGAGCACACACGAGTCCACTTAACGCGCGCGTTTCGCTAAAACTAAGCTACTCCCCCCCCCTCTCCTCCCCCGTCGAGAGCCTCGAGGATATGGTTTTACTTTGCGCTAAACACTCTCACTTCTTCTCCCCTCCAGCCCCCCCGAGATTGTCCCGCCGAAATCTCTATAATCAAAGAGCCGACTTTTCGAAAATTGCTGCGCGACACAGAGCGTCCCGTAGTCTCTCGTTCTCACTCTCATGTATACTATACACTCTGCATACACGAGAGATTTATTTATCGGGCAAATTTTATTTTCGTTGCACCTGTGCATCCCCAGATATTTATACACGCGCTTCTTTCAAATCCTCTTCGTATATGTATACCTATATGTCCTATATATAATACAACCGTATGCGGAATCCGACGCGCCTCCGAAGAATCTCTCGCTGCAAAGAAAAAAAAAGAGAAAAATGCTATCCTCGCCTATGCGGACCACATGCAAATCGGCTGCCATAATCTGTCTGGCGCATCCGTGACGTCACGCACACACACATAGAGAGAGAGAGAGACAGAGTCTCGCCCTTATAGAATTCCACGTGTGATATAACCTGTCGATAATCTTCGCGTCGAGATCTCCTTCTCTCTTTCTTCTCGATACACCTCGTCTCGGGCTTAGACGAGGCGCACAATAGGTGGACGGATATAGATATATATAATATCGATTGGAGCATTGTTGGCTGCGGCCTGCGCTAAAATTCCTCCGCGCATGGGGTGGGGAGGGGGGGAGATACTTTGCGCGTGTAAGCTGGCGTCTCTTGATTAATAGCTTTCGCAAATTGAATGGGGACACGTGTGGTGAAAAATCATTTCTTTCTCTCCGCGGCTGCATCTCGCGCATTATAATGGACAATCGTTGTTTTCTCATTGAATTTCGAGGGCGTTTCTTCGCTCGGGCGGCCGCAGCGGTGCTCAACCCCGCGCGAGCTCGATTAGCCAATTCTTTTTTTTTCTTTTCGACGATGCACAGCTTTTGCGCAAAATATAATAAATATACGCGCGGCAGAGGACAGTGATCCGAGGTCGCTATTATGATAATTTATGCTAGGTGCGTATACGAGGCGTTTTGCGTATAATTACGTACAATTTTTGAGCAAAAAAAAAGAAAACAAGGAAAAAATTTAAAAAAATGAGAACTACGACGCGACGCGAGGTGAAGGTGGCGATGAAACTGAAAATCATCGAGCTGACAGTCGCACGTATAATGTTTCGTAATTAAAAATTTTTCAATAATTGCATCGATGAAAATTCTTCATTCCATTGGCTGATCGACGCAACAGCGAACGATTATCTATAAACTTGATTTTTCGACGATGTGTTATACATTGCGGGGGAAAAAAAATGAGAACTACTGTGGAAGGTGGGGTCACGATCAATCACGTCAGCTGTAACTTTTCTTTAAGACACTATAAATCACACTTATGGTCGAAATTATTTCGTATATTTAAAAATTCTCCGATTCTCACGCTCTCCCTTTCGTTCTCAAATTTCGACGCTCTCTGTACAGCTTAAAAATTACGAGTTGTGCAATCAAAGTAAAAATGTCGGGGTATGCTGTATACACGCGTGTAATTAGGAGAATCACAGCTGCAACTGATTCCCTATTGTATTTAAATTTATTAATTAATTACAGTGCGATTCGTAATTACATTAAATACAATGGATTGGAAAGGAACCCGACAATCGAGCGTACGCCGCAGAAGCTTTATCAAAATTCTCGGATAAAAATCTCCGAAGATCTATAGATCCCAAAAGCGCGCCGCTTTTCGACTTTATACGCACACGCATCGAAGACACACACACACACAGACACACACGCGGTAGAATATCATCGCGAGAAACCGTGCGGTGAAAGCTGCCTGCAACGCCTCTGCATCAACGTATGCGCGCACATATTTACGCCCATATAACACGCGGCGAATGTGTCCCGACGAATATCGCACGCTACTCGCCCTCGCGCGCTCTCCTCGCACGATATACACGTATGCATATATATATATATATATATATATACACGTACGTGTACTACTGCATCGGCGATGATCTCTCGAGAGAGAGAGACAAGTCGTGCGCGGCCGATGATGCGGGACGCGCGAGCAAATTATGTAAGCGCGCTTATTACATGCAGATGCGGCTCGGAGTCTCTCTCTCGCGCCTGTCATTATTCCGGAGAGTCGCGATCCGCCGTGCGATCGTAAAAAAAAAAATGAAAAAACGAAGAGAATACAAGAAGAAGAAGAAGAAGAAGAAGAAGAATTCCTCTCCGATACATCGTCGATTCGTGTATGTATATATTGTATAGGAGCGACGGCTCGGCTTATACACGGCTTCTCGTATGTTGCGCACGTGCGAAAAACAAATCGAACAGTCGAAAGCCCTAATCAGGCTCTCGGGATGTCTATGGGTGTGTAGACACACATAGTTTCTGAGAAAGTGTATATTGGCTCCGGTTGCGAGGAGAGCGCGCGGGCGCCGGCAAAACCAACAATCTTCCTTTCCTCTCTCTACTCCGCGCCGTCCCAATCCCTCCCGAGTGCGTTGCGAGAGGACCCGGCGCACGGAAAGAAACGTGCAAACATTCCCGCCCTTTTTCGCGTCGCTCTCTTTTTTCTTCCCCTCTTCCTCTCTCTTTCTCTCGCTCTTTCCACTCGGCGTCGCGAGATCCGCTCTTTCTCTCGGTTTGGCTCTCGATGCGCGAGCTGCAGCGATTTCGTTTTCTCGAAACGATTCGGAATGATTTTCCGGGAACCGCGGGGGGCAAGGGGGGGGGGGGGGGAATGTGTAACGCGAAAAAGCAACGAGGTTATCAGGGTACGCAGCACCGTATACTTATATTGTATACGAAAGGAGAGCCGAGAGCGCCTTTCTTTTGTTGCCGCCGCCGCCGCCGCCGCTCTGTGTAATAGCGGGAAAAGGAGGTATACGCGCACGGAAGCCCGAAAGATATATAGAGAGCGGGAGTGAGAGAGAGAGAGAGAGAGAGGGACAGGTATATAACAATAAAATTTTTAATAACAATAATTCGGAGAGATTCTCCTCGAAACTGAGAATCTCCCGCTGTACTCTCACCGCTCGTTGTATATATAACTCGCCTCGATTATCTTCGCGGAGAGATTTCCTTCCCTCTCTCTCTCGTCTCTCGTCTCTCTGCCGCAGTCGGCTTAATTACAACAGTCGCGTTAATCTGAAAATTAATGTTTCCTGCCGCGAGGCTCGCGAGCCATAAGTTCGGAAAAGCAGATCGAGCGTAGTACGCATAGGCGCGCGCGACGCCCACGCGCTCGGCTCGGCAGAGAGCGTGAGAGAGCCTTAGAGGTGCATCGAAAAATTCTTGATCGCGTGCGCGCGCGAGATTTCGTGAGGGGGGGAGGGAAGGGCGGCTTATTTATGGCGGGGAAATTGTGGAATAATTTCGCAGTGTGTGCGCGCGAATCAGCCTGTGCACACAATATCGGCGATCGATGTGTTTATCGGGCTCAGCGGATAAAGTCGTTGAAATCTTGATTACACGCCCGGTCTACACGATAATCTGGTGTGCACCACCCGAGTGTCTTATATACGTATACTTTATGCATATGTAGCGGCGTCTCGTCGCCTGTAGGGGAGACGAGAGAGAGAGAGAGAGCAGCCGACGCCCAGTACGGCTAATTATGCGTTGCCGGTAAACGGCGCCACTTTAACCACGTGATTTGTTGTGCGCGCTTGATATATTCCGCTGTGTGCGTACGCGCGAATAAATCGCGTACGTATATTACGCGCGTCGGAATCATATACACGTTTACCGTGTGTACACACGGCGTCTCGCAAAAATAGCATACAAGTCGCTTTATCTCCGCGAATATCCATTCCCATCGATGAATTAAGCTCGAACCTCACGAGCGCTTCCTCGACGCTCATCATCATCGTCTCGAGCCCAACACCCGAAGCGCAAAAGCTCGCGCGCACGCACACATACACGGGGGCGTGCGAGAGGCCGGATAAGGAGCTCTCGCGGCCGGCTAATCGAATCGTGATTTAGAGCCGCGGAACAATGACGCCGTACTCGATCATGTATACCCCCCTCCCCTCTCCCCCTCCCCACCGCCACCTCCGTCCCGCTAAAAAATCGGCGAAGATGCGACTGAGCGCGTGGGCTCGTCGAACGCGTCTGTGTATCGTCGAGAGCCCGAGCGATCTCGCTGTGTATTGTACGCGTGTACGAATACACGAGAACGAACGGTCTCTCTCGCACGCGCTCGCGTCGTCGCGCCTTTTTACCGGTGCAGCCGCGGAACACTAGACCTCGAGCGCTCTGGCCCCGTCGGGAAAAATCAGCGTCGAGAGTCGAGAGATCGAGAGACGCGACGCGCACCCGACGATTCAATCGATTGTATCTTCCAGTCCAGCAGGTCGATCCTGCGACCGATAGCCCCTTTACGAGGAGGCAAGGACACCGACCGGTCGATGCGAGACACGCTTGGCCGCTCGTTTGTACGCGTGTACTGTATAGGTATATATACGTGTACGTATACGCGTTTTATACCGTATGCGCTCAATTAGCGCTTCGCGGGAACTAATCGATGATTCGCCCCGGCTTTTCGCTTTTTACCTCTCCTCGTCGCGATATCGTTATAGACTCTTGTACGCGGCGACGATCGGACGTGCCGCGTCGCGTATATAATACGCGGCTGAATTAATATTAATGCGCGCGGCCCTCGCGCCGCAGCTCTCGTATTATATAGGTAGTAATGGGCGCTGGATATAATGGGGCCTGTAAAGACAGTATAATACGGCGCATCTCGGAATTGCGCGATAAATCCGCAATATTCTCTCCGATTCTCACTGGCCGTTTCCGGATAGCGAGTACACGCGAGAGCCGCGCGTGGGTGCGCGTACAGCGCGTATATACATATATAATACGTGCGGCGTAGTCGCGGCCTACGTTTCGGGTGTGTCCGCGGCTGTGAAAGTCGGATGAGCGGGTTTAAGTGCGAAAATTCGAATTTCGCGCTGAAACGGACGGGGGGGCATTGGTAATATGGTAATGAATCGCTGTGCGTTGGAAATGGAAATTAAGGAAAATAAATATCTCGGTAAATGGAATTTGAATTACATTATGCAATTATGCTGTTCGAAAGCCATACTCTATGAGATGTTTATGTGAGATTTTCGGACTTTGTAAAATTTTATGGATAATCACGGGAAAGAGTGTCTATAAGTCGCATTTCGCCGTATAATTTTCGTATTATTGTACGTTACTATACACTTTTTTTGTCCGGCATAGATTACGGCGGGAAATTTGAATTTTCAATCGACTTGATATTCAAACCCTCCCTACGCATAACGAGAGGCAATAGCGGTCTATTAAGGCCGGCGTGTATATATATAAAACTGTGTGAATGGAGCTTGTAAACGGCAGGGGATTCATTGAGAGCTTGACTCTCTCTCTCTCTCTCTCGCGCGCGCGGGGTCTTAGGTAATACCCAACGGTTTATTATATTACCTGATATAATATCGGCGTAATAAAGATAGCTATCGAGTCTATTACAGGCATTTATATCTCCATAAAGCGTAATAAAATACGCATTACCTGTTGTTCCTATTATATGTATGCGCGTTATTTCCCTGAGTATAGAGTAGACGAGAGGAGAGACGATTTGAAGCCCGCGCCGCGGATAAATTTTGAATTCGCTCGGCCTGATTTCCATCGAAGCGAAATCGCGACACGCGAAAAAACTGCGTAATTCGTAGTTGCAGGCCGGGCGCTTTCTCACGAAATTGTACCGAGTCTCCGATAAAATAATTGAATTATCTCCCGCGAATGCGTATGCGCCGAGGGTATAATTATAAAAAGCAAGAAGTAGCGCAAGATCGCAATTGAAGCATAATGGAAAAGGCATACGCAGGAACAATACCTCGTGCACACAACGATAAACAGGTTTTAACAGCTGCGTTACAGAAACGTTTAATTATCTCTATCTCTCCACAGATGCAATTCATACATATATATACAAATTGTACATATGTGCATATCCACCAATTTTCGGAAACAACTCTCCCAACAAGTTGCAATTTTTTCTTTTTTTTTTTGAGGCACACCGACTAGACCTGCTTTTTCTCGTTCCTTAGGTCATTCTGAGCGAGAAAAAAATTCGCGTGCACGGTCAATCGAAGGGTACACTTTTTTCCGGAGCAAAAACGACTCAAAAAACGAGAAATAATTGAAAAAAAAATTTATAGATTTTTTTTCTCGAAAACTATGGACTTTTATAAGAATTTCATCACAACAAAAATATATTAAAATTTATCAAAGAATACTCTGGAATTTTTTCAGATTTTTTAAGAACATATATCGATATTTTGGATTTTCGAAAAATCAAAAATTGTATTAGATCAATCTGAAAAAATTTCAGAGCATTCCTTAATGAATTTCAAGGTATTTTCGTTGTAATGAAATGTTTATGATAGTCCACAGTTTTCGAAAAAAAAATCTATGAATTCATTTGTGTGTTAATTATTTCTCGTTTTTTCGAGTTTTTCTTTTTGCTCCGGTAAAAAGTATACCCTATGATCGACCATGCATGCGAGTTTTTTCTCTTTCAAAATAAAAATTTTTGCAATTTTTGGGGAGAGTTGTTTCCGAAAATTGGTGCGGATACGCGCATATATCCATGCACACACACACACGCATACACCGATCGCGCACAGTATCGACAAGCAACGCAGCGCACGCGAGAACAGAATAAAACTAAAACCCCGAATGTCCACGCGTCTAATTGCAGATTCCGTGGCACAGACGGCTACCCTCACGAGCCTCGCGTTCTTCCTCAGCTCGGGTCTGGGCAGCTCCTGCATCAGCCTCGTCACGGCGACACCGGTCTACGGTGGCATGCTACGCGCCACCTACAGCGAAGCCAGCAGCTCCTACGTCGACATGGAGCCTTGGCTGCAGCCCTGCGGCACCCCCGTCGCGGCAGCCCTCAGGAAGTTCCCCCAGAGGCACAGCGTGCACAGGGCCCTCAAGAGGGTCAAGACCCAGCTCAGGGTCGCCCAGAACCACTTTCGCAAGGATCTCAAGGACATTCACGAAATTTACTCTAAGGTAAGCGAACGACGGGATTCGCCTTGGATTATCGCGCGTATATATAAGTAGCGTCGTTGTTTTGCGTACTCGTGCAATTTTCTGGGGGGTGGGAGGGGGGGGGGGGCGATCATAACAGACACGCGCGTCGATAAACAGGCTCGATCTCTCTCTCTTTCTCTCGGGAACGAGTTCTCGGTGCGCGAATTCCTCGCGTGTTTACTCGCGAGATCGCGGGCATATACCGTTGTCGAGAGATCGAGAGAGAGAGAGCTAAAAATCCATGATCAAGATTGATCGCATAGGAAGAGCGCGGGGATCGAGAGATAAGGACACTCGCGGTGCGGGACTTTCGTAAAAATGGGATTTATGTAAACATATAGTGTGGCGCCTCGACTGGTTCGTTATACAGCGGCGCCGGGGAAACGCTTAGGCGAAATTTATCATCGGTTAAAAGTCGACTTTTCCACTTGCCCCGCCCCTCCTTCCAAGATCGTAAACGTCGCCCGGTAAAAATACCCTCGCGCGTATTATCAGGACCGCATAGGCTCGAGAGGCTCCGCGGCTACTCCCACGCGCGCGACCACCATACCGACTCATCCGCGCTCGCAGACGAAACAATCGTATCAACTGACATCTATAGTTTCTCTCTCGCTCTCCTCTCCTCCGCGGAGACATGTGCATCTGTATCACCGCGCGGTGTTTTCTTTTTCTTGTTATGTATAATACGCGCCGTATCTGTGTGCGAGTTATATATATATAGAGCTTATCTCCGTTGAACTGGCGCACGTCCGAGGCTCGTCGCAGATCTGCTGATGCTCGCATGGGAACAGGAGTGTTCCTGGGCTCTACTGCGCATCGTCGCTTAATTATGTCATCGCTTTCCGTGTAAAGAGCGCCCGTGAAAACGAGACAGACACGTTTCCGGTCCCGAACGCTATTGTCTGCTCGGCCGGTGTATTTTATTTTTTATTCTCGTGCTTTGCGCGCGATCGGGGATCGGACGCCGGGAAAGGCGCGAAAAATTGAATGAAAACTGCATCGGCCTCGAAAAAGTATACTAATCTCGAAATCGCGCACTTTTGTCGAGTCTCGCCTTGATTTAAGTACGCGATAAAGATAAGCGCTTACACGCGAGGATTCGGCATTAAAACACCTCGTAAACGCGCAGCGCAATCAATTATCAGCCTCTATCAAATAGTTGAGAATCGCGAGAAACCGTACGTACACGAGCAAAGCGCTTATGGAAAGTCGTTGGCGAATTAGAAAACTAAAATTAGTGAAGCGCAGAGCTTGGATGACTCACGCGGTGCACCCAACACTGCGTAAATATATCCTCTTGATATTCAGCGAAAGCTGAACACTATATCTATACACAGAGGCGCACAGGCGGAACTGAACGTGACGCGCGGGGGTGGCGCGTCTCACTTTTCCGATCCCGCGGCTATAAGAGAGAAGTGTGCATATATACGCGGTCAAGTGTAAACGTCCGTCTCCTCTTCGCTGCGCAGGTGTATAAAGTGCTGAAGGAGCAGTACCGGATGAGCTGGCTGCCGGAGAAGCAGCTCGAGTGGTACCACCGCGAGGTCTGGTGCCTGGAGAAGGGCAAGAAAGCCGAGCGCGCCTTGCCGCGGCTGCACGACGCGCTCCAGAGGTTCGCCATCACGTTCCATCATCTGCGCGCCTTCCGGCTCAAGTCCAACATCAACGCGGACCTCACGATGATCAGGCGGAACGAGATCATCGACGACATGAACAACGAGATACTGAGGGTGAGTTTGCGTTTGCGGGCGCTTCGGGACTTTCCGAATCCTATTGTGGTGGAAATTTTGTTGTTGAACATAGGGTGAGGCTAATCACAATACATCGTCGTAATTTATGATGAGTGCTATTATTTTTTGATACATTCGGAACTGATTGGATTCTGCTACTGGGGTCGTATTATAATCATGATTGATCATATTATGATAACAAAACATAACTTATTATATTTTTACTAATGGGAGCAGGCCTTCTAATGCCATTGTAGAGTAATAGTGGAGCTTCGCCCCGTTATTGAATATCATATTGAAAATTTTGATGATTTTATGAAAGAAAAATTTTTAAGGATATCACATGTTTTTAAAATATAAATATATTTATAGATTTTTCTTTGTTATTATCGTCTATGTTTTCCACACCACCCAAGGGGTACATAGGTCAGGCGCGTTTTTTTTATAGTGGTTTCCCCTGTAGGCCTAAGTCCACTTTAAAATGTAATTGGTTACTCATTCGTTGTATGTATGAAATGTAATATTATTATTTAAATATTTTAAAAAATAGTATATTGAATAATAGAATCTCGTTTAGACAATACCATTCTATTTGTGTCCATTAAGTAATTATTCATTTCGAAATTTTTGGCAATTATCTCATATAGTTATAATTTAATTATGCATTTTATACGTTTATATTACAATAATAATTGCAATAAAATTATTCGTAAAAGGAAAAAACAATATTTTCATCCCCATTAAATTTTAATCGCGCCTCTTTCACAATCCGCGCTCTTATCAACAACGCACGAAACGCCGAACGCGCAGTATACAACGACGTCATTGTACTCCCGTATATATAAAAAGCCATCGGACGCACATTGTGCGCGGCGTGGCTCTCGTTAAAAAAAAGCATTGCGAACGAAAAGTGTCATCGGGGACAGGCCCTTCCCCGAAGCCAATTCCGAGGTGCGCAGGTCCTTCTGGTCTATCCCACGCGCGGCTCCTCTTCGTCGACGGGCGGAAACTAATTTGGCCTGGTTAGACGCGTGTACCGACAGGAAGTGGCCAGTGGTGTCTCCTCGCCGCGAAAATTGAGCATTGTTTTGAGCAAAGAGAGGCAATAGCATTCGTCGTTAGGAAGAGCGAGAGAGAGAGAGGAACACAATGGTATTGTTTGTAAAGCGCTGCCGCGCTCTTTCTCGCTGAGTGTGCAATACGCGGCTGCGGCGCTGCAGTTGTAAAAGTTTAGTGCCTCTTTGATAGAAAACGTTAAGTTGCGAACAGGAATGCTTTTACATAAATACTTCAATAAATAAACAGTGATGAGGCAGTATTGTGAGCGGCGGCCGCGACGGCCGCGATGATGCATTATTCACTCGAGCGCGGCGCTCGCTCGCTCGCGAGTTTTTAACAATGTCTCTCGCGGGAATTGAAAAAAAGGAGAAGAAGAAAAAAAAACAACACATTGGAAACCGCGTAAAGCGCAATTGTGGAATACGTATACCCGGCCGGTTTTTTATGGATACTTAAGCATCGAAACTCGCGCGCGCCGCCTCACATATATTTTTTTTCTTCTCCTTCATCTTTTCACGCGCTCATCATCGTCGTATAACAACACACATCACAACGCATTACACAATCGTCCACTAAACCATCCGACATTCCCGTTTCTGCCGACAGATGCTCTGCGAGGTGGAGACGGCCATCCTGAACCTCGGGCTCCAGCTGCCGGTGACCCACAAGTCCGTGATCGTGACCGAGTCGTCGAACTGGGCCCGCGAGGGCGACCTCACCCTCATGCTCATCCAGGACTCGGGTGTCCTGCGCCTCTACCAGGCCTTCCTCAACGACTGGATCCGGGCGCTGCGCAACGCCACGGCCACGGGCCCCGGCACCTGCGACCCCGCCATGCTCCGGCCCCTCGCCAGCTACTTCAAGCCCAAGAAGCACCAGCCGCAGCAGCAGCAGCAGCAGCACTCCGCTGGCAAGAAGCCGAACAAGCAGAAGCGCCCCAAGGCCGGCAAGATGTCCGAGGCCAGGAAGCAGCAGCAGGCCGGGAAGGAGCGCCGACAGCTCGGCCAGATGTCCAGGAGGATGTCGAGGAAGAAGATCATGAGGAAGAAGCAGAAGAAGAGCTTCTGAGGGGGCTGACGGGGGCCGGGGGGTGGCGTTTTGTTGTTGTCGAGCAATCGAATTGCTCGGAAATTGTTGCGAAGCGAGGAATACGATTTTGTCTACTGGACGAGAAGTCGAGCGTGTGTTTTACCGGTGCGCGTTTGTGAGAATCGATATCCGGTATGATCGGGCACTTGATTGTATTTATTATGTATCACATACGATATCGACCAACTTACGATGTATATATAAGGCTCTTCTTTTTCTTTCATTCGGACTTCGAAGTTGTTAATATTTATAAGATTTGCTATTCGATCTTCTTCGAAGCTATGCACACTTTAGGGTCTGGCGCGTGTCGCCGGCGCGGATCCGTCGCGCGGCGGCCAGGACCGTTTTTTAGTAGACTTTGATATAGATATATATATTATATTTATATATAGACAGTATTAAGAGATCTACATCAGTGCGATCAAGCAGTATTATGTGTAACGTCGAAATAATCGTGTATTATAATTTAATTAGACTTACTTTTGCGCGACTTGCAGATTAAATTGTTGTCGTCGCTGTGACTGCTGAAAATGAAGAAGAAAAAAACAAACAAAACAGACTCTCTCGATCGACGGTCTCAAACGAATTTTCGACGCCGTTCTCGTTTCTATAACGTCTCGCGTTTGTAATCAACGATTACGAAGAGAAAATTAACGCGCTCTCGCGTATTGTACCAAAAATGTATGCCAATTGACTGTTGACAAGTTGCGCAAAGTAATTTGCACTGGATGAGAAATTCGACGATTGACGAGAGCAAAATTCTTCGCTTCCGACATCGAGGGTGGGGAAAACCGATCGACCGTGTATTTACACCAGACGACGTGTATCGCGAAGCTCGTAACGTTCGACGTCGATCGTCTCGCCGTCGTTCGATTTGCGAATTGTTGTCTCTCGTTCGTCGCAGGAAAAAAAAAACGTATACGACGTAATCGCTTCCGGTTTTATAAGAAAAGACCACATCGTCCACTTGCGTTTGCCGCCGAAACGCGAGTATCATTTGTCCGTAGGAGAAATTAAACTGAAAAGAAAACGAAAAAAAAAAACTGAAGGTCGAAAACTTTATTTATTGTTTAGCTTTAACGTGGCCCGCGACACGGCGAAAGCTTCCAATTGTTAGCTGTGATATATAAAAAAAATAAATAAACGAACGTACGTGGACGTTGCTAAGTTCCTACGTTTATATTCTTTGTACGTCTGTTCTTTTCGTATGATTATTACACTGTAATTTCTAGGATGTATAACGACACTTTTTTTTTTAACTTACTCTGTAGACGCGCCGTTGATTTTGTACAGTATAAAAAGACGAGAATGAAACAGAAATGTCCAGATTTCGCGACGATGTAATGCACACTTGCGTACGCTGTGAGCGAAAAAATTTGTTGCAGACAGTTTACTTATAGGCGATTAAGCTCTTAGTTAAGGATACGCACGAAATTACTTCGAATATATGTACTTAGATTTAACGAGGTGATGAACGAGTAAATTCTTTGTGACACGTTTTTCTTGCTGTTAATGCAAGGATCATTTTGAATCTCGCCCGAGTGCCTTTCATGACATTGTACAGAAAAGATAAATTACTTTTAGAAGGAAATTCGAAGATAAAGATTTTCAGTGATAAAATCTTTGATTACGCGTTCGAGAAAAGTCGAAGCGCGGGAGGGCATAATTTTTTTTTATTTTTGTATGAGAAACTTGGTCAAAGTTTGCTGCCAAGACGAAAAATTGATTTCTATCGAGGAATACGATTTAGTAAAGAAAAGATTCCCAATACATTATTGCTGGAGCGTTTTCTAGCTTTTAAGGTCTGTAATATCCTTTTTTCTTTCATTGATTTAATATGATCAACTATAACTCTTATCAATTTATATCATTACTGCATGTAGAATATATATTTATTGGGCATACACAAACATTATTTACGTAGCGTATTACGATTTATTATTTATTATATCACGTTACCATCGACTATGTTATTACATACAAATATATTACTTGTTATTATTTCCTCTTTTATTTTCTACTTCGACATTAAAATTCAAGAGCTCTCCGTCTAATATTTAAACGAAAAGGAAAAACAAAACTTCTCGGCGCTCAAAGCGTCGTTTTATTTTTTTGTACATGTGTTTTTATTTTGTAAAAATACAATAAATTATTTCTGCATAGTAGGAAAATAATACAACACCAGCGTCTCACATTATTTCGAATTCGCCGAGATTCCCACACTCCCCAGCAACATTTGTTCTCGAGCTTATTTAAAACGATTTTTCTCGAGAAACAAGCGTATAGACCGAGTAATCGAGTATACAACTGGGTAATTGCTCGGTGCGTCCAAGAGAACAAATTTATCCCGATATCCGTAGGGAGAGTCCGTCGATACGATGCAAGCTTCCGAAGCAGCAGTTAAAGATCAAAGATAAATCCGTCCTCTCGTTCTTCGCGAAGATACGATCCTACGTAGCCAGGAATAGCTTCAATTTGCTTACTGGCTCTGCAGCTAGTTTATATTTGCTAATTCCGTTTGCTTTCCTGGCTTGCACCGCACGCGCCGAGCGTGAGATCGTTTTATAATTGAACTGACCCGAGCTTTTTCAGGATCAATTCGCCATACCCCCGTTAATTTCAACGACGCGTTACTTTCTTTCGCAAACATTTCAAGCTTCACTTCGCGAAATCGCTCGATCCCATTGTTTTCTCGAGCGCTTCCAAAGCAATTCATTCAAATCGACTCGTAATAGCGCATCGCATAAAAAGACACTATACTTGTAAATATAAGTGTACTCGAAGCTGCGCCGCGTCGACCCGAAGTCGAACATCGTAAAAGCTCAATACGATCCTCGCTTATCCTCCAACACTCGACGCGCTAATTACAATCCGTCGTCTCCATCGTTCCCCATTATACGACCACTCGATAATCCAATAAAACGAAGGAGATCGTCCACTCGCGCGTCTCTCTCTTCTCTCTTCAGCATTAATCCCGCGCTCCGCAGGGCTATCAGTAAACAGGCTCGTCGTTCGATTACGACTACCAGGCTGTCATGAGGCGCTGCCGGACGTGCACACACACGTCCATCTCTCTCTCTCTCTCTCTCTCTCAGCCTCGGGATCTTATCGATAATGCGCGACGAGCATGCGCGCGCCGATAACGGCTCGAGAGAGAGAGAGGCTCTCTTCGTCTCCTTTTTTTTCCTCCTCGAGATAAGGTCGTTCACTTGTCCGACTCTCCCTCGCTCGCACGTCTCTGTTTATGAAAAGTTGATGCAGGAAGAGCCTCGTTGAATTGGCTTCCGCTGCAAGCGTCACGTATACGCGCGTATTAAACGAAGAGAAGCTTCGTATGTCGAGGAGAAACAGGGCTCTGACGAGAGAGAGAGAGAGAGAGAGAGAGAGAGAGAGAGGAGATGGTGCGGAGCGTAAGTGATAAGCCGAAGGCGTCGCTCCGTTATTACACACTGCGGAGGCGCAGTCCGGGCCCTTATCGACTCGAAGGTCTCGCAAATGGCCTCGCGAGGTATTAGGCGAGCACGAGAGAGCCGTAGTAATACAGCTACCGGTATGCGTGTGTATGTGTGTACAGCAGCGCGTCCTCGCGATCGATTTACAACCCCTCCCCACCCCCCCACTTTTTCCACCCCCGGACACGATTCGACCCCCTCTCGCTGGCTGTCTGGGAGGGGGGATGAGGAAGGGCTCTCTCGCTTACGCCACCGCTTGTTACAACGTCCGGGACTGCAGTTCAATCTGGCTGATGATTCACTGATAGCTAATAAAAACTCGGAAAGTTTTGCATAAAGCTTTACAACAAATTCGATCGGGCCGATTGCAAATTTGCGCTTCCCGGGGACGGGCTCGCCGAGGGTGGGGAGCTGCGAGGGCCTTTTTTCGCTGCCGCTGCGGTACGGGAATTAATTCGATCGATTCGACCTTTTTTCGTAATCGGACTTTTGCATTATTTCGGCCGGCGATAACGGCGATAAAGTAACTTTAACAAAATTATTCATTATGATTTTATCAGGGAATAATGTTACGGAAAAGTTCGATGAAAGTTAGCGTTACTTCGCGCGCAACGGCGGCGGCGGCGAGAGAGTTGCTCTCGCTAACTTGGCTTAATGGAAATTTTAATGCGATAATTTATTCGATGAAATTGAGAGTCTCGAAGTGGTTATGGTAATGGGACTAATTTTAAGTTGCGAATTTATATGTGCATTATTAATGTCGAGCGTAATTCTACGATAAAAATACATTCGAATCGATATATCTGTAACTCGCAAATAAAACAAAATGCTTTTTCACGCTCGCGCGCGAAAATCCAATTTCTAATTGCGATCTGTCAAAGGAATTAATTATAACATCAAAGATTAGGAACATAGCGCGAATTCGGTAGAGTCGCTGCGTCGAACGGTTAGGCTGTGTTACAAGGCTATATAGACACTCTCGGAATAAAATGTACGCAATCTGTCTGATTCGACATCGAGTTTACAAACGTCTTGCCGTAAAATAAAATTACTTCGTTATTTTGAGTTTACATAATAAACATGTACTAATATTTCATCGAGTACGCTTTATTCACTCTATATTTACATGATTATAAGAAACGTACTAAACTCGCGCATAATAATTTTCGAGACTACAAAGTCTCGATTCGGTACAAGAGCTACCCATTACGTACATGCGATTAAGAGGGTAGGTAGCGTGAGAAGATTTCGCGCTTGTCTGGCGAGGCGGCCTATAGATATATACGTACTCCGCTCGATCAGTGGGCTAATTATAGCATCGCCATATTCGGCGCGCCCCGCTGTCTAGAAGATATACACCGCTGTTTTATATAGAGTAATGATCGTTCAATCAGAATAAAATTCGTGAATAGGAGAAGCAAGGCGTGAAGCTCAATGTATAGCTCGTGATGTATCGATTAACACTTGGGATCGAAGCCATTAATTTTAATTTTTAATTGATTCAAGACATTTTTCTGTCGCCGCGATTTTTATCTTCAATTATGTTGATGTGATAAATTACACGTAGGTTGTGTGTTACATAGCCGGTGATTATGTAATTGTGGTATAAGTACAGACACAGACACTCAGTCGATGACTAATTAAAGAGCACTACCAAAAAGAAAGGAAAAAAAAGCACAGAAAAACGAAGTGTGGATTTTATTGAAAATATACTTTGTCCGGGTGGTATTACGTTTTCAGTTTACGTTTTGATTGACGATACTTAAATTCGAATGCTCGGTTTCGTACACAGTTACGTAAGCAGTTATGCAGTTCAACTTCGAAAATTGAATTTATACTGTTGTATATTTTGTGTACCCACGTTTTGGATGAATATTTTAAACGTTTCTAAATATTTGTCTAAAGTGAACTTATTTTAGTTCTGCTTACGCTACGTAAATTTTTAGGAAAATTACACTCCTAAAATGATCTTCGGTAAACAATGATTCAAAATTTCGAGAGGAATTTTAAAAATAGAGTAATTTGGCAATACCAGCAACCTCCGCATCATCATTTCCAAGCCAATTAGAGGCTCATAAAACTCAGAAAATTTCTTCGTCATCAGAATAAAATTTCCGCAATCTACATTTCCTCGATCCACCGCGGATGTGCATACGCTCATGTACCATAGCGCAAAAACTCCAAAGATCAAACGACCCGCGCTTCAGAATAGCCGCCGAACATATATACTGTCGATAAGCATCACCGGCCGGTAACCATCGAGAAGTGACACACGTATGTGCCCCGACGTCACGGACGACGACGTCGACGCCGACAACGACGACGACGTGTGTGCTTCGTTGTATATACTCGTCATAAGTGTAATCGAACGTAGTCAGCGCGTGTACGTCCGAATGGCTTTCCCGCATTTGAATCACAAAGTCAACATCGGCGATTTACGTCTGCCACCGGCCGTTTCTGCTTAGCGCACATGCCGTCGCGTGTCTGCTGTCCCGGACAGCTGGCCTGTGTGGGCTGCTGCCGCTGCTGCCTCGAGTGCACTCTCTATTTGGGCTGATCGAGGCTCTTATACTCGGAATTGCTCTGATTAACGTCCTGGCGATTCCAATGTTTTCGATCGAGTTCTGGGGAGGGAATTGCTCTGTCGAGGTATATGGAAAAATTTGCGAGGATTTGGGCGAATAAATTAAATTAGATGGTACTGCTGTTGATCCGAGGCTGATGAATGCACATTTGGATCTTCTCATGAATTTTCGCGCTTTTTACAATATTCGAGAAAAGTGAAATTTTGCGAACGAGCTGACAGTTCAGTACATTCAGAAATACTACTTTTATGGTGTTAATACAAGAATTTCGATTGACATTATTATAACGTTTTGAGCAATTAAGAAACTCAATGTCTCACTTGATTCAGGTTAATACGTAATCACTCAAATGCAAGTTTCATCATTAGTAATCACTTTAATGAAAATTCCTACATTCACGTAAGAATTTGAGGTAAATCTCACCATTTTGAAAATAGAATGAACTCATTAGAGCCATTTATTTGTCTAGAATCCTTCGATCAGTATAAAAAACTCTGTGAATCAGTGCACGCTTACCGCGCAAGGTCCAAACATATTTAGCCGGTTCAAATTCAAGAAAACCTTGATCGTTTAAATAAAAAATAGTTTACGAAACCCAGCACTAAACAATCTTTTAAAAGTGTCCTTACAGCTGTGTTACACCCTCCCCAATTCACATTATTTACTACAAGCCCAAAGACAGCTCTTCGGCCGCAGTAGAAATAGCCCGACATGGTCAGACGAAGCGTCGTCTATGAATAATCCTCCAGTTTAATCGATCCGTAAAATCGACGCTATTCCCGCTCGTCGGACGAATGCCGACGATCCGACGCGCCGACCGAAAATCGCCCGATGACACAGGTCCCGGCTAGCTGCTCTTCGGCGAACGCCGATTCGCGATCGGACTGCATTTCTCTCTCCGCGAAGCATCCCAATCGCCGATTCCCCGGAGCCGCGCCGGGAGAGATCCTCGGAAGCTATTACGCCGAGCTTTTACGATCAGCTGCCGAAAGTCCAGCCGAGTCACTGCGACAAATCCGGAGTCCTACGTGTGCACTTGCCGTAATACCGATTCTCTTTTTTTTTCTCTTTGCTTTCTCGACTCGACGCGACGCGCGAGAGACCGTAAAAAGACGTGTGTAGTGCGGCGGCTGCCGACGCGTCGTGCATCTATACGCATTCGGAGGGAAGGTGGGGGGGAGAGACGTGCGAATTCGCGGGAAAATAACGAAGAGGAACGACTCGAGCGGCTATTTTATCCTGTGATGAGAGTCGGTTTGCGGAGGCGAGAGAGAGAGAGAGAGAGAGACTGTCGAGAAATGTTTGGTGTTATGCAAAAAGGTCTTTTGGCCTTACATGGCGATGATCAGTTATCGTTTTATTACGTGTGAATTTCGGGCTCGTTCACACTTTCAGCGCTGACAATGTGTGTAAGCCAATTACTCGGATGTTTTACAAAACTGAGGAGATATTTTTTTTTTTTTTGAGGTGCAATAAATAAACAATTTCGCCTTTCGCGTATAAACGCTTTCGAGATTATAAAGAGCGACGACTGTGTAACGTCTGTGGAATAAATTTTTCTTTCTTTTTCTTTTCATTTCTGTATACCGCGCGTCTCGCGAGCTGCTGGGAAATTCATAATAATATATGACCCGTATATATGGGTCATGCCACCGCATTGAAGGTATTGAATTTTGATTTGTGACATGGCATATTAAAATGCTAATGAGTCAATCTGTCCAGTGTGATTAGTTGTCTATTTTTAAAATTGAGCGTATATACATCAAGCATCGATTGGGTAACTACGCGCCGGATAGCCGGTGAATTGTTGAGCAAACGAAGCACACACTGTGACATCATACGCGCGTCTCTAAAATTATCCGAAGTTTTAGGTAAAGCCATAAACGCTCTCCTTTAACATTTTTCCCCAGACCATTCATTCGCGTTTCCACAAAACGGTAAATACTCATATTTTTATCCATGACCGTATTTAGACAACAGAATCTTTGCTATGACAGACGTACGCTGACTCCGCGAGAGTCTACCGTGCGAAAAGGTAATTAAAAAAATCCCGCGAACTCGTACGTCACGTTTCTCGCATAAATCCCGTAATCCGACAAATAGACGTCGACGCGTAGGGGGATAGTATATATACGTATGTAGGCGACTCTTGAGCCAACTATTGCTGACGCGCGAATATACAACTATCGGGGCTTGATCTGTTATTTTTATTTTTTTTTGTTTTTTTTTTTCGGAGGGACGCGAGAGCGCCGTTATCGCACATGACTGTGTGCGCAGGCATGCGTTGCGTCTGACGTAAATCGTATCGACGTAAAGTGCATTTTTTCGCCAGCTGCGCGCGTATCCGTGTGGTTTTCTTTCGGCCGTAGGGGTTTGCTCTCTGCTTACTTTGCGAATTCCTCCGATTGGATTTGTGTGCGCGCGAAATTTTTCGCGCGAGATGCGAGACGATGGAAATTTCGGTATTCTCGTGAAAAAGCGTTCTGGAAGCTTTTTTTTTCTCCAGCGTTATAACACGGTCCGATTTCAACGTGGACAGGGGCGTATTATCTAATGCGAATAGGCGATAAGATTCTAAAAATACGATATTTATCATTGAATCCTTAATCCTGGGTTACAATAATTACTGTCGAAAAATCGGTTGCTCGCAATTAATCGCGCGTTGGCCCACTTTGACAAATCATTGCCAATCGGATGAGTCCTCTGCGACAGAGATAAACATCTGTTTCGATAATTTGTAAGTATCGCGTTAAACAAAAGCAGCGTTGCACACTGGAACATTCGTCGACCACACGAAATGATTTCAAGATCGCAATCGATACCATCCGATCGAGCGGTATAATATCGATCGAGACCCACCGACAGTCCATGCAACGTCTCTGTCTCCCACACACGAGCAAAGAAACGAGCCTTTCCACACACGCAGGACGTCGAACCTGCGCGCGTATATTCGCAGATCTCCCCCAATCGATCATCAGATCATCGCATCATTTATCATTATCCTTATATCAACGTCCAACAAAACCAATCGATCACCGCAGCCGCCGCCGCAGCTACGCTGGTGACAAAAAAGTCAAACCTCTAATTAAAACTATAAAACCTATGTATACCTATATACACATCGGGCTTATCGGCAAACCTTATCGGCACGGCGACGTCTCTTCCCCGCCTACGCCGATCCCGCGTGCGTGAATTCGAGACATGAATGGAATCCGCTCTCGTGCGCGCACACTCTCTCACCTGTCCATTCAAGAATCCCCGCGCGCTCGGCCATTATCACCGGCGCGACGCGACGCGATGCGGCGGACGGGCCACGTGCTGACCGCCGCGAGAGATAACACAGCTGTCTCTCTCTCGACCGGCGCGTGTACGCGGCCGCGGCCGGACGAGGTGGGGAGTAGCAGAATTCACGAAACGGAGGGAGAAGAAGATACGCGCGAGCGCGTACTACTCACGCCGGCCTCCGATTGTTTACACTATCGCATATATAAAGGGGCTGTCCCGGGGTTTGATAATCTCAGTTCTCTCGAGCTCGCCGCTAAGCGCTCACACGGACAAAAGCACACAAACAAGACGAGAGCCGTATCACTGCTCGATCGTGGTACCTGACAATCATCGGAGACAATTGGAGACACGAGTCCTGGGAATCACTCATCATTCGTTGAACTGGTGAGAAGGTAGACATACGAGAGCTGCGAGGTATCCAAGAAGTGCAAGTGAACGAGGACATCCAAAAGTAGCCCGACCCCAGCATCATGTATCATCCGACGAGTGCTGTTGTTCCTGTTATTGTTGTCGTGGTGGTGTTGTCGTGCACATCATCGGCTGCCCCCACAACGAAGACTCCTGCCAAGCCCGCGAAGTCTCGGGTACCCTTCTGGCACCAGCCCTGCGGTGGTGAGAACGAGGTGGAACCTTCGGATCCGAAGAATCTGGACGAAGAGATCACGGAGAATCTGAAGAAACTCAGGATTCAGCACGGCCTCATGATGAACGACTACCTCAGCAGGGACTACGAATTCCTCTACGAGAGGGTCAGGATCGGCGTCCACGAGCACCAGTACATCCCGAACTGGTTACCCGGCAAGAAGGACGTTCACACCATCAGAAGATTGAAGCACCAATCTCCCCAACTGGTCAGTACTCGAGTTTGATGACTTTTTGTATCGGAGCTGATTAGGGATCGCTAGAGGATGACCCTCGATTAAACCACCACATTTGCATTCGAACTTATCATCGTCAAAAAAAAATTTTCCAATCCACCAGCGGGGCAGTACCACTTCGAATAATACCACTGACCTCTCGTGACAATGACTGCGATTCTTTTTTCGCGAATCCACGAGAGCTCTGTTGTTGCGGAAAGTGGCACACACGGTAGAATCGCCTCGTGTCGGATTGTTTGCTTTGATTTCGGGAAGAGCGTATAGCCGATGACTCGGCTCGCAGCAGCAGCGGCGGTCTGTTTCTGACGTGGACCATATAGAATCTTCGCTAATGAACTCACGCGGAGCGGTGTGGTACCCCCCTCCTCCTCGCCCGCGGGGGATGGGCTTATTTTTAGCCGATTGTTTGGTATTCCTTCTACTTTTTACGAAGTCCGAATTTTTCTATAGACTATTTTGATGATTCACTCGCGATAAAATTGGTGCTCGCGAATCCGACCTATGCGCCTTTATTAGGCAGGTTTGCACAGGCTCCGCTATACGACCGAGTGGGAGCGGGATTCGCTAATTGCTGTGGGAAATTTTCTTCCCAAAAAAAAAAAAAAAAAAATTGTACAACACCGTCGGAAGCTCTCGCGCGTCGGTCGCGCGCTGTCGCGCCTCTAACGCGACAATTATCGAGAGCACGTGAGTCAGTTTTTATTACGTCGAGCTCGTAACAGCTCTCGTCTCGTCGTCACCTCCGATCCAGGTGTGCGTCTATCAATTGCATCACACGCGGCACTCGGTGCACTTGTCGCGAACAATCATAGGCAGCAGCGATTCAACCGCGACGACCTCGAGGCCATCAACAACGAAAAAAAAAGAGGAACTTATCGCTGAGCAATCTGATCGATAAATAATGTCCCACCTGTCGAAACTCGAGTCGCCCACCCACCCGCCGGTCCTTAATTAGTTTTTCAATATATCGATGCATCGGCTCTCTCGCCCAGCTCCAAAAGCCATTTCGCGCGTATGCGTACACCCATTATTAAAGTAATTCCCCGCCTCTGACGCACCTCGGTGCGATTATCAGCCGCGCGATCCGCGACAGATATCGCGAGGCGATAAGCCCTGCGCGCTTGTGTTGTGTGCATTTCATCTTCGAATGCAATAGGAGGATTTCGCCGGGGAAGTGTGTTACACCTTCGACGCGGCATTCCATTGCGCTTACTCGTCTCGGAGGGAGGGAGGGGGGGGGGGACGATTCCGCGATGATAACGCGGAAAATTCTTCGAGTTGGGCGTCCAGACTACCGTGACACGATAGTTTTCGAGAGGGTTGATGATGCGATAGCTATTTTCGGACGATGCGACAGTCGAGAGTATGTGGTTCCGTTGTTATCGCGACGATCGTAACGATCGATACAGCGAGATTACGAGACGGACACCTGTCAAGACAAGTGATTTTTCGTGGGTTAATTAAATTCTTTTGTGCCTCGCTACGCCCCTCTCTCTCTCCGTCTGTCTGTCTGTTTTTCCCTCTCAAGTCGAGGAAACTTTCTAAAATTATGTTCTACGTGCTCCAGAGCAGTGCGCGATAAGTATGCTAATATTTCGCGATCGCCGCTGGTACATACGCCTCCTGCTTGTCCCGTGAAACGTTCTTTTCCCTCTCGCGAGAAAAGACGCGCGCGGACACACTCTCCAAATCCAATCCAAAGTCAACAATCCGGAAACGGTACCTCTCCGAATTCCTTAAAAAAAGAAACCATCTCTCTCTCTCTCTCTCCTCTCGCCGCGCACTGAATACACACACACGTACACGACGAGTGCGTGCAGTCACGCGATAAAAGCTCCCCTTCACCTTAACCATCGTCTCCTCGGCGCACTTTCCGAACTCAATTAGCCTCTCATCTCTCTCTCTCTTCATTAAAATTCACCGACCGCCATCCATTGTCTCTTTCTCTCTCTCTCTCTACCTCTCTTCCACTCTCGCGTCCTTCCTCTCTCTTTCTATCTCGTCCCGCAGCCCCGCCGCGGAGCTTCATAAAGCTCGCGCTGTGCATCGCGCGGGGTGAGAGCCCCTTTTTTGCGAGATCCGCGCGCGCCACCCGCCCCCCTCCCCCGCCGCGCAACCAATTGATTAACGTTAAATAACAAATTTTAATGAGACGGTAATTATTATAAAGTACCAGGCGAGCAGGAGCGAGGTGGCCGGTGTGTGCGCGCGCGCGCGCGAGGAGGAGGAGGAGGAGGTGGAAAAGAGCGCGCGCGAGAGAGAGAGAGAGAGAGAGTGAGTGTGATGCGCTGCTGCTGCTGCTGCTGCTGCGGCACACGGTGTACTGTACACTTGTGCTCATGCTAGCCGGGTCGCACGGCTGCGTAATCGAAGAGACGAGCGTGCAAGAGTCTGATAAAGAGTCGATGCTGATACGGGGAGAGAGTTTGCGTTTTTGCCGTGGATATATTGGCAGCTTGGACTCGGGGCGCGCTGGGATGATGTGCATTTTTCGGGCGCACAATGCGGCGCGCTCTTGTCCCCC
The DNA here is from genome assembly GCA_018906965.1 of Philotrypesis tridentata. Taxonomy (NCBI): domain Eukaryota; kingdom Metazoa; phylum Arthropoda; class Insecta; order Hymenoptera; family Pteromalidae; genus Philotrypesis; species Philotrypesis tridentata. Next base: position 4,494,074 of record JACCIB010000009.1, on the reverse strand, counting down.
CCCCCCCCTCCTTTTTTTGCGTAGCGCGCGCTCTTATATACGTACGCTCGGAATTCCGCGGAGTCCGAACCGAGGCGGTCGCTGTACGCGCAGAGCTTTAAATTGACTTTGCAAAGTTTCTCGGGATGATTTAGCGAGAGCCGGCTTGAATTCAATTCGAGCTGCTTCTTTCGCCGGCGATGACTCGCGCGCGCGCGAGGTGGAAGGTACAGCGATTCTCGAAAAAAAAAATTTCGAAAGTACGCAACGCGCGTTGAGTGGAAAAACATTCAAAAGCAAAGAAAAGAAATCGTGTCTCACGACGCGTCTGTCCTTCCGCTTGCAGATCGCCAATCACCTGCCGAAGCTCCACTCGGACCTGCAGAAGTTCGCCGTGGCCATCGAGGAGATGGTCGAGGACGAGACGTTCACCCCGAGGAACCAGGAGGCCCTCCTACGCCACGGAGTCCTACCTGAAAATGATGCTCTGCGAGGTCGAGAGCAGCATCCTCTCGCTGCCGGAGCTGCACCTGCCCGCCCGAGTCGAGCGCGACATCATGAGCGAGCTGGAGCGCGAGCCGATCGACGACACGAGGAGGCTCGTGCGCGACTGGGGGGTCCTCCTCAAGTACAAGGACTACCTGCACGCCTGGCGACACGTGTTCGACTATTGAGTTGGGAAGCGGAGCGGATTGCAAGTTTGGGAGAAGTGAGCGGCGAGAAGTCACGTTGCGCTGTTAGATACCAAATGAAAGTTTGTACATAATAAGTGTAGGTAGTATCTTTTTTTTAATGGACGATTCGCGCGTACCTGGAGTACGCGCAGCGCCAGTTTGTACACGATGTCTCTCTCGAATGCATCGGCCGTTTTTGTGATTCTCGATGGTCGAGCGGAGAGAAAGAAAAAGAATTGCGCGTTTACAAGTGACAGCTGTGAGACGTAGTCGTGGGATTACACGATGCATAGATAGGTGAAAATTGTTTTGGCACACAAGTCGCGAGCGACGTGCCGAGTGATTATGCCGTGGATTATAATTTTAGCCGATCGCCGGGGAATACCCTGTGCGTGAAGGTTTATGTACCATTGAGAGCAGCTTTAGAGAAAATGTTTGTCTTGCCGCGCGTATACGCGATAACGAGAGCGCGTGTAATTTATTTATTTATTGCCCGGAGCTCGGGTGGATTTTTGTGATGAACGAATGCTTATACGCTGTGGTCTTCTCCTCCTTTTTTTTAATCGCCGTTTACGACGGCTGAATTATTAATTTGCGACGGGAGGACGGAAACTTAGGCACGTAGTATTTATTGAGCGAAGTAATTAGCGTATTTTTATATAGAACTTGATCAGGGTTAGTATTTATTATCGTTTCGTAAGCGAACTGCGAAAGTGAATTTTTACTCGAGCGAAGGTAGAATTGTCGGTTGAAAAGATCGTGATTTTATGTTTGTTCTGATTAGCTATTCGATTACTTAGTTTATTGAAAAGTTTAGGTAGTAAAGAATGGTAAATTTTTGTCGGCAACGTTGATTGCTTTGTAAAAAGAATTGTAATACCGATACATGACAGTTTTACTGTTATTCATATGTATACATATTTGACAAATAAGTCATGTACATAATTGCGTTACTTGATCTGTGACGCACAGTATTATACACGACTATGCATTTGTTCCTGTCTACTTAGTTTTTATTTATTTATTTGCTACTAGGAATAGGCGATTTGTTAAATTTTATACAAAGTTTCTAAAATATTAAAAAATTTTATTATAAACACTGATTATTCTTTATTCGTGATCCCAAAGTTTCCCACTTACAACAATTTTAAAATTATTAAAGTTTTTACATACATTTTTTATTTCCTATATTTATGTCTCAATTTTCAGTCAAGAATTAACATAATTTCCTCCTCAATTGAATTCGAAGCTGTGAAATACTTAAAATATCCTTTCACTGCAGTTAATGTACAACCTAATTTTTTAAATTGTTTCTTTCATTTACTCCCCATTAACAAAAAAAATTTATTAGCCATATACCTGTGTGTGCACCTTGCGCCGCAGTGAAAAAGTTATGCAAAGTAGTGTATCGTGTTAGCAAAAACTTCTTTATCAACGCTAATACGAATTTCTTCTTTATCGATCTTTGGCAACGTCCACGATTATCTTCAAATCAATTTTCACCGTCGTCTAAGCATCCTAAAAAAATTTTGTTCGCAAATCTCCGTGCTGACGTAAAATCGGCATTAAAATAGTTAACAAAAAATCTTTCTTGTGCAACCAACCTGCATACCGTCTACCGCACTTCACTTTCATCGCGCAGATGTCGTCGGATCGGTTGGTGCGCTCTTCTCCAGAGGGCAGCACTACCCACTGTCGGTAGAGATGAAATCGATGATCCTTTACCGCCTATTACCATCCGAACCGTTCATTAAACCGCGAAAAAACACTTGGTATAGCAAGGAGATTTTGAGAATCGCGAAAGACGTCGAAACGAAAGAAAGTTACATTAATTCAGTGTTATTAAAGTTAGCAGAGACTAAGCGTAATTGTCTGACATAATAGTAATTTTTGCTTCCATTAATTGGCGGGAATTTTAATGACGCATTAATAATTTACTCAGAAGCACCTTACCGAGCGGGAATTCGAAAAATATGCTAAACACCACCGCGGCGCACACTCGCGTAATTGCACGGCATCGAAATTCTGACATGAACACACAATTAAAACCTCGTGAGAAGCCCGTGTAATTTCATCGCTATTACAATGCCTTCTTCACCTCGACGCCTGCATGCAAGCGAGCCACACTCGATTTTCATAATCTCGCAAATGTGTACTCATGCATGTTCGTCTCTGCTATATATTTTATTCGTCTTTTTTGTTTCTCCGAGCCCACCACAATTTCGCTGTCATCCTGGCGCACGTCGTGCCCCGTAGCGCGAATTCCAAGACTAAAATATTCAAACTTTCACACCTAGCCTGCATATCCCCACAATGAGTCTTGCGGAGCGTATACGCTTGGCTTCTCTCCTACGCCTTTCCAACTCGCCTGTCGCGTGTCTTGTCTGCAACGCGGAATGGTATATATATACCTTGGTTTAACATACACAACGTTTCTGGACTTCTGCATCCTCATCCCCGGACGGCCGCGCGATTCGAGAGCAAGAAAGTCCGAAAGCCTCGACTTTTTTTCTCTCTCGCGCGCAAGGTCCTCGCTCGAGGGAGTTCCGCAAGCCATTCTTCCTGTCGAGCGCGGTGATACCTACTTACGCGCCGTGCAGCCTTCCGACGGATCGTGCGCGCCTTGAATCGGAATTTTGCTGTGTCAAAGGTCGCCGCGCTTCGAGCTCGCGCCGCGTGTGAAATCGCTGCGGGCGCGCGATCCTCGATTAATTGTGCCGCGAATGTGAACGTATGTGTACTTATGTATACCCGCATGGTATGTGCATTGCACAATTTTTGGTGGGGTTCGCGAAGTGCGGTTCAGATTTTGTTTAGGTTTCTTTTGAATGATGAATCTATATGGATGCAGGGCGTGTCGAGATATTCGTTGTGACTTCGTGCGAATGAATTACAATCGTGTTATTTTGTTATACGGTTTGGAGAAAAATAAAAATGACAGTCTAAATTAATCTAGAAAACAAGATTACGTATTTCAGAGGACGACCCTTTTTAGAGCTGGATCGACGATAACGCCGAAAATAAATCGTAAATCTCTGCTATCTGATATTTAATCGACAAATAATATAGATAGATAGATGCGCAATGTGTTTCTAGCGTTATCACACGCATACATTTAAAGTTGACGAGTTTGTAGTGATTGCCTAATATTTACCCTTGAGTAATAATACTCCACAAATCATTCCACGTGTCTCCTTAAACTCCAAAACTCGTCTATAATACACTTTCCATCGATCGTAAATTCAATCTACAACTACGCGAGTCCTTGACAACAGCAGACGTGTGGACTCCCCCCTACGCGACACTATAACAAGCGAAATCGACTCTCTCGGCGCTCTTTTTCCCCGCAAAAAGAAATGACAACATTATGTCGCCGCTTTGACGCGCTTGTTATTCAGCTCGTGCGCGCGCGCGCGCCGCGAGTTCGTTTTCGAGCGCCGTCGAGAGCAAGAAAATCCCGCGGCTCGTCGCGCCTGGAATCCAGAAATCGAGAAAAGCGCCTCGCGCGCCTCTGACTCTCGCTGCTTATGGCAGAGCCAGTGCCGCAGCCGCGAAGGAATATATATATATGTATATGTATGGGTATGCCCATCAGCGAGCAAACGCGTTTTTCTCGCGTGATGACGAAAAAGCCGGGAGAAAATCTCAGCGAAAAATCCTCGGCTCGAGGAAGCGGAGAGCGAGAGACAGAGAGAGAGAGACAATCGGCGAGACGAAAGAGTCGAGAGAAAAATTGCGGGAATGATCGCCGCGCGCGGGTGTAAGTACGGAGATTCTTTTTTTCTTCAACGAGACTTTAAGTAACAATGTACCTATGTATACTTTCTAGCGGATTTCTCGCATTGCTGCGTAAGAAACAAAAATTTTGCCTTACCCAGAATGATTTGCTAATTAAACATTCGTTTTTTTTTTTGCCACTTTGCGCCTTCTCGCGCAGGAATTCGCATTATCCGCTATCGCGGACTGCTCGCAAGTGGTAAGCTAAATTGATACTCATAATTGGAATTGAATATCTAATTGGAGTAATTAATCTTATCAATTTTTTTTTGGTTCCATGTCAGTGTACACGATGTGATCGCAGGATAAAAGGCTCCAACTCTAATGCGACGTTTCCTCGACTATTATGTTACAGATTATACACGTATATAGTGCACTTGTGTCTACGAGCGCAAAGCGCGCGAGATAAATTAATTCCATCTTATTGCACGCAAGCTTCGCTTCTGCGCGCGTGCAATACTATTGAAAGCGCAACGCAGGATTCGATAACAATAATGAAGTCAACGGGGGAGACGCAAAGTGCACTGATTATTTCATCCGCGCGCGCGCGAGCGCGACTCTGCCTACAATAAATCAGCGCCGCGGAACGAATCACAAGTTGTAAACTGTGTGTTATACGCACACAAATCTCTTTTCTCCCGGCGCGTTTCAGAAACTCTGTTTTTTCTTCTCTTGTTTTTTCTTGTTGTCTCCTTTTCACCGCGAGAGTCGAGGCGGGGAGAGATTAGCGGGCGGCGAGAGCACTTAGCTACACGCGAGAGTCTATATAAACTCGTGAATTATTCATGAGAGCTACGCGGCGCGCGCACGAAGTGGACTACTGTCTGCGCGCGCGCGGCTCTCAAAACTGCTGCGGAATTCGCGGCGCGGCGATTTTTGAAAATTTTTTAATGCTGTATATACGCACCGCCGCGGTATAATGTATATTACGCCCCGGGATTAATCGACGGCGAAACGTGTACACTGCGCCTTTCATTCGTCTCGCATTATGTCATAAATCGGGGAAAAAAGCGTAAATTCACTTTAGCTCGCAGAGTCGTAAAGGTGCGTTTATTTGATAGAATTAGTTTGGAAACTTGTTTATTGAGACAACACCCACTTCCCTTTCTCTATACAGCGCCGAACTGCGCCCCGACTATATACGTCCGTGTATTATATACGGACGTTTTTTTTTTCTTCTTCGGCGTAGCGCGCGCGCCTAATCGAAAACAAGTATGCCGAATAACGACACCGATAATTCAAAAAAGTCTGCCTGTCAGCGGACACCGGAGTAAAAATTTATATTCTAAGAGCCTCTCGCCGCGCGCGCGCGCGCAGCCGATATAGATATAGAGACCGCGCGAGAGCCGAGAGAACTAATAGAGCGAGAGAGGCTTTAAAAACCGAAACGCACGTTAATCTCGAGTCCGCATTAGGTACTTATGTTCGTAAGCCAGGGGCTAAGCGAGCGCGACTTTTTTTCCCTTTATCGGTATACGACGAGATCTATACGTATATATATACATAAAATACACGAGGAGAAAGAGAGCTGCCATGGAAAACTGGATGCCGCGCGACCGACTGCGTGGGCCCGTCTCGCGTTTCTCGCATTCTTATGAGCTGCGATTTTTCTTTTCTCTTTTCTTTTTTTTTTAATAAATCGACGTACACGCGGAGGAACGAAAAATGAAACTTTCACCTTCGGCCAATTCTTTTCTTTCTCAATTCCGTGATGCTGCCGGGATTCGTGGCGTCCGCGCAAGCGTTACGTGACGCGCGCGATAAATGATGCTCTCGACTCGTATATTTCCACGATCATGTTTATGGCATTATTACGCGCGCGACGCTAAAAGTGTCCGGCGCGGAATTCAAGGCCCGGTATGCACTTCGCGTCGATGTACAATAAAAGGAAAGAAAAAAAAAATAAGGAACAACTTTTCCTCCGTTAAATGCGAGCAGTCGCGCGGGGGGGCGAAGAGGCTGATGCACTTAAGTCCGGGTCGTAAAGTAAATAAGAATGACAAGCGCCGGGAAGACGGTATAAGGTATATATAATGCGGAAAACGGAGTGATAGGTATGGTTTATGTTTCCGAAGGAAAAAGCGAGCCGAGAGTCGGGGAATTTACAATTTCCTGCCGCAAGGATTTTCGATAAGTTGCGGGCATACTTACAGGGATAAACAATTTGAAATATGGCTCGGTGGATTATGTAGCGAGAGGCGAGGAAAAGCTGACGCGAATTCGTCGCTGATCTCGTTTGAATTATTATCGAAGCTTTTAATTTATAGGCTCAGGAGAATGAGGTCAGCTGGGGGGAGTAGAGACTAGAAATAAGAAGGAATAAAAAAAAAATTGCTCGGAAAAAATTCGATTGTGATACTGGAAGGGTAACAATCTTGAGTTCTAATGTTAGTGCATTTTCTTCGACAAATAATTTCATGGAATAATACAAAATTTGGATTCTTCATACTTGACCGAAAAATCGATACACATGATCGACGTTCACTTTGAAAGTTAGCAAAATGTGTCAAGCCATATTATACTGTAACAAAAAGAAAACTGAAAATTAAGACATGATATCAATTTTGACGCAACTTTTAGCTTATGCTCCTACAAAGTATGCGATTGTTTTATTTATCCGATATCAATGAAAGTAATCTTGTTTTATTATTAAAATCTTTCGCAACAGTATAATTAATGAACAAGTACGCCCTGTTTTTAAAAACATAACAATACAGGCAAGGTATGCGTGCAATCTAGATTTATGTATATGTATATTACGTACACATGCTCGCGTTTTACAGATACGCATATATTAAATCATTTGAAATTTCAACCAACAGCCACTCGTTAGATTTTTGTGAGATTCTCGATAAAGCCCAGGAATTTTCGCAAAAAAGATTCCTAATTTTTTTCCTTCGGCTAATCAATCTAAATTGCTACGCGGCGATAATCAAAATAATTAGGATAGAAAGCATAAAAAAACAGTGAAAATCGCGTCCGCGGAAAATTATAATGAATCCACCTCTTTACAATCCCCTTCTAAATAAACCGCGTTTCACCTTCAATTTCAAGAGCCCCGCACGTCCCAGTCTCACAATCTCCGCGAGCGCAAAGCCAATCCGACTCACGAATTTCCTCATTCGCTCCCGTACTACACGCTCCATCGACCCGCTGGTCTCTTTCTCTCTCTTTCTCTCCAGACGACGACGACGACGACGACGATGAGGAACGAGAAAATCCGTCGTACATACACCAGGGCCGCCGCGACGTGACATTCCGCGAGCCTATTGCAATACACACGGAGAATCTAACAACCAGGAAATTGAAGTGTATTTACCCCCGTGTAGCGGCGGCGAAAAAGATCCGCGAGACGATACACTCCAGAATTAGATTGTGCAATTTGTAGGTGTGCACGTAACTCCGAGTAAATCACCGCGCGCTCGCGAGAGAGAGTATAAGAGCTGCTCTCTCTCTCTCTCTCTCTCGCGTATAATCGTATTGAAGGGGGTTTTACTTTCAAAGCGCTTATTGTTGCTATCTCGAGAGGAGAGCCGCTGCCGCCGCTGCATTGAATATTACCGCCGCGAATGTGGAGGAGATGGCTTCGCCTTGATAGTGCGCGCAGCGCGATGCGGAGAGGCAATTTTCGATTGCTTTTATGAGCAATTCTCAGCTGCGCGATGAACGTTGTGTGTGTGCGCTTGATTAAATTGGGCTTCTCTCTTAAACCGACCCGGATTACAGAACTCGAGATTCGCTTGTGCAAATCCGGGGGTATGTATAGCTTGCAATTGTAAGAAACCTGTATGCAACGTATAGCTTCAGGTGATAATTCCAGTCGGCGCGTCGCGGCATTCCGGCAGTTCAAAATAATTGAAAATCCAATAAATTGTCCAACGAACTCGACGCAGTAGTATACGTATCACTGTGTATACGAAGCAGTACGAGAATCGCGCGAAAGCCATCGTCGCTTCGCAATTTTCCACTTTTTCTCGCAGCGCGCGGCCACCTGTAGCTTTTCTACGCTGCACTACACTATATAGACGAGCACACCCACCAGGAGGCCGCAAAAAAACGTAATACGGGGTGAGCGGACATGTATCGGCAACCGCTTCGCGATTCCGATCGTTATATGTATACCGATCGAATCGTTATACGAGGCCGTATTATATCGTTAATTCGACGGGCGGTGCCCCATACCGCCTTCCATCAGGCGGCGACGACTCACTCGTCGAGTTTTGCGCGTTTCCGCGCAGTTTTCTTGCCGGTCGTCTGCGCGCGTTATCCCCGAGAGAGGGACTGCACTTATCGATCATTCGCAGTTTTGCTTCTGTCTCTCTCTCTGTCTTATATCTGCAAGTTCTTTTTGCGCGCATTGTCGCGCAGGCGATCGGTTTTTCCGCGCGCGGGCTCTCTTTACGTAAGGAGAGAGAATGTCGGGAAAATAATTAAAGTCCAATCGAATGTATCGATAAATGAATTTATTGCCTGTAGTGCCATACCTACGCATTAGCCGCTTCGCCGTGTATACACCGATGCGTAATTATGAATTTACCGGTTATTATAACGTCGAGGTGTAGGCATAAAAGTTAAAACGTCGATTCTCGACGTCGATCGTCTCTCGTTTAACGGCCACTTCGGCCTCGTCGCTCGTGCCAACACGTGCCGTATATATCGTATATACCCGAGATTTTCCCTCGCGCTCGTCTCTTGTGTGCTTAATACACGGACGGCAGATCGAGGCGTACAACTTCGAACTTCGAAAAAATCGGCGGGGAATGTATGCTTGTGTATATATAAAGCACTGCGCGGCTTCGCGATTGCGCAAGCGTAGCGCGGGTGATTGTACGCCGGCAGAAGGCCGCCGCGTAAACAAAGATCGGCGTCCCTTTCTCGCGCGCAGGATGTGCTGACAAATGCGCTCCAGCCTCCTTCTTCGGCTCAGATGAGATCTCGGCGCTGCAGCTCGCCGACTGTGTATGTATATAGCGCCGAAGAATGGGACATTGCACGAGAGAGAACGTCTTGCGGTTATAATATTCCAGACACGTGTATATAGTAACGCAGCCGTTCCGCGTCACACTCGACTATCCCGAGAGAAAGAGAGAGAGATGAGATTTTTCTCTCTTTCTCTCCGAGACTCGTGTAAATACAGCAGTGCATGAAACAATGTTCCCCGCGCTGGAAAATCGGCTGCCGATGTTGTAGCCTGGGATTTTGCAATTAGCTATATCTCTCGCTCTCGCGATCGTAACATTCCCCGCACGTGCGCATCTCCTCTTATCGAGATCCTCCCGAGCCGTGTGTGTTTGTATACTATAACGTAGACGTGTAATGTGCCGCCAAACGAAGATATATTAATTTAGAAATGAAATACCAGCGCCGCGGAGGAGAAGAACAAGTCTTCCCCGGTGAACAATCGCGCGCCGATGCGCCTCGAGGATGGGAATCTCCTCTCGCGCGAGTCGGTGTATAAGACGCTCAATTAATTCCGATCGAAGAGCGACGGCGGCGGCGACGGCGGCGCGTCGGTATTATATATTAAAATTGTGCAACGAGAGAAAGAGAGAGAGACCGTTTGCGCTCCCCTGCTTTTTCATTAATCACTCGCGAGACGAAGGGGGAGGTTGCTGCTGCTGCTCCGCGAGGTATAATCGTTAATTGCCGGTGGAAAGTGAAAAAAGCAGGAGAGAGAGAGAGGAAAAAAGAGGCGCACGCGCGCGACGAGCCTTCGAGCCTTGTAATTGGTAATCCTCGTCCGCCAGAGAGAGGGAGAAAGATGTATAAACTTTTTCGCTGCGCGCGTATATTTTTATAAAATCCAGAGACTCTCGCATAACGTCTGATCCTTATACGCGAGCTCCGCGCGCGTATTATACGCGGCACATTTAGGATGCGGCAATCGCTCGCGCCGAGAGGGTATAGAATGCAAGGTCTTGCCTCGTCTCTCTCTGCACCTCGTGTATATAACCCGTGCGTGTCTTACGTGTACTTTCACGCGACGTCATTGTGCTCTTCCCTCCTTCTCTCGACGACTTCCCAATCTCTCGACGTCTTTTGTACGCGCGCCACGCGGTACATTACTCGCGTATATTACACGCGTTCGGTCGAAGGTTGCGGCAGGAACTTGAGCGCATGGACATCGCGCGCGTCGATTGCCCGCGCGTATGAGTGAATCATGCGTATGTGCGCGGCGTGGGAAGTGTCGGTTGTACTCGGCGCTCTTTTCGCGCCGCTCGCCCGCAAGGATTGAGACGCGTAAGTACACCTATACGCGCGCAACGTGACGCGCTGTTCAGCGCTCGACGATCGCGATGATAAGTGGAGCTTGTGATCAAGGTCGGGCGCTCTATGGCTCTGCGTAATTGGAGCGAGCGAGGATCGAAGGAACAAATCGGTCTTGACTTCATTTTTCCTTTCTATTTTTCTTGTCGCGTTTGCAGTTTGGCGCCGCGAACGTTATCCATCGTCGAAGAAACGCCTAGCGAGGGGTTTTTCTTGATACAAAGCGCGATCGAAAGTCTCGAGCGCGAGAGAACAACGCACTCTCGGCTTTGCATAACGCATCCCGTATTATAGACCGGCGGGAGAGTCCGTTGCCTCCGAAGCGCGCACTGGCCGTATAGCGTATATGTATATATACTTATACACAGCGGAGCGTCGACTGTAATTATTCCCATCCGTGGGTCGCGACCCGCGGAGAAAAAGACTCCGGCGTATTATAGAGACGTGTGTGGAAGCTCGCGTGCAGTAGCCAGACGCGCACGTGCGCCTGATGAGTACTCATTGTCTCTCTTTCTCTCTCTCTCTCTCTCTCTCTCTCTCTCTCTCCGGTGGAAACGCGGATGATGCGAGGAGGCACACGAGCATTCTGGGTATCAATTACACGTGTGTATACGTGTGCTGGTAGGCCGATGGTTACGGTAATATTTTCTTCCATTTGCATGGGGTTACATGTGTCAACGACGCAGCGACGCAGTTGGGAAAGCCGTGTTTATTCGACGGGACACAGACGGACACGCGGTCGCTGCTGCAGGATTTTGTTGATTTACGAAAGTGCAAGGCTTTTTTGGTGAATGGATTCGTTGTGTCTCTTTACGGGACGCATTATGTCCTTTGTCTCGCAAATGTGCCTCGCAAGTTGTGCAATTAGTCGTCGCGGTTGTGAAAAGCTTTATAGGTGCTCAATATTATTTCGGAATATTGAAACGTTCCTTTGTGTACGGCCGCACGTTTCGCGCGCACTGCACTCCGCGCAAAGTAAAAGGACCACGTCGTTAAAGTCTTTTACGAGATAAGCTTCGGTTTGGTTTTCCAATGGGCCGCTGGAAATTCTTTTGGAAAAATAGAGCAACGAAATCGCTTTCGGCGGTACGGTCGTGTTTTGCACATTCCTCGTACACTTTTCAAAAGACTCGGTCGGATTTAACAATGTTACTTCTGCGGTAGCGATTGAATACGATGGGACTCCAGGTTTATCAACTTTGCGTAACAGCTGTACTCATAATCGAATTTTAGTGTCTATTTATTTTGCGCTGTGTAGCGAGTAAAAACAGTTGAACTATCATACGAATTACCTAATATTGCTGCTAATATAACAGTGTAACGTCATAAAGTCGTATAGATGCTTTGATCATCAAATCGCATTACAACCTAAATAACGCTTTTTGCCCCGACGACTCATAACACGATCAATCCCCGATATCTTTTCCAGACACCTTGTTTATACTGATAATTTATTTTCAATTACATCTCGAATTATGATCGGATTGGAAAAAAGTACATAACAACTGATCAGTCACATACCTTATCGGCAAAAAATTCATAACAGCCATTATGTCACCCGGTGCGAGGGCCCGACGGGCCCGGTGCGCCGCTCGATCGCTAAAGAAACTCGAAGTGCTCGCCTCATAACATGTCATTGACGCACAGCATCGGTCGACGATATCGGTATATCTACATACTGGAGCATCGAGTCATTGCGTTACGTGATCGCGAGAAATCAATTTCTTGATTAAGTTTTTAACATATTACAAAAGTTAATTAGTTCTATTTATCAACTTCTTAAACAAGATAAACAGTTAATTATTTATGTGTCCGAAAATGACTGAGGTAACAAATACTGAGAATCTGTCAGTCCGCAAATCATCTGTAGTTAAGACACAGAGCCGATTAAAATTCTTAAAAGGAAACAGATTTTAATAATTTATGCGACGAGTCATCAACAGCTGTAGTTTTATCATGAATTTACATATTTGCTTTAGATCGTCCATTTTTCTCGAACCTAACCAACTAGATTATTTAAACTTAGTTTTAGATATTTTTCAAACATGAAGTGTCCTTTCGAATAATATTTTTAACATTAGTTTCTCTACTATTTATTACGCCAATACGATGAAAAAATAATAAAAATAGCAAATTCCTCTGGTTACTGTGTGGTAAGTCAATATTTTTACAAAACAAGATATTTAATTTTTAAACATTCTATTTTTAATCAACTTAATTTAACAACTAGCTAACTCTTTGGTATTATTAATTACTTTTTGTCAGGTCTTTTCATTAATTATCGTATTTGATGAAACTTCGAATATTTACAAACATGCTTAAAACATGCACTAACAAATTTTTGCTATAACAGCAAATACAGTGTCACGAGCATAACAACAATTAATATTACGAAACCGTACGTAATACTTAAGATTTATATGATTTACATTAAAACAAAATTTATAATTTTTCTAATTTTATAATCATCAATTTTCCCTAATTTTTGCATCAATCCAATCACGATACAAAGAAACTCGAGTATAAATTTCAGGAACTTCACCGCACGGTCCGAATCCATGTGAATCAATGCCGACTTGAAAGCCATAATCATTAACAAGAGCCCCACCAGAGTCACCCTAAAAATGTGATGTCTTAAGTACTTTTGTAAATTGGAAAAATATTTGTTACAAAAGAACAAAACCAACAACTTACTACGCAAGGACCTTTGCCTTCTGTAGCCAGTGTACAAATTTCCATTTCAGTTACACGAGGTTCTATGTCTTTGCATTTACTATAGCCATACATTTTCAAAACAACGGTTTGCAGCTTATGAGGCCGGGCAGTGTCTACCTAAAAGTTCACTTTCAATCAATAAGTAAATTTCACTGTAAGATACTAGATGTATCATTAACTAATGAACTACTTACAAGTCGTCCAAATCCAGCAAATTCGACATTTTCGTTGTCGTCTATTGTTGTATCTCTGTTAGCCAGGGTGATTGGTTGTACTTTATCATTGAATTCAATATCTTTATCAACGCGAAATAGAGCGATATCATTTCTGACGTTTGTTGGGTTAAAAGCTTCATGAGTTACTCGTTTTTCAATGCGAAAAATTTTGCGACTTCTTCCTAACCGTGATCTACTTCCGACCTGAACTTTTATATCTCTAATATGATCCCTAAATATATGATTAAGATATATAATAAATAATAATAGTACTAGGAAGTTTAATAATTTGTTTATAAATATCTACATAGTCTTACTCTGGGAAGCAATGGGCAGCAGTTAAGATCCATCGCTTGTCAATAACTGAACCTCCGCAGTAAGCACCCCATCTATTAGTTATGAGTGCATGATAAAGATGTTTTCCTTCGGGAGCTTCTGAGCCTTTAT